>CP139758.1:20002500-21202500 GCA_034370585.1 Fragaria x ananassa | reverse complement strand
TTTTGGCTAATATATGGTTTCTCTTATATTCATATTAAAGGCAACTCTAAGCTTTTGATGGACAGCTAATGATATTAGTTCGAGATCATCACTATATAACATGCTCGTGGCTGCCACTTATTTCTAGTGGGTACCAATCTCCTTCCTCTCTCTACCTCCAATATTGCTCTCCTTTTGATCAATCAATTGGTGAATGATGTGGAATGGATCATTGTTTGTAGCTCTTGTTTTTTTTTTTTTTTTTTGATATCTCAATATATAAAAAATAAAGCTTAGATGAAGACTTCTACTATAGTCAAACCTTAAATATGAATACTTTTGTTGAGTCGTTGACACTAGTTCTCTTTGATTGAAACGAACCCAGGCTTGAGGCTTCCACTCCCAAAGCTTTGTTGGCATATATGTACGTTTTCTTCTGCCCTTTCATACTATTAGAGTGTTAGAGGGTCTTTTTCAATCTAATTTCACTTGCATCTTCCCGCATATTAAAAATGAGGACAAAGAAGAAGAAGAATTGCTGGGGTTGTGGCATGGGGAGACCAACCAAATAATCTTCATCGTTTTCTTCTAGTCAATATTGGACATTTCTGGCATGGAGGTTAGTTGGTATACAATTTCCTGGAATAATTCAGGTTCGTGCATGGCATTGGGTATGAACATGGATTGTGAGTACACACACGTGTTGGGTATCAATATACTATACAGCCCATATTTGGAGAAGAAGTTGATGAGAAGTTCACTTACTGTTAATTTATATCATGGTTGATAACTATGGGGCACGCACCAGGTGTTTGATGAAAGTCCTGACTGAGTTTTCAGTGGAGGACTTAATTTTTAAAAGGGTGGTGAAACAGATGCGTTGGGCTAGTTTCTCTAGTTTATGTTGAATGAATTCGCAATGCTATGATCAAATGCTCATGCTTTTGTAGTTATCGTCGAGACGTCTAGTTTTTCAAACTGCAGAGTGAGTTTTTCTCAGCAACATGTTGATGAGTGGATGGCAGCAGGCCGGTCTTAATCTGTAATTGACTTACTGTATAGGGTATAAAGCCTTACAACTTGTTGAGATATCATCCCATATCAGGAATATGAGACTTTTGCCTGTGGATTTATAAGGGTTTGGGCCTCTCCACCCATTGCCAATTGGTTTTGGATGTGAACCCCAGAATACTTTATCACAACTCTTAACTGCAAATTTATCTTTTTTCATGTCATTGAGTGCTTTTGATCCATCTTTCTGCACATTATGTTATTGAACACAGATTTCTGAAGATTCAAATAACATGAAGTCTGGACTTGGGAGTGCTCTTATCAAGCAACACAAACATGTAAGCTCCTATCAATAAAAATATTTATGAATGAATTTTTTTAATACCCTCCTGTTATTGTATATGATAAGATTTTACTAGTTCTGTTTTTTCTAAGGGAAAAAGGCATTTCCACAATGACCTTGTTATGTGAAAGAGTGAAAGACAATCTGATTAAAAAAGAACTGAATGTTGAATCAAGAAAAACAACCTCAATGTTCTTTCCATGCATAGGACAGTAGAAGAAGTCAATATGGTCACTGGAGAAAATGTTGAAAAGAGAAAATTAGGTGGTGTGGAAAATAGAGATGTCATGTTGGAGATGCCTAAGAATTGGAAAAAAAAATCAAGGATATACTAGTCTAACAACTATTAAGAAAATAAATGTTGGATATTGACATGCAGTATGAACCAATTGATCTCACATACCATTACTTATCAGGACTAACACAGAAATCATGCATTGGCCATTGACATTTAATATGGATCAAGGTTGAGCTTGACGTATACTTTAATCGATCAAGGTTGAGTTGTTGTTTTTAACTAAATGTTTTTTGTAATACTGGTGCTATATATATGTGGTTGTGTACCAGTATTGTTACTATCATCACAAATCAAAGGAAGATCTAGACAAGTACGTTTGTCTTGAGGGAAAGAATCTCAATAGGCCAAATCGAAAATGTTTAAGCTTTCTTCTCTTACAATGAAGTCCCATGAAACCATATGGCAGCCTGTGATAGTTCATGGCAGGTACTGCAATGGCTTTCAAACTTATCAACAAGAGTCAGTACTACTCTTGTAGCCTTTTGAGTTTTATCACTTATACACACAACATATAATCATGTTCATGGCGTTTATCTTAATCTGTTTGTTTTTTATTTTTCCACAGTATGAGAGCTGAAAAGGAGCGACTTGGTATGTTGTTTACTGCCCTTTCATGTTTCTGTAACCATCTACATAAACTACAAACACTCAACAATCCCCTCCTCATAATTTCTTTTGAACTTATATCTTCTATTTTAAAATCAGGTTTCCGTACAAAGGTACCTCGCAGTGTAAACATGGAGAAATTGCGGAATGGTTATTTGTTTCCTGAGGTGACTATATGTTCATTTCAATGATTCCTCCTTTATCTTTGATGTTTCTATGGGTGCAGCTAGCTAATATTAAATTGTCTTTATTATTTTGATACTTTGAATGAGTATAACTATCCGATATAGATTGCCTAATTCTTTTACTTTATTGAGCTTGGTTTGATGTTAAACTTTCTATATTTCACCTTATGATTCATGCTTCATCAAAGCATTAAAGTGTTCTTGTTTTATTTTTCTTATTCTATTTTGGAAAATCGGAGCTTTGAAATATCAAACTGTTCTTGAGCTCTAGCTCAGTTGTAGTATTTGGTTTATACATACCCTCAAGCAATCTATGTTTGCTTCACTTTGGCTAATCTATCATTTTGAGTTCCGGATTGATCAAATAATAAATCTGAGCATTTAAGTATCATCGAGGCTCATCATTCTTGTGGCATTTATTCAGATATCAAAGCTTGAGCTTCAACACACTGAGAAGTACCCAGATGCAAAATTAATAAGCCTTGGAATTGGTGATACGACAGAACCGCTACCAGAAATCATAACCTCAAGCATGGCTAATGTGAGTAATTCTATCTGAATTTACTTTTAAGACATGAAGATTCATTTCCAGTTCACATGAAACTGTACACCAACAATTTCCTTGCTACAATGATTAAGAACAAATACCAGTTCCATGTGAAACTGATCACTGAGGTTTAGTTTGGTCGACAGTCCTCTCTTTGTAAACCTAAGGTTATTTCCACTTGTAACAACGACCGGCATTAATATATCTGGTAGAGAATGAAAATATATTAGCCTAGATTAAGAAATTTCAACTGTCGAGAAAATTGGAAGTTGCTATTGTATATCTGATTCTATGATATATGTCTATTTATTTCTTCTGTCATTTATTTCTATCTGTTGCAGCCTAAGGACTTGGATGTCTAATGTTTTGATTATTTACAGTATGCACATGCCCTTTCAACTGCTGATGGTTATACAGGGTACGGACCGGAGCAAGGCAACAAGGTACCCTAGTTAGCACTTGCTTTAGTCATCATCATTTGGTGTGTAATATAAATGTTTTCATCTGATCTTGGATGGTCAACTTCATTCTTCACATTTCTTATTGTCTTTTTGCATCTTCATGTCCAAAGTACTGGATCTTTTACTTAAGTTATTATTGGCCCATTCATCTATTATCATTGTTAGTGAAGTCGTTATCTAAGAACTATGTTATTACCTCCATTACTTGCACTCTATTACATAATTTTTATGTCAATATGTATAGGCATTGCGGGAGGCAATTGCAAAAGTATTCTATAAAGATCTACTAGTAATAGACACAGAAGTTTTTGTATCAGATGGTGCTCAGTGTGATATTACTCGCCTTCAGGTAATATACTGTTAAAGTTTTGGTGGATGCTTGCTTTATATTGTTAACTTATGCTTATAGTTCTATCTTTCTAATTATTATTATTATTATTGTAAACTTTTTCTGTTTTAGGTTTCTAAACTATACATCTTTATGATTTTCTTTTTTGATCTTTACAGCTGCTTCTCGGTTCAAATGTGACAATTGCTGTGCAAGATCCATCCTTTCCAGTAATGTTTATCTTGTAGATACTATCAATGTTTTCTATTTGTTTCTGATGTTTAATTTCCTACTATTCCTTGTATCTTTTTTTTTTTTTTTGTCTAAATCTCAAAGCCAAGATATGATAGATGTTAACCAATTATAAACTCAACCAATAACTTTCTGGGAAATTATGACGGGTCCATAGATTTGTTGAAATTTATTGAAGCAGGGTCGCAAGTGCATCTCATATATAAAATTTTGGAAAGTGATCTTAAAGTTTTTATCATAGTTGTTATGTTTTATTCCAATTCATCAGAGTCTATTAGCTTCATATCCAAGTCTTGACAGATTCATGTTTTCACAAATCTCCAGGCTTATATAGACACGAGTGTCATAATAGGTCAGGCTGGTGAGATCAAAGATGAAGCTGGGAGGTATAGGAGCATTGAATACATGAACTGCAGCCCACACAATAATTTTTTTCCTAACTTATCAACCACTTCAAGAGCAGATATTTTATTCTTTTGCTCTCCAAACAATCCAACTGGTCATGCAGCAACAAGGAAGCAATTAGAGCAACTGGTAGAATTTGCAAGACAGAATGGATCAATTATTATATATGACTCTGCCTATTCATCTTATATCAGAGATGATAGTCCTCGATCAATATACGAAATTCCTGGTGCCAGAGAGGTACACAAATGCAATGTCCCCCCTTTTTTTTTTCAAATTTTCTGAGATGAAATGACCTAGCTCAATCTTTTATACAATTAGTTTTCATTTTTTTTTTCCAGGTTGCCATTGAAATTTCATCATTCTCCAAATTTGCTGGGTTCACTGGCATCCGTCTAGGTTGGACAGTTGTCCCTGAGGAGCTCCTATACTCCAATGGTTTTCCTGTGATACATGACTTCAATCGCATTGTGTGCACATGCTTTAATGGAGCATCTAATATTGCTCAAGCTGGTGGATTAGCATGTCTTTCCCCAGAAGGTATCCAGGTAAAGGAATGAGCCCTATCAGTTGCTTCTACGTCTCCATGCACATTTCTATTTTCACTGAAAATAACTTCTATAACTTTTATCAGGCTGTGCATTCTATGGTTAACTACTACATGGAGAATGCAAAGATATTGGTTGAGACATTTGCTTCTCTTGGTTACCAAGTATATGGTGGTGCAAATGCTCCATACGTTTGGGTGCATTTTCCTGGCTCAAGTTCTTGGGATGTATTCACTGAGATACTTGAAAAAACGCACATCCTTACAGTTCCAGGTTCTGGATTTGGTCCGGCTGGTGAAGGGTGCCTGAGAATTAGTGCTTTTGGCCACAGAGAGTGTATCCGAGAGGCCTCACGTAGGCTTAGAACCCTATTTCAATAAGCATGATACTAATATGCGTCATTTTTCTTGTAACCACCATATATTTCATATATAAGTTATAAGTTTCCCATTCCAGTTTCATTATCTTGTAATAACATACAAACTTGCACACTTAATGTAAAGGCTCTGTTTTCTCAAGCTCCCACATCAGGAATGAGCAGGACCAGGTGGCTTTTCCGTTTATAGAGGGTCAGTTCTCTTCTTCCCTCACACCGAACCTTTTTTGTTTGTTTGGGTCAGACGAGTTCGACATATGCCTAAAATGTTAATGTAAGTAGGATCTTCGATGTTGCTGCAGTTTACTAAATATGATTGTGCTGAGAGCACAAGTTCAATAAAGGACGACGCTAAACTCAGCCAAGTTGTTCTTGCCAAACAAAACTCTCCAAATTTTCTTACTAATGTTGCAGTGGCCATAAACAGATAATTCCCACAAACATATGTGACTTATATGGATCAAAATATCAAATAGACAATCACTCTGGAGTAAAGATGATATAATATATCTTCTCTTTTTTTTGGATGAAGCCTCATACTATATCCTGAATGTTATGATTTTGGAGACAGAATAACTTAGTCTCATAATATATTCTGAACCTTATTCATTTTGCTTCTCCTCAATCACAAAGGTGAGTAATTACATACAGTATATGACTATCACAACGCACATCTAATAATATAAGATACCAAAAAGCAAACACACCAACTATATAACCAACACTTTTAAGTGTTGGATCTGTACGTTATATATCTCAAGTGAAAAATCTTCACAGATCAAGGACGAGACAGCTAACCAGTTCAGTAGTTCGTGCACTCCTTGTGGCAATTACCTTCCAAAGATCTACTTCTGATTCTGCTTGTTGTTCTGAAATTTCAGAGGCATTGTCTGGGGATGAGGAAGAGGATGAATCTATTGAGAAGGAAGCAAGACGATTCGGCACATGTGCCTGCAGAACTGCAACATTGTTACTTGCATCCTTCATGATCACATGAAGCTTCCCAAGGAAACCGGCAAGTAAATAAGGAGACTCTGATTCAGTGAAGTCCCGAATTGGAACATCTTCTGCAACAATTTTCCAAGCATCATCTTGATAATCGTATAACTTGATCTTGGCACTATCAAGAGAACTAGAAGGATCCAGTGCATACAATTCACCATCAACGGTGACACTCATTTTCGTCCCTGCTTGCCTTGCGGGCCAACCCTCTCCCATGCCAGTTGGCATTTCACCCCATGAATTCACCTTAGGATCATACACCTCACCTCCAACGTCAACAAAAAAGGGCCAGCAGTATAAACTTTGTGGAACAAACAACCTACCCTTGTATGAAGTCATCCCAGTAGCAATAGGCTTGAGCAGATCAGTCAAAAATGCAGTTGGTAACACCTGAGCTTTGGTAAAGGGCATGCTTGGTATTTGGGACCATAGACCTGTTTTTGGATCAAATACTTCAGCTGATTGAAGAGGGGCCAATCCACCACGTCCTCTAGTAACCCCTCCAACAACATAAAGCTTATTGTTTAAAATGCCTGTCTTACAATACGCTCTACCCATTGACATCGGAGCTGATTCACTCCAAGAGTTATTAACTGGATTATACCGCCAGGCACATGATAGGGCTGTAGCCCTTGAAAACCCACCTAGGACATAGAGGCAGCCATCAACAGCACCAATGGCACAACCACAAAAAGGCATTCGATCCAGCACATCCTTCCTCCCAAGCCATCCCATGATAACATCCGCGAGTCTAATGCTTGAGCCTACCATTTTCCACATTCTACGGGCAGTTAAAGCCCTCCTAGATTCATCTTCAGGACAAACACTAGGCATTGGTGGCAACCTTTGCCATCTTCCGGCCAGAGGGTCCAGAGCATTCCATATGAGCTTATCGCTTTCAACCTTTGTTAACACATAGAGCCATTCCTCCGTTGTTCCTAGCTCTTTTCTCAAATTGAAAAGCTCAGCACTCATAACAGTGGTTTTCCAAGCATGTGACACCATCTTCATTTTCAAATAGTGGATCCTAGGTACCCTGGCAAGAATCTGAATAGATATCTCGTCAGGAAGACTGGGAATCAATCTCAGCTTCTCCTCATAAAGGAATGAAGACAACCTCTGCCTCTTGCGTGCTTCACTCTGCGAAACCCCATGAGGTCCACTCTCTCTAGTCCTCGAATTATTCAAACTCAATATAGCCCCCATTATAACCTTCCTCTAACTCTTCAAAATCACAGTCCTACCCCCATATCAACAAACAGACTGAGAAACAAGGAAGGCAATGAGTAATTGATCATCTGTTTCAAACATCACTTTTACCAGAAACCAAACTAAAAACAAATTGAAAAAACCCAATAACACAAATCACAAATAACATTCACAGCTGTGGTGGGTACCCAAGTGCATAAAGCATAAAAGAGACAGCAACAGTTCATAACATATTATCATATATCAACCAAAACTGGGTTAAGTCGAAAGAGGGTTCTGAACTTGAGTAGCTAACAATCACAGAGCTCAAATACAACAAACCCAATTCCTCAAATACAACAAATTTCACATCCTTTACTGTTTTCTATATGCCACCAAGCAGAACTGTAATTCCTTAGTTAAATTTCACAGTTTCATCACAATCAACCCAATATGAATTTGAAGGAAGAAATTAAATATTGAAAAGGGCAAATCGGGAACGTTCACCTGAGTATGCAATAGAGCTCAACAGTGAGGCTTTTCAGGCAAAACCTTGGTGAATTTTGCTCTTGTTGTGTTGGTGCCGGCCTTCATCAGTCCTCACTTTAATATGCTTCATTGTAAAGATTGTCTTTGGTTTTTGTTTGCGTGCGCTACCTAACACATATGATTCCCTGTAACGCAGTCCAGGTAATCATGCCCTCCTCATACGTCGGCAGAGGTAAAAGTCCACTCGAACAATATATAGGAACATTTACATTATTGCAACGTATTCTTTTATGTTGCCGATTATCGATGCTCTGAACAAAACCCGTTTTATGTATTATTTAATCTGATTTTTTTTCTAAATTAATTTCATACTGAGAATACGAGAGTTTGTCGTGAGTTTATAAATGTTTAGGTTATTTTATACATTAATAATTAGTTTTGGACGTGAACCTCATGCTATTTTATCAGTAATATTAAAATCATCTCAAGAATAAGTATAACTGGACAAGTGTAAGTCTACTCTTAAATCTACTCGAGGAGTTGTCCCATAAGAGTGAATGAAATTAATTTTACTAAAACATGTACAAATGAATCTTGATTAGGACAAGAAGGCTGCTGGTTGCAATAACGAATCAAACATGTACAGCTCCGGGTTGCTGTCTATCCCGGCTCCACCTCTGAAGAAGCATGACAAGAAGGCTGTGTCTATTCGGGAGCTGCCGGAAAATGTTGCTGCAGGGTCTAGGGTTTATGGGATGCGGCGTCAAAGAGATGAGGATGGTGAAGCTGATACTGGAAAACGGACCAAGCACTCTTGCTTCAACCGGAGCAGCTTGGCTTCAAGGAGAATGCAGATGGCCTCGAGTTGACTAGATCCAGTGGTGCCAAGAAACAGGGACGTCCTAGGGACAGTATGAACAAACTGAGGGTCAATGCTACTGATTCTCTGCCTTCGGAGTCTAATGCGGCCAAGGTGGGTGCGAGCTCGGAGGTTGAGGAGGGTGAGATCATTCCGGTTACTAAGGAATAGGGAGGTCGCTTCGGTATGACATGGATGTGGAGCTTTGGTTAGAGGAAGGTGGAGGGGTACACCATTTGGGTCTCTAGGCCCCAAGCTTTTCTACTAGCTGTTCTTTATTCATGTAATGCCTTGGCTGTTTAAAGTCTTTGCTTATGTTGAGTCAGTTAGTTTGCTTTGTTGAGTCAGTTTGTTTCTGTTTGAGTCGGTTTGTTTCCGTTATGACTTTTGGATTATTTCTTTTAGTTGTATTCCTCTTTCTAGGTAGTCGAGTCTCTGCGCAGTGAATGATAATAGGAGGTTCTTGTCATCGCCTAAGTCTGATCTTGTGCGATCGTTATGATGATTACCAATGGAGATATCTGTTACCTTCAAAAAAAAAAAACTCAAAAACAATACAAAGTATCTAAATCATTAAATCATGTTCACATTACCCATATATATATAGAAGAAATTAAAAAGAAAGCTTGATTGTGTCACTACTCATCATATGTAGAAATTGATGAACAACCCACCTCAGCAAGTCACTACTCCTTAGCCACGATGAGAGTTTAAATAGCAATGTTGGGGGATTTCTGGTGTGAGGATGATGATGATGATGATGATGGTGAAGTGGTGCCTGCAGTAACCATCACCAGCTAGACTTCCAATGAATCGGTTGCATCATGTCCACATGACTTGCCGGAGTCGGTGAATTTTACTGGCTTTGCTAGCAATGGAATCCTATATTGGCTAACTGATACTTGTTTGATAGGGTTGGATGTGTTCATGATTAACAACAGCAGTAGCAGCACTAATATAGAGAATACAGTTGATCGTTATCAATTTATTGTTATTGATTTCAACCTATCGGTGATTAAAGACATTGACCGGTTTGCAGGAGCACTTCATTCCTTTGCTGTCTACTGAGGCTGTGTGCGCTTACACTTCATGAAGATCACTGACCCTAAGCTTTTTGTTTGGCTCTTGAAAGAACAAGAGCTACATAAAATGGCGGTTGATAGAATTCGAAAATTGGGTTTGGAAGACATGAAGCGTTATTCGCTGGACCGAAGCATCATTACAGATGATGAAATCTTCAACGAGTACGACTGGGATGATCTGGGTACAGCTTGTCTACTCTTTCATGGTGCCCTTGTGAAGTGGTCAAAGATGGGTGTGATGCCTTATTTTGGTAGAGTATTAAGTCAAATAGAACAAGGTATTTGAGAATTTCTGATTAATTCATTCATCCCTAATAATAGGGTTAATATATATAATACATAGTAACCTATTAGAAAACTAATCCCTATTAGAAAACTAATGTTACTAATATAATATTTACATTCCTAGCACCACAAGGGTGCGTGACTCACGCCAACACTCCCCTTTAAGTTGGTACATACAAATCACAAATGTCCAACTTATCAAGTGAGTCACGAAAGACCTTAGCTAAGAGAGCCTTTGTAAGAATATCAGCTAACTGCTCCTCTGTAGGGACAAAAGGGAAATAAATGACTTGTCCATCTAATTTCTCCTCAATGAAGTGTCGATCTACCTCCACATGCTTAGTACGATCATGTTGAACAGGATTGTGTGCAATTTCAATTGCAGCTTTATTATCACAATACAGAGGCATAACCTTCCTCTGTTCTCATGACCTACAACAACAATGTGTACCCATGGGTCTCAGATACCATCAAGTATCTCCCATGACCTACATCGACAGAAGGACTAGAGCTCTAATTCCTAACCGTAACCAATCACCCGGCCAAAGGCTTGGAACCCAGTTTGACTGTCCAATACCAAATAAATAAAATAATAATTAGCATCTTAATCATAACCAATCACCTAATTAAGGCTTGAAACCCGGTTAGGCTATTTATTCAACAGTTATCATATCACAACATCATTAACAACATCACAAGATTTACATCATAAAATTATATCCTTCACAATGATATAATTATATGAACAATAAAAATTATTCCAATAACATAACTTCTCATAATTTGATAAAATTATGATCATAAGAGTCTTAGAGTAACACATATAAAAACTTGTTTTACCTTACCTATGAGCCGTTAACGATCAAGCTCATATATTTTTAAAAACTAATGATAGAGAAATATTAAATCACATCCTAAACATTATCCTCATATAACCATAGTAAATCTTGGTTCAAAAGTGAACCTTAGTGAGGTTTACTCACCTAATAATTCTGCTGCGTTCTTCCGCAACACTAGAGCCAAGGAACCCAACAACTCACAAAATACCTAAAATTGTACAATTAAAACCCTTAGTAAAAAAAACAAACACCATAAGGATTAAAATACCCTTTAACTTAAAGGTTGCCCAAAGAAGGCAATGTTTCCTCCAAGACCTCCCAAGGTCATCGGCCTCTTAACAACAACCACACTACCTCCAAGACCAAATTTTCCCCAAACTTCCTACCTAACAAACACCTAGAAACAACTTAACACCTACAATGCAAAACCAAATCAAAACTCAATCTTCACACACCAACAACACACTAACAACGCCCTAGGAACTACAAGGGCTAGCTAACGCAGCAGTCAAGGTCTCTACCCTGCTTGGACGGGCTCCCACGCGCCGCCATAGGCGGTGGCGAGTGAGCTTCACGCGCCTCCACCAACTTCACAATTTGGGGAAGCTCAAAACAAGAAACTTGTAGATTAAAGCATGGTAAACAACTTTTATACCTGAGGTTTCAACCAAAATTGGTCGGAACCGGCCGGAAACTACCCCGAACTGCAACCCGAAATCAACTACAAAACCTGCAAATCCGGGTTCAAAAACTCAAAAGTTTGGTTCAATCTATGCCACAACCATAACTCACTCAACCGATCAGAACTTAATGTAAGGGCCAAATGTTGTTCTGGTGCTTGTGCTTGTCCTGCGTACATGCAATCTAAGTGAAACAGTCTTCCCCTCAGGTCTCCCTTGCCAATGATCACCCGAGTGCACAGATTCTGAAAAACAACATACATTGGATAAAATGTCACAAAACATTTATTTTGTAAACTCAACTAAGATATTGATAATAGATGATGAGACAATGAGGGTACATAAAGGACATCATGTAAAACAATGGACGGTGTTACCGGGATAGACCCAATACCTAAGACCGGAAAAGATGCACCATTTGCATTAGAGACATGATAAATAGGAGGATAAGACATAGACACAAAAAAAGATTTATCATAGATCATATGGTCTAGCGCACCGGAATCAATAATCTATGTATCTCCACCAGTAAAGTTAGCAACATGTAAAGCAACACCAAATTTACCTCGAGTTTCCTTAGTCAAGGAAACATTATCCTTTGAAATGGAACAAGAGAAGCATCCATAACCGTTTCCGCACCTATAGCACTGACAAAATCTTTCAATGAACATATTGTGAATGGAACGGGCTCAAAGCTGTGGTCTCCATATTCAACTGGGGTAGAGTGGTCTCCTGTAACACAAAGGAAGTACTGAAATTTTCCTGTTGATTCAGTCTCCCAAAGGAGCCTGGCCAGCTGCCCTATAGCTCAATCTACAGCTTCTAATTGACTTTGAAAATGGTTGCTTTATCATGACCTGCATCATCTATAGCCTGCAATGCACTCAAACATAGATTCCTTTACCAGTTATGAAATGGAGACCTAAGTACTGAAATCTCAAAACAATCTCTCTCAGTATGAAACCCTCTCTGGGACCAACAACTAGCATCATACATTAAGCTTTACTAAGCATACATGATGAGTCTGGAAATATATGATGAGTGTTGAAATTGCACGGTGATGAAGCAAATAATTAAATAGTCGAAGCTGAGATATGACCTTTATGTGGAGGAACCCAAAATCATAGCCATCTGATCGGCCTGGTTTGTGTTCATCTTCCCCTGGCACAAACACATTGGGGCAAGACTGCAGTGGAGCTGAAAGTGCCTTGGCTATTGCAGTTGCTTTGGAAGTTAGAAGTGTTCTGTAATCTCCAGTTGCTCCAGGAGCTTCCAGGATATCAATGCCAAGGGATAAACCCAATCCAGCAATGATTTTCGTTGGAGCTACCATACAAGGCCATAACCCATGTTTCTTTGCAAATGGAGAAACCTGAAATATGTTTAGTATTTTAGAAAAAGAAGTAATGTAAGAATATATTTAAAAATGTGTGCTAATATGTAGACCATCACAAGAGGGTCTTGCAAAATTGCTGGTGGGCCTTTGTATATCCTTAGTTTGGAGATCTCTTCGGCTTTCAATGTTCTATAGAAGTAGGCATTTCTTATGGCTTTAAAGAGCATTACTAAAACAACTAGTTGTGAAAAGTTCAAGCATTGTCTACCAGGCGGCCAGAAAAGAAAGAACAACCCCATGTACATCAGTTGCTGTTCAGGTCAGAAGATTATTTACTAGAATGTAGCCACATACTGAAGTATCAGAAGTGCTAAGCTAAACAGCAAGAACCCAGAATCATGAGAACAGAAACATTGAGGATTATGATAATAACAAGATTGAGTCGGCCAAATATAGAAACATTAGATGTTCCAAAGGAGTGTTTCTGCACATGGTCTAATCCACTAAAAACAACAGAGAAAGCTATTCTATGCAAGAACTTAGGTGATTGAATATGGTTTCCTGAGTAATGAGTTCAACATGATGCAATACAAATATCAAGTACATTTGAAATAACAGACCTCAATCCGGATACCACAACCTCGTAAGAGGACCACATTAGCTATGTTCTTCCCACAACTAAAGAGTGAACGTGCACTGGGACCTATTCCATAAGCAAATTGTCACCTTCCCTTTTCATCCATGGTGTAGACTGGTATTTGCCAGTTCTTGGTGTTCTTCTTGGGGTCGTCCGTAAGATAGAGATCTGTATCATCTTCTTTAAATGTTCTAATGAATGTTTTGGCACCCATCAGGATAAGCCTTTCAATCATGAACAATTGGTAGTTATTCTCAATCAAGGGTTCCAATATGCGGCTATAATTTGATGAGTATGCCAATTTGTATCTGCATATACAGGTCATCAATATTATCAGTATCAGCTGGACAATTAATTTGGAGCCACAAAGGCCCATTAGATTAGCTGAGTTATAAAGACAATATAAATAAATTAAAAAGTGTTAAGCTAGATAACAAATGAAAACCCAGCACTATAACCCAGTTGATACAAGAACAATTCAATAAATAAAACTGCCCTTCTTAAAAGAAAGGTAATAAACACGAAAAATTTAAGGTACTTTAGAGTGCCAAAATATTCAAAGTTCACTTAAAAATGAATATCTAGAGATAAACCTCAGAGGTAAGCACAAAATACTCTGGTATAACACTTATGACAGGAACAACCATGTGCTCTAATGCACCTACTGCACTTAGAAGGCTCATAAATTAGTCTAGTATCAGTAACTGTTCAAAAGTTTTCGGCTGCAAGAAACCAAGTTAAAAGTCAGATGCATTTCACTTACTAATCACAATCCCCTGACATTCTCAGTCAATCACCAAACATGACTAAAATCTTCGACCTCAGAGACAACCTAGCAGTTCATGATAATTTTTTAGGTTGGTGGTAAACTGATAGAAGAAATGAGATGCAACAGTGTGAGGAGAAAACCATAACATTATACGCACGAGACATTGTTTATTCTGGCAGACAAACACACAGGTCTATTATCTTGGAAGTACATGGTGCAGAGAACAGTGCAAGAAAGATGTACCTGACTGACGGAGAGCGGTGAAAAGAATCCTGGTGTCCTTTCATTTGAAGCAATATAAAGAGTTCGTCCAGGTGGGACACATTTTTCAATTCTGCGGAGAATAAACTCAGGGCGTGTGTGTCCCTGTCCAGATGAGGTGAAAGGGTCTTCTCAACACCATTCATGTCCCTCCTGGTCTTAAGTCTATCTCCACGACGAACATGAATGGCATCATAATCACCAAGGATTTCCTTAATCTGTGAAATAATTTGGTCAACGTCTGTAGTAGCAGCTTATAGGCCAAATGCTATAACTACCTTTTTCATATGCTACATATTAAAAACTAATGCAAATTAGAAACATAAATATTTTATAAATCCCACATGAGGTTGATTACATCTCAGCTATTTATTCATGAGGTTGATTACCACCACAAACTGTACTTTCTTTTGATGCTGTTGTAATCTGGATTACATGAAAGATCAAAATCACGTGTCCAGTTCAGCTATTAATCTTGGATATCAGACAAAGAGTCCATGGAACAAGAGTTTGCATTCCAACTACCAAACAAAAGAGAAGCCAGTTAATTAATAAAGAGTGTACACAAAACGAATTTGGAGGTCAATTTCATATCTTAACCTACCTGTGTCACAATATTGTATTCCTCAGCAAATTAAAAACGTGAAGCGAATAATTAATACATTTTAGGTTACAAGCATAGATCTTCCACATACCAAAAACAAAAATAAATAAGAAGGTAGACAACTTACTTTTCATCTGAACTTGCATTATCAGAGTGATGAAAGATCCCTTTCTTATTGTGTGTGGGATTGATGCACATTCTCGACGGCATTACAAAAGTCACGGGGATTACATAAAGTTACTCCATTCATCGGATTAACTATGTTTCATATGTAGAGGAAAGTTCAACTATAGGGATTTGTTATATCGAATCTAAATGTACCTATCTTTCAAATATCCTATCACAAATTAATCGTATAAACTCGAAAGAAAAGAAAGAGAAGAAGAATGGAATAGTACCTCTGGAGAAAGATGGCTTCTTCAAGAGCACAGCGGAGACTGGACTCCTGGTGGGCAAGGCCCTCGCAGGACAGGCAGTGCTTGCCGGGGCAGTCGATTCGGGTGCCCCAGTTGAGGTACTTGTCGTGGCGCTGGCTGATCAAACTGGGAACAGATTCTAGCGCTTTCAGGGATGAAGAAGAGAAGTCGCTGGTGGAATTGAGATAGGTGTAGAGAAAAACCAGAGCAATTGCAGCAATGCAGGTGGCCAGGAACACGATAGGAGAACTGGGCCCAGATTTGGGCTTCGGGGTTCTTCTGGATTCCACCGGAGACAGCATTCTTTGTTTCCAACACTCTTTACTCGCGCATCCGCATCAAATCATAATCTCTCTCCCGCTGTCGATCTCTCTAAGTACCCACCCAATGCCCAGTTTTCTGGTCTTTTCAAATGCTCAACTTTGTAGCAGTTAGCGGATGACAAATTGGCAATGAGTGACCTACATGCACATACCCACAAGCGTTATCAGTTCTCCATGCTGAAAGTTCTGAGTATCTTGTATAGTTGATGACTCATATATAGCAGCACCCAAACTTAAAACAACCAATTTGAATTTTGTTTCATACTAATTTGGTTATATACCGTCTACTACTGTGCATCAAATCATAGGGTTTTGCTCGAATGCAGAATGTATATTCCAGTTGTGCTGAGTTTGCTCGAATGCAGAATGTATATTCAAGTTGTGCTGAGTTTTCTCGAATGCAGAATGTATTCAACTTGATGATGATGGGTAGATGCTTCAATTGAGGGGACTCGGATCCTCTCCTCATAAACCTCTGCTAATATTTCCTAATAAAAAGATCTTGGTCGTTCATTCTAAATCAATGGCCAAGATGTCTCCTACCTTACCACAAAACCTATTTTCTCGTATGTTCTCCCTTCTCTCTGTCAAATTACCGTGTCACATCTCTCTCTCTCATCTTTTCGCCGCTCTTAGTATAAGCCACCACGGACGGGGTTGTTCTCTGACCATCGACGGCCGAGTTTGCCGTCCCAAAATCGATGCCGACAACTTTCTTGTGGATTTTGCAGAGCTTCCGGCATATTTTTTTGTTTTGTTTATGGAATCAATGTGATGATCAGCTGCTCTAGTATGGAATCAATATGATGATTAGTTGCTTTAGTAGAAAGAATCGAATTGTTTCATCTGGGTTTTTTGTACAGTGTGGCTAGTAATTTGGACAGGAACTATAGGTTTGTAGTTGGTGCTTGTAATTACACAGGAATTATAAGGTTTGTAGTTGGTATTCAGATGGATGGATTTTACTCAATATCTTATTTATACCATGTTCTTGCAGAATTGAAGGGTTGTGGATGCCTGTGCTTCTAGACCATAGACAATTTCTATTTGCGATGGTGAATGAGGAAGAACGAATTTGACTTTTTGATAATTTGGAAAGCTCCTTGGTACTTGCCATTCTGAGGAATCCAACACGAAGACCCTGTCCTTGAATGGACGCCGGAGGATTCAAATCGAGAAAAAGTACGCCAGAGGGGAGCCGGCGGTTGGGAAGAGAACCGGAAGAGAGAGAGAGAGATGGGACACGGTAATTTGACAGAGAGAAAAACGAGAACATACGAGAAAATAGGTTTTGTGGTAAGGTAGAAGACATCTTGGCCATTGATTTAGAATGAACGGCCAGAATCCTTTTATTAGGAAATATTAGCAGAGGTTTATGAGGAGAGGATCCGAGTCCCAATTGAGGCTTCTATTTTGTAATTTCTTTGTTATTATCTTAATTAACATAACTGTTAATGTCTTTTCAGAAGAAGATATAATTTTCTTTTCAGATAAAATTGTTTTGTTGGGTCTATATAGTAATTTGCTAGGTATATTTATTTAGCAGCACCCAAACTAAAAACAACCAATTTGGATTTTTCATTTTCTTTTTTTTTCGTTTGTTATATATATATATATATATTTAATGTTTTTTTGGACACACCATTAAAACAATTATTAAAGAGTGTCCTTAAGCTCTCTTACAAATTCTCACACATTAAAACTTTTAATTGAAGTAATAAGTGTGTCTTTAAATAACCTTCAAGTAGGGCCGGACTTGAGACTTCAAGACTTGAGATGAGTTCTGAAAATTGTGTCATTCGATGGTCATTAAAAAAAAATGAATCACATTCAGAAGTGCCAAAGATGTTCTAAAGCAATATAAACTTCTATTTTTGATAGTACTAGAAAGTATGTTGTTCAGACCATCAGATCGGAAAGGCATCACTGACATAAGGATGTTGCTATGGTGTTTACTCATACCAGAAAGATGGTGTATATATTACTACACAAAAAACTTAACTCGGGGTCTCGGGGGCTACCAACTTAATTAACAATGTGAGATAATTAGGGAAAACAAAAACTAGGGGTATAGAGAACCACAAACCCAGATTCTAATGTTTCTACCAAAAAAAACCCAGATTCTTATGGAAACATCGACAGAATAGAGACAACCACAAACCAGGGTTCATCAATCATCATCATTGCCATCATCAAATTTCTCTCTCCCTTCTCTCTTCTAAACCCAACCATTTCTCTCCTCTGTTTTTCATTTCAAAAAATCCAAAACCCAAAACTCAAACAGCCATAGCTTTAAGCTAGCTTCCATGGAGGGTCCTCCCTCCTGCTCAAGGCAGCTGCCAAATTTGGTGCCCCCAGGTATTCTGGGCCTGAGACGGTCGCCTCTTTGGCCTCATCTCAGATCCGGACTTCCCTTCAAGGACCTAGAATATGCGTTCTTGTTGGGTGTCATTGGAACCAAAAGTTGTAGTAGTGCTGAGGATTTCACTCAACCAAAATTTGTAGTAGTGTGGTGAGGATTTCACAATGCATTCATGGAAGACTTGCACCCTAAGTCTTCACCTCAAGTGTAAAATCATGGAGACTACTTAAAGACTATGATCTATCATGTATTGGGCCGGGGTTAGTAAAATGGTTGCATTACTTTGAATTAAGGGAGTGTTGTATTTCTTGTCATGGACAAATGGACTCGTTTGCCGGATGGAGAGTTTTGTCATTTAATCTGCAGCATGAGGTGATTGACAGCATAAATATCAAAAACCGTCTGATATCCGTGGTAGCGGTTCGCTCTTTGCATGGAACAATTTAGTTGCATGTTCGATATGCGACGGACATAGTTTCCAGTATGATGTTTGGGTGATGACAACAGATGATACACAAATGCCAACTAGCTGGAATTAGACTAAACAAGTTAATGTCAAACCTCCTGATGGATGGATCTGTGGACATCCCTATAGAGCTTGGGATAATCAGTTTGTTTTTTTTCAAAGGCCATCTCGCTTCTCATTTTATATAAAACGACGCCATTCAAAGAATATATTCATATCTTATATTTAGTTCCGCCACTAGCACCAACTACTTCAACCTTAACCCAAAGATTTACCAAGCCGATCGAGAAAATCATCCTCCAACCTCCCAAGGTTATCGAGACACTCTAAACCACATGTTCTACCAAATAAACATTGATTCAATAGTTGGAACTCATATATAAATAGAAAATAAAGAATATTGCAACTCTCTAAACCTAATTAAACATGTTCAAATGATCACCCTGTTTTGGCTACGATTCTCAGCGCGTGGAGCAGAGGTAAACAACAAGCAAAGAGAAGGGGGAGTGTCGCGGGCGTGCCACCTCGCGGACGAGGAAAAGGGTTTGTGTGAGCGCTTAACTTTTTGATCAGGCGGAAGGGGTTTCCAGGTGCCACCTCAGGTGAGGAATTACGAGCACAAGGTGATCGATACTCATGGCGAGACACGAGCAGAGCAACAAAGGGAGTACAGAGGTCGGAGAAGAGTCTAGGAGGGCTCTGAAACTAATACGGCGGCGCGCTTAGGGTTAGGGTTTCGAGGTAGCTCGAGAGGTAACTGATTTGTAGTTTTGTATTTTGTTGAGAGATTTGATTGTGTGTTGCTTCAACAGGGAACCGAAGGCAGAGCTCAGGGGAGCATTGGAGGTTCGACTGGGTCGAAGGTTTGTATACTTCTGTTGAGTATTGATTTGTTTAGTTGTATTGAGAGTTGTCTTTTTTTGTAAACCTTCGAGCCCTTTATATAGCAGCTCGACTTGCAGGGGAAGAAAGATGATTAGAATTCAAGTCGGACTCTGAAACCCTAATAGCACAAGGGCATTGTTCAACCCGCGTGGACCAACAAATTGGTGACACCTTTCCAACTCGCATACTTCATTCCGCATAGGTCTTTGCTTCCGTGCTGCCGATTGTAGACTCCTATGTGAACTGGAATTATAGACTCATTCTCTCCATCTCGCGGGTCTTTCTAGCTCGCGGGCTTTAGAAGGGCTTTTTATATTAAAAGGGCCACAGGGATTGGCCCGAAGCATGTCAAAGACTTTAAAAAGTCTTCAACGATTAATGTGATACACGCGGACTTCGCCTGTGCCTTCTTCGTGGAGTCTCCTACGCGAGCTAGCTCGCCAGCTCGCCTCGCGTAATCCGCTTGTCACCTAAGCGGAGTGTTAATCTCGCCTCGCCTGTTTTACGCGGAGTCATCTCGCGTGCAAGGTCTGTATCTCATGCGAAGTCCATTAAGTGCACGTGCGAAGTATGTTAAGTGCGCGGACTGTGTAACTCAGCTCGCGCGATCCATTCTACAGGCGAACTGTATTGATGTTTCGAAAAGATTTTGTTTGCATGGGTGAGTTGAGTTTGCTATCAAGTTTGTTACTTTCGTTATTGATTTATTGCAAGTTTAGGCAACTTTATGAAGTATGTAAAGGATAGTGCTTTTTATTTTGGAGTAGAATTTGTAGTGAAACTTTCAGAATTGACTAAAACACAATCATTGATGGACATATTGTTCTATGCATATACAGTTTACTAACATTAGAGAAATGACAAATTAGCAATTTCTAGTAGATTATTAGGGCATGTTTGCTTAACCTGTTAGATGATTGAGTACACATGCTAGATTGTTGAGTTTGGTATCTGTAAACACGGAAAATCTGTAACAAATAACAGAAGGACACGTGTACAAGATAAAATATTTGTATTGATGAATTTGCAGGTTACAATCTGTTGGTATTCTTTTACAAGAATTTCCTCTGATTCGATTTCCGACATCAATTTGATCCAAGGGTGACGAGCACTTAATCTTGAATCGAATTGTTGTAGTTTGGACTTCTTGTCGTGTTGACGATTTGTAGAAGTTGATTGACAAGGGGCCGTAGAGGCTTGTTCTTGATCAGACTTAGGCCACGAGCAGTGTCGCTTGGTGTGTGTTCTTCGACTTTGACAAGGGATGAATCGGCACCTGTGTTCGATGCTTGTTGATTCTCCATGAGTTTGTTGAAGAACTTGGTAGAGGTTTTGATTGGTTGAAGACTTGAAGACGACGGTTGATCAAGGGCTGTGGAGGCTTGATGTTGATCAGGTTTGATCCACGAGCGGTTTCACGTGGTGGTTTGTTCTTTGTCTTGAAGTTGGTGAAGATGTCGGCTATTTGACAGCTTTTTGACTCTTCGGAGTTTGACAACTTCTAGGCTTGTGGTTGATGAAGAATAGGCTATTTGGCAGCTTGATGATTCTTTAAGGGTCTTAGGAGATTCTGGACTTGAGGTTGATGAAGAATCGTCTATATAACAGCTTGATGATTCTTCAAGGGCTTTGGCAACCTCTAGACTTGAGGTTGATGAAGAATCGGCTATTTGACAGCTTGATGATTCTTTAGGGGCTTGACAACTTCTAGGCTTGAGGTTGATGAAGAATCGGCTATTTGGCAGCTTGATGATTCTTCAGGGGCTTGACAACTTCTAGGCTTGAGGTTGATGAAGAATTGGCTATTTGGCAGCTTAATGATTCTTTAGGGGCTTGGCAACTTCTAAGCTTGAGATTGATGAAGAATCGGCTATTTGGCAGCTTGATGATTCTTTAGAGGCTTTGGCAACTTCTAGACTTAAGGTTGATCAAGAATCGGCTATTTGGCAGCTTGATGGTTCTTCAAGGGTTTTGGCAACTTCTAGACTCTTGGGAGTAAGTTTTCTCTCTCTCTAGTCCGCTGCCTCCTTCTGGTCCGCTGCCTTCTTTTTGTTTACTCCTTGGTTCGCTCCTTCCTTCGCCTCCTCCTCTTGTTATGAGAGGGGGTATTTACAGTGTTAACATGCCTCCACTTTTGGCATGTAATGAAGATACTGAATTAATGATATTTCCTTAACGGTGATAATCGAATCAGTGAATCTTGACTGATTGATTTACTTGCCATAATCAAATCAATTAATCTTAATCGATTGATTTAGTTGCCCAAATCGCTTTGGATAGAATGTCCTGTTTTGACCAGAATCTTCAGTAAGGGGTGGGCCATCTTGCGGGCACGGAAGGAAAGTGTGCGGAACCTTGATTTCCAAGCAAGTGGTGATTTTTGGTCCCACCTCACGGACGACTCAATTTGAACGTACATCTCTGCATGCATGTGAACTATGATGACTAGCTCCTTCGTGAAGTCTCCTACACAGAGTCATCTCGCCTCGCCTTTATGTACATCTACGCACGCGGAGCCATATCGCCTCGCCTTCATGTACATCTATGCGCGCGGAGCCATCTCGTCTCTCCTTCATGTACATCTACGCGCGCGGAGCCATCTCGTCTCACCTTCATATATATCTACGAGCACAGAGTCATCTCGCCTCGACTTCATGTATATCTACGCGCGCGGAGTCATCTCGCCTCACTTTCATGTATATCTACGCGCGTGGAGTCATCTCGCCTCGCCTTCATTTATTTCTACGCGAAGTCCAGTTCGCCTCGCCATCGTTTACTTCTACACGAAGTCCAATTCGCCTCGCCTTCATTTACTTCTACGCGAAGTCCAGTTCGCCTCGCCTTCATGTATTTATCTCTTATATAATCTTGAAGTAGAGGAAGAGAAGTACTTTGTATTTCTTTGTAAACTCTTGTATAAAGCTTCATTTACTTTTTGTACAACTTTTATCCACATAACTTTTTAAATATAGTTCTTATGCAAGATTGGCATCTGAGAACATTTAATTAAATGTGACAGTTTTTTTTTAGTTTGTTTAATCCTTTTTCCACAGCTTTTGTCCAAAGAAGAAATTAAAAGTAAAAATATGGCATGCTTATATGCTTGCCAGATTTTTTTATATTCATAAATAGGTCTTTGCAACGGCAATTTTTTCGTCGCTAATAAGTAATTTGCGACAGAGTAAACAGTCGCCAATTGCCGTCGCCAAATAAGCGACGGTCTGTGCAGTCGCAGCATGCAGTCACAAAATGAGGTGGCGACGACTCATTGTCATAGCCAAAAGCAACGGCGACGGCATTTTTGCCGTCGTTGTTGCTCTTTCGCGACGGCAACATGACTTTTGGCAACGACATTCTGTCGTGGCTAAGTGAATTAATTTTTGTAGTGTTGATTCAAGACTTTGTATAACTAACAAAGGAGGTGGAAAGCAACAAAACCCAGTATGGTTTGAACCTTGGAGTCACTGAAATCAACTGGAACTACACTGACTGCAAAGGCAGCCACTTTAGGCCTTGTTGTGCCTCGTACGACGTTTATTGGGGTTGAAGACCATTACGAAAATGTAGAGAGAGAGAGAGAGAGATGAAGATTTTGATATGCCACGAGGCCTACCGTCACTAAACTATGGAGAATGATGCTGAAGAAGAAATGGGTCAGGTGTGGCGACAGAAAAGAGGAGAGAGAAAGTCTCTCTAACATTTAGGGAGATTAGGGTTATCTGATCCATCTTTCTATTTATGCCCCTTATAAAATCGAAAAATAACTTCTTCAGACTGTAACTTCTCAATAAGGTATTTGTTTTACTCGTGACGTGTGTTTATTACAAATTTTGTATCACCGAGATCTGCAAGTTTGGTGAAGAAAGTTTTCTGAAATACTTAACGAATAAAAAAAAATCAACTTTGGGTGGCACTTGAAAATGAAATGCTTTTGATAATTTAAACTTTCGAATACTTCTACTTCAGAGTCCGAAACAAACATTCCCACAAATCAACCTTATATTAATTCCGAGAAAATAATTATACTACTAGAATAAAGGACTTACGTGACAAACAGGTTTTGTCGCCTAAGTGCTCATTTTTATCTCCTAAGTTCTAACATGACGAAAGCTTCGTCACCTAACAGTTGTGGCCTGAGCATGGAGGCGTAAGAACTTATGCGACGAATAAAAACGAAATTGTCGCCTAAATGGATACTTAGGCGACTATTTATTCATCGTCGCATAATTCTAAGGTGAGGAAGACAGACACATTCAGGCATCGAAATTATTGTCGCCAACACTTGGTGACGTAGGAAAATTATAGTCGCCTTAGTTTCCTTTTACGCAACCATTTATTGATCATCGCTATGTTTAAGGAGAGGATAACTGGCACACTAAGTTGTCGAAAGTTTTGTCACCTAACACTAGCAACGATTCAAAATAATATGGTCGCTGGATTCTTAATATCTTGGACGACAAAAGTTTAATCCTTTGTCGCCTCAGAGATCCAACCCCGGCGACAGTTCCTCATTTTTTGCTACATAGGACTTAATTCAACATTTTATATATATGTTTTTAAATTATAATTATATATTATTAAAAAAATCTAATTATTACTGATGTAATTATGTGTGAATATTTTCATGTTCACATTCAAAGTTAAAAACCTGTGGTGCAAATCAAAATCATAACAAATGAAGTTCAAACTGAAAGACTAGTAAACTTCCAGAAGGTACACAAACAAAAGAGCAAGTTCAAAGTTCATAGTTTAAACCCTCCATAATACCCTAGCCTCTTATAGTCCTATATAGACAATGTTCAACAAAAGAAGAAACAAATATCAAGGGTTCCACAAAAGCAAAAAGTCATGAACCTAGCTTCAACCGTCAACCTCAGGTTATTGGCCTTCTTGTCGGCTCAGCTATGACTGGACATACTTCTCCAACATCTGTATATGGCGCTCATAATGAAGGATCTTCTCCTGGGCTACTTTGGCCTGCTCCTGGGCTTGTTGTGCCTCCTCCTGAGCATGTTGTGCCTCCTCTTGGGCTTGTTAGGCGTTTTCCAGAACCTCCTCAAGAACTATATCATTGGGACGAGAAGTTGAGAACGCCTTGTTGCTAGGAGTCTGTTATACTTTTCGTAATCAGTGGTGTCAACATTTGAGAAAGCATGAGTTCTATCATTAGTGGTATCATAATTTGCTTCGTCATATCTTGGGCAAGATGGAAAAACATCATGTATAATCAAGAAAGAAAAAATAGAAAGTTTCGGCGATATTTCGCCGAAATTTTTGTTTTTTTCACGTAGCGATATATCTTTCCCCTCCTAAGCATTTCTCGTCCGAAACTCCCGATATTTCTCGATATTTCCCGATATTTCTAAAAAATCCTGATATTTCCAACCAATACTAGTGAAAATTTGTACATCATAGGTCTTCTACGTGGTTTTAAAACACTCATGTAATTTCATGTGAAATGTATCATATGTATATATGACGTGATGACATAGCCTCCCTTTGGGTTTCCGGCCATGAAAAAAAAAAGATGTTTAAAGTAAACTTTTAAGAATTATTAACAGTTCAGCACTAACCTTTTCACCTTAACTTACTACAACTCCCTATAGATCAATGTTTATTCAAGGTTTTCATTTCAAATATAGTACATAATATAGAAAACAAACATCTTTTAAAGTTTGGTTTAAAATTTCCTTGTTTTTCTTCAAATTTCCGTCAAATTTTTCATTTTTTTACTATAATCGATATTTTCCCAAAATTTCCTTCAAAAATTTTATATTTTGGAAGGTCGAAATTTTCGTAATCACAGAAATTTTCTTCCTTGTGTATAATATTCATAGCGAGATCCATGAAAGACCCGGCAGTACCGCTAGATGAGCCTGGATGATAACTGTGTTGTCCTCGGAAATCGGCCATTGCAGGTACATGATCTGCTACTTCACCATGGTGTGTCCATGTAGTATAACTACACAAAATGCCTAATGTGGTCAGGTCATTGTACATGTCTACAACTGTCTTCCACTCTTCTAAATTACATTTTCTACACGGACAACGAAAATGTTCCACTCCATTACCATGTTGAATTGCAAATGTCATAAAATCGACAATTCTTTACATATAATCCTTGTGACCCCTCTGTAATTGCATCCAACTCTTGTCCATTTTCAGAATAAGTTGTCATAAGATAATTAAAATAACCACAAAGTTAAAACAAACAACAAATTAAATATGTATTTGCTTCTTCTTCTCAACTTTATGCCTCCGGTTAGGGTCCTAATCTCATTCGGGTGCACATGATTTTGTTTCACAATTTACAGTTCTTGTGTTTTGTTTTCGATAGTGGGTATAAATTTCAACAGCATCTCCCTACAGTTATTCCTCAAGTGCACGAATATCTATACCTAATGTGCACTTGAGGAACGGTAACAGGAGACCCCGTCTAAATATATACCCACAATCGACAACGCAAAACATAAGAATTGTAAATTGAGAAACAAAATCATGTGCACCCAAACTGTCCAAAAATGGAACAATTCAAGAATCATTTTGACAAACATAGTCCTGAGAAGATGATTCTTGAACGGGATTTCTAAGGCTAGTTAAACATCGGTAAATGAAAGAATTTTACCATTCTTACATCCAACACACAACATAATCTTTTGAAATCACAAATGATTTCCATAACAACCAACAATTCAATATATATAGGCCCGTTCTGATGCGGACGTTCCTCCATTCTCCTCCGTCCGACGCCGATGATGACGCGCCTCCACTCGAGTGGGCACCAGCGGCATCTCAAAGGCATCCCCAATCACTTTTCCTTGCCGGAGAGTTCGCCGAATACCAGTTTGCAGCTGAGATCGATCTTATCTGAAGTTTTGGGTGGAGGTTGCTGCCCAAACCTTTAAATCGATCTCACCGGCAAGGGGAAGTGATCGAGGATGCCTCTGGTGTCCACTCGGGTGGAGGCGCGCCGTCGTCGGATCCGTCCGGTGGAGAACGGAAGGATCTCCGCACTTTAAGCCGAGTGCGGACGTCCGCTTTGCAACGTTTTTATATTATTTTTGCTACCAGAAAGCTGTATTATAATCACACATGCAACCTGTATCATAATCACACAAACTACACTATTAACAATATGTGACCGGAATTCTTCACCGGAAACTCATAAAAAAACATGGGAAATATGTGAAAAAGAGAGAGAAAATGATCATACCAAGCTCAAAGCTAATGGGTAGAGATTGATAAAACTTTATGATCACCGAAATGGACGAATTTCACACCAAAATGGCAAAATCTGAGCAGAAGAGCGATTTTTGCAGCTTTCCTCTTTTTTTATTATAAAGTGAGTTTACTTAGGCGACAAAACATTTTCGGGTTACTACATGCCATCTCCATATGTCTGCCTCCCACTAGAGATTCCTTAAGAATGGTTGAAAGAATCCATAATGATAGTGCCCGTGAAGGTACTCTCATACCAAGGGCACATGGTTGTAGCTAGCAAGGTTCCTATTTATGTATGTAAATAAGGATTGGTAGTAGCGAGCTACTCAGTTTTGCTGCAGCAGCCGGTAGCATTTATCAAATATGAGGTAATAATGCATGTGATGATATATGGGGTATTGGATGTGGTCAACTAGAGTCGTTTTCTCCGATAAATAGTCCATTAGTTTTTTTTTTTTGAAAAAAACATCGATCAACTAAGAGAAAATGACAGGATTGGTGAAGTCATTCAAAACATGAGTAAAAATTGAAACCGGCAGCCCCAGCCAAACTACCTCATAATAAAGACAGCATGTCATTGTTATAACACACTACTCACTCTTCTCACTCACTCACTCCACTTCTTTCACTTCTCTCCTCTAACTCTGATCTGATCTCTTGCTAGCTACCATGATGAACATGAAGAGCAGCACTGCTGCTAAGAAGAAGAAGACGACGATGATGCCGAGAGGGTTCATGTGCCATTCTCAGGCCGCAACCGCCGTGTGCCTCAGCAGCGCCGATGCAGCTCGGTCAGCTATCATTTCAGGTGCCAGAAATACGACAATGATCAACAACAACTACAATGCCAGGTACTCGAAGATCGTCGAGTCACGTAGGTTTGTCAATCCAGCTGATCATGGAAACAAACCGGTCTTGTTGTCTTCCATGATCAAGAGAGAGCCGACTCTAAACTACCACCATCATTACTCGAAGCCGAAGATGTCACTGCAGAAAACACCTTCAGTTCTACCTTCTGCAGATAATGTCTTCCAGGTAATTACTACTTTCCACCAATATAATACAACGACCATATATTGATGATAATTAAACTGTTAAAGGAATACTGTCAGATGAGAATTGTATCGATCTATTCAAACCTGATAAGAAATTTACAAAGGGAATATTGAGGCACCATATGTTTTAATTTGTCTCATTGTCTGTCTCTGCTATATTTGTTTAATCTGCAAGTGAGACTTGTATATTGTTGTGTTTTTCACGGTTCACTATTTATTCTGACAGTACTGGATACCGAAATTCGATCTTCAGATCTATATATATGTATATTGTCTACAAATTAATAATTCTGGTTCTCATGCACCTAAGATCGAGTACAGATAGGATGCAATAATATTCCTTGTCCATTAGTTTATATTTCAAACTTGCGTAGTTATTTTCTCTCTTTTTGTCAAGCAGCTCGATCATTTGAGTATTTGACAGTGCATGCAGCTAGCGTTATTTGAGCGAACTCATAATTTTAATTACTTGAAGTTCATTTTCAAACAGAAATACTTCTACATTGTCACATTAACTAACATGCAAAGAATATGGTAAATAAATATTGATCAGTAAATCGAGCGTAACAAAGTACGTGGTAGTAGAGTATACATACATACACTGATACACTTAACTTGTAAAAATTTTTTGGCCAAATTTGTAGAAAGAGATCCCCAGCTAGCCCTCTCCTAATTACTCATTTATTGGTTCCAAATATAGTACTGCATATTGGTAAGCTAGCTTTTCATAACATTATGCTAGCTAGCTACATATGTAAATTCTGGTGAGATGTAGATGATCTGTTTGCGTGTGTTGGATCGCAGGTGGTTGTTATGAGGGTTGCTCTTCATTGCCAAGGATGTGCTGGTAAAGTTAAGAAACATCTTTCTAAAATGGAAGGTACGTCTTTACTATCCGATCTGCTATGAATAAATAGAAATTGGGAAATGATAAATTACATCATTTTCATGGGGTTCTCTTCTATCGTCCCATCATTTGGCAAAGGTTGCTTTGGTTTACTGTATATGCTAGCTTGGCTTGATTTTCTCTTTTCTTTGCTCCCTGTTCTTGGTTTGCCTTCATGTTATGCAACCAAATGTACTGCTGAACAGAAATAAAATATTGATTTTGATGATACATAAACCAGGACGATGTTATATCACAAACCCTATTTTGTAATTCACGTATCTTATTTATTTTTTCTTAGCATATTTCACTTCTACCTCTTTTGAATATGTTTCGTGATTGGTTCTCATCGTGTGTGAATAATGATATAGGGTGTTTGAATAGCACCAGCCATAAACTAAGTTCTAAAATGATCAAAAGGTAAATAATTAATGTCGTTAAAATTTTTTTGGAGTTATTGATTGTTTTTGTGGTATAAAACAACAACGAACATTCACAATGGATAAATTAAGAACTTCATAAACATATAGTTGTTTTATCTAAGATTGTTTGAGGACAAATCTATCATTCTCTCCTCCCTAGCCGGCTGCTAGGGTTTCTAGCCGACCAAACTTTCTCCATTGTTTTTCAATGGAGACCAAAGCAGGCTTCACCATGCTAATCCTCTTTGTGTTTGCTATTCTCTTGGATGGCTATGGTGGAGTTTTTCTCTGTTCGGATCTGGTCACTAGAGATCTCTTTGGTGGATCGGTGGTGATTTTCGACTATGGAGATGGTGACGGCTGCCATGGGCCTCGGGTTGAGTGGTCTCTCCTCTCACCCTGATTGTATTGACGATGGCGGTATGTGAGTCTTTCCTTTTCATTCTTCGATTCTGATGGGGATCCTCCCTCCTCTCTTCCATCGAATCTATGGTGGTGATCGCGGGTTGGCTCACCAGTTCTCATCTAATACAAGCTTCGACCTCTCCCCCTTCGCTCATGGTGGTTGTGATGGCATTGATGGTGGTGGTGAAATAATTGGGATCGATTGGATCTTGAATCAATCTGGCATGGACAAGGAGACTCCGGTTTTGGCTATGACGGCGATACTCGGCTCTGATGGTGATGACGTCAACGGGAAGGTGGTGGCGGCTAGGGCAACATTATTGCCTCCTCTTGGAATTGGGCTCGAATGGGCCTGGGCTGGATCGATCAGCTAGGGTTTCCCTTATTTGGGTCTTGGCTAATAAAGTTGGGCTTGGGCCCAGAGTTTAAATTTAGTTTGGTCTAGGTAAACTAGTGCATTCGTAGAATTTGATAGCTTTCTGCGGATACTAGTTTACTTGTAAAATCGTGATTCATCGCTGCAAGGTGTGTATACGTAGGATTTCATAGCTTATATTTTAGCTAGTATACGTCTTGCAATTCTGCAAGACGATGCTTTCTAACGACCCCATAGGGGATGCGTTGTCTTTGTACTTCTTGGAAAAGAAAATAATTCCTTTGTCTTTCCCACGGGAAGGGAAAGAGAAAGGAAATGAAATTTCCCGATGACTTTCTGTTCTGATGTTTGGTAACACAAAGGAAATCATCTAGAAAGTTGTTAATTAAAATAATAAAATAATATATTGTGAGTAATAAATGCAAAAAAATGAGATGAGAAAGTGGTTCCTATGGAATTTTGGAATGAACAATTTTCCCTCACATTTTCCCAACCTTCAGGAAAGTATTTCATTTATTTCAGCAAACACAAGAAAGGAACAACTTTCTTTTCCTTATGGTTACTTTCTACGAACCAAACGAGGCCTAAATGGAATGACCTATTGATAAAATAAAAAAACAAAAAAAAAACGAACATTCACTACTATGGTATTAAGTATCATTGAATTAACTAGATTACGGTTTTATTAATTTTCTGTCGGAGATTAATTATTATCTGATGAGAAAATATTTTGGAGTTGATTTGCAGGGGTTACATCCTTCAGCATAGACCTAGAGACAAAGATGGTAACTGTAAGAGGACACGTGTCACCGGTTGGAGTTGTGGAGAGCATTTCCAAGGTTAAAAAGGCAGAGTTACTGCCCAGCAGTTGAGTATGATCAGCAGGGTTAAAAAAACACCTTACCGCATATGGAAGGAATTTGGTCCAACCTTATGCGATTAAATTCTTTTCTGTTTAATATTTTGTGGTCTATCACTTTTGCGTGAAACAAATTTACGGTGGTCCTTCCGAAAAATAAATTGATGAATAGGGTCATGGGTTGCAGATTTGATCATGTAAGATGTCTTTGATCATCTGAGCTGTTGTGATGTTGATGTATCAATCATGGTTTTGTAAGAAATTTTGAAGAACAAGACATTATATCAAGCTGAACTTAGAGTATGTATATGACCGGTATGAATTCAAGCATTGGAGGTGAGTTAAAGACTGAGCATAATCATATTAGTCAAGAAATCAGTTTTAAGACAGTTATAAAGTTTTATCTGATTTTAGTTTTTGAATTAAAGAGCAGTTAGAAGGATATGACAGTTTCTTGATGGAAGAAACTGTCATTGTATAACTGGTCTATATAGTCAGATTTGGTCCCTGCTGATACACAATCGTATTCTCATAAAAAGTCCCATTAACTTAGAGAATAATAACGGTGGAATCAGGAGAAGATCATCTTGACGACTTCAGTTCTTGTAACAAGATAAAAAGGGTCAAGTGCGTTAACAAGTAGATACAAGGTACTCCAAGCGCGCTAACCGAAGATAAGACGAGCGCCAAGACGAACATAGATCAAGATGGATCACTCAAGTTATTCATGTAAGTTATATAAATTCCAGATTTCAGTAAGGATAGATAATGTTGTTGCTATCCCGAAAACACAGGAAGTTCAAGTTCATGAATTCATTATGAAATAGATTTCATTAAGTATCGAATTCAGTTCTTTCAATTGGTATCAGAGCAATCTATCTTCATGTGAATTACATGTTCTGTGTTTCTTTAGAATCCTGGGATCTTACCAATAATCCGCATACAGTTTTTATCAAGTAAATTTCAAAAGTTATCCCGATGTGCATATGTGTGCATAATATAAACTTGATGTGATACAAATGATCTCATGTTGAATCAATGAAGCGCATGACATATATTTACCAGTATCATTATATCTGTTATTTATTTTTGATTAAGTTACTGCATATATACACTTACTGTGTTTTAGAACTACCAAAGTGCATCAGCATTTCAGGAAATATACTTTTAGAATGTCTGCTATATATTTCTGTGATTTATATAGTTTGTGTGTTCTTGTAAAAGTTCATGCATTCTGCAGATCTAGGATTGATACTCTATGTGCAATCCTAAATGCAGTAGACTGGATTCAATATCATAAACTGATATCATGACTTGATCTGATATAGATACAGTAAATGTTCCTACAGTAGAAGTTTCATTTAGAATTATGTGTTTTTTGGTAATTAATCCGCATATAGTTATTTTATTTTAGGTTTTGAATGTAAGTATGTATATAAAGTTGAAACCTGAACTGTTAAGGTGTCTATAATTCAAGTTTAGTTTTACATCATATGTATGAATTGACTACATTTACATGCCATATATATTAATGACATGTTTTAAATGAGATTGCATTAGATGTCTATATGTATGCACTCAAGAACTTAAAACTGATCTGCTGTATACGAATTTTCTTATTCATATACCACCAAAGTGGGAAATGGAAAAGAGATTTTACAGAAATAAGTAGATCATAAGGATAATATTAGACAGATTAAGTTTCACTTACTACATGCTACCAAAGTAGCTTAGTACACCAGAAACTATCTATTCATTTAGTCTAATATATATGTAGAGATCACATCATAAAACTTAAAATTAATTGATATTAATTTCCAACGAAATGTATCAAGTATTTGGTTTGTGATTGTGCATATAACAGAACTTGGAACATTCAGATTTCACTAGATATGTGTACACCACAAAGGTAGTCAGAGTCTCGAAAGTGTTTGAGTTTTCATATTCTTTTATATGATTTGGTATGAATGGTTATTCAAATCATGAATTTTCATTCGTTTTGGGACATTCAGAACATTCTAGCTAGTATCATGATACACTAGAAATTTTAAACTGATTAATTTGAAGTGCAATTTACCATGATCACATTGAGGAGAAAGATTCACCAGGAGCATTGTTTACAGTTGCAAGGATAGAAAGAAGCAAGAACAAGAGGCCAGCAATTTTGTCACTACCAGAAAATGAGTCTTGGGCGACGAAACAAAAAAAACCGGGCGACGATTTTTTTTTTCGTCGCCTAAGAGAAAACTTAGGCGGCGAAAAAAAAAATCGTCGCCCAAGGAAAAAAAATCGTCGCCTAAAGTTCAACTTTAGGCGACGAAAAAAAAATCGTCGCCTAAGGCTAAATTTCGTCGCCTAATATAGAAACTAGGGCGACGAAACAATATTTCGTCGCCTAAGATATTTATATCGTCGCCTAAGTTTTTTTAATCCTTAGGCGACGAAACTCAAATATATCGTCGCCTAAGTATTTTATTTTTTTATTTTTACTTGGCCGACGAAATAAAAGAATTTCGTCGGCCAAGATTAATCCGAATAATTAAAATAAAATAAAACAAATTTAAATTTCATTGTACAGGATTTTTTATTTTTACTCTTGGGCGACGAATTTAACAAATATCGTCGCCCAAGTATTATCTTGGCCGACGAATTACCCTACTTTCGTCGGCCAAGAGTAATCCGAATAATTAAAATAAAATAAAACACATTTAAATTTCATTGTACATGATTTTTTATTTTTACTCTTCGGCGACGAATTTAACAAATATCGTCGCCCAAGTATTATCTTGGCCGACGAATTACTCTAATTTCGTCGGCCAAGATAATCCGAATAATTAAAATAAATAAAGCACATTTAAATTGTAAGGTAATGTTTTTTATTTTTATAGCCCCGTCAGCGTCTCGTCGATTGGAAACTATTCTCAGTTGAAGGTCCGGCCAGATTACATGATTTGGAGGGTCGAATAGCCGTTTCCGTCCGTTTAGGGGTTTGACCGCGCCGATTGACCGGACGGATCGAGCCCTTGTCGTTGTCCGATGGAGCTGAATTTTTTCCCACCCACGTAATTTGTTATGCTGGTCATATCTGACGGTCGGTTTTCAGTTCCTCTTCTCCGATCACCAAAATCACGATATTCTGAATTTTATGATAAAACTCTTGCCCGACGATTTTATTTCTCTTGGGCGACGAGATTTATAGTGAAGAACATCGTCGCCCAAGTATAGTATCTTAGGCGACGACGTCAAAAATCGTCGGCCAAGATAACTCTTGGCCGACGATTTTCTTTATTTTGGGCGACGAGATTTATAGTAAAGAAAATCGTCGCCCAAGTATAGTATCTTGGGCGACGATTTTCGAAGTTCGTCGCCCAAGATTATCTTGGCCGACGATTTTGAAAAAACAGGGCGACGATTTTTGTAAAATCGTCGCCCAAGAACGCGATTATAAAATGCAGAGATTCGGAACCCTAACCATTCTCTCTCTCTCTCTCTCTCTCTCTGCTTTTCTGTTTCTGAAGGGGTTTCGCTCTCAATCGATCGATTCCGCTTCCGCTTCCCAGATCCGACGTCCATCTGCAAGTCTGCAACCCAATCCATTTCCCAGATCCATTCCGCTTTCTGAAATTCTTGTACTAGAGTTTGTTTCTATTTTATGTAATGTGTTTATGTAATGATTCAAGATTGTATAACGCAAAGGATATGGTACTTGTAAATAGGATGTGTTATGATTCAATTCAAAATGATCTCTGTTCATCAATGAAAAATATTATTTGATTTGTTTGTTTCTTCTGCTCTTTACAACCTACGTAATTTCAATATCAAAAAAAAGAAAAAAAATAAAGGAAAAATATCATCTAAGCCTAAGTGTAAAAAAATTTAAATATATCTTAGGCGACGAAATTGCTAAATCGTCGGGCAAGGACTTACCGTATAAGACGACGAAAAAAAAATATCGTCGCCCAAGTTCTTGGCCGACGCACTTCTGGCGACGATGTCTTGGCCGACGAAAAAAATTTCGTCGCCCCAAGTTATAACATCTTAAGCGACGAAACAATTTTTCGTCGGCCAAGGTGTTAAATCTTGGGCGACGAATATTTTTGGGCGACGAGAAATATATTTTAGGCGACGAAATTAGTATCGTCGCCTAAGAATTACTCTTAGGCGACGACGGTATGAACTGTCGTCGCCCAAGTTCTTGGCCGACGCACTTCTGGCGACGACGTTTTGGCCGACGACCTGTTGTCGCCCAAGTTCTTGGCCGACGAAATTTGTTAACAGGGCGACGATTTTTTTTCGTCGCCCAAAATGAAATTTCTGGTAGTGTGTGTTAAGGAAAATATAGCTGAGATTCAGTGGGAGACAATTGAATGTATCTGTACCAGTGGTCATATGAGAAAAAGTTTCTAGCTACTCCATCTTAAGGACAGGAAGGAAATAGAAAATTTCCAGGATGATGAAGTCAGTGATTTCAAGTAAATGGTTTAGTAATATTGATAAGCATCAGGAGCAAATAAGTTGTTCAATAAAATGCTGAGCGAGACTTCTTCTCATCGCCAACAAATGATGAGTCTGGCAATTTTGTAATGGGCAACTAGAGGATGCAGTTAAAGTTCAGTGTTGCATTGTGCAAGACATGTGTTTGAAAACGTGACAGAATACAGTACATTTCCTTGGACTTCTATGTATGATCAGTGAAGTTGTGCAGTTTTGGGCTTAAAGATGAAGTTCTAGTACTGTTTAACCAAGTGAGAACGGCTCATGGTGTTTTCAATGAATTCACTGCTGCAACAGTTCCTAGAGTTTGTTGACGACATGATCACAGTCTTCTTTCAAGATGTCAAGTTATGAGGATTTTTGATAAAATGTCATAGAGAAATCTCTGAGTTGGAAGTCATTGTTTGGGAACATGTTTTCAGAATAGTTTACAGGAAGAAGGCCAGAAAATTGTGTAGTTTTATGCAAAGGATAAGAGATTATTTCAGATCGGATCAGACTAAAACTGCATTGTTTTAGCAGTATTGAAGCTTGGCGCTGCCGATAATTGCTCAAGCAAAAGGATAAGGATTTGGTTCTAATAGTTCAATTGTGAAAAGCGTTATATTTAAAAGTGAGGTCTGACTAAAGTGGTGAGTATTTGAAAGACATATAAAGCGAGGATGGCATAAAAATCTGACAAGACTTATTATATTTACAAGGATATGTGTCAGTGGAGCCATGAACAAAATAGACCTTCAGAAGAATAGAAAAGCATGTCAGAGGAACATAAATCTCTCGAAGAAAACCGGAAAGAAGATCAGATCCACAGTCGAAGAAGACGAGGTCACCATTGAAGTAATAGGATGTTAATTTGATCAAGTTGAAGCGACTTCAGTCCGAATCAAGACAAGAAGGGAGTCGACTATTACAGGTTGGTAGTTTCAGGTAAGATTGGTGGGCAGATGTTTAATGCATACCAGGTGCTTGATGAAAGATCTGACCCAAATCTAAGTTGTGAGGATTACCTCAAATGGATATGTATAAGGAGGTTGATGTAATGGAAACATTGACAGAGTTTTGGTAATATGAAGGTGAAGGGTGGCCACAATGTAGGATGATGCGTAATTGAGGACATGGAAATATGCATTAAGAATGATAAGGTACAGTGCTTCAGACCCTTGTTCTTATTGCTATTTTGACATGTTTTCTTATGATTGTGCCATCCTTGTTTATCATTGTATATATACCACATTGAAGCTATACAGATTCTACACATTTCCCTTGCTTAAGATAAGAGTTCGACAATTATTGGTTCTGCTTTAGAGATCAACATGCAAGTTTGTAATTCGTTGATTGAGATGCATTAAAATGTGAGTGGACATTGGCTGCGCTAAGCAAGTTTGATGAGGTAATATAAAGATATTTGTTTGGCATGGAACTTGATGATTTCAGGATATGTATGAATAGACTGCTTAGATTGACGGCTTGACTTTGTAATTTGGATGGTTGAGAGCACAGTATTATGATACAGAATAGGGCTATCAAGTTTTGGGAATCACCAAGCAGGTTTGGAGATTTACAGGGATACTAGCATGGTCTTGTCTCCTCCCTGTATTTTGGGCATTTATTAACGGAAGAAAATTTATATGGTTATGGATTAAGCCATTAAGGGAATTAGAAACTCTAACATCTGCAATACCAAAATTTCTAGTGGGAGAAGAATTGAAGACTACTGTGAACGGTGTATGTGAAATAATGCAGATGAAGTGCAGAATGAAATATTAGAGCAGTACAAGGAATGCCAGATATAGTAGCACCAGAAAATACAGAAATACAAGTTGCAGCGCCAACATTAAGGTCTGGGAGAGAAAGGAAATTTGGAATCCCAGATGACCTCTGTGGGAGACAAAGAAAGTTTCCAATCCCAGATAGTCAGCATTAAGAAGGTCTGGGAGAAAAAGAAAGTCTGCAATCCAAGAATGGTAGTACCAGAAAGGTCTGCGAGAGAAGGAAGGTCTACGATCCTATATGTCTACAAAATATTAAGGTCTGGGAGTAAGGCTGAAATCCCAATGACTTATGTTTACCACATCATTTAATCACGCAATACAGTCAGTTAATAGTGATAAAAAGCAAGGCTAAAAATGGAGTGTGGACTTCGGTGAATAAAGTTGATACATGCAAACCTATAGGCTGCAAATGGGTTTTCAAGACCAAGACAGATGCAGATGGGAAATTGAAAGATACATTGCCAGCATAAGAAGTGCAGATTTGGCCTATTTGACTCTTTGGACAAGTGGGAGTTTGTGAACTCAGTGACACTAAGAGGATGCAATAGGGATACAACTATAGCATTATGAAGAACTCCATGAGTGTGCCTAGTCACTGAATGGTTCAGGAATTGGTTCATATATCTAAAGTTAAGATGAAGTACTGTTCTGTATTGAGAATCGTTATTTTGAGAAAGTTTTTGATATGACACCCCAATGAGATATTGTGCCATGGGCTACAGTGATTACAAGGAATGCAAAAGATGAGAAAATATGAACAAGTTTTAGTAAGGATCAAGGACAATCATGTATGCCAAATACAATATTATTATGGTCAGTATTGCCTCACAGATTTAGTATGCAAAACTGCAAAAGAGGAAGAGGCATCTACATCTTAAGGGAGACAAATTGCAAAAGGTCAGTATTTAAGCAAAATAAAGTGAACTAATAGCATTTGCTATATGCTTTGATTTTATTCCCTCAAGATGGATTAAACATTGTAGTTCATTCATGTTCATATATTTCATGTATTGTTTTCTGCATAATCAAGTTGTACAACTATAGATGCTATTAATGTAATAGCAATTTTGCAGTCAAATGATTCTCAAGTATGAAATAATTTCAGTCTTCAATTTTATATTGAAATTTTGTTAGGGCCATTTATATGCTTATATTGCAGATGATTACTTAAGTTTAAGCATATATGTGTTACTGTGTTTTGGGGTAATTCATGTGGTTTTATTTGCTGCATTGTGATCTTGGAATGATGGTGATTTTCTAATTCACCAAGCCATCCTTAGGTTCATTGTAGTTAAATATAGCTGACAGAATTTTGAAACAGATTATTAATGTAAATTGAATTCAAGTGCGCACACTACAGCTACTGTGTTATATATGTATATGAGTTTTGAACAATGTCTAGTTCAGTGGGAGATTGTAAGAAATTTTGAAGAACAAGACATTATATCAAGCTGAACTTAGAGTATGTATATGACCGGTATGAATTCAAGCATTGGAGGTGAGTTAAAGACTGAGCATAATCATATTAGTCAAGAAATCAGTTTTAAGACAGTTATAAAGTTTTATCTGATTTTAGTTTTTGAATTAAAGAGCAGTTAGAAGGATATGACAGTTTCTTGATGGAAGAAACTGTCATTGTATAACTGGTCTATATAGTCAGATTTGGTCCCTGCTGATACACAATCGTATTCTCATAAAAAGTCCCATTAACTTAGAGAATAATAACGGTGGAATCAGGAGAAGATCATCTTGACGACTTCAGTTCTTGTAACAAGATAAAAAGGGTCAAGTGCGTTAACAAGTAGATACAAGGTACTCCAAGCGCGCTAACCGAAGATAAGACGAGCGCCAAGACGAACATAGATCAAGATGGATCACTCAAGTTATTCATGTAAGTTATATAAATTCCAGATTTCAGTAAGGATAGATAATGTTGTTGCTATCCCGAAAACACAGGAAGTTCAAGTTCATGTATTCATTATGAAATAGATTTCATTAAGTATCGAATTCAGTTCTTTCAGGTTTAACAACTAATTCATGGACAATTCTTGTTTTTATTTTTGGTTTCTTATTTTCATTTTTCGTTTTCTTTTCGTTTTTACATTCTTGTAAGACCTTTTTTTTTTGTTCACATGCGTGTGAAGGAGATTCTTGTTATAGACGGTCTCATGAATAATCGTTAATTTGTTTGATTCATTCGATTGAGCAAACAATTTTTGTTTAAATTAATTTTTCACAGATGTGATTTTTAAATTAATTAATTCAATTTTTAAACGGTTAAAATTATGATTGTTATTAATAAAAATATATAAATAAATAAAAATTTAGATGCAGACGTACGTACTACTCCGAACACAACTATTTTTCATCTTTAAATAACTAGCTAGCTGCTCTCCCCAAAAGGTCAAACCAACAACTCGATCCTGAGCTAATTATACGCAAGTACATGCACAATAGGTTTTGCAATCATTTGAAAATACACAGCTAAAAAAACAATGATATACATATCAATCAAATCAGCAACACAGTTTCACTGCTGCCTAACCTCCTACTTATATGCATGTGATTGCTTACAGATAGCAAAGTAGTTCATCTTCCAAAGAAGAATGTGATGGAGAACAGATATAATTCCATCCTCCATGAGTCCTCGGGTGTCGATCGACATCTTTTCCTAGTATATCCCCTTTATAATTAGCTACAAATTTCCAGCATTTCTTACATAATTTCTGTATCTGTAGTGTTTTGTTAAGTAATGATCTGACGTCAATCGTGTTGTAAATTAATTTTCATTACTCAAGTAATAATCTTTTTGTTATACATGCATATATAAGCTCTTGTCTTTCAGATTGTTAAGTAATTGTTAAGTGCTCAGGGTTTCATGATCAAGGGTTTAATGATCTAATTGTTAAGTAATGATCTAATGTCAACTCTTTCAGATTCATTGAACTTAGACGCAGTTTCGATCACAAGCTCTTGTCTCTTGCTGGCTAGATGGGTTGGCATTTGCAAGTATGAAGCTAGCTAGGTCGACTACCACTTTGAATCTACTTATAATCGATCTAACGCGAAAATGTGGCATCACGAAATGGTACGTGGCACACATATTTAATATCTCCAATTGTTCACACACACTTCATATATAGCATCATGAATGAGATGTGTGCTAATCTAGATCACTAATTAGGTTGAGCTGAAATTTTACCGTACGTGCACTAATTAAAGACTTGCTAAGACTCATGCACATAAAAACTGAGGCCGATCGCGATATAATCTAAGTTGATTTGATGCATTTTGTTAGTTTCTTGTTGTTAAGTGATGAATACAATTAGCTGTACCATACACTTTATCTATATTTCTGATTACGCAACATAGAGCTAGGGTTTTCGATGATACAAGCAGCAGGGTCAGAAGTACATTAGTGCGTCCATGGCTACTACTCTTGCAAATTAAAACAGATATATGCCTCGTTTTATATCTTCACCTGTAGGAAATTAATGATCCCTCTTGCAATTAAAGACAAATATATATGATGGTAAACTAGACGAGTTCGCACAAAAGTTCCAAGTATAACTAAAAATGCCAAATTAAATCCTTTCATATATAAGACATGGTATATATCACCATATCGTGAAGACCACCATGTGTAGCTAGCCCACAGGAAGAAAAATACATAGCCCACACGAAGAGAAAAATACACATGCCAAGCGAAGTTTCTCTATAAAATTAAAGTGTGAAGTTGTTTATTTAACTTATTTTTTTATCATATTTCAACATTTCTATCGTTCAATTTATTGATACTAATGTATATATAGATCATTCAAGTAAAATTTTATCCAAATTTATGACCGTTAATGTACCGAATTAGATTAAATTAATAAACGGACCATAAATTTGTCTAATTAGAACTGTTTGTGTAAATAATGATAACGAAAACCCAAACGATCATCAAATTCAATGTAACTTTACAAAAGTGATATATGCATTAGATTCTATAAACTGAACGGTGGATATACGAACGAAAAGTTAATAAAATAAAGAACTTCACACTTTAATTTCAAAACGAAGTTTCGATCTGAATATGATTGAATTATATATATACAGGCCCGCTATGAAGCGGACGTCCGTACTGGGCTTAAAATGCGGACGTCCCTCCGTTCTTCTCCGTCCGGCGCCGACGACGGCGCGCCTACACCCGAACGGACACTAGAGGCGTCCCCGATCACTTTCCCTTCCCGGCGAGATCGATTTGAAGGTCTGGGCAGTAACCTCCACTCAAAACTTCAACCAAGATCGATCTCGCCGGAAAACTGAAATTATATATATGTATATATATAGACATACACATACACATACACATGATAGATATGTTCATCATAATTAATCAATAACACACATTACCGGCCTGTACAATATATACTTTAAACGAATCAGACTCATTGTGTTCAGCAAGTTAATCACAAAATTAAACAAAAGGATTAATTCTACTAGACTAATTATATGTAGGGTAATATATAAGCTTATCATATAACATACAACTTGAAATATTGGTAAACTATCCACAAATTCAACTCTTTTAGATTCATTGAACCTAGACGCAATTTCTCTCCTGGTCAGATAGGCAGCAAGTTTGGATATAATTAATGATCGAGCCTATAATAGTATAATAGTATATCACTTGGAATTCTATTTAACGCGAAAATGTGGCAACATGTATATATGGAGGTGTACATTGCGACATATACAAATTAATTTATTAAAATGTCCAAGCTAGCTAGATGTAATTGGCATAGATTTTATATACTTCACATATATATATATATATATATATATATATATATATATATATATATATAGCATCATGTATGTGCATACATGATGTGTGTTACATGCGCAATATAGTATTATATATATATATATATATATATATATATATCTATATATATAGCATCATGTATGTGCATACATGAGTGTGTTACATGCGCAATATAGTATTTTTTTTTATATAAAAGTTTAGATTCATATTAATTTGTATAATATTCTTCAAGTCAAGAATAATATTTCACTATTAATCTGCATTTACTCAAAATCCAAAAATTTATATATTGTCTCAATCCCATTGGAAGTTTATCAAGCAGGATCAAGACTACGGCTAAACGTACCCATCGATAATTCTTTTTCCCACCTTAAGCAAAAGCAAATATGCAAAGTTGACAACTGTGGATTATTGTAAATTTTTAATATCTATGAGAGTGGTTCTAATGAGAACTTTCTTATTAAATTATTTATTGCACCCATTTTTCGATCACATTTTTTAATTTTAACTGTTAATATGGATCAGTAGAAGGAAAGAAAAACCACAAATGGTTAACACCAATACCAAAAGTTCTACGCAATATTCAGCCTAGCTATTTGGCTTGGCCAATATAATGGTGTCTTCTCTCTAATCTTGAAACAGATCGAATATGATTACTTGTACTGCTGTATATATATCGATCAGTTGAAGATCTCAGTTATGTATATATTCAGATACGTACTGTAATCATATAAGTTTTCCAGCTTTCAAGTCCAGAACAGATTGAGAGTCAACACTTACTGATTTGGGCAATCCTTTAGGAGAGGACGAAACAGCTTAATTTCAAGTCCAGATACTTGTTCACAACCCAGTAGTAGCACAAGTATGTTTGGGCAATCCTTTAGTTTTGCTACTGCTTGAAGACTAAGACAATGAAGGAGTCATAGGAGAGGACGAAATCTTTGCTACTACTATTTTTGTTATTGTTGTTGACACAGAAGTTCAACAACAGACAGTAACAACACACAACAGTAGCAGCATGAATCAACACCTTGCAGTAGCAGCACACAACAACATCACACGTAGTAACAGCACACAACAACAACATGAATCAACAACATACAATGACAACACACAACAACAACATACGCAGTGGCAGCGCACAACAACAACACACGTAGCAGCAGCAACATGAATCAACAACTTGCAGTAACAGCACACATCAACAACAACATGCAGTGGCAACACACAACAACAATACACGCAGTAACAACACAGAGCAACACACGCAGTAGCAACACAGAGCAACACACAACAACACACAACAACAACACACGCAATAACAACACATAACAACATGCAGTAGCAGCACACAACAACAACACACGCAGTAGTAGCACAGAGTAGCACGCAGTAGCAGCACACAACATCACGCAGTAGCAGCACATAACAACACACGCTTGTAGTAGCAGTTAATTCTAGTAGAAGTAATAGTAGTTAATTCCAGTAGAAATAGTAGCAGGGGTTAACATCCGAATAGAAGTAGTACGTAGCAGGGGTTAACAACCCAGCAATAGCACAAGTATGCTTGGGCAATCCTTTAGTTTTGCTACTGCTTGAAGACTAAGACAATGAAGGAGTCATAGGAGGGGGTGAAATCTTTGCTATTGATACTTTTTGTTATTGTTGTTGACACAGCAGTTCAACAACATGCAGTATCAACACACAACAACAGCAACATGAATCAACACCTTGCAGTAGCAGCATACAACAACATCACACGTAGTAGCAGCACACAACAACATGAATCAACAACATTCAATGACAACACACAACAACAGCACACCCAGTGGCAGCGCACAACAACAACACACGTAGTAGCAGCAACATGAATCAACAACTTGCAGTAACAGCACACATCAACAACAACATGCAGTGGCAACACACAACAACAACACACGCAGTAGCAGCACAGAGCAAAACACGCAGTAGCAGCACAGAGCAACACACAACAACACACAACAACAACACACGCAATAACAACACACAACAACAACACATGCAATAGTAGCACAGAGCAGCACGTAGTAGCAGCACACAACATCACACAGTAGCAGCACATAACAACACACAACAACAACACACGCGTGTAGTAGTAGTTAATTCCAGTAGAAGTAATAGTAGTTAATTCCAGTATAAATAGTAGCAGGGGTTAACATCCGAATAGAAGTAGTAGCAAGGGTTAACAACCTAGTAGTAGCACAAGTATGCTTGGGCAATCCTTTAGTTTTGCTACTGCTTGAAGACTAAGATAATGAAAGAGTCATAAGAGGGGGCGAAATTTTCTATTGCTACTTTTTGTTATTGTTGTTGACACAAAAGTTCAACAACAGGCAGTAACAACACACAACAACAGCAACATGAATCAACACCTTGCAGTGGCAGCACAAAACAACATCACACGTAGTAGCAGCACACAACAACAACATGAATCAACAACATGCAATGACAACACACAACAACAGCACACGCAGTGGCAGCACACAACAACAACACACGTAGTAGCATCATCATGAATCAACAACTTGCAGTAACAACACACATCAACAACAACATATAGTGGCAACGCACAACAACAATACACGTAGTAGCAGCACAGAGCAACACACGCAGTAGCAACACAGAGCAACACACAACAACACACACAATAACAACATGCAGTAGCAGCACACAACAACAACACACGCAGTAGTAGCATAGAGCAGCACGCAGTAGCAGCACACAACATCACACAGTAGCAGCACATAACAACACACAACAATAACATACGCAGTAGACGTACACAACAACACGTAGTAGAAGCACACAATAATGCGCAGTAGTAGCACACAACAACACACACAGTAGCAGCACACAACAACACACACAGTAGCAGCACACAACAACACGCAGTAACAACACACAACATCACACAACAACATCACACGCAGTAGCAGCACATAACAGAATGTAGTAGCAGCACAAGCAGTAGCAGCACGAAGCAAGAGCTCGAATTAGCTACAAAAGATCAATTTTTGTTGTCAAATTCAAAGCTATAAGTTTTAATTCTAATGACTCTTTGAGTAAACCAAGTTGTAGAGATCGAAGAACAATTAAAGTCGGATTCAGATTCTTTCATTCTTCATCTCCTCCTCTCTTCCCCGCCTCCTTGAGATTTCGGCGTCAAAAGATCCGGTGAATAAGAAGAAGAACCAAATCAGATCTGGTCTGATTCATTGAAGCCTTGATCACCATTCATCCCTTCATTCTTCGGCTTCTCCTCCCTTCCTCGCCTCCTTACAATTTCGACGCCAACAGATCTGATCGGAGCGGTGACCGGCAAGGCCCGGAGTCCAAGTCTTGTTGAACAAGATCGTCAGAGAGAGAGAGAGAGAGGGAGAGAGAGAGAGAGAGAGAGAGAGAAAATCAGATCAGGGGAGAGAGAAGAGAGTGAGTGGCTGGTCTGTAATTTTATTAAAATTCTAGGTATTATAGTCATTATGCATTTAGAATTTGGATTAGGTTTGATGTTGTATTATTTTGGGTTTAGGCTTCCGTCCTTATTTGTATAAAAGGAAGTGAGACGTATAAACCATAATCACCAACGACATATTTCTGTCGACCCATTTATGCCGTTAGACTGAGCGTCTATTGTTGACTTGTTATATTTGTAAGATTTAAAGTCATGATCAAGACTGTTAACTATTTATCATTATACGTAAAATGCACAACCCTACTAAAAGTTTGATGTAAGGTAATTGTAATGCTAGCTTTTGACAGTGATGACTATATGCATGCTTGAGAGTTTGTTTACGGAGAAGTCTAAAATGTTACCAATCGGTTACTAAAAATAAAGTTTTTAAAAATTAAACCGGGATAAACTATGAGTATTTTTAGACAATGTGACACACAACGACACGTGATAAGATTTGAATTTATGAACTCTTAAAGGTTCAAATTCCGGTAATTTCGTTTGATATTTTTATGAAATCTTGATCTCTCAATATAAGTATATATAGAGGTCTATATGAGGAGCCATATGTACATCCACATGATACATGAGAAAACTACATCCACATGATATGTATATGTGTGTGGATGTATGTATTCAAAGGATCAGATTAACAGCGCATGCAATTAGCTAGTTGGCGCTCTCTCTCTCTCTTGTATGTGTCAAGTCAACGGTCGTATAAAAAACCCAATAATTGTTTAAGTGTTGACTTCTATTAAGGATTTCTAAACTGGGTAAGAGGCAAAATCCCTGAATCATAGCTCTTGAACATTTTGGTATATACTTGTCGAAATTTTGAGTTTGACTTGGCATTACTCTTACAAAGCTATAAGTAAGCATGCAGTAGCTTCCATTATTCTTCATCACTTTCAAAAGATTACAACTCTAGAGTTTCATTATATTTTTCTCTCCAGGTACTAACCATATCTGTATTTTTCTCTACTGTATTTTCTTAATTAGTACTAATTAGGTCATCATCATCTTATCATAGCATATTGGCAATGGCTTTGATCTTCTTCTTGGTTTTTTGAGTAATAACCATAGCACTGGTTAATTTCATTTCATTACCAGAATGAGTAGGCGTATCGGCGACTTCGATGATGTGGGAAATGAGAAGGAGGCAGCAGCACCAGACAAGATCAGTAGCGGCCGATCGTCGAGCCGGGTGACACAGCCGTATGTTGCTCACAAAGTTGGACTGCCTCCCAAGCAAAGCATTTTCAAGGAATTCACTGCCACCGTGAAGGAGACTTTCTTTTCCGATCAGCCGTTGCGTTCTTTCAAAGACCAATCCAACTCTAGGAAGCTTGTGCTCGGCATTGAAGCGCTTTTTCCATTAATCAGATGGTCTAGGGACTACAATCTTGCTAAACTCAGAGGTGACGTGATTGCTGGACTTACTATAGCAAGTCTCTGTATTCCTCAGGTACGTACCTATCTACTATTTACTATTGCTCCATGTTTAACTTGAACCTTAGCTCTTGAAGACTTGAAGGGAACTGGATCTGTTCCCATTGATCTCATATATATAATTGATTTTATGAATTAGGATATTGGATACGCAAAGCTTGCTGGTCTGCCTGCGGAAAATGGGTTATGTAAGTTGTCTTCAATTAAGAAGAGACGTTCAATTATATATATGTAGGTGTCAGTGATTATATATGTTCGCTTAATAATACAACATTATATTCATGTGCAGACTCAAGCTTTGTACCACCTCTGATCTATGCTTTCATGGGCAGCTCAAGAGATATTGCAATCGGACCGGTGGCGGTGGTGTCACTGCTGCTTGGGACTCTGCTTAAGGAAGAGGTTAGCTCTAAAGATTTAGTTGCGTATCGACGCCTCGCTTTCACGGCTACCTTCTTCGCCGGAGTCACACAATTCACATTAGGGTTTTGCAGGTACTTATTAGTTTTGTAAACTTGCAATTAACTTAACTATATATTAGTGCTTCGTGGCCATCAGGCCATGTATGGTGTTAAATAAGGAGGGTTATGCCTGGTTTATTTTCAGATTGGGTTTCTTGATTGACTTCCTCTCTCATGCTGCCATTATTGGATTTATGGCTGGAGCTGCCATTACCATTTCCCTTCAACAGCTTAAGGGATTGTTTGGCATCAAAGATTTTACTAAGAAGACAGACATCGTTTCAGTCTTGCGTTCAGTCTTTTCTTCAGCACATCATGGGGTAAAGTTTTAGTTTCCTAGTTAATTATTTTTTGAGACCCAATTCTTTTTTAGTTGTAAACTTATGCAGCTATATAAACTTGATTTGTTATTGTACGTATGATATTACTACTGGTTTGATCTAATATCCTCCTTATTTTATTTGTGCTCGATCTCTATGAGGATCGTAACAATCTTCAAATTAATTAAAATCTATCATATATAGCTCAATATGTTGCGAATAATAGTACGTGTTAATGAACTAATTTGTTGTCATAAATTTGCTGCAGTGGAACTGGGAGACTATACTAATAGGACTCTCATTCTTGGCCTTTCTTATCATCGCCAAGTACATCGTAAGTCTAAGTTAGTTAATAACATCTTCCCAGTGTAGTTTTACAAAAGAACATTGTTATTAAGTTTCCACCTGAAAATTTACTAATTATATTCACTGATAATTCTTGTAGGGAAAAATAAAGAACAAGAAATACTTTTGGGTGCCTGCAATTGCACCTTTGGTCTCTGTCATCCTTTCTACTTTCTTCGTGTTTATTACCCGAGCAGACAAGCAAGGTGTTGCAATTGTAAGTGAACTAATTCGATCTGCAGTGATTGTAATTAATATATACTAATTCACCTTCTGCTAACAGTGAAACTTCATATATATATATGTCAATAATATTCCAGGTGAGTTATATTAGACAGGGCGTCAATCCACCTTCTGCTGATCAAATTCACTTCTCTGGACATTTCCTTACCAAAGGCTTTAAAATTGGTGTTGTGGCTGGCATGGTTGCCTTGACAGTAAGCAATAAATTCAATTCTACTGTATATACTTGAATATTTCAACCTAATCTCTCAAAATTTCATCGAAAAAAATTTAATCTCTCATAGTGTAGTCTTAAATCGCTTCTCAAATATCGATCATCTCTCGATATGTCCAGAAAATATCAACCAAATATATAGGACATCGTGTAGTAGTCAACCAAGAATAAGTTTCCTATAAGGTTTGAATTCGATATATGCAGGAAGCTATAGCAATCGGAAGAACATTTGCTGGTATGAAGGACTATCAGATTGACGGAAACAAAGAAATGGTAGCAATGGGAACAATGAACATTATTGGCTCAATGACATCATGCTACGTAGCTACCGGCTCCTTCTCTCGCTCTGCCGTGAACTACATGGCCGGCTGTCACACCGCGGTCTCCAACATCGTCATGTCCATTGTTGTCCTCCTCACCTTGGTATTCATCACACCGTTGTTCAAGTACACCCCCAACGCCATTCTTGCCTCCATCATTATCTCCGCCGTCTTGGGATTGATCGATATTGAGGCGATGAAACTGATATGGAAGATTGACAAACTGGATTTCGTCGCATGCATGGGAGCATTCTTTGGTGTCGTCTTCATCTCCGTCGAGATCGGTCTTTTAATTGCAGTCTCCATCTCCTTTGCCAAAATTCTCTTACAAGTAACAAGGCCACGAACTGCGTTGCTGGGAAGGATCCCTAGAACAAAGGTTTACAGAAATGTCCAGCAGTATCCCGAAGCTATTCAGATTCCTGGCGTTCTCATTGTTAGGGTCGACTCTGCAATTTACTTCTCCAACTCCAACTATGTCAAGGAGAGGTATATACATAATTATATGGAATTAACATATACAAAGCAAATGATAACTTGTCGGTGACTATTTAACCCTAGCTAATTTTTGCTGCAGAATTTTGAGATGGGTAACAGACGAAGAAGCAGAGCTAAACCAAAAGTGTCTACCCAAAATCAACTACTTAATTGTGGAAATGTCACGTAAGTGAATTCTACTGAATGATATTGATACAATACAGTTTAATTGTATAAGTTAAGCATCAAGTACATAATGATCAATTATTCAAGTAGAACTTCTTTTCCATCTTGCAGCTGTTACAGATATTGACACTAGTGGGATCCATGCATTGGAAGAGCTATATAGAAGTCTTCAGAAGAGGGACATTCAGGTATATATACTCCAAACAAAACGCACTAATATAATTTGATTTATAAGGTTTCAATTTACTAAAAGCAAAAACCTAATTAAGATATCAAATTAATCTTGTGTGTTATTAATAATTTAGTAAATTAATTGTGACTGCAGCTAGCTTTAGCAAATCCGGGCACAGTGGTGATCGACAAGATTCATGCATCCGAGTTTCCTGATTTAATCGGGAAGGACAAGATTTTTCTTTCAGTTGGAGATGCCATTCTTACACTCGCTCCAAACTATGAAATTTGATGCGCGCATGTCTTTGTGTTTCTTTAATTCAGCTCATGATGCATCCGGCCGTTCAAGTCCTATATTTAGGACTATCGATTTGTTTTGTTTTGTTTTTCTCTCTGACACTAGGGTTTATTTAGTTTCTTTAATTATTTTCTTATTTACTTCTTCCTTTGAGTTCATGTTCATTCCTTCAAGCAATGTATATCAATTTGTTTTTGTTAGCAATGTTATTGTGGATATATGAGTTCTCGCGCGCCGCATGTCTATATATATAGTTTTTTTTTTCATAATAGTGTCTATAAATTTAGAAGAACTTTAAGATGATACATCAAATATCGATCAATTGGTTTAATGGCATAGTCGTATCTTTGTAAGTGGGAGGTAATAAGTTTGACTCACGATAGATTTGTTGTAGCATTTGAGTTGTTTATCCAATCAAAAAATAAAAACTTTAAGATGATACATGACTTATTATTTCTTATATATCAATGTTGTACCACATTCTAGTTTCAGTCCGATTTCTATCCCATGCATGTATATTTTCCTGATTTCATAGTTTTTCCATGCATTTATTACTGTTCGAAAATTTCAATTTTTTTTTTGATAACGGGAAATTTCATTTTTCTTTCCATAGGAAGGATGAAGAAATTGTTTGTTACACCCCTAATTTTAGATAAAGAAAAATCCAATTTCGAGGCATGATAACTACCCCAAAAATCCAAAAATCTGTAATTATCTAAAACTCAAATACAAAAACTGTCAATTTAGACCCAAATCTTGAGTCAAATATTATATTCCGTAGTTTACATTCTAAAAAGCTTACTCAATTTGATAAAATAATAAACAAAAGAGTCTAACTCCTACGAATAAGCAGCTCCTAAACTCCTATATCCCAATCCTGTTTAGTTCTCACACGCAAGATCAAACCCCTACACCATGGATTTGGTGCACCGGGTTATAAAACAACAACCCGTTAAACTTTACAGCCCATATGTGTAAATTCAGAACATAATAAATCAATTACAATTTCACACTCAAAAGACATCACACAACCATTTCTCCAAACATGTACTTAAAAGTTTAACAACACTTAGTCCTCCCCCATAAAGTACCAATGCACCTCCACAAACACGTACTCATAGGTTCAACAACGCTTAGTCATCCCTCAAGAAGTACCTAAACAAACACGTACTCATATGTTTAACAACATTTAGCCATCCCCCATGAAGTACTGACAGACAAACTAGAGCTCTAAACTGACCGTAACCAATCACCCGGCCAAAGCTTGGTTCTTGGTTTACTATCACCATTACTAAGGCACCAAATTAACACTAAGGCACGCGATCACAACTAATGCACACAACCAACATTAAGACACAAGTCCTCATTGTACACGGTAATTCGCGCCGCGCGGTCCAAGCTATCGTTGTACACGATACGATGCTCTAACGTGGCGCGGAGCAAGAATTGCTCTTTCTCCAACTCAGCTATGCGTACCCGGTACGCTTCCGTTTCTGCCTTTTCTTTTGCCGTCTGCTCTCGGAATGCATGGAAGTCCCGCTTGAGGATTTTAAGGGCTGTGGCGGGGTCGGAATGGTTAATGGGGGCTGGGCTGCTGGTTTGGGGAAGGGACGTGTCGCCGTGTTGAGGTTCTACTTGAGTGCCAGGGTCCACGGGGTCATCAATAATCATCATGGTGCCGAGTTCCGAGGCAAATGGGAGTTCCACAAGATAGGGTCCTCCTTCTAGCGCCAATTGTTTCTACCTGTTTCGTCCCGAGCCGGGAAGTGATCGCGGGGCGGAACGAAGTAGAATTCTTGAGGGACTTTCACTCGGTACCTGCACAAATGACAACGTCACGGGGTCGGGACTGGGGTGGCCCAGTCTTCGACTCTCCGATGCTTAAGTTAGCTTTGAGCACTTGTACGGGTAGAGGAATGAAAGTGGGAGAGAATATATGTGAGTATATAGATGTGTGTGTACCTTGAGCTTGTTTTATAGGCTAAGCTTGTGTACCTTTGCTTTGATCTCCAATGTGGGACTTCTTGCCCTCCTTTGGAGTGTCTCCCCTTTTGGGGGTGTTTTGCCGCTAGAGTGACTTTGGCAAGCAGTTTGTTACCGGCCCTTCATTCTTTAGATGCCTGTAAAGGGCTCACCAGGGCTATCTCGACCGGGTAATTGTACCGTATACTCGGCTTAGCCAAGTATTTTGGCTATGTACTAACACTAACATAACTCAAAATTCCAAGACTTATATCAACCAACCTAAACAATGTTGCTTGAACATTACTATGGGCACCCAACCTCACTTCTCTTAACAATCCATACGTCTTCAGTTATGTCACACACTGAATTATTCCTCAACTCCTTTGGATCCTAAAAGACACGCATTTCAAAATAAAGAACTTCTTTCTGAACAACCACACCACACCTAAATTTCTAACTTTTCTAGTGACCAAGGTTACTTGATATTAGAGTGACCTAGAACTCTCAAGATTCTCAACACGATTCTTCACTTCTCCCCTTGTAACAGAAATACCCAAGAATAAGAATGAGTTGGTCCAGGGACTAGTGGGTACTAAACTTCTACACTACCACTAGGCGTCCAAAGCAAATGGCTTCATTCTCATGTCTCCACTTGATTTACCAAGTTCAGTCATCATGAATCAAATTCTCCATCTGTTGCTGTAAAGTCGGAGCAGCCACAACCATCTCACGTCCGCTTTACTATTACAATTCCAAAGCCCAAAATACTTACAATCCATCTAAAACACTCAACATAAATAGGAAAGCGAATCTCACATTACAGATACAAAACCTAAATCGATCAATAACAATTACAGAAATCGAACTACAATGCATAAACCAAACTTTAATCACCCCATTTAATGCATCCAATAACATTCACAATTTAATTAACTCAAGCAACACCACTCTACTATTTATCTCAAAGCAAAACAACATTTACTTAACTCCTTTGTAATATCTCTTATTCCAATATCAACCTTAACTAGAAATTGCTCAATCCTTTGCTCACAAGCATGCCCTTTCTATTATTAATATCCACAAAAAGGCTTAACTCGCCACTTAAATAAAAGTCCATAGCTCAATAAATAAATAATAAAACACTGCAAATCCAGGTCATTTCCTCAACTTATAACTGAACTCAAAATCTCACAAATCATTTACCTTCCCATTACTCGGAAAATAACCAAGATACTCTTTGAGGTCGGCGTACAAAGGCATAGTCTTGGAGATGTAGACATTTATGACACAATACTGTCCATAAATAATACAAGAATAACAACCCCACACACTTAATAAACACATAGCATCTGATGCATATAATGCTAATGGATCCGCCGCGGTCGGACCATCACTCTATAGACACTAAGTATCACCAAGTATATGAGGTAGTGATAGGAATCGGATAACCTAAACGCTGATACAAACTGTCAGGACCCACCCCGAATTTCACCCTAAAACCCAGAGTAAATCCTGCGGGATCCACCTCCAAGGTAAATTTACCCAAAATTAGGCATAATCTACCTTGAAAATGGACAACCCTTACTTGATAAATTCCAGATAGACACTTCTACTATACAACATCCAACCTCAACTCCTGGAGCCTTCATGCTCCCTAAGTTCATAACATCTCTCAAAATACAACTAGCCTTAATCAAGTACTAACTATCTCAAATGGTTATCAGAGCATATCTAAAATGAAATAAAAAAAAATGAATAAACAATAAGCGGAAGCAGCCTTTGACTATGCCTCGACTCCATGTACGCTCGACCTCATTTAAACTTATCCTGCATACTGGGCATTCAAAACCAAATGGCCCAGGGGAAAGTAATTTAAAAACGTTAGAGTGAGTGGACAAAAAATAAATTAAATAATTTAACAACTACATAACTTGTATGTACTTTCCCACATTTCAACTTTTACAACTTGGTTGCACGCAATTTTGAACATCCTCAAAACTTTAAATCCAACATCACTTAATAATAGAAAAACCAGCCCCGCTGATTTTAAATAAAACCGAAATCTCAAAAAGAGGGATAAACCAGCCCCGCTGGTTAATCAATTATATAACTAAGAAAAATAAAATAAGGGGAAGAGTTGTCACCATGAAAAAAAGGAGCTTCCCAGGCTATAATAGCATCCCACGTTAAACGCTCTACTCACCTATGGTGAGTAGCCGCTAATAATGGCTAGCTAACAAATAAATATAAATACCGATTAGTTGCCTACCAGGCTATAATAACGTCTCACCCTAAGCGCACTACTCACCTATGGTGAGTAGCCGCTAATAATGGTTAGCTATCAATAATCAATATAAGCGACCCTATATTATGGTGACTAAAACATACGAAATCTCATAAATCTACTAAACTTCCCTAAAATCATACGAATAGTACGATTCCCAACCGTACTTAAAAATCATTATAAGATATTGTATTAAAACTCAATGACGTGTCTCACACGTCAAAATATTCTCAAATTTATGAACATAAGCGAGATTTCAATATTAAATATAAACCATAAATAATAATATCTCCACTCAAAAATACTCGCTAAAATATTCTCCAAGTCAAAATCATTATGCCTCAAATAAACAACTAAATTATAATGGAGAACTACCGAAAATCTCATTTTTGGTAATCATTTATAAATCTCAAAGTCATCAATAAAACCATTACAATGAAATCCGGAATTTATAAAGAATATCCAAACTCAAATATCAAAATAATAATCCGAGCTCAAATCCATAAATCATGATCAACCATTACTCAATGCTTCAAACTCAAATAATTTTCAAGATCATCTCATAAGCCAAAATTATAATATAAGCTCGGAAAATAAAATAATAAATTATAGAATCTTGCAAGCATAGTTATTTAAAATCAAAATCTCCACTCACAGATTTAGACATAAGCCCGACAATATCCGCATTGCTACTCAAGCGAGGTTCTCTTTGTATCATGACACAATGAACATACTTAGGACCAAACTTCAATTTCGGAAAACAAATACCTACATAAAAACACCAAAACTCTTCCACCTAACCCAATACCCCTTACTAGGGCTAAACTTATCGGATTTACATCAAACTCCACCACAACCTTAATTCATCACTTCCCCCCAAAGAAATCCAACAGTCGGATTTTCATTCTAACAACCGCCAACATTCTCAATCTTTGAAAAATCCCAAACCTAACCAAAACTCCTCCAAAAATTCTAAACTTTACACCAATAAACTCCCCTTAATATAACACATTTAAAACTCTGAAAAGCCCTTTAACAGCGGCGGCGGCCGGCGGCCGACTCCGGCGACCTTCAATGCCTACCAAATTTTAACACAATAACCCTCTCAACCCGCATAACAACTTTCTTAACTAGCACACAATCCAATTTTAAACTTAGCTAGGGCAACCAGACTAAAATAGAAAAATGAGCCCTAGAACTTCAATTATACATTTCTCCTCACCAAGTTCGAATTGAGTCTATTTCTTTTAAGGGATTACTAACATTGATGAGAGCTACAAGATGAGACAAGTTTCACGAGATATGGTGGCCGGAGGAGCGATTTCCGGCGATGGGACAATCGGACTGCTAGGAGCGGTTTCCTCTCGCTCGGCGGCGTCCCGCGTGCGGTCACCAGCCCAGGAAGAGAGAGGGAGCGGCGAGGGTCCGAACGGGACCGATCCGGCGGTGTTTGGTGGCCGGATGGCGACGGACGGAGGCCGGGTCTCCGGCGGGTTGGGGAAGGCTCGGGGAAGAGGAGAGAGAAGGGAGAGAAGAATTGGGCTTCTCCTACCCGATCCACAAATTAATACCCACTAAAAAATAAAACCCAATAAAAATTTTATCTTTTACTAATTACTAAATACCTTTTTTAGTTGATAACTTTTTCATGCTAACTCCGATTTTAACATATAGCATGTCTATGAATTCGTATTTACGTCCTCTACGACTTTCATGATGAAAGTTTTCCCAAATTTTAGACGCAAAAAAAAAAGTCAACTCCAGGGCCTTTTAACAGTAAACAGTTACTCAACTCAGTAAAAGATCAAAGTAACCTAAAAGTCAATAACCGTAAATTAACTTGAGAACCGAGATGTGACACGTAGTGGGCATGACGGTATTTGGGTGGTGCCTATTCACAATAATCTACCCTTATCCCATTGCAAGTCAATATCGTCATCTTTCTTGAGTCTCCGGACACAATTCATTACTATATATAGTCATCTCACACCATATTATGTATAATCATAGTTTCTATAATTGAAAACAATCAAAGACATAAAAAAAATCTATATATATATGTATGATAATTTGAATGAGAGATTTCAACCTCCTAGTACCAAGAAAAGATTTTCACCAAGCCATTGTAAAGAAGTAAATCCACGCATCAAACAGCAAGGCAATCGACCTCATATCAGGAAGAGGTTTTTAGACTACCCAAATAGTTGACATTCATTGCTGCATTTAGTTTCTTATTACATAGGATCCAAATTATCCAATATTACTATGACAATGTTTTATATATATTTTTATATATTCACCACCATATGTACACATATAGACTTTTCGAAACACGATATGATTATACATATCCTGAGAATAGGAAAAGGAAAGAAAACTTTATCTATTAAAAAGAAAGCTGGGTTTGATGTTTATGAATTGAACAATTTGTTTTTTTTGTTTTGTTTTTTTATTGGAATAATTTATTTATCTTTATTAGAAATTGATTATCAGGGTAAAAGAGGAATTAAAAAACTTTCAAAAATAGAAAGATGTGTATTAAGTGATTAGATATGTGTAAATAAAATTTATCTCTTTTATGTGACAAGAAACCTAAATTTTTGTGAGTAACATTACGAGCAAAAGTATTCCAGCTCTAATCACAATAAACCTTTACGTCCATTCTTGAAACACACTTGCTTCTCGTAGAAATAATTACAAGAATTGTACCATGTCTATCTTATGCCTTAAAGCTTAAACAATTTTCATTTGTGGCATAAGGTCGAACTTATGAGTCGTCGAGATCTGCTTGTTTCAGCGTGGGTCTTCGTTTGAATGTGAGGGGTGGCTCTCACAACCCATGAGATTCTATGTTGTTTGCGTTCTGTCTAGGTACGTTTCAAAGTTCCAAAGTTTTAATAATGTAGTCAATGCCAAAGTGAAACCTCTTGGCTTCGTACTCTTCTTGCTGCGCCACGATTCACAACATTGACATATTTCATATTAATCTATACACATTCAGATGCATTTTTGAGTTGTAGCTCAAAAATGTTGCTATTGTTCGAGGAAGGGGCAGCAGCAGAAAACAAATGTATTGGTGGTGTTGGCTTGGCCTCCTAGTCCTAGGCCAGCTGAAACTATTTAGCAGTGTAGGCTATCGATGCTAGATGCCCCTCCATTTTATTCTTGATGTATGATGTTAAATCTCCCTTGCTTATGAGGATCTCATGCAGGTTAGTAATTAAATACTCTTGGCTTGCTACATAAAACAAGTACACTCTTCTATTCAAAAAAAAAAAAAAAGGTACTCTACTCCAATCACCATAAAAATGGTTATAGCAAAGTCCTTGATATTCTATTGTATATCAACATTTCTCATGTATATTTTATTTTTAAAAACTCATTTTACAACTTCGGTGACTCGTGAAACCACACTACGATAACTAACTTAAGCAATAAGTGTTAAAAAATAAGTATTGTTAAGATAAATAAGATCCTTACAAGAGCGAAATAGGATTGACAACTAAGTTCTAATTTGATAATCGTATATATGTTATATATTAAAGCTTAGTTTGATATTGTGGTTTAAAAACTCAATTTCTAAAACCTCAGTTTTAAATAAGCAATCTTCAACTTGCTTTCTAAAATCGTGGTTATTTAAACTAAAAAGTTCTATATAATCACGTTTTTAAATTTTACCAACAGAAAATTTATAAAAAATAATAATTATAAGTGATTTTAATCATCAATATCAAACTGGGTCTAACATGTTAAAAACATATAGTAGAAGTTCCTTTAGAGCAACAATCTAACTATCTAATAATCTGAAGGAAAAAAAAACGATCTAACTAATCTAAGGACAACATTTTCAAACCCTGGTCTGCAATTGGACCGAAATGATACGAAAACGGCAAAAACAATGCAGTCAAACACCAAGGTTCTCTTGTTGCAGGGAGGAGCTGCAGTAGAAACCAACTGTTCATGGTGCCTTTACAGAGTGACAAGAAGGAAACCTTGGAAAGCCTTGCTGGCACCTCCTCCTCTCATAGGCCAGCTAAATATAGTCAATAGACCACTGCTTTGTAATCACTTATTTTAGGTCTCCATGCTCTTATTGCCTTTGCTACCCCCCCCCCCCCCCCCCCCCCTAAATTTCTGAAAAATACCCTATTTAATTCTGAACATGCATATATGGCGATGGGTAGTCCCACATCATTCCAAGACCACCTCCATGGCTCCTTGTGAAGAAGCAAATATATTGCTCAACCAAATTTCACAGTTCTTGATCACGCAATGTTTATAATGTTGCAAAACTTTCGTCGTTCGGATATCATGGCTCGGAACTCTTGAGCAACATCCTATTACAACATGCTGTGTAAATTTTTTATTCTCCAACCTTGATCCACTAAATCATGCAATGTATCACAATGGTTACTTCTTCGCTTCATGTGAATGTGAGATTCCTCTCTTGTGATCCATTCAATGGGCAATAATTTATGGATGTTACCATCATAACCATACAAGGTCCATAATTCTAGCAAAGAAGACACCAGGTTATGTTCAAATATCAATTGAAAAGGAGCCAGGAATTTAAGGATAGGTAGATCAACTAAAATATTAGAAAACCATGTCCAACCACCAAACGGGTCTCAAGGGACCATAAAGAGAAAACATGTTAAAACCTACTACAGTAACATCCCAAATAGAAGAAATTTGAACAGAACTAACTCCCCATGCTAAAATGAACATCACAAGTCATCACTCTATGCTCTCAAAAATGGCACTACACGCCATATTTTCTCAGAAATAAGGCAATGACGCAACCGAAAGGCCCAGAAACAGGGTAACTGAACTGAAAAGCATAAAAGAAGCTGAGTTTGCTGGAGCAGCTGCAGGTGCTACCACATTCCCTCCTGCGGCAGATGATTCAGGTGCACCAGCAGCTGAAGTTGTTGGAGCAATTTGAGGCGAAAGGGTTGCAACTGTCAAACAAAAGATATAGTAACCATCTCTATTTTGCAATAGAAGTGTGATAGAAAACTGCTCATGAACTATTATTACACATCCTTTATTTCTGGGCAAAATGTAAGCATACATTCATAAACAAAGCGTGCAAGACAATCACACATTTCACCTTTCATAAACTCTACTTTACGATTTCAAAAAAAAAAAAAAAAAACTCTGCTTTACAATTTCACATCACATTACATGCATTGACTGTGTTGGTCCGTCTAGAACATAAGAAACTAGTCCAAACATGGACAAATGGTAATGTAGAATTGATATTTGAATTGGTTAACAAGATTTGACTCGGACACATAATGTGAGAGACAAGGATCAATTCATAGCAATTGACATGAAACATAATCAATGACAATTTGACCATGAACAAATATAGAAACATATTTTCCAAAATTTAAAAGAAAACAATGTTGTCAGTGGTAATACTGAAATCAAAATTTCTCTTCAAAGTGTAGAAAAAATAAAATAATGAAATCAATGCAAAACCAATGTTATGGCATTCAGGGGGAAAAAATATCAAAAATTCGGAAACTTTGAATCTTCTATAAACATTTGAAACTTCTATAACCTTTTAAATTCAGATAGATTTGTGTGTGATTCAAAGACCACCAATTGACCACATGGGTTGTGAGAGCATTACAAAGATTATGTCTCATACTTTTGAAAAAACAAACAAATTCAACAATTCCTTGAAGACAGTATCTTGTAGTCTACAGATCAGGCAAAACCATGAAGCAAAATGCTAATGCATGCAATACTTTAATCTGAACTAGATTCACACTAATGAAAAACAAAAACACACAAACAAACAAATCTAAGTGTAAATTAAGAATGAAAAGAATTAGAACATACCAGGAGCACCAGCTGGAGCAACAGCCACTGCAATAATCCAGAATAAAATAAACAAACAAATGAGTCAAAAAATCTTAAACCCCATATCTCAGAAACAATAAATAAAAAAAGAAAAAAAAAAGAAAGGGAGAGAACTGACATCCACAGTTGGCGGCGGAAGGAGCGGAGACTTTGCAAGCGGCGGGGAGGGCCATGGCCTTAGTCATGTTGAGAACGATGCCCATCTGACTGCTACTCTTGAAGGCCTCACAGAGACACGAAGCGTCAGCCTTAAGCACAGTCTTGAGTCCAGTGCAGCAACTCGCTTCCGGCTTCTCTGTCTTGCTGTCGTTTGAAACATACGACAAGCAGTCAGCCATGTTCAGGATCAACGAGGAGCAGTCCACCGCCGGGGCCGGGGCGGCGCGGGGGGCGGCGTGGCCGTGCATGACGGCGAGGAGGAACAGAGTGAGGGAAAGGGTGAGTGTTGATGAGAATGCCATTTGTTGCTGGTTGGGTTTTGTGAGAAAATGGGGTTGTGGGTGGCGGTGGGAGGGAGAGGGGAGTTGGGTTGGGTTTATATAGAGGGAGGACCTGGTTTTTGGGTTGTGATGAGAGTAAAGTAAGGAAGGGGAGGAAGGAGAGTGGGAGTGGGAATTACTAGGTGTAGCCGAGTGGGAGTGTATACGTGTCTATCGTCACCTGCTGTTTCTTTCGATAGAGAGAAATTTTCGGCCTAAAATTTTAGCATAACTATATCAAATCGGAAAAATATATATATTTTGAGTTATACAAATTGTTTACAACTCATCTCACATTTTTATTCACTCACTCTCACACACTCATTATAGTATATAGGTAGGCATGTCAATACCAGGTAGCGGTAGGATTTATTTTTCAAAATAGATGGATTTATTTCATTTGCCCTTGACGTAGGGGTAAGATTTATTTTTCAAAATAGATAGAAATATTTCATTTGCCCTTGAAGTCGTATGATCAAATATTGTTAGTTCTGATAGCAGGACCGGACCTGAGATTCGAAGACATGAGATGAGTTATAAGAATGGTATCCTTTAATGATCATACGAGGAAAAAAAAAAACAACGACGACCATTGCAGAAAAGAGTTTCACAAATTATTGTTCGGTAAGATGATTAAAACAATAATGAAGAGAACATATAAGCCAGTGTTGATCAAAAACATGCAAGCTAATCAAAAGTCAAGAACAATGACATACAATTAACCATTGGACCTTCAATATACGCAACTAGCAGAGTGGAGACTACTTGGTCCTCGGGGTATAGAATAGTACTCGTAACACTAGGATTATATTCAAGAAGACGTGCCCTCAAGCTTTTGGTGCCTGAGGTGGTTGCCTCCTAGGTCTTTCCTCAAGTACGGGTCGGTCTAGTAGGAGCATACAAACTCAAAAGCAAGCTCTTTATCTAGCTTCAACTAAAACTAAAAGAGAAATCCAAAAAAAAAAAAAACTATGTCCAAAAATGCGGACGATCCAAAAGTAAGATGAGCTTCTTGATTTATGAGTTGCAAACTTGATGGCCTCAAGCATAAATCACATTCGAGCGGCTAAAGGATTTACAGCTGACAAACAAGCCACGACATAACTCTATTATTCCCAAGGACCCTAACTCCCTAAGTCACCTCACATATTTACTCTTGTTTTCCTAATAAAAAAAAATGTTTGAAGAAATATAACAAATTAAATAATAATTATTGTCTGACTAATTGAAATGTTACTTAAAAAGTAAATTTATATGGTTGCTACTCTCTCGCCCTTTCTCTATTAACTAATCGTCGCCACCACTTCTTTACTCAAATATAACGAGATCAGAGAATGAATTTGGTGATATCTTATACATCTCATTATAGACGAATATATAGAAGTTTACAAGGAATACAATTAGTAAGTACAAATCTATGATATAATTACAATATTGCATTCCTAATATGACTCACACTAACACTCTCCCTCAAATTGGCACATATACATCAACCATGCTCAATTTGCTTAATGAGTCATAAAACGCCTTCTTGGATACTTCTTTAATGAGTATATCTGCAAGCTGCTCTTCAGTAGGAATAACAGAAAAGCTAATAATTTCGCCATCTAGCTTTTCTTTTATAAAATGTTGATCAACCTCCACATGCTTAGTACGATCATGTTGTATTGGATTCTGTGATATATCAATTGATGCCTTGCTGTCACAATACAATTACATAACACTTTTGAGTTTGACACTCAAATCACATAATAGTTTTTAACAGCCACAAAACTCACACACTACATGAGTCAAACCTCAGCACTCAACCTCAGCGCTAGATGGTGCCACAACATTCTGTTTCTTACTCTTCCATGTAACCAAATTACCTCCCACAAAGGTAAAGTAACCTGATGTCGACCTTCTGTCAGTATTCCAGCCCAATCTACATCTGTGAAGCCACAAACATCAAAAATGTTATTGTGTTTAGAAAACATTACTCCCTTCTGGAGCTGACTTCAAGTACCTTAAAATTCTCACAACAGCATCCATGTGACTCTCACTCGGGTTATGCATAAACTGACTCACCACACTCACTGCATATGCAACATCTGGTCTAGTATGGGTTAAGTAAATCAAGCGCCAAACTAACCTCTGATAGCGAGCTCGATCAGTAGGTACCTAGTCTAGATATTCTGCTAAACGATGGTTCTACTCAATAGGTGTGTCAATATGTGTGTCAATAGGTGTGCAATCCAATATACATGTTTTCGTCAACAAATCAAGAATGTACTTTCTCTGGCACAAGTAGATCCCTTCTCTCCCCTTAGCTACCTCAATTCCTAAGAAGTACTTGAGATCACCCCAAGTCATCTCAAATTCAAAGGCTAGCTGTCTCTGCAGTCTGTCCATCTCAACATTATCATTGCTAGTGATTATCATATAATCGACATAAATAATTAAGGCAGTTACCTTCCCTTGTTGATGCTTGAGGAACAAGTTGTGGTCTGAATTACTTTGTCTGTAACCAACCTTACGCATGAATTGTGAACGCCTCCCAGACCAAGCACGAGGTGACTGTTTAAGCATACAAAGACTTCCTCAACTTGCATACAAACTCACTAGGAGAAGCAGCTACATACCCCACCGGTGGAAGACTCATGTACACCTCATCGGCCAACTCTCCATGAAGAAACATGTTTTTTGACATTAAATTGTTTGAGTGGCCAGTTTAAACTGGCCGAATAACATTCATTTTGACAACAGGAGCAAATGTCTCATCATAGTTTATACCCTACGTTTGAGTAAACCCCTTTACAACAAGGCGTGCTTTGTACCGGTTCACTGATCCATATGAATTGTGTTTTACAGTAAACACCCAACGACAACCTACATCTTTTTTGTTATGTGGCGGATTCACAAGTTGTCAGGTATCATTCTTTTGCAACATTTCCATCTCTTCCTCCATTGCCTTCCTCCACTTTGGATCTCCCAACGCATCACGCATTTTGTTAGGTACTGATACAACAGATAATTGATTAACAAATGATGCATATGACTTAGATAATCTCTTAGTGGACAAATAATTAGCTACTGGGTACTTTGCTTTGGCTGGAAAAGTGGGTTCATATCTTTTGGCTGGTTGACCTTGAGTAGACCTATTTGGTAACACATATTGGCCACTATTAGACTCACTACTACAAGCACCAGCGAGGGAACATACCTCAAATGAGTGATCTTCAGTACCAGCAAGAGTGACTTAACAAAGTGTTTGCCCCTGTTAATTACCATATTGGCCCTTAGCGTGACTTAACAAAGTGGAGAATGTAGGCTATCATATACGTAGTGGTCTTTTGGGTTTAGTTAGTAGGTGTGTTATCAGTTTTATTCGGTTCGGTTTTCATCTAAAACCGGAAACCAAACCGAACTAAAAAATCGGTTCGGTTCAGTTCGGTTTTTTTTTTTTTGAAAATGCAAACCGGAAACCGAACTGAACTGAACGGTTCAGCCCGGTTCGGTTTTTTTCGGTTTTTTTTTTTGAAAAAAAAAATAACAAATTTCTGGTATGCAGTAGCCTTCCACTCAGAGGATTTTCAATGCTACCGGGGGATGTTTGGAGGAGTTGAATGAGTATGCAATAGCCTTCCACTCGAAGTTGGACGCCCTCTTGTGCAAGCTCAGCACCGAATACAAAGGCTTTAAGTATTCCCTTAGAAATTCATATGAAATGACAATGAATGTCATACAGAACCCTCTTCCATTCAGTAAGCAATTAGTACTTACACTTTGTCATGCATGTGTGTAACATGATATCAAAGAAAAATCTTGCCTTATAAATTCTAATTTGGTATCGGTTTTCAGATTTTACACAAGTGGAAGCTGCATGTTGTGGAGCTGGGAAGCTCAATGCTGAATCCTACTGCACACCAAATGCTAATCTTTGTTCAAACCATGACCAATACTTGTTCTGGGATCTATTTCATCCATCACAGGCGGCTTCGAAGTTGGCAGCTGTGAACCTCTACTATGGAGGACCAGAATATGTATCCCCAATTAACTTTGCTCAGTTAGCCGAGGCCTAGAGAAAAGCTCAGTTATTTGGCCATGCATGACTTGACATTTTATCTGCAGTTGCTTACTGTTTTCACTCTGCGTTTTAATTCGTCTTTCTTTTATTTTAAGCATGCATTGGAGATTTAGTTCGTAATAATTAATAAATGCAAGAAGAAGTTGATTCAGATTTTGCAAAGTTCAATTTGTAATGAAGAGTCCATGTTGAATATCAGAAAAAACTCAATTTCTAGAAAAATTTGAGATGTTTATAGAAAGCATGGGAGTCTCTCCTATATAACTTTCTCTATGGAAAAGGGAGTAAAGAGGAATGATTCATATCTCTGGCAAAGGTTAGAATCAGATACGTTTGGTGATCATGAAGTCCAAAACCAGTAGAGGCTTGTGACCTAAGCTTAACAAAGTCTTATCTTGAAAAATGCCATCGGTCAGCTCGCCGAAACATGTTTAGGCTAGGGAAAGCTCGGGAGGATTAATATGCATAGACTGAGTAGGATGCATGGTGACTTACCGGCGACAAGGGAGAAGAGGGACAGTCCGACGAGAGGGGAGAGAAAGAAGGGACTCGGGACTGAGAAAGAGAATAGGCGTGAAAGACAGAGAGACAGAGAGAGGGAATGGCTGAAGAACAGAAGAAGAACTAGGGTTTTTTTTTTAAACAACGTCGTATTACCGTTTGACCGTTAACTTCGGTTCAAACGGTTCAGTTCGGTTTTGACTGGCCCGAAACCGAAAACCGAACCGAATAGCTCCGGTTCGGCCTGAAATTTTTATTTTCGGTGCGGTTTTTTCGGTTACGGTTTGGTTTTCGGTGCGGTTTTTTTCGGTTTTCGGTTTCGAAGTAACACCCCTATTAGTTAGGACCCAAGCTTCTTCTAGACAGTCGGTCAGGACTGTCGATTGATTGACAGTCGATGAGCGCATTGGTGTTATATGCAAGTAATCTTTGATAAAAACCAAACCGAAAATTAACCAACCTTTATATCTTACAAGCATTTAGATAATAGGCGGTGATCAAATGAAAAACAAAAAACGAAAAAGACAAAAGAAAACAAACGGAAAAGACGTGCATACTACATCAAGACCAAAAATAGGACTATGTCATGTATAAAGATGCTGAGATATGTTCACAACAGAATTGTTGTTACGTTTGGAATAGACAAAAGCATGATGAGGATATATGGTGCCTCCTTTAGCATTCCATGTTCTCATAAATGTGAAATGTGAAGTGGCAAATAGCTCAATATCAAAACCAAAAACGGAAGAGAGGACCACCGATATTGATATTGATATTGATTGATTGTCTCGGCTTGGGGTAGGTGAAATCATTTCATCCCCGAGCACATTTGTTCTACAGAAATCTTCAAGCACATTTGCAATCCCTTTCGTAAACGGAACAGGCACGAGCTACTATTATAGGCTCAACTGAAATATGAAAAGAGGTTGAGGCAGTGCGTATGGTTTTAGGTATATTTTGTATTCTTCTAGGTAGCCAAAACAGTAAATACAAGTAAACTTGCTCTATTTTTCGTACACGAATCTAGTATATAAGATTGAAATTCACGGAGAATGATAGATATTTCAATAATACAAAGTTCGAAATTATTTGTATGGTATCTGAAAAATCAGAAACTATAGCTTTGGTACCGAAGTACGAAGTTGAGTTATCAAACTGTTATCAGAGCTTAAAAGTTAAACTACTAGTTGTGAGTTTTACATTACACGGTTGACATAGAAACGGCTAGCCTCGTTATACTTGGTTATCTCAACACAAATTACTAAATTGGATTGCACAATTGGGACAAAATTTTGGCTATGATAATGCAATGTCTGACAGATATCATTTTATTTCCTAAAGGGTTGTCATTAGTCACTTATAATGATTCGAGTTTCTATAACGATATTGCATGAAGTTAATGTTAAACGTATGAAATTGTGACGTTAAAAAAGAGACTTTTTTCGCGCCTACGTACAATATTCTCCGCTCTTTATAGAGATTTACTATATGTCACATAATTGATAGAGTAAACCGTCTAACCAAAAACCGAATTCCCACGTGAACTCGAGTACTCAACTTCGAACTGTACAAAACATTTGACTTCGAATTACAGAGGAGATCGATGATGATGATGATGATGATCAATCGAGATTCGCATGTGGAGGTGGGGACTATCGAGTTTGAAAAGCCCTTGATTAGTCGCATTGAATCATACAACTGGTTCAAAAGTAGAGAGGAAGAGAGAGACCACATCTCCCCAGCTAGCATCCATATTTTGCATTGTAGGACTCTCAAATCATTATGCTAACTTGATATAAAACGCGCCGTAAATGTGTTGTAATAATGACTCTCACCCATCAAATGTAGATTTAAATTCCTCGAAAAAGATAATATGAATTTGAATAATGTAAAGTGGCAAATGTATTGTAATGTTTCCTTTTCGAATTTCCTTTTGTTGATGATCCGAGTTTGCCTGGCATGGTGCTGGGAGTTATAATTGGGATTTATTGAGCTCGTGAGTGGACCCAGCTTCATGAGTTTGGGGCATCTTTCGCCATCTCAATGACTCTTTCAGTCAAAAACTTTCAAATAAAACTGCCAAGCCTTTGCTTCTATGCAATTCTCAAATAGGAGCAACTAGACAGATCACATCATAATGCTACGAGGTTTGAAATTTCAAAATGTCGATGAAAATATCGAATCACTCAAAGATATCAGTGAGATGACTGAGATCAAATGCTAGAATCAATGTTTTAAAAATCCCGCCTAGAGCCAATTAATCCCCGCCTAATACTTAGGCGGTGTTTCACAATTTCCGTCAAGAGAGTTACAAAAATGATTAATTCCCCGATTAACCCGCTTAGGCGCTAGTCACCATCTGTTCGCTCGACTAGCACCTAGCATTTTTTTAGAACATTAGCTAGAATAAGAATAAAACATATGGAAAACTAATATGGAATCTCCCTCTAGCATTTGAGTCTCAACATTTCCCAAATAAAAAAAGCATTAAGTCTTGACTCGCACCTTCAATGAGGCAGGGTTGGTTGTGCACTAAACATTTTAAGCATCCGCCCGAATAGGGTGCGATATCAACTCACAGACCGAAGTAGCTGATTACCTTACCCAATAATAAAAACGTACGTCGGAAAACTCTTTTGGTACATTAAGTAACAGTACATCAATGTTCGATCAACTCTCCATATTATAGACCAACTCGAGAATGCAAACTATTTACTATTCCACTATGTGAAGAAGTGAAGATGGTTTGCTTGAAGAATTGATTCATATATTTCTGTATTGTGATAAACCTGGCATCGAAATAGTGAATAGCATGAACTTATGTAGTAATAGGTTAGGTCATAGGAGCAGCTTACTCTCCTACAGTACCTCTAATAATCAGAAACAGAACAAAACTACAAGTGGTTGGAGGTCCTTAAATCGTAGATTCTTTGCCTTAAAACACTCCTTTGCCCTTAGAACTATAGTGAAGTGTCGTTAGCCTTTAGGATTTCCTCCCAACCCATTCTACATGCAAGCGTAGCACTAGCCACAATTTGCTCTGCTTTACTTTGTTGTCATGGAATAGTGAACAAAATTTGTGTTTGAAAAAAAAAAAAAAAAAAAAAAAAGCAAAAGCTTCTAATTGACCAAATGTAACCCCAGAGTTTTGACCTCACAAAGCCACAAAACATTCATAACGAGGGGAAACTCTTGATATAAATGAGCTTCAGCTATTTAAACGCCATTTTGGCTAGTTGAGTCAGATTTGGTTCCATGAACAAAATGCAACTGCCAAACAAAACTCTATTGCATGCTGTATAAACAGGTACACAGGAGAGAACCAAAAGTGCGAGGCTTTTATAACATTACTAAAGATACTTAGCTTGATCACATTAACATTACTTCGATAACCAGGATTTTGTTTACTTAGCTTCACTTTATATATACATATTGAAATTGCCTTCCGCAATTTGTACTTTCGAATTGCATCAAATGATAGAAGTAAAGAGATTATACTTACAGTGAGTAACAGCTGCATTTCTTATGTACATGCGACACTATAACAGTCACATCATCGAGCTTGCCACCAGTATATCCCACATACCCAGATGCCTCGACTGCATCTGCGAAGGGGCTTCTTCTAGAAGTAGACTGCCCGACCTCTTGTGCACTAGTGGCCAAAAACTTAGCTATGTCCTGAAAGAAATGCGTACACACATTCAAACAAAAGAATATGGATATCAGAAACCAGAACAAGTGAGCAAACATACAACTATATGTTTCCATGGCAAGTATAGTTTTCTAGTTCTAGTTGGAGTTATAGGTTTTCTCTCAAAATCAATTATCTGTTTGACAACATCAATTATCTGGTGGAAAATAATCAAGAAAGAATACCACAATAATTGGTACTATTAGTACCAGAACCATGATCCGTATGCTTCTTTTCATTGTCAACAGTTCCTTAAACAAATGCACAATAAACTTTTCTCTTTTCATTTACATTTTCCAAGAAAGTTTGGAAAAACAGACTGAATATAGGTAAATGTTGAGACTATTCACCTGTAGTTTCATTCTCCTTTGGAGTGACTTCGTTACAATTGAAGTGATTTCTTGCTCATACAAGTTGTCAAAAAGGCCATCCGTTGCGGTGACAATAACATCTCCCTCATCCAAATCTATACTGTATCTCTGCAAAAATGGAAATTTGTTAGAATGATCTCTCTCAACCTTCATTTACTGCTAGCAGTGTGAGAACAAGACAGCCAATACGTACGTACTGCTTCTCTCACAGCATTTCTAGACAAGTGCTGTGAAAAGAAATTGTAATCTCTTACAAATAATACAAATATAATCAGCTAACATGTTAGAACTTGTGTGGGCACATAATACTTGAGATAACATACCTCCATTAGTTCTGAGGGATCAACGCCTCTTACAATTTGTAGCGGGAAATTGAAGCCATGAATCAATGGAGACGATCTCTTAAAAACGGCACTGTTTCTGATTATAATAAATCCCGAATTACCAATGTTTGCCACATGGAAGGCCTACAAAATCAAATATTCAGTAAGTACAACATACATCCTTCAAAATCAAATTCAATGAAGCAATACAGTTTAAGGTTTCCGTATATAACTATATATCTAAACCTTTATGGCAATTCACTATAATTATCCCTCATTATGATATGCCTAGGACCTTTCGAGAAACTCTTGAGCACATGTATTTGGGTATCTCTTTTTGATTTTGCCTCTCTTTACTGACGCCTGGTAGATGTGCTTTGAAATACCTCTTACACCAACCAGTATAAAAACCATTTACTCTATTAATCACGTATTATTTACTATACTATGATTACTATCCAAGGTTCTATGATTTCCTGCCCGTCTAGACTGATGTGGCTTCCATTTGGGTTTTCCTTTTTAACCCCTCTAGTCCCTCTAACATTGGTGTTTTCTTCATACTCCGATTATGAAAGACCCCAAAACAATTAAGGGATAGTTCATACCAAGGATAGTTCATACCTGACCATCAAAGTAAGCAATTAATACTGTAGATGAACCAGGCGATTTTGTTTGGGCAGCAGCTCTAACAAGGATGTCTTCTGGTTTAGTCAATGGTATACCTTTGCAATCGGATAGAAACCTTTCACAGTTCTCCATGAGTTCACGGGCATATACCCCAGGATTAATCCCTGGAGATTGCAGCAGGAGAGCAATAAATTGTTAACTATCATACTTGGTAGTAGCTCAGTATAACATGTATTGCATTTGCAAGGATGAACATTGCATTCTTGCCTACATCAAGTGATGAAGAAACTTGGTTAACTAGAAGTCCACAATTAATAGTAGCTTTTAGAAAAGAATGTGCTAGTATAACAGAAGACCTACTACAGAACAGTACAGATATCTAGGTATCTTTGTTGCGCACCCATGTGAAAGTAAGTATTATAGATATTATATATGTATATAGTTTCAAGATCATGTCCATCCTCTATTACTAGAACAAAGTGTTAGTCTCGGTTTGAAAAACATTTGATTTTAGGTTGGAGAAATATGGGACTAATTAATTTGCATAGTTATGGTGGTAAGGCAAATAGTAAAAGAGCTTACAAGGCATGGGTCAATGGTAATTTAGATGAATTGAAAAGGTAAATTATTCCATTATAAATATAAATAATTACAGGGCATTCTTGTGACTCCTTAAGAACGGTTTGGGCAATTTTTCTAGCTCTCCAACTGGAGCTAATACAGTGATTGCTTTTTTTAATGTTGTATCATGAGTGTGGATTAAAAGATATGGTCCGTAGAAGTCAAGATATGGGGAATCTTATGCTCCCACTCCTAACATATGCAAGTGAAATATTGATGGAACTCCCATCTGTAGAGGTACATGGTACTGTAGTTCAATTGCAAGAATTATTACAGTATTATGACAGTCACCAAGAGCCTTGAGTAGGCAAGCCCGTCATCACAAAGTGGGTCGGCCACACAAGTAAAATTTCACTATCCTATACCTTGGTTATACTCAAAAGAACTTGCAAGGATTTTTACAATTAAACTGTGTCTGCAGGTTTCCTTGCTAGTTGCTAGGTGAGAGTTTCATACTGTAGAAACTCCTTTTACCACCATCATATACAAATTACAGCTTTATTTCACGTAATGGATTAAACTATTTCCCCCAATCACTATAAGGATTATAATTACATATAATGTGAGGCCACGGCCAAATCTCAAAAGCGGATACAACCTTAGAGACACTACCAGCATTTACTATATTTTCATTAGAGCACAAAGGTGAACCAAAATCAATACACAATTTTATGTCAAGTATCTAATCTGATAGCGGAATTATAGGCATGAAAGAGACAGTGAAAACATGCGAACCTATGTTAAGGCTCAAGTCTATGGAACATACAAGAGATATTATGAATGCCACAGCTAGGAGTTGAGGACCATATATTGGGGGAAAAAACCAGCATACATGATCGAAAATTCAAAAATTAACTACAAAAGTATCTAAGATGTAATGGACTAGAATTTTCCAAATAGAGTTTGGGAAACAGGTTCTTTCTTTACTGGTAAACACAAGAAACAATTTTTTTTGAAATAGACTTTGGTTAGTTATGCAAAAATTAAAATCATGAAAGAGATACCTTCCAGTGACCATTGACTAACTCCATCAGCCACCCCCAGCCAGTTTCCAGAAGCAACAAAGTAAACATCCTCCCCACCTGTCAATACCTGGCATTATTAATTATTGAATTACTTACTGTTACTACATCAAGAATAGGTCACCAGTGTGTGTGTCTGTGTGTTACCTCCAGATAAATAGTATGGACAAAGCTTAGAAGAAAACCGTATATCAGGTTTACATGTGGGACCTGTGTCTAAATGAGTGTGAAATGGAGCTTAATTAAAGGACATTGCTTCCAAAAACTGTTGCATTAAATTCATTTATGGAAGCTGTATTAACAAAGATCATTTATAATTTCCAGTTCAGATTTCAGAAGTAACCCTTCCATACTGTCCAAGTTTGACATACAAAAGCAAATCTTACATATGATGCATGCTAGGTTGCCCATACATATAATTTAATAGGACAAGGCACCAGAGTCATTATATTAATAATTCATTAAACCTAAGTTGGCCAAACCCAAAACTTTAAGCATTAACAATCAAGAACAAATTAGATCCCACCATTCTTAATTTCTTATTGCCCAAAACTGTAAAATGTATGTGCATCAATAAATAAACATGTTAAAGCTCGCAATGTAGAAGTACCTTTGAGGGATGTGGTAATGATGCAGCACCAGTCGATAGTAGAAGTAATGGTGCAGAGATGTCCTCCCTGTGTACATATGATGAACTAACATAAGGAATGAATGTCTAGATAAACCGTGGCGTAGTAATTTTCTGCTCAGAACATAAAAAATATTGACTATGGTATACAAAGGACTTGCCACTTAGGATTTAACTGGTTCTGGTTATATGTGTGTGTGTGTAGAGAGAGAGAGAGATGCAGACTTATGGATGTAGGACAACGAAAGTGAGAGATGCCAATGATAATGATTGGTTTTAGATGGTAGAAACATTTGTAACTAGAATTTTTATTTTTTATTTTTTCAAATAACAAGAAAACTTTAGGGTAAAGGTCTAAAGAAGTTATCAGTTTTCAGTGAGGGGACTCCAACCAATGCAGATATTACTTTCCTAACCAAGCAATAGCTATTGGATCATGTCTCCTTCCCCAAAAGGAATTTGATCTCGTCAAGTTTGAAACTGAACCCTTATAAAATCATCACCTTCAATTTGTTGAACAAGGAATCTGTCAGTTGTCCTCTTGACCTTACTGGGAAGAGAAACCTTTGCAGGCACAGGTATAAACTAAACCTTTCCTCCAGAACAGAATATGTATTGACCAAAGTTGCACCTTCTTACCATATACAGCCAGCGTAATATTATTCAACACTTTTAAGGGGTAGCAATTTTAAAGATATAGAGGAATAATGAGGACAAGTAATTCTTTGACCAAACGAAAAATGAGGACAAGTAAGTTAGATTACTTTCATTACTTTGTTTCCTTGAAGTACTATTTCATCCCTTAAAAATGAAACATAAAAATGATCCCATTATCTCCATAAATTTTTACCCTACTGCAAGCTGATCCTCCCGAATCTATGTTCAAACTCTAACAATCAGAAGAGGATTACCTACAAACCCAAACTACGTCCACCTAGCAAGCTATTCTATAACCCCCGAATCCATCAAATACCAAAAGAAAAGGATCCATTAATTCCCTTTATTTGAAAAGTGACAATTTGAGGAGATAGAGGAATTTATTACTGTATAAACTTTTAGCTAAAAGACAGATGAGGTGAGTGGGGTGTTCACTAAGTAAAATATTTAGAATGAAATAGTAGTGAACAGTGATCCTATAAAACTAAATAAAGAAATAAAAAATAGAAAATCATTGAAAATGATTCTCCTTTGAGGAATGCAATGAAAGAAGAGGATTCTCCCAGATCTTTAAGCTTTGACAAAAAAAAACAATTAAAAATTAGAAAAACCAAACAAATAATCAAACAAACAAACAAACAAGAAAACAAAAATGGAAGAATGGAATTTTTCGTTCAAAATAGTTCACAGAGGAAGTTACATGGTCAAGGAACTGTTAGCACTTAGAAGGAGACGAACACAAATTCAAGGAAAGAGAAATATCAGAGCTGACAGAGCATTAATCCAGGAGGTTCCAATCTAATCCTTTCACGTTACCAAGAACCAACTTGGTATGATAGATTAACACCTTGCACACGAAGAAACCTTCTACTGACACCTACAATACAGTTAAGCCTATAAAATACAGACACTAGCACTGTTTTAACTCCTTTTTTATCACCTTTTATTTGCGAACAAATAAAAGTAATATTTTCATATGAAACATAGAGTTAAGCAGAGTAAGTGAATAACTATATTGAAATTATAATATAGGAAAGAATCAAAGGAAAGCCTAGCATACCCTTCCGTGCCTTCAATTGTGTCCAACTCAACAACTGTAGGAGTTGATGCTTCTGAAACATTTCTTCTATGTGCTCTATCCTCTGTGAATTCATCTTCTGACTTTTTCGAAGGGGTATCCTCAGCACGTTCAACTCTATGCAATTCCACTGTCCTGGGAGTTGCTCCTTCTAAAAAATCTATTCTAACTAGTTTACCCTCTGCAAAGTTATCTTCTAACTTTATGGAACCATACCCCTGAGCACCTTCAACTGTATGTGATTCTACTGTTATAGGGGTCAACACCCTTGAAGCATCTCTTTGTTCTTCACCCATTGTGGATTGATCTTCTGATTTCGTTGCAGGAATTCCTTTTCCTTTAGCATCTTCAACTGTATGTGATTCGGCTGGTATAGAGGTCGACGCCATTGAAGCATCTCTTTGTTCTTCAACCATTGTGGATTGAGCTTCTGATTTTGTTACAGGAATTCCTTTTCTTTTAGCACCTTCAACTGAATGTAATTCCACTATTCTAGGAACTAATTCTCCCGAGGCATCTCTTCTATGTGTCTTATCATCTGCAAATTCATCCGCTGAAATTATGGAAGCATTCTCCTCAATAGCTTCAACAGTATGTATATCCTCTGTGCTATCAATTGATGCTCCTGAGACATCTCTTTGATGGGCTTTCCCCTCTGTGAATTCATCTTCTGACTTCATGGAGGGATATCCTTGAGAGCCTTCAACAGTATGCACTTTAACTGTCCTAGGAGTTGATGCTCCGGTGACATCTGTTCTATCTTCTTTGTCCCCTGTTAATTCCTCTTCGGGCCTTGTAGAAGGATACCCCTTAGAGCCTTCAGTTTTATGCAATTCCACTGGCGTAGGAGTTGATGCTCCTGTGACATCTCTTCTATATTCTTTACCCTTTGTAACTTCATCTTCTGATTTTGTAGATGGATACCCCTCGGTTCCTTCAGATGTAGGCAATTCCATGGGCGTAGGAGTTGATGCTCCTGTGACATCTGTTCTATCTCCTGTACCCTCTGTTAATTCATCTTCTGACTTTGTAGAAGGATACCCCTCAGAGCCTTCAGATGCATGCGATTCCACTGGAGTAGGAGTTGATGCTCCTATGACATCTGGTCTATCTTCTTTACCCTCTGTTAATTCATCTTCTGCTTTTGTAGAAAGATACCCCCCAGAGCCTTCAGATGTATGCAATTCCACTGGCATAGGAGATGATCCTCGCGTGTCATATTTTCTTTGTGCGTCACCCTCTATCAATTCATCTCCTGAAATTGTGGAAGGATACCCCTCTGACTGTTCAAGTGTATGGAATTCCAATTTCCTAGGAGCTGATACTCCTGAAACATCCCTGCTATGTGATTCACCCTCTGTGGATACATCTTGTGACTCTGTGGAAGGGGAGTTGTCACCTAACTATGCAAAACATAAAAAAAAAAGCGTTTGAGATTCTTAATAATATGTAAGGAGTGAAGTATATATGTAACAACCACCAGAATTGTCACCTGATTCTTCATGTCAAACTGAAAATGTCAACTATATGCCTAACCAGAAGCTGACTTCAGAAAAGGTTAACCTTAAATTAAGCACTGTGAAGCATGATTTCATAAACTTATAGGTTTTGGTTTTAATAAACAGTCCTTAAGGGTTCCATACAAATGAAGAAGAAGTATAAAAGACATAGCAGTTTATTCAAAACTCGCAAGAAATCAAATTAAAAACTTAATGAAACTATAAGCAGTTTAGGATGTTAAAGAACCTTCCTAGTTGACATTAGTTCATACAAGAACTATCAATAAGAAGGAAAACAAATCAAAATGGTAACAGAGCAGACTGTAAAAAATGATTACAATGATAAGTTATAGCATTCATTGAAAATAAAGAAAGTCGAAACAGTTACTCGAATATCTGATCAGGTGGACATTGATATCCCCAAAAGAATGCTTCACTATTTGACAAAAGGAATAACTATTCTTCCTCGCTAGCTTTACATGGCGACACAGGAATAACAGAGTAACCATGCTAACCTTACTATTTTAAACACATATATATCAGCAAAAAGCCTATTTGAACAGGCAGCAAGTCCCTTAACACACATCTTGCACATAGATCATCTACGAACTGGTTACTCTTTCTCTTTCTATCAGAAAGATGATGTATCAATTGCGATGAAAACATGCTCCTCAAACTTCTTTCACCTAGTCCACCCTTACTGCCACTTCGACATTGGTCAAGCTTCTATATAAACTCCTATTGCCCTAAGCTTGCAAATCAAAAGCAGTCCTAACACTAAACACTGAATAAACAGCAGACGAAAGTAACCAATTGCGAAACAGCTCTAAGTGAATCCAAAATTTCCATTACTAAAGTAAAAGTGAGTCAAAAAGAGTCAACACTAACCACTGCAGTGGTCAATTCAAGGACGGCATTCTCCTCGGGTGAACTCGCCGGAGAAGCCTCAACCTCCGATCCTTCCACATTGCTCTCCTCAACCAGAATCTTATTAGCCTCATCAAAAGCAGCTTTCTCGCTCTCGTCGCCGAATCGGAAGACGACGCTACCGTCCAAGCACTCTGAATCACAAATTCACAGTCAATAAAACTCAATCTCTCAATTCACAATCTGTTCGTTTCATGACGAAATTACACTCACCGGTAGTGGAAATGAGATCGAATTGCGATGTTGATGAATGCGGAAGCGTCGTCGTTTCAGCCCGAGGCGTCGGAAGTCGAAGCGGAGACCGAGGTCTGAGCTTGTTGGGCAGAAAAGGACGGTGAGAGGGGAGCAAGGAGGAAGAAGAAGAGAAGGGGAAGCAGCGAGTTTTGAGGAGGCACAGAAAAGGATCACCCATTTTTGGGAGGTTGTATTAATTGTAGTTATTTTTTGCATGCTTTCTACTTTTATATATAGTCTGCCCACTCTCTGTGTTTTGAATTGATTTTGTGGCGATGTGAGAGAGAACTGAGAGTGAAAGATATGATATGCTTATCTGTTGTACTTGTGGATGTTGCTGATCGACATGCCAGAATACCAGAATACCAGTTTTTCTTTTTTTCTTTTTCTTTTTATTCGATGAACAACTCAAAAAAGCAACAATAGTATGACTCAAGACCTTTAATTTACGATTCAGATGGAACCGCACAAAAATGTCAATTTCTTTTTTTTATTGAAAATATTAGTTTGTATATCAAGGATATATTTTTCTTTGAAACTAAATAGTTTTAAGTATGAGAAATTACCGAGAATCATTTGGTCTACCGGCATACTCTCCCCTTAAGCTTAATTTGGTATTGTGGTTTAAAAACTCAATTTTTTAAAAATTCAGTTTTAAAAAAACAAACTTGTTTTTTAAAATCGTGATTATTTAAACTAAAAAGTTATAGATAAGCACGTTTTAAAATTTTACCAAATATAAAATATTGTTGTAAAGTAAAGAAAAGAAGAATAGTTGGGAGGAGGTAAAAGTCTACTCATTCATTCTCATTAGCCTCTTTATATAGAGGTATGGTTTACATCAGACTACATAACTAATGAGTAATTACGTGGACAACCACATAGATTATAATATTTATAACACTCTCATTTGGATGTCCATCAATGAATGATGAAATTAGACGTGCATAATGTTGTCTCGTTAAAAACCTTGTCAGGTAAGAAAAACTCAGTTGGAGAAAAATAACCCTAGTCGAAGGAGAAAAAGAGTACAACGCGCATATGTCTTAGGTAGCATACTCCTGGATGCTCCCCCTGATGAGAATCTCCCCCTAAACGTTGCAAACTTCATGCACCGTAAATAACGGTTTGATTTGTCCATCACTAAAGTGAGATCATGCGTGCTTTGCATATATGGGCTTATCATGAAATTGTGTACCTACAAAGTTAAAACAATACTAACCAATCTAAAAGATTATAAATAGGTCTTACCTCATTGAGTCGTATGACCAAATTCATACACTAAGTAATAGCTAAACAAGATAAGCAAATTGACATTAAAACATTGAAATATCTCATGGCATATCTAGCCATATACATTAATATCTTTGTGTAGTGATATGTCTCATATAAGCTCTTCAAGAGTTCTAAGTAATTCATAACTTTGAAAATTAGAATATGTAGCAACATAATGATCATAATTCGAATTCGATTCTGTAGTCCGATCATAGTACTCATTGAGGAAATTTCGATCACGTTAGCTATAACGGAATGAGTATATATGAACTAACTTTAGACTATTTGATTCCATGAAGTAGCTTCAAGCTCTCTTAAGTATTCATGGATTAAATTACATTATAATCATTCATGTACTTAAATCCTTTGAGAATTTGACAAGCGATGAGCTTGTAATGACATTTCACTTTTGAGAATTTGGTTTATCAATGTGTCTTTAAAGGCCCTCGTAATATACGATGACAACATGTCATAAGTGTCTCGTCCATGTAACAGTTACATGTAACACTGTACTTATAGAAAAGTATCATTCGTATAAGGGCAGATTCATAATCTCATGTCCTTTGTAGACAATGCACCATAATGATATATTTTCACTGTGATAAATATTCTTTAGTATCTATAGGGTTAAAGGTCAAAGTATCTCATCACGTTTCAAATATTTAGTTTCATTGGAATTGTCTCTTTTTAATTTGACCAATAATATGCTTTGTCGACATACATAATGAAACGTGGCATATCATCCATTAATACAGTCCTTAATGGTCGTAGCTACCATTTGAAAATAGATGATCATCCTTCATAGATCCCACACATTCTTATATGCATGCATTTTTGATATTGGGTACCCGTGTCACTTCTGGGGCAAATATTGTCACTTCTTGGACAAATATTATCTAGCGAATGTGGATCTTTTACTTGTAATATCATGTAGACCATTAAAGGACTTGTATAATCTTCTATTTTCAGAAGCTTAAAACTTTAGACTTGGTGGATACATTCCACTTAAATTCACGCCGTTATTCAAATGACAATAGCCTTATTCTCCCCCTAACGGCGGGAAGACTGTCATGTTATGATCATCCACAAATATGCGTTTAAAATTATATCACTTTCTTTCGAATGAGATGTTTATTGGCTGGTGAGGAACCTAAACCAAATATGAGGTCAAAAATATTATATTCATTAATATCCACCAAAATATCATTCTCTAATGGCGTACATACAACATTTGTATGTGTAGCTGTATTAGGAACTTTAACATTGTATCATATCATTCTCTTTAGGAGAACCATGTCACTTGGATACATGTGCATCCCAAAAATCAAATGCGTTAAAATGGTTTGTCTCTAGGTCTTTAACCCAAGCAGATGCCTTAGCATTTAGCATATAATTTTATCAAGATCTTTTATCAACTCATTTGCTGAGATATTTTTCAAAACCAAAATGAGACGGTGGATAAACAACTCACACCACTTTACATCGTTCTTCAGGAACAATCTATCTTCATGGACGAAAACAATACAATTTGAAATTGCATAACAATTCAATGGACGGGAGGGTTGTTGGCCCGTATAAATAACAATAAAATTTGTTCGAATAAATGATCATGAAATTATTTGGAACATGTAATATTCGAGATAAAACTAAATATAAAAAACTATTCTTTTTAATTTCGAAGTCATTGAAAACTTTAACTTCACTCTTTGATCCTGTTGGGTTAGCATGAATGTCAAGATAGAGAAAATATTTATTTTCCTTTCCCAACTTATATGGAAAGGAAAATGTTTTGTTATTTCCATGTAGGTGTTTGGTTGTTATTGTAATTGAATTAGCAATTTATTTCTATTCCAATTATACCATATTTAATAAGTCATAATATTGAGCTTTAAATCTATAATTTCCAATAACACCTTTTTACTAATTGCATATGTGATCTATCAGCCTTGTTCACCTGGTCAGTAGGTGACCTGGATTATCGGGTCAACTGCCGTCAGATCTGCTCGATTTTGATCCAAGGGCTGCAACAAATTTAGATAAATTTTATTATATTTACATTTCTTTCAGTCAATACTTTCTTATCTTTTCTTCTCCATAATTTTGCAAACTCTCATCCCGGCTCCAATGCGGCAGAAAACCCCAAGAATCCGCGTCGACATTCTGCAGTCACTATCGATCTCCACCTCCTATTTGCAGGTTTTAGCTCTCATGCCAACCCCATTCCAATCTCAAATCATATTTCCCAATTTTAAAAATCCTAAAACCAATCTCTTTCTCACTTTCAGGTTCCAATCCGCAAAATCTTCAATTTTTCATGACCTTTCATAATCCAAAAAGTCAATTCTTTGGGATGATCCTCTTTGTTCTTCCCCAGTGTCAGAAATCATATTTGGGCAAAAGGGTATGCTCTAATTTTTGTTGTTTTAACGGCACTCAAATCCTATGAGATCGATGTTGGTTGAGCAATACATGTAAATAAAACCTTTTGTTCCTCTTCCTTACATCTATGGTCATCTATTTCAATGGAAACTGATGGAAGCTGTGCAAATTTTTTGGGTATGGAGAAGAGAACATGAACATTTTCTAATTATTGAAGGTAACAAAGTTATAAAAAATGATTAATAAAGTATAAAAATAATAAAGCTTCTGATATGTCTCAGCCCTTGGATCAAAATCAAGCAGATTTGACTGCAGTTGACCAAATAACCCCTAGTCACCTACTGACCAGGTGAACGGGGCTCTATGTAATTTACCTTTGGCAGTGGGAATGAAAATAGAATATCATATCTAATTAGGTAATATAATTTAGGTTTTATTAGGGAGTCAATTTCCAGTCATATCTCATTTTTTATTTTCTTTCTAATTTTCATTTATAACCAAGCAACACACTAAAATGAAAAATGAAACTAATTTCATTTCTGTATAATGATTTCCCACCAAACAAACGGGGCCTTTGGGTCAAAACTGTCTTAGGTAGGTATTGAACTTTAATGTTAATTTACAGAAAATTTATATTATACCAATATAATGTGTGTTTTATCCAATACAAAAGAAATAGAAAAGGGAAAGAACTAGGAATTAAATTATACGAATGTAGAATATATATAGTTTCTTTGTCATAAACTTAAAGAAACTTTACGCTAGCCCAGTGGTTGGGTCACTTGGCACAAATGGGAGAGGTCACATGTTCGACTTCCGCGGGCGTTAATGCTGGGAGCAAATTTTTGTTTAATTGAATTATGACAGTCATGGTATGACGAAATTGCTCGCAAACTTACCTGCCACGTCAGCTCTTAACAGAAGAGTATGACGGTGAGGTATGACCTTGTTAACGGCAGAAAAGTTGAGATACTAAAACGAAAGAATTTGATAGTTGGGTATCAAATTGAACATATCCTTATAGTTTGGGGTTTTTGTAATTAATTAAATAAACATACATATGTTGAAGGAATTTACATTCTTGTCTTTGATGATGTGTCTTGACCGAATTTTCTCCTTATTAGACTATAATAATGCTTATATAAAGGTCAATCTATCAATGAATGAGTACATCTTTATTCTAGTATTCACATACTCTTTATCAATATAATCAAATTACACCCTACGCTCTTGAATATATTTATCATAATTCTCGACCAACTCCTTTTCAATGTGAACAAGGGTTGTTTACGCCCAAATTAATATTTTACTGGACAGTAAATGTCTATGTGAATATTAATTAAATTCTTGGTCCACGTCACAACCGACAAGCTCAAATTCTTTAGGTTTACAAGTAATGGCCCGCCAGTGAGGCCACGTGAGTTGAATTATACAGTTCGCTTGCGGAATGGAGCACGTGAGCTGAATTATACAGTCCGCGCGCAGAATGGACTTCGCGCGGAATACAGATCTCGCAAGCGGAATGGACTTCGAGTGTAGGCGAGGCGAAGTGATACTTTGCGTAACAGCGGAGCCCTAGGTGAGGCGGAGTACATCGAGGTGAGCTGGCGAACTGGCTCGCGTGGGAAACTTCGCGAAGAAGCCACAGGCGGAGTTCGCGTACACCACACTAATCGTTGAAGACTCTTGCAAGTCTTTGACATGCTTCGGGCCAATCCCTGTGGCCCTTTTAATGAAAAAGCCAATTAAGGTTCGTGAGCTACAAAGGCCCGTGAGATAGAAGCAGGTTTCAGGGGCGCGTGAGATAAGCATCAGAGGCTCGCGGGATGGTTTGAATCCGCGGCCCGTGCGGGATAGGATTCCACATGACTGTGACACCCTGCGGGGTAAGGATGTGCCTAATTCCAGTTCGCATATGAGTCTTTAATTGAGCAACGCGGAGACAATCCCTATGCGGAATAGAGTGTGCGAAATAGACACGCGTCACGCAGATGGTTGGTTCACGCGGGTGAAACAGTATCCTTGTGGTATTCGATTTCAGAGTCCAACTTGGAAAGTAATTACTTATGACAGAAGGCGAGCCACTATATAAAGGGGCTTGAAACCCTAACAGAAACAACAACTCTCAACATGCACAAATACAAAACAAACCTTTCAACCTAGTTGAACCTTTTCGAGCCTCTCGAAAACCCTAACCCTAAGCGCGCCGCCGCCTAGGTTTCTCAGAGCCCTTTTGGACTCTACTCCTATCAATCTTGATCCCTCCTTGGTTGCTCTGCTCATGACACCTTGAGTATCAAATCGCTTTGTGCTTGTAATTCCTTGTCCACGAGGTGGCACCGGTAACCCCCCGCTTGTTCAAGAAGTCAAGAGCCGACGCACCCCACTTCTTTTCCTCTTCCGCGAGGTGGCATGCCCCACATTCTCTAGAAGCATTGACTACTACCATCTCTTCGCCTCCTGCTGAGGATTGTGGCCAAAACAACGGTGATACCATGTGTGGCAAATTTTATCATAATTCTCGACCAACTCCTTTTAACGTGTGGCGAATTTTCAAGTCTAGCACGTAGACAACATTTAGGGTGACGTGGAGTGCGTGTGGCCTTTGGGCTTCACACGTGAACATGGGTAACCCGCTCTGATACTATGATAAAGTAGTTTAGGGTTTACATCAAAGACCAATTTGCAATGGGTGGAGAGGCCCAAACCCTTATAAACCACAGACAATGTCCCATTTTTCCCGATATGGGATTAATATCTCAACAAACCGGTCATGTGATTAGCTAGAAAGTCATTATCCATCTCGTTGTGCAACATTGTTTTGATACGTTTCATAGCAGAAAATGCTTGTTCTGTAGTGGTTGTAGAAACCGGCAAAGTTAAAACAAGACGAATCAATCGGTCAATCATTTGGTATCCCTGTGATCTTGCATTTCATTAAAGGGGGGATTTCATATACACCCAATTTTGAAGAGTGGTTTTAAATAAAACCCACATAATATTCATATCTGATAGATATCTAAAATGTATCAATCATGATAAATATTATGTCATATTTTTTCTAAATTTTACACAATTGCCACCATTCAACTATAACATATTAATATAATAAATAAGCTTAATTGATGTTGTGTTAAATACCTTGATTATGAGTTTTTCTTCTAACACTAACATTTTTCAATCAATTTGCAAGAATCATGTAGTTTTCTTTATTTTTATGAAAAAAAATCTATATTAAAGGAATTCATTTTCTAATCTATACATAAAGTAAAATATAATATGAATAAGATATATGATCTAAACCCTAAACCCTACACCCTACACCCTACACCCTAAACCCTAAACCTTAAACCCTATACCCTGAACCTATACCCTAACTATATACCCTAAACCCTATACCTTAACCCTATACCCTAAACCCAATTTTGGGTTTCTTCTTTTTAGGTATATTATCATATCATGCCCTACTTAATAGGTACATTAGAAACGTAAGTAGTAGAGAGTAAAATGTTCTCTCGATTATGATGGGAAATGATATAATAATATTATTTTGGACACGATCCTCAGCAGGGGGTTGAGAGGTACTTAGCGGTACCAAAAGTAAATAAAGTTGTGCGGATGCGGGCGTGCCACCTCACGGACGAGGAAAAGGGGGTGCGTTGGGTCTTGACTTCTTTATTAAGCGGAGGGATTCCGGTGCCACCTCGCGGACGATGAATTATGAGCACAGGGCAATTCGATACTCACGGTGTCGCGAGCAGAGCAACCAATAAGGATCGGGAGTGATTGGAGTAGAGTCCGAAAGGGCTCTGAGAACTAAAGCGGCGGCGCGCTTAGAGTTAGGGTTTCGAGAGGCTCGAAGGTATCAACTATTTTAAAAGTTTGTATTGTTGTATTTGTGTAGAGAGAGTTGTGTGTTTTTTGAGAGAGTTCTTGTGTGTTTGTTAGGGTTGTTGAGCCCCTTTATATAGTGGCTCGCCTTCTGCCAGAAGTGATTGTTTTCCAAGTCGGACTCTAAAACAGAATACTACAAGGACACTACTTCACCCTCGCGAACCAACCATCTGTATGACACGTGTCCATTTTGCACAACACACTTCCCATAGGTTACTGCCTCCACGCTGCTCAACTGTAGAATCCGATGCGGACTCAAATTAGGAACGTCTTTACCCCGCGGGGTGTCACAGTCCTTATGGAAAACTATCTCGCGCGGGCCGCGGACTCAAACTATCCCGCGAGCTCCTGAAGCTTGCTTCCATCTTGCGCACCCCTGAAGCTCGCGAGACTTAAAAGACTTTTTCATTAAAAGGGTCACAAGACTTGCAAGAGTCTTCAACGATAAATGTGGTGCATGCGGACTCCGCCTGTTGCTTCTTCGTGAAGTCTCCTACGCGAGTCAGTTCGCCTAAATGTACTTTGCCTCGCCTTGATGTATTTCACTCCTACGGGAAGTGCCACCTCGCCTTGCCTACGCGAAGTCTATTTCTGTAATTCCACGCGAAGTCCTTTTCGCACGCGAACTCTGCTATCCAGCTCACATGATCTCGCTGGCAGATCGTCACTTGTAAACCCAATTATTTGGGCTCACCGGTGTGACGTGGATCAAGAATTTAATTAATATTCATTTGGACATTTACTGTCTAGTAAAATATTAATTTGAATGTAAACAAATATACCTAAAAGAAGAAAATTAATCAAAGAACAAAAACGTGTACCTTACAATTAGACATTTTTCGACTATGTAGAGAGATACCAAATGTGAGCTTAGGAATGAAAAGTATCATCCTATTACAAATGACATACTTCTGTATATAACATATATATATATATATATATATATATATATCAAGTTAGTAATAACAAGGTAATAAATTAAAGAATGTAATTGATTATGACAAAGTTAAATCCAAAATTGAGAAATATACCAAATTTAGTTTTCTACTGTCTGAAGGGCAAATTAGAGAAACCGAAAAATGAAGAAAACTATTAATTATAGACATTTTCTCTATATGGTATGTTTTCTTATATGGAATGAGTGTAAAATAAAAGAAAAATATGTATGAGTTTATCTTAAAAGAGGTCTAATATTTTAGATTTTTATCTAATTTTCTCTTTCATTAAACTATACTTCACCTAAACCTTAATTGAAAAAGAACAATACAATAGGTGGAAATACTCGTATGTGTGAACCCCACCTGAACTTGGTAATACTTTATTTAAAGATGCTTTGTAGTCCCATCGAGCATTCCTCATTGTGTTCTTTAAAGAATCCCATGGCGAGAATCCATTTACGGACAAGTTCGGCCCCCCCAGTGGCGGAGCCAGGAATTCATCTTGGGGATATAAAGTACCAATCGTTAAATATATATATATATATAAATATATATTGATTATTAGATCGTATAAACTGAATTATTGTACATTAAGTTAAAAATAAAACATGAACACTTCCTAACTTAAAAATAAAATCTAATCCAAAAACAATAAAATACAACTTCAAATTAGCCATATATCAAAACAAAACTTGGCGTTCCTGCATATCTCGAAAGTCATCTACTATTGAGTTGATGTCGAATTTTTTTGCAATCTCTTTCTCAATGTACATTAGTAACGAGTCTGTAAGGAAGTCATTATCCATACGGTTACAAAGCCTTGTTTTGACTATATGCATAGCAGAAAACGAACGCTCCGTAGTTGCTGTAGACACTAGAAGAGTAAGGACAAGCACAATCACCCTATAAACAAGCGGATACGTTCGTGATCTTCTAGTTCTCACCAACCACTGAGATATATCAGAAATAGTTGAAAGACTTTTGAACTCTTCATCTCGAACTACATCATACTCAAAAAATTCAAGTTGCTTCTTGAGTTGCAGCTTCTCATGGTCTGCAAAGTCTTGTGGATAGAATTTTTCTACCAACTGACATACGTTCTCTATCTTGAATGAACCCTTTATTTTACTCGGATCCAAAGCTGAACTTAGAATAAGTAGTTCTACAGAACGCTCGTTAAACCAGTAATTTAGTTCTTGCAATTGAGAATCTATGGCAGCATAAAATATATCTACCTGGTAACAACGCAGAATTGTCCAATCATCTTTGAGAGCTCGACTTCCTCTTCCAACATAACGAACATTCATATCTGGTATCTCTATTTTACGTGCCTCGCAAAATGATTTTGTCTTGCTAAATATACCATCAAATCCTTCATCTCTCAACTTTTGAAGGAACGCTTTAGTAGTAGAAACAAGTCTCATGACATTTAAAATGTCTTGGGATTTACTTTGTAGAGCCAGACAAAGTTCATTGGTATTCTTCATAATTTCTTCCATGAGATGTAAGATGAAGACAAACTTATACGTTGTCATTGACTCATAAGCTGCATCTGCATCTCGTGCTTGAGTATTTTTCCCTTTATCAATTATGTTTATAAGAACCTGACAAACTAGACCAAACCTTTTTCTCAAACTAGAAATAGATCTGAACTGTGAACTCCAACGAGTATCTCTAGCACGTTGCAAGGTTCCAATTTGGTTGAGTCCTCTTCCAGTCTCGAGTTCATCAATTGAAGTCAAATACTCTATCTCTTCTCCTTGAGCGATTTGAAATTCATCATTATGCTTGCATGAAGCACCAAGAATATTGACAATAAAAGTCAATTGAGTGTAAAACTTTTGAATAGGAATAACTCCTCTTGATGCTGCTACTAAAGCCAATTGCAATTTATGTGCTAAGCAATGAACATAGTAAGCATAAGGACAATCGTTTGAAATCAAAGCTTGTAGCCCATTCCACTCACATCGCATATTACTGGCACCATCATATCCTTGACCTAAATGTTTTGGACATCTAAACTGTGATTCGATAATACTTAATATATTCCTTTTTGTAATGTTGCTGCCTTGGTGTATGAGACGTGCACAAGCCCAAAAAATCGCTCCCGAATAAAACCTTCTTTGTCAACAAATCCCAATACTATAGCCATCTGCTCCTTCTTTGACTCATCACAAGCTTCATCAACAATTATGCAAAATTTTGAATCACCAATTTCTTCTTGAATCGCCTTTTTTACTCGTATTGAAAATGCTTGTAATATCTGCTTTTGAATCGTTGGCGATGTGTAGGAAGCATTTTTTGGAGCATTCTGTAATATGTTCAGCAACTTTTTCATTATATGAACCCATTAATTCTAAGAGTTTCAGGAAATTACCAGGATTGGGTGAATCAAGACTTTCGTCATGGCCTCTAAATGCACAACCTTGGAATGCGAGCCATCGAACTGCTATAATTGAAGTTCTGACTAGTAGGCGGTTATCTGCAATTTGTTGTGATGTATAACTTTCAACAACATGTTGTATATGTTGGGGTTGCTTCATCAAGTCTTCACATCCTCTTACAGCATCTTTATGAGTAGAGTTAGAATCTTTACCCATATGACACAAAAAAAGCACAACTCTTTCCGTGTCTTACTTTCTTCCAACTTTGAAATCCACCAACAGTGAAAGCTTTATGTCCAGGATGTCCGGAGGGCTTATTAAATAGAAAGCACGGAAAACAATAAGTTTTATCTTCAGTCGGAGAGTACTCTAACCAGGATGGAAATAATTCAAACCAAGAAGGTTGAAAACTCCGCTTGCGATTTCCTTTTTGTGGATATCTCGGAAGTTTAGGCTGGTATAGACCAAGTTTAATATAAGCATGTCGGACCTCCACGGCCCTTGATCAACCCTCGTCTTCAACTCTTCAATAAATCAAAACCTCTACTAAGTTCTTCAACAAACTCATGGAGAATCAACAAGCACCGAACACACGTGCTGATTCATCCCCCGTCAAAGTCGAAGAACATGCACCACGTGACACTGCTCATGGCCTAAGTCTGATCAAGAACAAGCCTCTACGGCCCTTGGTCAATCAACTTCTACAAATCGTCAACACGACAAGAAGTCCAAACTATAACAATTCGATTCAAGATTAAGTGCTCGTCACCCTTGGATCAAATCGACGTCGGAGATTGAATCAGAGGAAATTCTTGTAAAAGAATACCCACAGAGATGGTAACCCGCAAATTTATCAATACAAATATTTTATTTTGTACACGTGTCTTTCTGTTATTCGTTACTGGAATTTTCGTGTTTACAATATATTCAAGACTTTTAGCACTACTTATTCCCATGAGGACATAACAAAGTGGGGTTTTATGGGATTGTCCCTATTAAGTTGTGAGAAATCGTTATTTCCCTTGGATATGTTGCAAGATGAGGTTCCATGAGATTGCCTCTAGTTTTTGAGATTTCTGGAAGTAGGATGTAATAGTTCTTGTGGCTCATCATTGAACCGATATTGTCATAACATAATCACTTCTTAGGTACTGAGTTTTTTTATTTTATTTTTAAGAATTGTTAGATTTTGAGTTTTAATTACAAAAAACCTATAAAATCGAAATCAATTAACAATCCATTTTCAACATCTAAAATTGAAACACAAGTCTAATATAACAATCCAAGACCCACATTAATCACTTGGTAATACAACAAACACAGATTCGGGTCCGTAACATTAGAGACGCAATTAGAAAGGGACCGAATCGCATAACAATGTTGTGACCATGACAATCACAAATATTTTGGCCACAAATTTGAAAGTTGGCTCTCCCAATAAAATTTGAGTAGCGCTAGATGATATTCTGTCATTTTGCAAGGACCTTACTGATATTTTTGGTCTTCGTTTTCCTGGTCTTGAATGCAAGCAAAGGTGTTGCCACAGAGAGACAAAGTCATTGATTCCACGTGGTTGGAGGCAAAACCAGGATGATGATGGAGCTCTAGTATCACTTCCCCATTGGCTCGAAATCTATCCAAATACCTCACTTGCTCAGATTTCATTATCCTACTTGTCTCCTCTCATCGCTACCCTTTAGATTTCCCTCCAAACCTCATATATTGCATCATCCCAATCTCATGAGTCTCAAACAATACTAACATCGCTTCTAGCTTCTTCTCTAGTCTCCTGTCTCTCTCTCCCAGCAACCCATCTGATTGTAGAATCCCAGCGAGTGAGATATGGCTGCAACAACTGGTGCAATGCTTAATGGGTTGAACTCCACTTTCTTATGTGGAGGCAAGAGAAGCCAGAGCTTGTTGTCTGCTGGTGCTGCAGCTAGGGTTGGAGGCTCTGTTGTTGCTCCCAAGAGGTTCGTTGTTGTGGCTGCTGCCGCTAAGAAGTCTTGGATTCCCGCCGTCAAAGGTGGCGGCAACTTCATCGACCCCGAGTGGCTAGACGGCTCGTAAGTTTCAGTTCCTTTCAAACTAGCTAGTTTCCATTGCAAGTAATAAAATAAAATCTCAATTCAGTTTTTTTTTTTTTTTTTTTTTTTTTTTTTTTTTTTTCTGACATGCTGTTACAGGCTTCCAGGTGACTATGGTTTCGACCCTCTAGGACTAGGAAAGGATCCAGCCTTCCTCAAGTGGTACAGAGAAGCTGAGCTGATCCACGGGCGGTGGGCAATGACAGCGGTGGTTGGCATCTTTGTAGGGCAAGCATGGAGTGGTGTCCCCTGGTTCCAAGCCGGAGCTGACCCTAGTGCAGTAGCGCCCTTCTCTTTTGGCTCCCTTCTTGGGACTCAGCTCTTGCTCATGGGTTGGGTGGAAAGCAAGAGATGGGTGGACTTCTACAACCCTGAGTCGCAGTCAGTGGAGTGGGCTACACCGTGGTCCAAGACTGCCGAGAACTTTTCCAACTTCACCGGCGAGCAAGGCTACCCAGGAGGCAAGTTTTTCGACCCTTTAGGCTTCGCCGGCACCATCAAGGACGGAGTTTACATCCCGGACACTGAGAAGTTGGAGAGACTGCAGTTGGCTGAGATCAAGCATTCAAGGCTTGCTATGTTGGCTATGCTAATTTTCTACTTTGAAGCTGGACAGGGGAAGACACCCCTTGGTGCTCTTGGCTTGTAAATCTATTGTTGTATGTAGATAAATTTAATTTTAGAAACAATCAAGGATTCACAACCTGAGCTCTTAATTTGCCACATATCCACCTTCAACTGCTAGCAGCAGTTTGCATCATCACAAAGCAATTATTGCAATCTACTAATCAAATTCGACTTAAAACTGTGCTTCTCTTAAAACAGTTGAGTATTTATATGGTGGTCAGAAGGTAAACACAAAACACAAACAGCAGAAGTTAGAACTTAGAAGAGCCTTCTGGTTGTACCAAATTAAGTACGTTATTCCATAGCTTCACACTTTGAGCCTGTTTGGACACATAGATCAGCATTCACATTTCTCACATTTAGTGGTGATTTCCACAATCTCCTTTCCAACACTTTTAACGATTGCACTCTTTTCGAGTAACTACATAATGAAGATATGAAAGATGAGTGGAAGTGTGGAAAATGTCGACAAGGGCAGTGTGAAATTCAACACCGGCTTCTAGCAAAAGTGCAAAACACTTGAGCCATCAAATACTTCCAAAATGAAATTGGGAGACCCGTTCTGTGCACAGGACTTGGAGGCTTACCCAGAGAACAAATGCAGAACTGTGTGACTGTGTCCCATTCTATACATATAAACCACTTGAATCTTTAACCAACGGTTATAAACTTATAACTATAAGCAATATTCTCTCCCACACAAATCAGGAATACTCTACTGAACTGGAATAGTAGTGACAAAAAGAGCAGGAAGCTTATGTTATGGTTTCATTCACTTTAGATATAGATAAGATCGAGACAATAAGAGTAATAAAGTCAAGTCAGCAGCTGACTGCCACACCGTCCGCATGACATCCATGGAAAATTGAATATAAAGAGAAATTATAGGTCCTGGGACACTAATCAGTTTTAGCAATGAAATTATCAACAATTAGCAAGTACCATTACCAAGATATATAAAAAAAGTCAGCCTTGCATACAAGTTCACCTTCAACATATGCTTTGCCTTCAAGCGTTAAGCGTTTATGCAACTTGAAGATTGTCATTCTCAACACCAATGTGTCACCAGAAACAACTGGTTTCCTGAACCACACTTCCTCATAAGGGTCTGCCCCACTTCTGTTTGCAACAGAATCAAGCCACCAACCTGCAGTGCCATTGCCTAGATCCACAAGAAGCACCAACTTCAGCGCAAATCTTAAACCAGATGCAAGTGTTAACTGGGTATATATAGTCAACTTCAGCTGTAAGATGCATTTTCTTTTTAAAAATACAGATTCGTTCATTTTTTGTGTGACTAGATATCCTTGTGAAAGGGAAGGCAGGAAGACAATAAAATAATTTTATTTAACAAAATAAGTCTAGAGACCTTTGTCCAATGGCCTTCAGAAGTTTGATCCATTAAATGAATAAATCTTTGCCTTGTCAAGCAGAGGCTTAGGAGTAGGAGGCCAACCATGAATGAAGGAAAGCTGCCAGGACTTGCATATAATATTTTCTTATAAGAGAAACTAAATATTATTCAAGAAACTGGGAAAAATTACAAATAAAGAACAAGGAGAAATTCATCGAAAGATACAGAAAAGCCTTGAGTTGGAAACTGAATACTCTAGCTAGCTACTGCAGTGTTGGTTGTTTTTGTTCTAGCTAGCTAGAGTGTTTCTGTATCCTGAAAGTTTTAGACAGCTTCTTGATTTTCTCTTCTTGTCCATATCATGTGGATTCCTTGTCAACTATTTTGTACAGTTTGTATTCTTTTACGACGCAGTATTCACTTAAGTCATATCAAATCCGCTTTATCCAGAACTGCGGAGTATGCATTCCTAGGCGAATCCCAATAACATGACATAAGAAAACAATATCAGCTAGAATGAATGACATAAAGTTCATCTCCACACAGATATCAGTTTAAACAATCGAGTGGAAACATTTTGATGTCTTCTCAAGAGTAACAATCTGTGCATAAAACTTCATGCATATAAGCTAAAGGAAACACATTTGCTAAGCAACCTAGTTTGGAGTCACACTGCTAAGGAAGTATAAAGCTCTAAAAAGTAATAAAATGTTTCCAGGGGATCAAAATCACCTTTGAAACTTTGTTCATTCCCCTGCCTTTCTACACTTTTCACGCTTGCACTCTCTTTTCCAGCAAATATATCCATACATATAAAAACAATATGTAGGAGTGCAAATATTAAAAAATGTCGAAAAACTGAAATCCAATACCCCTAATCTTTAGCCATCCAGAACTTCCAAAAAGGGAGACAAAATGTGAGAGATGTTCTCTGAGATAGGACTTGATCGCTTACCACGAGAACAAATACAAAAACTACTGCAATACTGAAATCATTTCCTATACATATCAACCACTCGAATCTTTAACCCGTGATTAAAACTATAAGCAATATCAACTCCCACACAAATCAAGAATACTCTACTGAACAGAAATAGTGAAAAAAAAAAAAATAGCTAGAAGCTTACATTATGGTTTCATTTGCATCAGACTTCAGACAAAGATAACAGTACTCAAGTCAGATCAACTGACTGCCACACGGAGGAGATATATAAAGAAAAATTATAGGTCCAGGTATATTATCAAACAGTTTTAGCAATAAATTACCAACAGTGTTGATATTAGAAAGTATCTTTTAAGAAAATAGACAATTTCATTAACTTGTGCACGGCCAGAAGGCGCTGACATCAGTTTGCCTACTTGCGACCAATCAGTCTTACTGGCAACAAGCACTAACAAAGAGACAAATAGCATTCATTATAAATGCGTTCAGTTAAGCCTATCACATCTAATTTCTAACTAAACCTATCTAAATTCCAAAGATTTAGAAATTAAAGTATCTTAGAAAGTATTAGAAAGTATCTTTAGTAGAAACATACACCAGAAATTCACCCTCAAGTTCACCTCCAACATATGCCTTGCCTTCAAGCTTTACTATTCCCAAGTGTTTCTTTGCTCAGATGGTAGTCATTCTCATCACCAATGTGTCACCAGCAACAACTTGGTTTTTGAACCGCACTTTGTCAATGCCAAAAAACTAGACATACTTTCTGCTGTTTCTGGTTGTATCAGAATGCCACCAACCTGTGCCATTGCCTGGATCCAACAACAGCCAACGAAAAATAACAGTACACATATATCTTTCCATTTAGGCATAATTGCCAATTTGCTACCCTAACTTTTACTTTGGTGTCAATTTGTTATCCTAATTTTCATTTCAGCCAATTTCCTACCATAGTTTTTCATAATTAGTCAATTTGCTACCATAACTATTAAATCTGCCATTTTGCTACCTTTCTATCAAATTTGCACTTTAGGCTTTCAAGATTAACCAATTTACTTATCAAAATTTCAATATCGACCAACTTTAACCTTCGATTTTCAGAATTAATTCATGTTTGGATGAAGAGATGAACAAAATAAAATGACAAAAAGGTAGCAAGTTGGCTAATTTTGAAAACATAAGGTAGCAAGTTGGCATAAATAATAGTTAGGGTAGCAAATTGGCTAATTATAGAAAGTTAGGGAAACAAATTGGCTGAAATGAAAGTTAGGGTAGCAAATTGACACGAGGGTGAAAGGTAGAGTAGCAATTTGGCTAAAAAGCCTTCAATTTACAAAGCACCACTCAATTAATTCCTATTGAATCTGCTCTGTCCAGCACTATGCAGTATGCATTCCTAGGTAACCCCAATATCATCACATAAGAAAACAATATGGACGCAAACATTTGGTATCTAGCTTGTTGAGAACAACAATCTGGGCTGAAAATTTCATATGCATATAAGCTAAGGATAAGACAGTTATTGCTAAACAACCTACTTACTAATCACTCCTTAGTAAGCGTAAACAATGTAAAATTTTCTAGGGGATTAAATCCACCTTCAATTTTTTTTTCTTATGTACGAATGAAGGAATAGTTCAAGGACATGAAAGTTTTATCAATTTCATCTGGAAAAAAATTAGCAGTTGGTATGTCTATGCAGTTGTTATGTCTATCATTGTTTAAGGACATCAAGTAGTTGTATGAAATACCTAGCTAGAGGATTCCCAATGGCCTAGCTGATGTGTTGGTGAAGGGGTGGGGTGATTGACAGTTAAACTATCTGAAAGCGGATAGGGGAAAAATATTACCTCAATCAATATAACACCAGGAACGATTGGCTTGCCAGGAAAATGCCCAGGAAAGAAATACTCATTAATAGTAAAGTTCTTGATTCCTACAGCTGTAACCCCTCCACGAGTATATTCAACCATTCTATCCACTAATAGAAATGGAAACCTAGGACACAACCAAAAAAGTAACGTATATATTGCAGCAAATGCTTACTGCTCATATATAATGCTTCATTATTACTTGGAAATTGACATAAACATAATTTAATAAGCAACTAAAACAAGAGAAGAAAGTATATTACATTTTCTTTTCAGAAATTACCAGTAACACAAAACACAGCGAAAACAAAGTCAACATGTACAAATGATGTAGATAGATAAAAGATAAAAGTGACATACCTGTCAAGACCCACCCCGAATTTCACCCTGATACCCGAAGTAAATTCTGCGGGGACCACATTCAAGAAAAATTTATCGAAAATTCGGTATAACCTCCCTTGAAAATGGACAACTCTTCCTTATAAAAATTATGCAAACACTTCTAACAATCCAATTTCAATCTTATACTCATGGAGCCTTCGTGCTCCCCAAAGTCACAACACCTCCCAAATCATAGGTTCAGAGCAATTCTAACAATGAAGGGAAGACAAATATAAAAATAAACAGAAGCTATATAATAGACTATGCCTTGACTTCATATACGCCCGACCTCAACTATGCTAACCTGTAAACTGGATATTTAAAAACGAAAGGCCCAGGGGAAAACATTTGAAAACAAAAGTAAATTTAAGAGAAATGAGCGACAAATATCTTTATGATTTCCCAATTTAATTTCCATAAAAAGCTATGTTGTATGCGACAAGCTCAAAAACTTTTAACTTAAAAATTGACATGACAAACACGTGACTAGCCTCACTAGTCTCTCATACTTAATAATATAGAGCCTCTCAGGCTATATATATATATATAAATGTATGTATATATAAATGTATGTATTTATACTGGTCATATTCTTTGTATGAATTCTATGAAACAATTAAGAAAAATATAAATTCATACAAGGCTACGACGCTTGCGTCTAACGCTCACGTCGCGCCATAATTGAATTTTATCTCATTATGCGGAAAAGACAGTGTATATATATACGTGCATATTCCCTATATAAATTATTATATTTATATAGGGCTACTACGCTTGCGTCTAACGCTCATGTCGCGTCATAATGGAATTTTACCTCATTGTGACGGAAAAAATGTGTATGACGAGCTAACATTTATATACATACTATCCTCATAAATATCCATATAATTCTCCAAAATAAATGAAATCGTCAAATTAAAATGACGTCAAATGCTCCAACAAAAGAAATTGATCAACAAAAAAACCATTTGCATGCATATTATTTAAAACAAAAGTCCACTCACAACTTTAGGCCTAAGCCTGACGTCGATCTGAGGTCTCTTCTGCTCGAGCCTTCTCACGTCCTGTTTCAAATATATAAATAAATCTTAAGACTAACACGATACTTTAAAGAAAAATGCAAGAAAAAAAGTGAGCCTATAAATCCTTCACCCTTGCCTAACTTCTCCATTCTTAGACCAATAAGGCTCAAACTTCACCACAAACATCAAAATCCTTAAAACAACTTTCTGAAGTTTAGTCAACACTAATCCAATGACCGGATTCTACCCATTAACCGCCGAGTTCACCAATCTTTAAAAAATCTCAAACCTAACCAAAACTCCTCTAAAAATTATAAACTTAACACCACCAATCTTTAAAAAATCTCAAACCTAACCAAAACTCCTCTAAAAATTATAAACTTAACACCATTAGACTCCCCTCAACATAACCAAGTTAATAACAGGAAAGACTCTCCAAAAGAGGCGGCCAGCCTAACTCTGGTGACCCCCAATGCTCCCCAAAATTTGACACAATCATCTCCTCAATACGCTCACCAACTTCCTTAACTAGCACCAAGTCCAATTTCAAGCTTAACTAGGTCAATCAAACAAAAACACAACAAGGAACCCTACAATTTCAACTCACTAATTCTCCTCACTTGAAGCAAACTGGATTGATTCCTTTTAGGGCAAGAATATTGGGTTGAAGACCTTCAAAACCATATAAGACATGCCCGGATTGGTGGCCGGAGGAGGAAGTTTCGGCGACGGAACACCTCGGAGCAGTCGACGTTTTCAAGCGAAATTTCTCCCTCACGGCTGCGCTAGGGAGGCTCCCACCGGTCCAGGAAGAGAGAGGGGACAATTTCAGACCGTTTGGGACTGGTGCGGCGGTCGGAGCTGGCTAGACGGCGGCGAATGAGCTCGGGAAGTTTCCAGTAGAGAGAGGGCTCGGGAGGAAAGAGAGAGAAAAGAGTTGGGCTTCCCCAACTGGTTCCTAACCCATACTAATAAAAACCCAACTCCAAAATAACACCACAAAAATAATATCTTAATTAAAATTACTTTTGTACTAGCTAAAATTCACCATTTTTACCGTCTTTAAATATTTCTCCCACTACTAATTTCTCCGAAATAATCGTCCCTCAAAACATCTCTAGAGACCTTTGAAACTATAAACTCATTAACGAAGACAGTGAAACTCTTATTAATACCAAGCTAGTAATTAGAGTAAAAATTTAAGAGTCAGGTTTCAGAGTGAAATTCAGGGTGAGTTTTATCACATTATCTGTTAAATGTCTTGCTTCTCTAGTCCAAATTGCAACATATTTCCATATCCACCATTAAATATGAATTGAAAAAATAAAATTGCCCTTTTTACTCGGTTGGGGACTTAGCCTATGTTTGTTACACGGGATATATAGTTAGGATTCGGTTACGAGTGTTCGTCTTCTTCAATTTTTTTATTTTTATTTTTATTTTTTTATGCTGGGTGTTCTTCAATTTCATGGTTGGGTGTTCTTCTTCTTCAATTTTATGGGTTATATGTATTTGATAGATAGATTATCAGTGGTTGATCTCTATGTTGCTGTGAATATTAGATATGGATCGAAGACAAATTTTGTTGCTCTTATTGCAGGAGTTGTGACAACTAGAGATCATAAGTGCTTATAGTATGCTTGTGTTACTGATGTTTAAGTTGAAAAGAAGATGTGTTGAAACACATGCCCTGAATAATCGTTTATCGTTAGACATCAAACATGTTTGAGTTATAGAGATAGTATCATATAGGTAATAGTGACATCATTTGGAGGAGCAAGTATGCATAAACGAACTTAGAATGGATAGAAGGTGTTTTGGCCTACTGTGTGAATTGTTGCGCACAAATGGTAGGATAAAGAATGATGGTTTGATGCATGTGGAGGAGCAAGTATGCATGTTTTTACATATACTTGCACATCATGTGAAAAATCGTACTATTAGAGGTACATAGGTTTTTTAGATCTAGAGAGACTGTTAATAGGTACTTCAATTCTATACTGCAAGGTGTTTTACGTTTGCAAGAGAGTTTATTGAGGGTACCTGATCCAGTACTTGTTGATTGCACAGATCATCGATGGAAGTGTTTTAAGGTTGGTTTATTGTAAGTGCTTCATTTTTGTTTTTACCTTGACCTATGATTTGTGATTTTGTATTTAATAAATTTCATGATTTTTTGTTTTAATAGAATTGTTTGGGGCACTAGATGGAACTTACATTAGAGTACATGTGTCTGTAATTTACAAGCCCAGATATTGAACAAGAAAGGGTGAAGTTGCTACAAATGTGTTGGTTGTGTGTTCTCGTGATATGCAATTCATATTTGTTTTACCGGTTTGAGAGAGATCGGCATCTGACTCTAGAGTTCTTCATGATGTAGTCACTAGGCCTAATAGATTAAGAGTTCCTACCGGTAAGGCCATAAGTGTTTAGATTAAATTTGTTTCCTTGTTTTTTATTTTGGTTATTAGGTTATGATTACCTTGTAGATGATGGTTATACAAATGGTGAGAGATTTCTTGCATCATATAGAGGAACAAGGTATCATTTATCGGAATGGGATGGAAATATGCCTAGGGATCATGTGGAATACTTTAGCATGAAACATTCCAAGACAAGAAATGTCATAGAAGGTTGTTTTGGATTATTGAAAGAAAGGTGGGGAATACTATGAAGTTCGTCATTTTAACCAATAAAGACACAATGCCGCATAATTACAGCTTGTTTTCTTTTACATAATTTGATTAGGAGAGAGATGTCTGTTAATCTAATGGAGCATGATGTATTCCCTTTAGAACCACAAAATAGGGAAGACATTAATGTGGTCGACACCGTTGAATCGTCTGATCAATGGACTGCTTAGAAAACTGACATAGTCTTACAAATGTTTAATGAGTGGAGGGGAAGAAGGGTTGCAAGGGAAGCAAGAGCTGTTGAAGTTGAAGAAATTACTGCAATGGGCAGAAGAGCTACGAGGGCTGCAAGATCTACCAGGGAAGCAAGGGATACGGTGTCAATTAGAGCTATAATGCAACTAAGGTTCCTACTGATATGGTGGAGGAGCAGAGCTATAATGAAGATGAGTTAGATCTGGAGAATGACACAAGTCTCATGTCAATCAGCAAAGAAAGTAGCCAACAATCTAAGGCTAGTCACAAAAAGAGAAAAATAAATGATGAAGATAGAATTATGCTTACATTGGATATGTTGTTTGAAGAATATGGAAAAAGAATGCAAATGGTGACTAATGCTATAGTGAAAGGTAATGAAGATCGATCTAATATTACTAAGAAACTTAAGAAAATGAGATTTTCTATTCTAGATCAAATTGAGGCATTGAAAATCATTTTGGAAAATCCTAAAATATCTCTATGTTCATGTCCTTAGATGATGATGTGAGGAAAGTGTACGTCTAAAATCTTTTTGCTGCTACTGCTAGGGGATCTACCTAGCTTTCTAATTTATATGCTTTTTGGGGGACTTGCAGTCACTACACATGTTGGAGAAACTACCACAAAGCTAGATGAACTCATTTTGTAATTACAAGATTAGCATTCACGTTTTCATACTTTGTTGGGTTGTGGAATGCTAAATGAGAGTTCAAATTTCATTATTGTATTAATTGGTGAACTTGTCAACGTGTAGAAACTATTGTAAATGTAATTTTCATTGTATAAACTTATTAATCTATGAACTTTATTCCTGGTTTATAAAATTGACACATCTACTTCAATGATCAATTTTCAAGAATGGTAGAGTTTATTTTTATGCAGTAGTGATAGGGCTTTTAATTACCATATGTGATCTCATGTTTCATTTATATAGATGAAACAATAAGTTGGTAATCTAAAATATTATGATATTCAAAGTTCATTTAGTCTAGTACAACAACAAACACAAGATGAGACTATTTTGCTCTTTAGTCCCAAACAGTATCAAACATGGGTCAAGTGTTATCACAATATAAGCCAAGCTTAGACAGTCTAGGACTATTTTAGAAATTAGTACTGCCTTAGGCAGTCCTGTGTAACAAACATGTTGTTAATGTTTTGAATTTGAGTAGCTGTGTTGAATTGCCTGCATTTATTTTATCTTACAGAGTTCGGTTTCTTGTGAGTTTTCCTTAACCAGCCATGACAGTGTTGTGTATGAATCGTCTCTTAAGTTTAGAGACTATAATCACGTGTATCAAAAATGCATTGACATATTCAACATACACATGGATTCAAAAGTGCTCCCTGTTTTAGAAAAAAAAAACATGGGGAATGGTTTTTGAGAGAATTGATTCGAAAATGAAAAAATCATAAGTCAATGGTTGAGTGGATGTATGAAACTTTTCATTGGTTACCCGACTGTTACATAAAGGGAGATGAATACATGAAAGCGCGCGGAGGTGGAGATTAAAGACTTATAGCTTCTATAGCTTTTCATCAAATGTTGGTAGATAGTTTGCTGACCTTGAAAAACCACTTAGTTGTTTCAAAAAGAGAAACAACATAGCTATGCCACTGTTCATAATAAGTTGCTACATCATTTATTGAAAAAGTTATGTTGCTAAACCTTCGTCGCTATAAATGTTGGGAAGTTTAACATTCGAAAAAATTGTTCATGGCAAAAATTGTGCTATGATGTTCCGCACTTGGGATCTGGAAGGTCCTACTTTTTAAACAGAAGATGTTTACTTTGGGACTATTGATAGTTTTGAATCATTTGCAATTGTGACAGACGATTCAAAATTTTGCCTAATTTCTATGCTAGTACTTTTCATAGTTCTTAGGATTATTTATTGAGCGTAATGTACAAATGAGGTGTTGCTAGCATACCACGTCTTCTAACATGTCCTAGATGGCAAAGGAATGTATGTATCCGTGTTGTCTCGAGAATTGAAATAAAATGAAATTATTATTGTTATTCAAAATAAAATAATAAAGTCTAAAAATGAGTTTATGTGTTTTTAAGACTTTTATGTATCGTATTTTCTTATATTTGAACACATGCACAGTTATACTCGAAACTAAAATGATCCAATTTACTCAAGAAGCACGGCCCTTTAGGCAGGTTATTATTGTATTGTTCGCTAGGCTTCATTAATGGATGACCTCTCTTTCAAAAATAATTTGCTCAAGAAGCAAAAAAAATTCTATGCCCATTAAGAAAGCTTGCTCTAGTAGATATATATTCACTCCAACACACTCTCTTCTCTTTAATCCTATTTTGACCTCCTCTCAGCACCATCTTTCTCATCTCTAAGCTCTCAAGTGTTTCTTTGAACCATTAAGAAACAAAGATTATTTATTAAAGCAGACCTTTAGACACAAGACTTCTTCTTTTTGGAATGGGAGAAATAGAAAAGAATCCCCAATTAGTATGGTGGTATCATGGGTTACGAGGTCTTTTTTTTTTTTGATGGGTTACGAGGTCTTTGGCATTAGAGAAAAATACTTTTCTCTAAATTGTTTCAAATTTCTCTACAAAGGCTCATAGTTGGGATTATAACTTAGATGGTTAGATATATGATTAACCATTGAGGTAGAAATAGAAGAGTATGTTGCATCCATGCAAGAATGAACGTGGTGAAGTCAGATCATCTTCTTTAAGACATTTACGATTTTGAAATTTTCTATATTGTATGGTAAAGTTATTATTACCATCGAATATATGTGATATTTGCTTGTCACCTAGCTATATATATATATATATATATATATATATATATATTTTTAAACGGCTATATGTTTTTCTTTTTCTTTTTAAAGGACGTCAAGTATTTATTTTTATTCATCATAATTTGAGAGTAGGTAACAACATGAAAACGATTCGCCCACGGGGGCTATGAAAGAAATGAATCATGCAAAACTACATAGTAGAACTATCTAATAGACACTAAGCAATCTATATGCTGAAGACCATGAGATGAAGCACTATGATCAATCGATATTGCCTTGGTAGCAAACGAACCACTAAGACATAAGGAGGAAGGGACAAATCCAACGTGACAGTGCAGCTGGAGAAGAACGAGGTATTCTAGTTTTTAGGGTTTCTCGTCTCGAGTCACCTAGTTATATGTTAGAGTTGATGTAATCAAAGCGATATGGCCGCTTTAGCCGTTTCACTCCGCAACCTCTTATATTATGAAGACTAGCCTTTTACAGAAGATAAGAAAATAGGAAAAATGGAAGAAGTTTCACTTGATCCGCTCCACTAAAGTGGAATGAATCTGCTAATTAATCTTATTTATTTAAGATAACTGCGTCACCAAAGGTGGGATGAAATTACCACGTCTTTTTTTTTATCTCTTTAGAGTTTCAGTGGTGTTTTACGATGAAACCTATGGTAACTATTATTTTTATGTCTTTAAGATTTTTTTTGCTACCTTGGTTTTTTAGGAAATTGAAAAAAGGGTTCACCAAAGACACTAATAGTAAAGATTTAGACTATTAATATTTTTTTCACCATAGAATTAATAATGATTTAGAATCACTATCTCAAAAAAAATATGATTAGAATCGAATCAACACACACATTTCTTATGACCTTCACACACATAATAATATACAAAAATATATGGTAGATCAAATTCAAACTTATAATCAAGAACAAGCAATTCCTCTCTATCAAGAATGTGGCGTCGACTTTGGAAGGGTGGTCGAGGAAATGATATATGATCTTAGGTCCACAGTAGGAAGCATTCAACAAAACAACAACAAACTAGTTGCCAAATATATTTCTTGATCATGAATGGTTCTATTCTTGTTGAATAGATTAATTTGATATGGTTGTACAACAATATTTGTCAAGACCCATCCCGAATTTCACCCTGAAACCCGAGGTGAGTCCTGCGGGGACCATCTCCAAGGAAAACTTACCGAAGAATTCCGTAAATCTCCCTTGAAAATGGACAACCCTAACCCGGAAAAATTAAAGAACACTCTTAACCAAAATATAAATCTTCAACTTAAACTAAATAACCGAATATAATAAATACACAGTTATTTTTTTAAAAGTATTCAGAGCTACTACAAGAAAGACAACAGAAGCGGCTACAAATCTTAGTGGGTTAAACAGACAACCTACTGGCGAACAGTAGTGGAAAGATGAGTGACTATGCCTCGTCGCCTCCTTCTAGACCTCACCTGAACTCTGCAGACTGGGCATTTAAAAACGAAAGAAAAGTCCAGGGAAAAATATTTAATTACGTCAGAGTGAGTGGACAAAATAAACTCGACAAACAATAATATTTCCCCAAGAAAATTATCAAGGAAAACGACTAGTTCCGGCTAGTCTCCAAATCTTAAACAAATACAGCCTCTCAGGCTCAAATTATATATATATATATATATATATATATATCAGTATGTATTAACACTCGCCTACTCCATGTATGTTATCTATGAATAAGCTTTAAAGTAGATAGTCATACCAGGCTACTACGCCCGCGTCTAACGCTCACGTCATCCCATACTGGCATTTTTCCTCAGTATGGGGGAAACGACCAAGTGGGTATATATATACGTGCTTACTCCTTGTACGAATTCAATGAATGAATGTAAAAACATAGAATAAACTCAACAAGTAGAAAGTCGTACAGGGCTACGACGCTTGCGTCTAGCGCTCACATCACTCCATAATGGCATTTTACCTCATTATGGGGGGAAATCACGTATAGCTAGCTAGCGTTCACTCATATACATACTATTCTCAAAAACGTCAATAATAAAGTATAAACACCGAAATTCTCCATTCCGGTTAGGCCTAAGCAACAAAGGAAATTATTCAACAATAAAACATTAATTAAAACAAGGGTCCACTCACAACTTAGGTCTAAGCCTGATGTCGGTCGGAGGTCTCCTCTGCTCGAGCCTCCTCGCGTCCTGTTCCAAATCATAAATAATTCCTTAAATAAAATACCGACGCTTAAAGAAAATAGGCATAATTAAATATGAGCTTCTCGCACTCAACCATGCCTATTGTCCTACATCTTATCTTCACTACCAACCACAAATCTCCATAATTACCAACATCCTGAAAAAACATTTTTCACCGTCCTAATCATAAAATAAACCAATGGCCGGATTTTAACTTATTAATCCGCCAAAAATACTAACTTTAAAAATTTCCAAACCTATCCAAAACTCCTCATAAAATTCTAAAACTCATTCCATTAAACTCCTCATAAAATTCTCCACCAAAAACATTTTTTCGGCGGCGGCGCCGGCGGCCGGCGACCTCCGATGCTCACCAAAATTTGGCAACACCTTCCTCTCAACCTCCTCTACAACATTTCTAACTACCACAAACTCTAATTCTAAGCCTAACCACATCAATCGAACGCAAACACACAATAAAGCCCTAGAATTTCAAATTCCGATTTCTCCTTACCTAGCTCAAGATGGAGGGAGCCCTTTGGAGGGATTGAAGCATGGGAGGAGGGCTTCCTTTTGAGCCAAGGCTCGCCGGCTATGGAGGCCAGAGGAAGGAGTTCCGGCGAAGAATATCTTTTGGCAGTCGGGGCTTTCGAACGGCTTCTCTACTTCACGGCGGTGCTAGGGAGGCTGCCACCGGTCTAGAACGGCAGCTGGGTCGAAGACCGATCATTTGGGACCGGTGCGGCGGGCTGGGGTGGCCGGACGGCGGCAAATGGCGGCCGGAAATATTTCGGCAGTGAGGGGCTCGGGGAGAGAAAACCGGGAGGAGAGAGAGGGAGAAAAACACGGGTTTTTACCGTCGTCATATTTTTCTCCTACGAATAATTATTTCGAATAATCGTCCCCCAACACCACTCTGGAGACTAATTAAATTATACACTTAATGACGAAAACGGTAAAAACTCTTATTACCACTATGCTAGTAATTAATGTAAAATTTAAGATTCGGGGCGTGACAATATTTGTTTAAAATGTTGAAACAAATGTATATATATTGACATATTTGGGAAGCTTGGGAGTTAGGATTAAGATATATATTATCGAAGATGACAAGCTGCTAACCTCTCAGATGTGTTCGTGGAGACTGGTTTCATTGTCTTCCATCTCAAAAAATGTCTAAATTTAGTCAGGTTAATTAATTGCTTTCATATTACACAAACAAAACGTTACAACTGCAGCCTGCAGGGTCAGAGAACTAATAAATCAACTAATCAAAGAAGGATTTGAGACTAGCTAGCTATCTGACTTTTTTTTTCTTCGTATTTTTACGTTTGAGAGCAAGAAGAAGGACATGCATTGACATATACTTCTCGGCATAAAAGATTGAGAAGCTAGGGTGGTTGAGTATGTTGGATTGAACACTATTGTTCCAAACCCTAGTTTTGTGCGGGCCAATTTAACTACTATGTTTCTACATTAAGATTTGAGGAATTGATTCAAAGGAGAAAATCCATATATACCATTCCCAGTCCACTCGCTAATCAATTGTTTTATCAAATGAATGTCTTTTCTCTGCAGTCATCTTTTTCCGTTCTTTGTTTCATCGTAAAAAAAGCTTTCCACTCCGTTGTTCTTTGTTTTACCATAAACATTCGATTTTGTACAAACAATATATAAACCGATGGAAGCACCACTACCGTACTAGCTAGAGAGCAGACATTGAGACACACGCGTACACATCTCCTGGTAATATGGTATATATGCTATTTTGGTTATTGCTTGGTACGCAATAGGAATTATGGATTATTGAAATAGAAATGCAGAAAATCTAAAAAGAGAGCAAGAACACTTTGAGGCTACATTGTGGCTATTCTCATTGATGTAAAATGTAGGTTAGAGTTTATATAGCTAGAGATTACAGCAAAAATACCAAATTACCCTGCTCTATATACTCCTATAATTCTAACAATATGTATAGTGGTACATATACTTTGCTATCCCCACAGTCACATTCCTGGTCAGAAACAATGAACATTAACTGGTTTAAATTGGATTTGGATGGAGACGTTGCTTTTACTATTCATATTTCATGACTAGCAGGGCCACTGAGGTCTGTTTTGGCCATGATCCTCTGCGTGCGGAGCAGAGGTCTCTAGCGAACAAAGAGTAGGCGAGATGTTGCGGGCGTGCCACCTCGCGGACGAGGAAAAGTTTGCAGGAGTGCACTTGACTTCTAGATCAGGCGGAAAGGGTTTCCAAGTGCCACCTCAAGGGAGGAATTTACAAGCACAAGGCGATTCGATACTCACGGTGTCGCGAGCAGAGCAACTAATAGGGAAATCAGAGTGACCGGAAAAGAATCCGAGAAGGCTCTTGAGAAAAAAACTAGGCGGCGGTGCGCTTAGGGTTAAGGTTTTCGATTAGCTCGAAAGGTAACTGGTGTTTGCAGTTTGTATTTTTGTTTGGAGATTTGATTGTCTCTTTTGCTTCAACAAGGAAGCGAAGGCAGAGCTCCGGGGAGCGTTGGAGGTTCAACTGGGCCGAAGGTTTGTATACTTCTGTTGAGTAGTTGTTTGTTTTGTTGTATTTGAGAGTTGTTTCTTTCTGTAAACCTTCGAGCCCTTTATATAGTAGAGCTCGACTTGCGGCAGAAGAAAGATAATCACAGAAACCAAGTCGGACTCTGCAACATAATAGCACAAGGGCACTGTTTCACCCGCACGGACCAACCTTATTGTGACACATGTCCAGTTCGCACATTTCATTTAGTAAATGTTACTGCTTCACGCGCGTTGTCCACTGTAGAGTCATATGCGGACTGAACTTCATCCCGCGGGCTGTCACAGGATGTTATCTCGCGTGCTCCTCAAGCTCACTTCCATCTCGCGGGATTTATATATTAAATGGGCCACATGGATTGGCCCGAAGCATGTCAAAGACTTGTAAAAGTCTTCAACGATTAATGTGGTGTGCACGGACTCCGCCTGTTGCTTCCTCGCGAGGTCTCCTACGTGAGCCAGTTCGCCAGCTCGCCTTGATATATTCCGCCTCGCCTAGGGCTTTAACGCGAAGTACATTTGGCGCGCGAACTGTGTAGTCTGCGAAAAGTAATTCCGCATGCGAAATCATTAAGTGTGCGAGCCCTGTATGTCGCGCGAACCGCGCGAGCTCTCTACCCTGCCTGGAAGCCATTCTGCACGCGAACTCTGAAGTTAGATCGCATGATCTATTCCGCGCGCGAGCTACGCGAACTCAGCTCGCGTGGACTTTTTGGCAAGCCATCAATTGTAAATTTAAAGACCTTGGGCTCGCCGGTATGACATGGACCAAAACTTTAATTAATATTCACATGGACATTTACTGTCTAGTAAAATATTAATTTAGGTGTAAATAAGGTCAGATGTACGTACGTGCGTGCCGGCCATGCCAGTCGGCCAGGGCCAGTAGAAGAGAGCAACAGATCGTTCAAGCATATCGACACCAGGATCGGTTTCATCTTGATGCAAGTACCTTCATGTTGACATCGTCGGGCCATTGTATGTAAGGACCCTTTGTGCTCATATAAATCAGTAAAAGTTGTAGCAGCGAGATCAAGACTGACCGACATATAGTAGATTAAGCCAAGGAATTGATTCGTTTGTAAGCGCCGGTGGGTCAATCTGGTTTAGATTAACGTGTGTCATTCATCATAGCTCTCCAATTGTCATAACCTAGTTTAGTGAAGGAGTGCAAGGGGGGTTCTCCATGTTTGAATATATATATATATATACACACACACACAAGGCTTCTTGGCTACAAACGTCCGCATCAATGGTTTTGGTGTGGATTTTCATTTTTGCACTACTTTTCTATTGAATTTCCTCATTTCCACCATCTAGTATCTAGATAATATTGTGTAGATCATCTCTACAAAATTTCAGCCAAGTTGGTAATCGTTAAGGCTCTCAAACTTGAAAAACAGAAGGACGGACTGAATTCTGTCAAACATGAACCGTTCTTGTTTATAACAGAAAGACACAATTTTGAGGGCCTTAACGATTACTAAATTAACTGAAATTTTGCAAAGATGATCTACATAATATTATCTAGATACTAGACGGTGGAGATGAGGAAATTCGATCAAAAAGTGGTGCAAAAATAAAAATCTGCACCAAAACCATTGGTGCGGACGTTTGTAGCTGAGAAAAATCTTATTTATATATATATATAGCCTCCAAAAGAAGGTTGAGTATTTTGATGTCTTCATGAGTTAGACCACAAAATTTAAGGAACGATGGAATGGAGCCGCAAATCATAAACATGGTCTTTACTCTTTACTGCTCTCTCTTGAATCAATATAATTAATATTAATTAGAGCCCATGTCTACACAATAAACACAAGTAAACTATATAGTTTTGTATCTTGTAGGCATGGATTCTTTGCGGCGTGGAAGAGAAATGGTGCGGTGAAAAACAAGGTGGTGGATTTGGGTTCGTTGAAGTATCCATGACTAGGGAGAGCAGAAGAAGAAGAAGAACAAAGGTTTGATGACGGCCGGGAGTGAGGATGAGCCGCCGAATTATAGATCCAAAAAATGGTCCAGGTTAATTGGCTCTTGTTATATATTTCTAACAAAAATTCCCTTCATAATTTCATTTTGTCCTAGTTTTGACAAAAAACAAAGTCTGAATTTCCACTAGATATAAAGACTCGGAGTACCCACCTAATGAGACCGGTCCTAGTAGTAGAAGCATGTTAAGCTGTAAATATAACTGATGTTGTATGAATTCTTTTAGTAATAAGAGGTCCATGTTAGAGCCCCATCTTGTTAAAAACATCTATTAAGGAAGGGTCATACCTAAATTAGTACCAACCCCGAGTGGTAGATCACTTAGCCTCCATTTTTTCTATAACAAATATAAAAAAACAAGATGTTGAGAGTGCTTTTGATTAAGGGTAATACGGCAGTAAGACAAGCATGACTGAGCCCAAAATCTGTCAATTTTGTCTGAGTTAGTGGAAACTAGGCCCAGAAAGTTTCAAGAGACTGAAAATCCAAGGAAGCTTGTTGTTGTGTTCTTCTCGGTGACACTTTCTTCATTAACAGCTGTGATCTGCAATTGCATTTCTTTCAATGAAGGACTTAGCAAGATGTACATGGTGTGGGAGCTAGAAAAACATAAGTTTCAGAAGAAGAGATCTTGATAGTGATTTAAAAAAGGTTATGGATATGGGGAATTGCTTGGCTGGGAATTGCTGGGATTTGCATGACATATATGTTTCTTTGGGTTGTTCTTGAATCTAGAAATGGTTTATGGGATTAGACAAGAGCTTGGGGGTGAAGAAGCATGGCAGAAGAAGAGTGCTAAAGAGCTTGCTAGCCTCCTCCATTATATCCTCTTTTAGTTGATAACAACAGATATTTTTAGGCGATAACAACAGCTAAAAGAAGATTTTTTTACTGTTGGGTAAAGGGGATGAGTAGAGTTAAAGCATGTATTAGTTTTCGTTAAGTATTTTGTATGTCAGGTTATGTCTAAAGCTGCTGGTTGCATGTGGACTAGGCTTTGAAAGGTGTGATGGTAGAATAAGCTTTGGCAGACTGGGAATCTGCTGCTGGGACTGCTGTTGCGTGATATAGTTGTGTTGCTGGGAAAATATATATGTTTTATTATGTGGCTGAGATTAAGAATCCTACGTTAAAGTTTACTTTTTTGAATGGATCTTAAAGGGTTTGGGCTTGGCTTTTGGACATCTCTTCTTCATTTATCTATTAGGAGTTAGGTTGTTAGTCATAAATTTCAGTCCCAAGTCCAAAATTATCAACGTTCCTAAAACTAATAGCGAACTTTATGATTTTCTGTTACCTTCCACACCACACTCGTTCTTGTAAACCCTAAGTGCATAAATATGGCTTGGGTTCACATGCATGACATGACATTTGCGAGTAGAATTCTGCTTAAAGTGTGATTTGAGCTTAAAGAATGAATTGGGTCTGTTTACTGGATTTTTAGGTCTCAAGACAAGACTAAGAGTGTCTCGCATTAACCCAACATTTCCTAGATATCTTTCATTTCATGAAAAAAGAAAAACATTTCCTATCTATCTTATTTTTAATTTAGTTTTGAAACCATTTTGCCTTCAGTCCTTAATATAGATGTGTGGGTGTATTGAGAGAGAGAGAGAGAGGAGATATTTCCGTAGTGGTCCGTAATGGTCGACAATCGTCGTAACACGGTGTCGGAATCCATCGAATAATAGTTAATACACACACTATTGCCTCCATACACTCTCTACTTCCCCAATGAACCTCTTATTGCCCCTCAATAGACCCTTATTACTCCACAGTCTTGCAATAGACTTTATATTGCTCTCTAATGATCAGTAGATCATGATGACATTTAAGAAATGACTACATAATGCGACTCAATTATTTTGCGCTATACTTATCAGGACGCTAACTTCGTTGCAGATTGTCTAGTTGAATACACTCACTCCCATGTAAATCTCCCGATTGTTAGTTTAACCTTCTCTATGTCTCACTCTTAAGTGTTCCATTTACATGGGGTTTATTTTATAATTTTATTATTGTTTTGTTGTATGAAAAAAAAAAAAGGGAAAGAAGAAACAATATACCTCTTTTGCTTACAACTCGTGCAGTCACTCATGCCGAACAATTCATATAACGGGTAAATTAAGATTCACAGATCAGAATCATCGGATGTGAAACTTGTATCACTCGCAATAGTCGAACTGATCAACTGAATTTAGACAAGAGTAAAAAAGAATATTTTTTTTTTGTAACAAGTAAAAAAGAAATTTAAACTGAAACAACCCCACAATGGCACAAACTTGAGTTTATGCATTATTATCTGTAAAAAAAAAAAAAAAACTAAGGATAATATAAACTGGAAGAATGTCGGACGAAAGAGATATACACGAAACAATTGAGTTCATATAAAAGAGAACCAACCCCTTTCACATATTATTGTCGAAAAAACAAACCCTTTCACATATGGTTCGTAATCTAGCTCCCTACTATATATAAGTAGAAATCACAAGTCCATTAAAAGCATCAAACCATACAAAAGATTCATATATGCTCTCTCAGAATGGAAGCTGATGTATCTATCTAATGTAATTATTGTTAGTTTTGTGGATATATTATAAAATAATATACTAGTTTGGGTTTCTCTGTCGTTTTAGATATAAATTTTCATAAATTGTTTGGGTTTTGTTTTGTTTGGATTGATGGGCACAATGAATCTGGTATTAGTTTTGATGGTGCTTCTCTGTGGGAGAATTTGTATGGCGGATGCCAATGTGGTCTTGATCGGGGACAATGTCACCCTCTCGTTTGAGGACATTGAAGCTAGTTTTGGTGAGTTCAATTCTTCTGGGTTTTTTGTTTTATGGTTAATTTGTCAGGATTTTGGGGAAAGAAGAGGAATTTGTGTTTTGGGTTTATGATTGTTTAGTTAGTTTCAGTTCTTGAAGGGTGTGTTTGTTTGTGTGTGTGCATGTGTTTGATGTTTATGCATTTCTTGATTTGTTTCAGCTCCGGCAGTTAGGGGTTCTGGGGAGTGTGGAGTGTTGTATTTGGCTGAGCCAATTGATGCATGCTCCACATTGACTAATGAAGCCGGACCCGGCACGAATTACAGCTCCCCTTTTGTGTTGATTATAAGAGGAGGGTGTAGTTTTGAGGAGAAAGTTAGAAGAGCTCAAAAGGCTGGGTTCAAAGCTGCAATTGTGTATGACAACGAAGAAGACGGCGTCTTGGTTTCAAGTAATGACCTTTCTTTTATAAACTTTTTAATGTATGGTTTTTAATCTGTGAAGTTCAGTGTCTGTGTTGCAATCAGTGATCCATGAAGTTAAGTTTTAACTGAATATGCATGCAATGGACAAGTCTGTATGTGTGCTCCCAATTGGGGTTGGAAAGTGCGATTTGTTTGGTGCTTGAGCTTGGTTTGTGTGGGTATGAAGCTTTTGATATGCTCTCACCTGTCTAGGAAGTTAAAACTTATGTTCATCTAATTAGCTCAGGGACAGCTGATCGGTAATACTGAAATTAGAGCTGAAGCATCAGTCTAGAATCCATACCTGATCAGTGTAGCTTATTTCAGTAGAATTGGGGTTATGCCAGAAGAAAAGTAATGAGGAAGATTTGGAGGAGTGTATTCTACACGTTTAAGGTATTTGGAGGAGGTATTAATGGTCCATCAAGATCTCACAAGATAATTGCGACTTCATGCAACTTCTCTGGCAGATTTTAATTAACCAACGTTGCTTTTTTTCCTTTTAGTCCAATCTGGAAACCAAACTAGATCCCAAAATTAAGGTTTTGTCTTGGTTACTGGCTCATGGCAGAGGTGTTTATGTATTGTGAACACGGGAAAATTTGTAAACCATATTTTCCGGCACTGTTCACAACGCTTTGAACAAAGTTATGCAGGGAGGTTATTCCAAAGGGGTTTTGGCTTCAGAAAAAAAGTAGAATGGGCAGGAGTCGGGGGAACTTTCTGCACTTCTAGAGCTATTGGTGGAAATTTGATTGGTCACATCTAGTACCAACAATAGCATCTAGTTACTAGAAGGTTCGGGTGTGTTTCCGAGTCCTTTGTCAGTTCCTTGAGCAGGAAACTTGAATTTGCTGTTCTTCAGCTTTTGTGGTTTGATGAGAAACAAAGTCTTTCATTGTGGGTAGTTGTATGGAAAGACCAAGCACGAATCTCTGAAGAAACTGAAGCCTGAAAAGATGTTGATAGTTGAGCTTTGTCCCTAATATAAGCAGGGTTGTTTTCCCTTGCACCCTAAAAGTCTCTTTGGATGTCCAATCTAACTACCCAAAAAGTTGCCATTAGAGCTGTTTATCCTTGTAGTCAAATCTGGTAAAGTTATTCCAAAAATTAAGTCCGTGTCTTGGCCACATAAGCATGTCTGACATTTTCAAAGAAAATACCTTATTCATATTTGTAAAGTTCAGTGAGTCCCGAATGAATCTAGATAATTATGGATATGATTCCCTTGGAACTGAGAACAGTTCTACAGGATAGATTAAGTAAACCATTATGGACCCTTTATCAAAGCCAGGTCTTAGATTAGTGGCACAGTAGTTAGGTTGCTTTATAACAGAGTGAGGGAATATAAATATTTTTGATTACCTATAAAAAAAATACCGATAACACACTCTCTCTCTCTCTCTCTCTGTTTTAGATTTCTCGTTTTTAGTTGATTTGTAAATTAGTATGTTGGTTTCTTTTTCCTGTTGCATCAATGGTCTGTTTATTGAATAAGTTGATTGGAAGCCTGATCTACTGTGAATTCTGCATCTCCATCCGACGTATCCTTACTGGAGAAGTTTTCAACCTTATGCAAGTGAGTGAACAATACGGATATGCAGTAGTGGAATGTGAACAAAATATGCTACGAGTGATGTGGTGTCTATGTGTGATTTTGCAGTTTTCTGTTCTACTTCTGTGTACTGTTTTGTTCTCCCAAGTGGGTTTAAGTTTCAAATTATTTATATATGCTTAACATCTGTCATTTTTAGAGTATAACAAACTTTTATGTTATAGTGGCAGGGAGTTCAGCTGGTATAAAAATGCATGCAGTTTTTGTTTCAAAAGCTTCTGGTGAAATACTCAAAAAGTACACTGGACTCACTAACGTGGAGGTGTGGTTAATTGCAAGCTTTGAGAACTCAGCATGGTCAATCATGGCAATCTCCTTCATTTCCTTGCTCGCCATGTCTGCGGTATTGGCTACTTGCTTTTTTGTTCGCAGACATCGCATAAGACGAGAAAGGCCTCGAGCTTCTCTGGTCCGAGAATTTCATGGGATGAGCAGTAGATTAGTAAGAGCAATGCCAAGTTTGATTTTTACTGCCGTTTTAGAGGACAACTGTACTTCAGCAACATGTGCAATATGCCTTGAGGACTACAGTGTTGGAGAGAAACTTAGGATTCTGCCATGTCGTCATAGTAAGTTTGCCTTTTTTTTTTTTTTTTATGTGCTTTCTATCTTTCTGCCCGTATCTATATCGTTGCTTGAAGAGCTGCTTTGCTTGATTTGGTGGCATGGTGTTTCTAGCATTAGCTATTTGAACAAGATATATAATAATGCCCTGCCCAGGAATTCATATATTTAATAGGTACTGTTTACTAGGCTCAATGAGACCAGTCAAGATATAGATGATGATTGCAAATTATGATTATTCATATAGTTGCAAAATTGGCATGGTCCCACAAGTTGCCCATGTTTAGTTTATCTGCTAGATAGTTTGTACCATTTTCTACTACCTATTAGAGGAAGAAATACTAACTTTCGTATTCTTAGGAGAATTTAGCTTATGTAAAGTTTTCTTGAAGTACTGAATGAAGAGACGTTAATTGGCATGGTCCCACAAGTTGCCCCATGTTCATAAGGGATGTGAAATCCACACACCCTTTTTCCTTTTTTGGCTAACACATTCACAAAAAGACAAAGTTTAAGTCGCTAAAAGACAAAATTTAAGTTACCAAAAAAGGAAAAATGGTGTGTGGATTTCAATTTAGGGTGTGTGGATTTCACATCCCCATAATTTATCACTAGATAGTTTGTACCATTTCTAAAACCTATTTATTAGAGGAAGAAAGAACTAACTTTCCGTATTCTATGCGGAATTTAGCTTATGTATAGTTCTTGAAGTACTGAATCATAACAGGCAAACTTGGGTTTGGTATGGTGCAGCAAGCACTTCTTTTTAAAACTTCTGGTGAAACAAAATGTCTGGCAGTGGTACTTCGTTATTGACATGAAGTTGTATACTGAAATAAGTACCATTTAAAAGCTTTCCAGGACTAAGTGGGCCCTCCAGCCAACTTCAGTTTGATTGTAGTTTGGTGTTTTAGTGTTTGGTTATTCCTTATTTGGCTAGTTTGATTTGTATATTATTATTATCTGATACGCTGGATCATAGCTATGTCTCTAGGTTATTTTAATTTTTTTTTTTTGTACTCAGTGGTTATGTATGTATAAAGCATTTTCCGAGAGCTATGAACACGTATTATTCAAGTAATCATGGGCTAGGATGCTAAGGGGTGCAAAGTTTAGTTCTCCCCTTGAGACTTTGTATGCAATTTTCTTTCTTTTGGACCATACAGTTCTCGTGGGTCTCTTTCTGCTATAGCACACATATCAACCCTCTTGTCTACTGTTTGTTATGGTTGGAATGCTGGATATCATATATGTGTACTTCTTGCTGTGTAGTATTATAAATTTTTTTTTTTGGCAAATTGTAGTTTAGTATTATTGGGAGGTTGATTTGTTTTTTTGTTTTTGTCTTTTGTTTTTCTCATAACAATTGTTATGGGACTTGATTGGGCATCCAGACCTAAAGCAAAGATGATTGATTGGCATAGTTCCTACCTAGTAATATTCTGATGCTATGACTTTTATAAAGTTAAAAAGCTTGTTGTAATGGAAATGTAAGTTTCTATTTATGCTGAAAACTCATATCCCTTTCCAGTAAAATGTTAGAAATGGTGATAAGTTATATATGTCAAGTAGTTGTTGGAAACAAATTAAGCCCTGCCACCCTGGTGACGTTGTATGGAAAACCCTAAACCCAGAACATATTCAATGTTGAAATTCAACTTCTGTCTCTAGTACTAGAACAGAATAAAAGGGATCCCCTCCCAACCCACCCATTGTTTTCTTACATACACTTTAAATGTGACTGAATATACGGTTTTGGTAGTTTATTGTTTATTTCAATAGCATATCTCAATATTATATTCCTTTGGGTTTTGCAGAATTTCATGCTTTCTGTGTGGACTCTTGGCTTACTTCATGGAGAACCTTTTGTCCAGTTTGCAAGCGTGATGCAAGAGCCAACACGAGTGGTCCACCAGCTTCAGAATCGACACCATTGCTTTCAGCCGGCCCATCCTCTGTGGCTTCCTCTGTACTGTCATCTATGAGATCATCACTGGCATCGTCTTCAGCCATCCAGATAGCACCAGCATTATCAAGGTCTCCTTCTGTTTCTCATCATCACTCTCTTTCTAGCACAACATACATCCAGCAGTCTCTTAGGTCCTCCTACCGCCAATCCCCTTCTATGAGTGTAAGCCGAAGCTCAGTAGACCTGCGGAATTCCTCATCCCAAAGGTCTCATGCTTCCTATTATATTTCGCCCCACTCTTCTTACTACCCATCTTTATCACCTTTGAACTCAAGATATCTGTCTGTACCTGTTCCGAGCCCAAGTAATGCTTCACCAAACTTCATGAGTTCTTCCAGTCATCAACAGCATCCGCTACATTGTAGTGAGTCAGCTGCAACCTTTTCTCCTTTTGCTTCTGCTCATTCTCTTCCTGAATGCTGATTCCATATTGACCATAATCACCATATTGTTGAGTTCCTTGGGTACATGCTGCCAAGTTATAAGAGGGAGGTATACAAAGATGTTTTCACCAATTTGACTTAAGATCACTAGTTGCAATATCATGATTGGGCTCATCTCCTTTGGATGCTTGCTGTCTGATTGATTTTGCATCTGAATGTGTCTTCATGCCGCCTCACGTGTAAATTATAGCATAAGGTTGTCTATAGTCTGATTTACAGGAATGTGCTGCTTCAGCATCTGACGTTTAACGCATCATGAGAGATTCAAAGACTGCATTCTGTGCTGTATTGTAAAGAGTATTAGCGTTTGAGTTTTGCATTTGTGAGATATTATCAAACACGGATTGTGAGCTGTGTACAAATAAAGCTTATAGCAATGCTAAGGTTTTGCTTTATGTTGTTGATGAACAAGTTATGGCTCGATTTAGTTGATGGGAAAGTTTTATCTTGATTATCACTTAGACTATGGTACAGGCATCTTTCCATTACATTGACAACAAAAATACCGATGTTTTTGTTGAAACTAATAATCCATCGATCAATAATCCATTGAAAATGACACCAAAACTTAGGCTTAGGCACACCCACCCTAAACCCAAAACCAAAAAAAAAAAAAAAAACGTCCACTTTTCCCAGCCTTAGATTATCAAAAGTTCAAAAATCAAAACCACTGTTTCTGGCCAGCAGCGACAAAAGAATTTCTTTCTCCATGTCTGAATGAGACTGAGATACTCCTTGTTAATTTTTTTTTTTTTATTGTCAGATATTAGCTAGTTAGCTCCTGGATTTCTTGCCACAAACAGTACTAAACCAGAAACCCTAAACCCGTCATGTAAAAGATGGATCGAAAATCATTTATCTTGATAGCACGACAGCGTGCATGCAAGCTTATAATTAAGTTGATCCATTTAGTGATGGATACTTTAGAAATCCTAATTCAATCTAGCTTGCATGGTATCAAGAATACATGCAGGTCTAGTTGAATTCTCAGATTCCTAGTGACGACTGACGAGTGACGAGTTGGCATAAGAGCTACAGAATTCATGAGCAGGTATATATGCAGTTGCTCCCCTTTTTTATAATTAATTTTAAACAATCCTTCATCATTTTAAGGAGTATCATCAGCATGTCTTATATATATGATGTGGTCTAGGGTTTACTTGAAGGTTATTACGGAATATGGATTGACTCCAATTCCTTCTTCTTCTTCTTCTTCTTCTTCTTCTTCTTCTTCTTCCAATACTTGCATACTTTGCAGGTCTAATTAATGAATTTGTAGGGTTTAATGTGGCTGTTTATATAGCACAGTGTTCATGGAAAAACCGGAAAGTTCTTTCCAATATTTATGATGATTATTATTTTTTTTTTCAGATTTGATTCCCATTGATATAACCCATATTTTCGGCCAATCACGACTACGTACAAAGTGCATTTTACTGTAGGAAACCCTTGAACGCTGATCATCGTCAGAGGAAACATAAACCCTAACTTATCGAGGAATCACAGCTTGACCTGATATGGAAACAACTCATTCTTACTTTTACTTGGCTGATATCAATATTTTCAGCACCATTATTGAGATTTGCATCGGTACAAATATTACCTTATACAGGTCTGTCAATGAATTACTTTCCAGATTTTGCTTCAAGGAGAGTATTTGGCTATTTTTCATAGCTAGATACAAAATATATTACTTGTTATTTGTTTGGCTTTTGGTTTGGGAGCAGCATATCAGTTTTTATCTGCATCAGATCGATCAGATTATTGGTAGGGTAAGGTAACAATCCCCCTCTATATATGTTGCTCTATAGTACGTAATATATTTTCTCCATTATTGCTGGTCTTTATTTCGAATTTGATTTCCCAACCTCTCTGTTTATTCTGCACATGTATGTCAATCATAGTTGCAAGGTAACCGTCTCAACAATCTAAATCTCTTTTATGTCGCTCTAAATTAGTTTATTCCATTTGTAATTGCTGTTGTTTGAATATGTGTTCTTGGCTTGTTGAGTGGCGTACTATTTCATGATGAAGTACTTGTATTTGAAGATCCGAAAAGTTCACAGATAACTAAATCGCTTATCTATCTGGGCTTGTTTTGAAGGAACTTCAACTCACTGCATGTTGTTTCATTATATAGATATATTCAATCTCTAGGATTTTGTTTTTCCATTTTATCAATGTTTCCCTATTTAACTTGAGGTAGAGGCGTGGCATAGTTGATTTAATGGACAAATCTATAATATGAATTTATGCATTACAAGCTTAGATTAAAGATGGTTCCTATCTGATGCACTTGCATGTTTATAGTTATATATTACATATTTGATGTAATAAATATTTCAATTGCTAAAGTAGTTTTGCTTGATGGACTCCAAGTATAGAAAATCAAAGTTTAAGTTTATTTGAAAGAACGTTTGATGTTTAGTTATCAAATAGCATGAGTCGCTGCCTCTCGGAATAGCAAAAGAGGTTTTTCTAGACATTAATATGCAATACATGGTTTACTTGTCAAAGAATACAAACAAGTATCATATATATCAGTCGAAAGTAACTATATGTGTGGAATAGAAGGCAACGATTGTAATTGAATGCCTTGATTGAGCTTATTTATGGACAATATATGTAACACTCATGATGATTTCTCATGTAGAATGGCTTTGGAAATGCAAGAGGATTTGTCAAGCACGGTCTCAAACGCAGGCACAAGTGCAACAAGAATGTCATCGAAGAGGAGGACATATCAAGCAGAAGCTTCTGTTTCAAGAATCACTGCAGGTTTCTTGGTTCAAGAGCGTAAGCGCTTGAGTCATGGGAGCAGCAATCAGCTGTCTGCGAATACAAATTATAAAGGAGTTTTGTAGCAGCCAAATGGCCGTTGGGGAGCTCAGATCTATGCCAATCACAATAGGGTTTGGCTCGGAACATTTGATTCTGATATTAAGGCAGCCATGGCTTATGATAGTGCTGCAATCAAGCTTCATAACGGAGAGTGCCAAAGGAATTTTGCTTGGACTAATACAATTATTCAAGAACAACACTTTCAGAATCTCTATAGCCAAGAAGCCGTGCTCAACATGATTAAGGATGGGTCATACCAGGCTAGGTTTGTTGAATTTCTCATGGCTTGCCAGGCAGCACAAGTAATGTCCGGGTCGAACTCAGCTAGGGTGCAACAAAGCATGAGAGATATCTTTCCCAAACTGTCTGTTGCGCATGGCAGACAACCCCCAAGAGAATACCAGGCCTCAGTTGAGTTCCTTCCCCAAGGAAACAAAACCATATGAACAAGGCATGGCCTATAGCAAGTCCCACCTTACTTGTCCCAAAGTTTCGTACGCTGAACAAGATTATAAGAAACGCAACTGAAGTCATCATCACTTGATATTGGTTAATTGCTTCGACACCAACCTTTACACCACCATCAGCTGCTGAATGTACTGAATTTGCAACTTCAAAGGTCTTTACTTCTGTAGCATCATGATACTTATCAAACATTGTTTGTCCAGTAATGTGGGAATAGGTACAACACTCCTGAAACGTTTTCTTTTTCACAATTCCAATATTTTGGTCTCCCCCGTCAACCACAGCAGGAGACACTCCAATGTGGGTGCCAAGAGAAGCACAAGGAGAACGAGTACTTGCAGGATGTAATACAGATGAAAAACCATCTGTAAAAGTAGAATCCCCGGAAGAAGCAGCTCTAATGATGGTATGCACAGTCAGTGCAGTAAGAGTCGAAGGAGGATTGGCTTCTTGAAATGCACAGTATCTCTGATGGCAGTTCAAGGCTGTATGTCCTTTCATATCACAGAGTTGACAAATGATCACAAAGTTAGAGGTTTGATCAGGTGGAACAATATTTCTATAAAAGCAACGTACAGCAGTGTGACCTTTCTTCCTGCAGATTTGACATTGTGGAGACGACCAAAAATTATTCTTGTAACCTCCATGACTTGTAGACCTGTTCTCATTGCCATCCAGACATCTCTGAGACACATTCTTCTTAGTTGTTGTAGCAGAGAAGGTTGGTAAATTGAGACCAGCCCTATTTGCAATATCTCTTTCAATAGCTAGTAATAGAATCCTCAATTCATGCATTGCAATTGGTGAATTTCTTCCCCGAATGATTGCTTTTATGAGATTAAATTCTGCAGGCAAACCATTGAGTACAACCACAACAATGTCCTCGTCTTCCATCCTTACTCCCAATGCATCCAATTTGTTCCTTGCATGTGTGACTTTCTGCAAATAAATCTCAACAGAATCCATTCCCTTTGTAATTGTATACATTTCAGTTTTTAACTGCATAACATGAGATCTCGAAAATGTGTTATATCTATCATTCAACCTTATCCATGCTTCTCTTGACGTCTTACTGCCCACCACATAATCCATTGTATCAAAAGAGAGTGTGGCAAGTAGAAGACTCAATATGGCCTTGTCAGTCTTCTTCCACTCTTTGTAAGCTGTAGAAACCTCATCTGTTACTCCCTCATCATCAGTGATCACATATTTTGTAGGAGAAAGAGTACTGCCATCAATATAGCCGAAGAGGTCCTGTCCCTCTAAAACAGTTTGAAATTGATATCTCCAAATAATGAAGTTATTATCATCTAATCTTCTCGTCATCATATTCAGCAACATATAAATCTGATGTGGAGTTTGACAAGTGGCCATTTCTATCTTAACCAAAGTTTGCTGTCAACAAAGAACTAATAGCCAATAACTCACTCTTCCATTTTTCCGATGGGGACTCCGATACTCTAATCACCAGCGTTTGTTTGATTTCCACTACCACTAAACCTTATACAAGAATTTGTTTTCAAATCCACCGTATGCCTTGCAACATGACTCTCTTTTGTTAGTCTTTTGTCCTTAAACACCACCAATCAACTCTCAGTAACATCACCAATCATCATAACCTCTGCTTACTATTCTAAAAGCTTCAGTGCTTAACAGACCAATTCAGATTTTCAATCACAGTAGCATCAACAGTGTAGTAAAGTGTCCATATGTAGCAACAATTCAGTAACAACACACATGAATAGAACCATAGACACTCCAAATTCTAAAATCAGAATAACACCCCCTTCAACTTGAAGAATCAGAAAACTCAGTCTTCAGAATCCAATCCAAAATCAAATATGCACAGGATAACCGCTAGAAGCAATAATAGTCAAAACAAAATACAGTCTACACTGAGATGCACACCAGGAGTTCGCTAAAATGCTCAGACCATTAACAAAACTTCAAAGCACTGAATCAAGTGATATGCTTAATCGTATGGAAAGAACTCAAGACCAATAGTAAGATCTGAACATACTGTAGATCCCAAAGCTTAGCCAGTGTCGACGTTTCTCTTGACGAAGCTTGAAGAGACTTGAATGCGGAAGAGAAGAGAATGATCAAACACAACTTTTAACGACGACTAGAGCACATGACAGAGGCTTCACGATTAAGGTGATATCCAATTTGGGGGTTAGGGTTTGAAATTGGGAATTAATTGAATCTTCGGAAACTGATAAAAGCGGAAGCTAGAGATTGAACGAAAGTGACTATAAGCATGAATAGGTCCACAGGATCAAGAGCCGTAGCTCTGATACCATGTTAGCATAGCTGCCATGGCTGTTGCAGAAAGCTTTAAGGAAGAAGAAAGCACAGAGAATAGAGAGAGCTTTTGGAATATTTTCTGAGAAAATGAAATCAACCCTTACATAGTTCTTACATACTAACACTATTTATAGTAGATGAGAGAAAACAAAGCTAAGTAATTAAATTGCCACATAAGCAAACTGCAACGGCAACAGTAAACCCTGACTTTTACCACAGCAGTAATACTTCGTTAACACAAACAACTCTTTCAAAAGAATTGACGCCAAGTGATGTTGGTAAGCTGAACAGACTAGTCATACCGAAAAATTACGCAACTAAATTTTTCCCTCGTATTGATGAATCCATGCAGGAAGGGTTGGATGAAAACAACCCTGCACCAGATGTACAGCTCTCATTTTATGATGAAAACATGAGGGGGCCATGGAAGTTTAGGTACTGTTATTGGAAGAGCAGCCAAAGCTTTGTGTTCACCCGAGGCTGGAATCGGTTTGTAAAGAACAGCAAATTGAAAGCCAATGACACTATCAGATTCTATGAGTGCCATATTGAGGAAGGAGATAATAAGGACCCCAAGTCATTCTACATGATCAAAATCTACCGGGATGAAGATTCTGATAATGTCAATATTGTTGAAAATGCTAGCCAATCTGTTTCCCCCGCCCTTACCTTCTTGCATGCCAAGAAACTTGGAGAGGAGAAAGATGACATAAGTACACAAACTGCAGAAGTTATTGATGAAATCCCACAAGTTAGTGGTGACAATAAAACAGTTAAGCTCTTCGGTGTTGTTATCAGCTAATTCACGAGCTTCAGATTTTTTTTTATTTTTTATTTTTATTTTTTTTGAGCTAGCTCTGCAGGTTTAGGTTGAAAATAAGGGTCTCACATCTTTTGATTTCTTGATTATCTGTTTTGAAGTTTATGACAATAATTTTCGCGGACTTGTGACAAAGTTTGAACTAGTAGAGCATATCTGTATGTGATTAGTCATAGCAATTATATATTTTTCGTACTGTTCTCTACTTGAACCAAGTTCCTTTCGGCCGATCAATTGCAGTAACACCAAACACAAATCCACACCACTCGGGTACGTACCACGAAACTGTTGGCTCAAGACTTTAAATTGTGAAAACAAATCCAAACCCTCTAAATTCATATGGAAGTGTCAATCTCCAAGATTAATACTTTGATTTTCAAATCGGCAGCTCTTGATCACTTTCCATAGAGAAAACAACAAAAAACAACTGAGCATACAGGTCAGTAATAGTAACTGGAATTCAGCTCAAATTCAAAATCTCTTGGTCACGTTTTTCATATTTGAGAACTTCATGTCATGACCAGAAGTCGCTGCCTCCCTTGGTTGATGCCGTCAGAAGTCGCTGCCTCCATTTGGTTGATGTCGTTCCAGCCGTCCAGCAACCCCATAAAGGCCAGTGTCTCTGGTGCGCGTTTTATTGGTAAAGACTTGTTGAGAAGTGTTGGATATCGTTAAAACTGTGAAATGGGGCATATATTCCAACCATTATAGAGACAGAATCGAAGGGTGAAATATTAACTTTAAACATGATACATAAGAATTACAACGAAACGAGTAGAGAATATTAATAGCCTAACTTTCTTGTGCATGACGATAATAACAAAGAAAAAGGGTGCCTATGAAATGCACAAATCAGAGTGCAAAGGAAAATGTCATTCTCTACAAAATCATGGACGTTTCAATTCATACTGATTTAGGCACACTTACTGGTAGATCAGATGTAGACAGTACAAAGGGCAACTCTAATCTTCCTTTTCTCCAACTTTATGCTCTCTGCTTTCAGCCTCAGCAGTAGAACTTGTAGCATGATCAACTTCATCTCCCCTACCAACCCGGAGAGGTTCTTCCTCAGTGGCTTTTCTAACAAGAATTATTGTCACTACCACAAAAACTAGTACATACACAGTTCCAAGCCCAAGAAATGAAGATATAAAGGAAGTAACCGACACACTGCCACCAACTCTTTCTTTAATTGTTCTTCCTTCCTTGTATCCTTCAAGAAACTGCGAGACTTGAGATGCCTGATCTTCCTCACCAATGCTTTCTGAGCCGTTAACCTGTTTGAATAAAAAAAAATGGTCAATAATCGCTACATGTAACGGATTTCTATAAAGCAGAACTGTCAAGAACACCCAGTTCACAAAGGGTTGTAAGGTAATCTCTAAGCAGAACAATACAGGAATATGACAAATTAGTTTGACTTTTCCCACGTTACTCTAGCCTTCAACTGTCCTGCAATTCACTTTAATCTGTTTAACTTCATTAATATCTCAACAATGAAAGTAAACTACACGCATGACCTAGAACACAATCTATGAAACAACACCTTTTAGAACAAACACCACTATCAAACCGGGATAAATTTTTTGGTACTGATAAACATGAAAACAACACAACTCCTGCCAACTTTACGTAAATCCTGCAATTGGTGTTGATTTCAAAACAAGTTGTTAAAATCAAAGATGGTATATAACCTACAGTTTTACAAGCCAGAGAACCAGAAAATCTTGTTAGTACCAATTGGGTTTGCTGGCTGCCAATATCATAACATGAAAGTTCAAACTGAAAGAGTTGCTCAGTAAATAAGATTCAACTCAAATGACAGACATATGAGAATTCCTTCTCATTTTGATATATAGAAAGAAATTGGCATCTGGAGCAATTAGAAGAGTTTAAATTCAAGGCAAAGAAATCTAGTATGCAAGTTGAAGAGTTTATATCAAAAAAGAAGAAAAAAAAAAGCAGTAAGCATAATTTTGGCACAAGTATCTAATGATAGCTCCGTCAAGTTTCTAGTCAGAATCAGAGTGTTACAGAGAATTACCTAGATAAGCAAGTTTATACATGGGGTGTAAGGTCAACTAACATATCCTTCATCAGATGTGTATTGAAAAAGTACCACAGCAACCAGTATGGATTGCCAGATGCATCATACTCAATTCATAGCAGAATGAGATTGAAAAGGATGAAAATGGCTACTTATGTCTTAGCAGCAATCAGTTCAACATATGTGACATTGCAATGTAATGTATAAGACCTGACATACAAGAAGTTGATCTATAGCTTCTAGCTCAATTTATACAATGAGCATCGGAATTTCATGAAACGGATTCTCATTTATCTCAAGGCCACTTCCAAGATATCATTGTGTAACCAAACACACAAATTGAAAATGTGAATGGAGATATTGGTTACACGTATGAAATTTAGAATACATGTTCATGTTTATGATTGAAACTACACAAATGTAATACTTATCAATCAAAAAACACTCTTTGCGGCCAACAGAGCTTGGAAGGAGATGTTAGAGATAAAGAAACACTACACAAATTTGGAAATTGTAATAAAGGGAGAAATTGATTGATGCCAGGAAGAAGACCTTTGCAGTATGGCCATCTTCCATGCATATGTGCTTCTGTAAGTGGTAAACCAAAATCACAGGATGCACCTAAACAACTGGAAAAGAGTGTTTGGTGCGTCTGTACAATATTTCTCCTTACTCTAACTTAGCTCGTACTGATTCAAAAAATAATAATATTAATAAATACTTTGACAATTGGAGAACCCACTGGGATTCAGCAATCCTTGCACATACAAGAGTGTTTGGTGGTTTAGGTTTTAAGCAAAAAACAAGCACAACCAGCTTGATGAGATATTCCAAGGCTCTGAAAGGTACTCCTAATGTTGTTTATCTCTGGATTTTTATACAGATTCCGGTCACATTTTCGTAATGGACTATTATATGTGACCTTTTTTTCTTCCTGTTTTGAAAAAGAAACAGCTTTCATTGAGAACTCAAGAAAAGCACTAATGATCTTTTCCTGATTCCATTTGTGGTTTCTTGCTTAATTTTTCATTGTCTACACATTCTATTCATATACGTAGGGAAATAATGCATTTAGGACTGAATAATCGCACCCATGTTCTTTCACACAAAGCTATGATATATTCACAAGATAAGTACAAAGTGTATAACCTTTCAGAGATGAACTGATCAATTAAATATAAGAAAAATATAGGTGTTTCTAATTAGTAACTACTTACTGTGAAGAACTCCTCCGTTCGATCCCAAACGACCATTTTCGGTAATTTTGTCTTCTTGTTCGCTCCAAATGTATCTGCAAAATCGTCCCATTGTTTGATCCCGATATAACCAAATACAAGGTCTCGATTAGCAGATGCCGCAGATTTCAAAATCTTGATCAAGTTCTTTGACTTCTCTTCATCCTCATCCTCAACAATTGTCAACACAATTTTCCTTTCATCATCCTCCAATGATTTTAATGTGTCATAGTTGATGGGAATGGCCAAAGGTAACAAACTTTGTTTTATGAAGTCCTCCAAAAATTCCTCTGTGTATTCAAAACAAAAAGCTAAAGCCACAGCACTTGAAAGTAAAAAAGAATTCTAAAACTGTCGGAATAAAAAATACTATATGGAATCCAGAAGGGAATTGGAGTTCACACACTAAACTATTAGAAATTTAAAGACATGATCGTGGAGGTTATCACAGCAGATTACATCTATAATGAATCTGAGAGAGCTCTTGGAAAAATATTTATCAGTCATGTTTGAGCTTTAATTCATGACTGGTTTATATACTCGTACTTGGCTCCAATTTTTCCCAGTGCCAGAAACAGTCAACAGCCTCAACAAGTCAAACCAAATAAACTGTGGGTTGCTACAGATGGATGCACATTCAACAATGCAGAAAAAACTGAAGGAAAGTACTCTTACAATTCAGATATAAACAGCTTGCCCATCCATGACAAAAGAAACTTAGAAAGTCAGTTTTTTAACAGTGGAAAAATTCTAAAGTTTTGTTAAGTTTCTCCTAGTAGAAAATTGACCAGGAAGCTCATTCAAATATGAATAACAAGTATGAATTGATAGACTGGAACTCGGTACAAGTGAACCATAGCAATCACATAACAAATAACCCCAATTTATCTGAACCCACAAGCAATAAGGTCTAATCTTGCTAGGCACACTTGAAAAATTGTACGGCATACGTAATATGATATTCTGTATTGGTTGCATTGGAAGGGAATTAAGTATCAAACTCTGTACCATTTTCTATTGGGTTAGCCTCAAAGGGATTAATATCTATACATTTCTAGCGGTAAATTAACACTTACGAACGAAAAATAACAAGCCAACCTTCAAAGGGTCCGTAAAAAACATGCCGCTCATTGTAACTTGGATGAAGGGATAGCAAAGCAGGAGCCTTGTCAAAATCATACAACAGCATTGCATCCTCAGAGAAATCCTTTGCAACCGAAAACCAGGCCTTCTTTTTGTACTTCAATGCTAACTTAGATATCATGGACTCATCCAACCCAAAGCCAATATATACAGGGAAGAATGTGCCTGCTGCATCGACAAAATCAGCAAGAGCCGAGTCCGAATCAAGCACAGTAACATCCGGAGCAGCAAATTTCTTCAAATAACGAACAAGCAAATCGGCTTTCCTGGGGCCTTTGTACTCTTGGGGCACACCATGTATGAACAGCTTCAGTGTAGGAAATCCACTACATCAACCAAACAGGAAAAAAAAAGAAGAAGTCAAAATCTGCAATGTACTAGTAGTAGTTTTAGATTAAAGGCATTTCAGAACATACTCGACTCCGTATTTGTCACCTAGAGACCTATACTTGTCAGCATTCACCTTAGCTATCACTATTGGGTTCTTCAATGAGGCAAGCATCGGCGCCGCCGCATCCAACTAAATCCAACAATAAATAAAAACATCAAAATTAAACAATTTCTCAATTTCTCATTACAATAATAATAATTCAATAGATCCATTTGATCAAATAGTTTCGAAAGAGAGCAAAAAGAGCAAAGAGAGACCTGAGGAGCGAGACGCTTGCAGTGGCCGCACCATGGGGCGTGGAAGTCGACCAAGACCAAGTCCAGCGCTGAAATCGCCGATTCGAAGTTGGAGTCGTCCAGCTCCAGCACCCTCCCGTCAGCCACCCAAGTCGACGACGACGATGACGAAACTACGGCCCCCAATACAGCAACTGCTGACGTCAGCACCCAGAACCACACCGTGAAGCCGCCCGTGCGCATCCTACCCTTGTTGTTTCTTCTTCTCTCTTCCATTTGATTTCTACGCAGAAGTTTGAGTTGATGAGTTCGAAGTTTCGTTCTTGGAGTTCACTTTTTGATTTGTTAGGAGGGGTTTAAACGTCTTTCCGCCACCCTGCAAAGTGAACATTCCTTTTCTACCTCTGACTGCATAAGAGCCGGTTTCTCCGGTAACAACTAACCTTTGCCACTGATCTATCAAGTTCGAGAGTTCAACCACCACAACTGGTTAAGTGATTGAGCTGTGGTTCGGACTTGGGAATCCTTAACTACTTAATAAGTTGTCGAAGTGAGAAGACTACGTTACGATACATATATAATTGAAGCATTTCAGCTCGTCGAAAGTTGTCGAAGTGATCTGACTGACGTTGTTGCGATACACAATTGAAGCAGTTTATGTGTTAAAATGTTACTATCGATATAAAGAAAGATAGAGATCATTGTATAATTGTAAAATAGAAGTGAAATTTACACTCAGTTTTATAATCCACACTCTCATTTTTCTTTTTTAGTTAAAGTTTTCATAAAAATACAATACACTTGTTACAGGAGACAAGATTTAAGTCACTAAAAAAAGAAAATAAGAAGTGTAGTTCATAAAATGAGGAGTGCAAATTTCACTTTCCTTGTAAAATTGTAATCCAATGTAATGATTGTGGATGGAAAAGCTCATTTGGTCATGTATATATTTTATATGGTTGCTGATTTGTTACGCCTTTAAGAGTTGAGTCAAGAAGAACAAATTGCATGTCACATTGATAGTTGGATTTCAAAGAATGTGAAAGACTACTATTTTGAGAAAAAATAAAATAAAGTTAAAAAACGACATTACTAATATGAAAATTTGAGGGCTACCGTATCAGTTATTTGTTTTAAAAAATAAAGAGTTTCTAATAAAGACTTAACAGAAAAATTTAAATAAACGGTCAGATGTAAATATAAATTTTGGGTTATAGTATTTTTTTTTTTTTTTTTTCAGAATTTTGCAATAGCAAAAGCAAATGTGTATGTGATATCCTAAAAATAACAGAAGAAGTGATGACCCATCAGTCCGGTTACATTAAACAAATAGTGGGCAGGAAAGCAGATGAGTCCACGAGTTCCAGCACACTCTCCTGTCTCTCACATAAAAAGTCTCTTCTTAATTTTTGAGGTTATCAAGTTCTGGGTATCATCTGCTTTTGGTGTCTGAATAGTTGGAAGGACGTAATGGTCAGGGAGACTAGCCGAGAGCTGCCACCGGAGCCTCTTGATTTCTTTATTTGGACTGTTGAGGTAACCAAAGCTTCAATCGTTTTTCATCATTTCTTATTCACTAAAGTAGATCTTGTTCTGGGTACTTCTTAGTTTGACTCCTCCTCTTTTGTTTTCTTGTTGATGGGTTTGTTCCATTTAGTCTGCTAACATAGTTTTTAAGATGGAAAAGTTTTGGTTAGTTGGGTGATTGCATGATTGCCCAGTAAGCTTATGAGCCTGCCATATTCATCAATTTCATGGGAAATTGGGAATTTCCCCACTTATCAATTCATTCCTTTCAACTAGTGTGTTAGATTAAACTCGGTCTTCTCTTTGGGGTGTCAAACATTTACTATTCTTACTCTTAGTTCTTATGGAATTAAATATGCTATTAAAGAACCCTCTGTTGCTTGTGAGCTGATGCTATTCATTGTTACATTTTCACCATTCACTTGTTCAGTAGTCTCCTCATGGTGTCTGTTTACCAAGAACTAATATTGTGCTACCCCGTACTTTCTCTCTGTTATTTGAAATTTCATTAAGGAAAACAAAGCACTTACCTTCTATGTTCAAACGGCATGTTTTATGATCCAAATACTGAATATCCTCGATTGAGGGCCTCCTGGTGGAGTTGAATTTTATGGTCATATTATTTGCTGTTTCAAGGATTTGTTATCCTACGAATAAGATCTATGATCAGAGTTGGTCATTTAACTTGTGCTGAAGATAACTCCACCTAGTTAGTTAAAATTGAAGTTACCAATAATTATATTGCAGTAGAAATCATGACAGAAACACATCACTATTGGTCTGAGAGTGAAATTAGGAAACATATTGAGTCTAGATATGTCTTGTTGATGAAAGGGTGTTAGAAATGATCATTGTGATGAAACACTGCTAAGTTTGTTTTCTTTGGTATTTTACTATGTCATATAATGTTGGGTGATATCAGTTACACACAGGCCAGCCCTGGGTATAGGCCCAGAAGCCTACGCCTAGAGCCCCCAAACCTTACAGGCATCCGAAAAAAAAATCCAACTTTTCTATTTTTCTGAAATTTATGTAGATGATCCTATATAATTATTTAAAATAACAACTAGTGAACAGAAGTCATTCTGATATAGCGGGAAAGCAAAAGGTGAAGCGTTCGTGTAGTGGTGATCCAACCAAGTTCGAAACAGGCCACCATCACTGGAATTTATTCTTATTTTTTTTTATATTGAGATTGTTATATTGTTATGTTACAAGTATTTATTTGCTGTTTATATTTTTTGAATTACTATGAAATAGAAAAAAATTGTAAATATATTTGGTTCGGGAGCCCCATTTTTGTTTTTCACCTAGAGCCCTCAAAAACTCAGGGCTGGTCCTGTTTACACATCTGATGTGACTAACTGAAAACAACAATTTGAATTACTCTTATGGTTAGCTAGACTCTATACATCTGAAAGATCCCACTATACTAGTTAATACTACACCTGTTAAATTGGAAAAAGAGGGGGGGGGGGGGGGGGGGGGGGGGGTTCTTTCTTCTGTCAGATAGCTATTAGTCTGTCCAAAAGAGATCATCCAAATATTTCGCGGGGGAACGATGGTCACTGGAAAGTTTGAGTTTAACTTGCACCCTATGGAGAGGCAAATAACTATCTAATTTTTCTGTCAATAAAATGGTAAAGTATTCAGTGATATGTGTTCTCATACTTTTCTTTCCCTTGTGAACAGGATGTTGGTCTGTGGTTGGAAGATATAAATCTGGGCAGTTACCGGCAAATATTCAAAGAAAATGGTGTCAATGGAGAGTACCTGGAAGGCATGTCGATGTTCACGACTGAGCAGATTCTTCGTTTTATAAGAAAGTGCCACATGAAATGGGGGGACTTTATCACGCTGTGCAAGGAACTAAGGCGAATTAAAGGTCTGCATTTGCTTTATCTTGTTATGCGTTTGTATGATTGTCAGCAGAAGACACTTTGGAAATGTCATTCTGTGCGTCCATCATTGGCACTATTGGGTAACCTGTTTAATATAAATTTCTGGAGCAGTCTTTTCCATGTGGATGTAGTATTCAAAGGGGGAAAAAAGAAGTAATATTATAGAAAATAAGAATACTTCTGATTCATTCTTTTCTCCTAACATAACATGTGATGAATCACTACTGTACCCTATGAAAATGTTGAAGTAGTACTCTCATGAAGTGGAGATCACTAATACTTATTGTTGATGTTATGCACATCCATGATGTGCATCTTGTCTGTGGCGAGTGACTTTCACTGGTGATGCAAGATGGCATACATGCTTCATTAGTCTTATGCATTTATACGGTCTATTGATGGCATACACGAACATTATAAAAGAGTTACAATGCTATAGAAGCATTAACATACTCTTTGCTTAATATCATTATCATCTGTTTTGTTTAAGCCTTTATGAAATTATGTTCCCAGAGCTGCATACATGCCTTTCTCCTCTGGAATATGAATTGCATTTAGATACTATCTGTGTCTGCTAACATAAATTTTGTATCCAGTGGCTTGCCTGAAAGGAGAGCAAAAGGTTCGCACGCCATGGTGGGCTCCGTCTTGTCTCTCAGTAGTATTTGTGAAGGTGGCAGAGCAAAACAGACAATCACGCGTTGTTTCCTTGAAGCTGGAACCGTAGAGGAAATCGTATCTATACCAACTTATATATTCCTCCTTTGCTTGTATAACGAAGTAGGAAAGTATCTTTAATGTCATTTTCCTTTTAGCGTTTGTTCTTCACTGGAGAATTATGTGTATTAGTCTTTAATGTAAATACTCCTGGTTGTTTGACTTATATAATTATGTACTCTAAGAACCACAGGGGCAAACTGCAAATCATCTGTGTATGAAGTTACCGATGTTCATGATGGTCGAAAATGAAGCTTTACTATTTTTTAGTGATGTTTCTGATACTGACAAAATGACTTTCACATGTTAATGTTTGTCTTTCTGATATATACGATATTGGTTTCGCAGCAGGTACATCCGCATCTTGTGCTTATAATTGCTAAGCAGTCTTTGGAAACGGAACCGCCCATTATTTGCTTGCATTTATAAATGAGGGTCATATAGGAAACATCGGCTTTCTATTACTTTGGTATCCATACTGTCGTGGCTAACGAGACACAATAAACGGCCACCAAATGGAATAGAGCACTCTGAAACTCATGTTTGCAACCCAAATGAACTTTGGTTGTTCCTGCTGTTGTAGATACCAACGAGTATGCATCTGATATGTTATTCCCCATCCTTTGAAAAGTAAATTCAGCAGAAGATACTTCCCCACCAGAGTTAGTATTCATAGAGCCGTAGAGGCATGATCACCTGACATTTTGTATTCTAAATTAGAGCTTCCTTTCTCGACCAAAATTCTCGATCTCTAAGTCAATACTCTTAAGCTATTTAGATGCAGTAGTAGATGCTGGCAGAAATGCGGTATCGATGAATGACAACCATAAAAAACTATGCTTTTGGAGGTGGAGTACTCTCTCCTTCCACTGGAATTGTGCTTAACAATGAGATGGATGATGACTACTGTTATACTGATTAAAACATATTGTAGGTACTTGAGGTGCTTTCCAGAAAAGCTTGGCGCCCAACTCGAAAAGCAACATTGTTGGTCGTTGCAGGATAATCGTTTGGTTGGGGTGCTTGGAGGTAGTGGTATTATGAAAACTATGAAGGACGGGGTAATTATTTAACTTGGTTTAATACTTTGACATGATACACATCAAGGACTCTCCACCCCATAGTTTGTTGATTCTTTTCTATTCGATAATGCAGGTAATAATACCGAACATAGTGTCCTACAAAACCTGGCATGGACTGTAATGGAGATCATATCGAGCTACGTCCATGATGATCGATGAGATTGAGTTGCTCACCATTCAGTCAAAACCAGAGGAACTTCGACTTGAAGTTTTACTCGTGCGTTGACAGTGGATCACCCAAACACAGCTAGGACAGCATTTCAGAGCAAAAATTGATGGTGATAAAATTGACTCCTGATCAACTTCTTACCATCCAAATTGATTATTGTATCAACTTACTCGGGAAATAAAATTCGAGAAAAGGTATTAGTGTTCATGAGTGCAATCATATCTATAACTTGGCAGCAAACAACATCAAAAAGCAATGCCCATTGTTCAGAAAAAAAATAATAATAATAAATAATAATCCCTTATGCTGCATATCTCATATGAGGTGATAAGCAAAAATTCCTCATAAAACAAGTTCCTTCATGCAGCAATAATAGCAGTAATAATTCATACTTCATAGTTTACAGCCCTTCAATTACACACATCAAAAGACATAGCTCAATGGACTAAAACAGAGAAACATACTCCACAACAATAGCAGTAATAGTTCATACTTCATAGTTTCTAGCCCTTCAATTACACACATCAAAAGACATAGCTCAATGGACTAAAACAGAGAAACATACTCCATAAACACGAATCACCAAACGGTGGAGAATCCAAATTACATAAACCAGAAAGCAAGAGAATGCATGTAGAAATCCCACTTCATTTCTGCTCTTTCTTGTTAGTTGGGTCTCAAGCCACATGAATCACCAAAATCATTCAGGCACCAAAACTAGAGTTTCATCATACAAAATGGCATCAGGTAAATACTTCCACCCGGGTACCTTCTCAAGACTGTGACGGTCCGTGCAGATTGGCTCCTCATCCTCACGGCATTTAATCCTGACCACCTCCATCGCCCGAGGCACGCTGATCACAACTGTACCATCTTCTGCAATGAAAATAGGATTCCAGCGATATGTTGAATCATGTGCTCTAAACCTGAAGAGTTTAATCCAAGATTCATGCACCCCATACTCTTTCATCACCCAAATTTCATGATACTCATCATAATCCCTAAACATCACACAAAGACATCCTCCTAAGAGAACAGGAGTTCTTACTAGCGTCATTCTCAGTCTCAGGCTATATTCATTATGGACAAGAACAAGCAACGGGATTTTCCGAAACTCCTCACTTGCCAGATCAAAAGCATAAAAAACATTGACAGGTGGCTCAAAAATCCCTGGTTCGTGTTGACTGACCCAATGAATTGCTCCATTCGAATGTGTCCCCCATTCTTTAGACCAGAGGGGGTATGGCCACAAGTAAGGAGCTTTAACAACTTTCCAACAGTTAGCTCTGACTGAGAACACATGCACTTCCATAAAATCACCAATTTTGGGCATCACCACAAGTTTGTAGTCATCAGAGGTCGGCACTTGACCAAAACCATAATATACACGATTCACAAACCTAATCTGTTTTTCATATGCCAATTTTTCCATCCCGATCAGAAAACTTGGACTAGGTATTTTTCGAAAGAATCCAGTAGACGGATTCCACATTACCAAACTTATAAGAAATTCACTGTATAATCGGCCTCGAGGTACAATGGAATATTGGAACTTGCCTGAAACTACCAAGCCATTGCAGGAGCCCATTACTACAATGTTGCTCTTGAGCTCGGATGGGCAGGTGAGTTCTCTGATTGGGAACTTATCTGCTAGAGATTGAAATCGAGTGGGTAACGGTTCCATCAGAATATATTACAGTTGATAGAACTTCAGGAGACTCTATGTAATGCCTATAAATAGGCATTTTTATTAATGAATGAGTAGACCGTTATTCTCGTTATCTTTTCTCCTTCAACACGTTATCAGCACTGCGCTCTAACCCGAGCTTGATAACGAAACCTGAAAAGAAAAAAAAAAGAAAAAACCCTAGTTTTTTTTCTCACCAGTCGTTGCCTACCATTCCATGCTTCCGGCATACTCAACCCAGCCTCGAGCCAAGCCAAGCCAAGACCATGCCGGTCAACGGCCAAGCCCTAGCCTGAGCGTGCCCCGACGACGCTTGCGTGCCCCAGCGACCTTCAGCCTCAACGACCTCGCCTGCGCCTCAACGCCTTGTCGCTCCAATCCACGCTGCCCAGCCCAAGTCCGACGAGCGCTGCCTTTTCCAGCACCGCCTGACAACTCCCGGAGACAAACCCCCGAGCATCACATGCACAACAGCAGACAGTGCAACTCCGACGCCGTGCTTTCGATCCCAATTCAGCGCCGCCATCCTAGCTCTCCGGCCGGTCGACCTGCGCTCACCACCAACTCAGATCTGCTCAACTCGGATTCGAAGATCCGACCAGCTCCGTCTCTCAAAACTGAATATATGAGGGGCAAAACGATAAATTTGCCCCTCCGGGTAATAAGTTTTTACCCCATGAGTAAAATCAGTTTATTTACTGAAGTAATTCTTTAATCAGTTTTACTGATGAGAGGACCAGGATTGATATGTTCATTGGTGCACTTGGCGGAGTGTATGCAGATAAGATGATCAGTGTTATCTACCCGACCTTTCTTGATGCAGTTAGTGCTGCCATGGCCATTGAGACCAGGGGGACATATATTGCTTGGCCTCGAGATTTCAGTGGCCCCAATCAGGGTCCATCGAAGAAGGTCGCTTCCTCATCCGCTTCTAGATCTTCAGCTGGTAGTGGTTATAGCAGCGGATCGAGCTCTGGTGCGCGGAACAGGGCTAGAGGACGTTTCAAGAGACCTTTCAGGCGTCAGTTGGGTAGGCAGCAGACTGGTCAATTTGGTACTGGTGGCAGTTTCAGGGTGGGACATCTGGTGGTCAGACTTTTTCTTTTGGTCAGCAACAGACTTCTAGGTGCTTTGAGTGTGGTGGTCAGGATCATTTCAGGAGAGATTGTCCCTTATTGGCTCAGAGGACCACCCCTACTCAGCCTGCTGGTCAGTCTTCAGCTAGAGGCTTCAGTGGTGGTTCTCAGGGCGGTTCAGCAGCCAGGGGTGGCTCTCAACAGGGTAGTGGTCAGGTGGACATCTCATGACTCGCGCTAGACTTCATGTTATGACCCAGCAGGAGGGTCGTACTTCTCCAGATGTCATCATTGGTACGTTATTAATTTTTGGGCAGCCAGCTTTTACTTTAATTGATCCCGGAGCCACGCATTCATTTATGTCTAGTAGATTCGCTCTACATGCCAATGTGCCATCATCGTCTCTTTCAGGCAAGTGGCATGTATCTCTACCCTCCGGTGAGGTAATGAGAATAGATTGGGTGTTTAGTAGATGTAAAGTATTGGTGGGAGAAACTAAGTTTAAGGCGGATTTAATCCCTTTAGATATTGTGGAGTTTGATGTGATCTTGGGAATGAACATTTTAGAGGCTTATAGAGCTATGGTAGATTGTTTTCGAAAAGAAGTGATGTTTCGAAGTCTAGATGGATTTGAGGTTTCATTTCAAGGGGAAAAATATGTTATTTCGAGTTGCTTGATATCAGCTCTGTTACTGTTAGGAAGTTGTTAAATAAAGGTTGTCAAACATACTTAGCTCACATTGTGGATACAAGTGTATGAGTGTTGGAAGTATGAGATATTCCAGTAGTAAGAGAGTTTCCTGATGTGTTTCCTGAGGAGTTGCTTGGTTTGCCTCCTGTAAGAGAGATAGATTTTTCTATTGAGTTACTTCCTGGAACTATGCCTATCTCACAGGCATTTTACAGAATTGCTCCAGCAGAATTGAAAGAGTTGAAGACTCAACTGCAAGAATTAGTAGACAAGGGTTTCATTCGGCCTAGCATGTCTCAATGGGGTACTCCGGTGTTGCTTGTTAAGAAGAAAGATGGCACCATGAGACTATGCATTTATTATAGGAAGCTAAATCAAGTCACAGTAAAGAATAAATATTTGTTGCCTCGCATTGTTGATTTATTTGATCAGTTGAGGGGTGCTTCTGTTTTCTCAAAAATTGACTTGGGATCTGGTTATCATCAGTTGCGGATCCGGGAGAGTGACATAGCCAAGACTTCTTTTCGAACACGCTATGGTCATTATGAGTTTGTGGTGATGCCTGTTGGACTTACTAATACACCTACTGCCTTCATGGATCTCATGAATAGGGTGTTTCCTCCATATCTTGACCACTTCGTGATCGTATTCATAGATGACATTTTGGTATACTCAAAAAGTGAGAAGGAGCATGCCAAACATCTAAGAATGATATTGCGAACTTTGAGTGATGCGCAATTGTATGCTAAATTTAGCAAGTGTGAATTTTGGCTGGATAAGGTGGGGTTCTTGAGTCATGTAGTTTCGACAGAAGGGGTTAGTGTGGATTACCAAAAGGTGGAAGCAGTTTCAAATTGGAAAAGACCCGCCACTGTGACAGAGATTCGTAGTTTCTTGGGATTAGCAGGTTATTATCGTCGATTTGTGCAAGATTTTTAAAAGATTGTTGCTCCACTTACAAGATTGACCAGGAAGGGAGTCAAGTTCGAATGGTCAGATCAGTGTGAGCAAAGTTTTCAAGAATTAAATAATCGCTTGACTAGTGCTCCTATTTTGGCACTTCCGGATGATAGTGGGGAGTATGTGGTTCATTGTGATGCTTCTAGACGAGGTCTAGGTGGAGTATTGATGCAGCACGATCGAGTTATTGCCTACGCTTCCAGGCAATTGAAGCCGCATAAGGTGAATTATCCCACTCATGATTTAGAGCTTGCAGCGGTAGTTTTTACTCTCAAGTTGTGGATACACTATCTTTATGGAGCCAAGTGTCAGATTTTTACCGATCACAAGAGTCTTCAGTATGTGTTTACTCAAAGGGAATTAAATATGAGGCAGAGAAGGTGGATGAAATGAATCAATGATTATGATTACACTATTGAGTATCATCCTGGAAAAGCTAATGTGGTAGCTGATGCTCTTAGTCGAAATCCCACCATATCTTTGTCTCACCTGAGGATGGTTAGAGTTCCACTTTTTTTTGAGTTGCGAGCAACAAGGGTGGATTTAGTGGTGTATGAAGTGGGTGCCTTGGTAGCTAGTTTCCACGTGAGGCCAGTTTTGGTTGATAAAGTGTTGGAGGCGCAGTATCATGATCCTTCCATAGTTCGGTTGATTGAAAGAGCAGCGAATGGAGCCGCCGTGGATTTTTCAGTAAGAAGAGATAGAACTTTGTTGTTCAAAAATAGGCTTTGTGTTCCAAAAAGGAATGAAGAGTTAAAGAAAGAGATAATGGAGGAAGCTCATAGTTCTGCATATGCTGCTCATCCATGTAGTACAAAAATGTATCGGACTTTGAAGGACTATTATTGGTGGCCAAACATAAAGAGAGAAATTGCAGCTTTTGTGAGTAGGTGTTTAATATGTCAGAAAGTGAAATCTAATTAAAAGGCAGAAACCTTCAGGATTGCTTGAGCCATTGCCTATTTTAGTGTGGAAGTGGGACCACATCACCATGGATTTTGTTTTCAGTTTACCTCGTACCCGTGAAGGGCATGACAGTATTTGGTTGATTGTGGATAGACTCACTAAATCTGCACATTTCTTGTCGGTGGGAAAGAAGTATATACTGGATAAATTGGCAGAGCTTTATGTAAATGAGATTGTGAGACTTCATGGTGTACCTGAATCAATAGTGTCGGATCGGGATCCTATATTTGCTTTTAAATTTGAGGGAGCTCTTCAAGAAGCTATAGGTACCCGACTACACTTCAGTACTGCTTTTCATCCTCAGACTGATGGGCAATCAGAGAGGACAATTCAAAGTTTGGAAGATTTGATGAGATCATGTGCCCTACAGTTCAAGGGGAGTTGGGATAAGAACCTATCTTTGATGGAGTTTGCCTATAACAACAGCTATCATTCGAGTATCGGTATGGCTCCTTTTGAGACACTTTATGAGAAGCAGTGTCGTACACCTCTATGTTAGAATGAAGTAGGAGAAAAAGAGCTTTGTGGTCCTGAGTTAATCCATGATACTAATGAGAAGATTAAAGTGATCGGAGATAGACTCAAGGCCACTCAAAGTAGGCAAAAGAGTTATGCAGATGTCCGCAGTAAAGATCTTAGTTTCAAGTGGGTGATTGGGTTTTCTTGAAACTATCTCCTTGGAAAGGGGTAGTACGTTTTCGTAAGCGTGGGAGACTTAGTCTGAAGTATATTGGGCCTTATGAGATAATAGAGCAAGTTGGTTCACTTACTTATCGGTTACTTTTGCCTCCAAAATTATCTAGGATACATAATGTGTTTCATGTATTCCTGCTTCGCAAGTATATTGCCGATCCCTCTCATGTGTTGTAAGAGCAGCCAATTAGTTTGACGAGAGATTTGACCTATGAAGAGGAGCCGGTTCAGATTCTTGACCGAAAGGAGCAAGTGCTGAGAAATAAGACAATTCCACTTGTTAAGGTGCTTTGGAGGAGTCATCAAGTAGAGGAAGCTATTTGGGAATCAGAGGAGAAAATGAGGCAGTAATGTATCCCTACCTCTTTGATTGATAGGTATGTAAATTTCGAGGACGAAATTTTTATAAGGAGGGGAGAATTATCATGCCCTGCCTCTTAAATTTTTACCTTATTTATTAGCATGGTGTTAATAAGAGTTTTACTGTCTTCGTCAATGAGTTTATAGTTTAATTGGTCCTCAGAGGGGTTTTGGGGGACAATTATTTTGAAGAAATTATTTGTAGGAGAAAAATGTGATGACGGTAAAAATGGTAAATTTTAGCTAGTAAAATGTGATTTTTATTAGGGTATTATTTTGGAGTGTTAAATTTTAGAGTTGGGTTTTATTTTTTGGTTGGTGTTTAAGTTGGACCGGGTAGGTGTGGAGAAGCACAACACCACCCACACTATTTTTCTCTTCCTTCTCTCTCTCTCTCTTCCGTGAACTCCTCCCGACCCGCCAGAGACCTTGTCTCCCGTCCACCGCCGTCCGGCCACCATTAGCCGCTGCACCGGTTCCAAATGGTTGGCCTCTGACCCAGCTCCCATCCTAGACCAGTGAGAGGCTCCCTAGTGCCGCCGTGGGAGAGATATCGGGCCCAAAAGGTCCGACTGTCCAAAGCTTCCCGTCACCGGAACTTCCTCCTCCGACCACCAATTCAGACAAGCCTTATATGGTTTTTAAGGCCTTCAACCTAGTTGCCTTGCCCTAGGAGTACTCGGTCCAGTTTGCTTCAGGTGAGGAGAACCGGTGAGTGGAAGTTCTAGGGTTTTTCGTAATGTTTTCGTTCGATTGACATAGTTAGGCTTAGAATTGGTGTTTGTGCTAGTTCTTAAAGTTGTAGAGGGAGTTAAGAGGAAGATGCTGTAAAAATTTGGTAGGCATTAGAGGTCACCTGAGTTGGCCTCCGGTCGCCGCTGCCGGTGGAGCAGAGGGCTGCGCCGCTGCTGTTTGGGGGTTTTTATGGTTTTGAATGTGTGTGCTTAAGGGGAGTTTATTAGTGTGAATTTTGGATTTTTTGGAGGAGTTTTGGATAGGTTTGAAAATTTTTAAAGCTTGGTAATTTTAACGGATTAATAGGGTAGAATCCGGCCATTAGTTTAATGTTGTTTAGACAGTGGAAAGTTGCGTTAAGGCTGCTGTTATTTTTTCGGTGAAGTTTGGATAATATTGAGTTAAGGATGGTGAAGTGAGGCAAGGATGAGCGTGGTTAAGGCTCACAGTTAATTTTGCCTATTTTGAATAAATATTGGACTATTAAGTTGAGAAATTAATTATATATTTGGAACATGACGTGAGGAGGCTCGAGCAGAAGAGGCCTCAGACCGACGTCAGGCTTAGACCTAATTAGTGAGTGGACCTTTGTTTTAAATATTATGCATGCAAAAGATTTACTGATGAATATTTCTTTTGTTGAAGAATAACCGAAATTAAGAATTTCGGTGATTATATATTCATATGAGTGATTATGAGGATAATATGTATATAAATAAATGCTAGCTAACTATACGTGCTGTTCTGCCATAATGAGGTAAAATACCATTATGGTGTGACGTGAGCGTTAGTCGCAATAGTCGTAACCCTATATGAATATAATAATAATTCATATAGGGAATATGCACGTATATATACACCCGTCCTTTCCACACAATGAGGTAAAATTCTATTATGCCGTGATTTGAGCGTTAGATGCAAGCGTAGTAACCTTGTATGAATTTCTATTTTTCTTATATTTCTTCATAAGAAATCAAACAAGGAGTATGACGATTGTAAATACATATATATATACACATATATATAGTTTAGCCTGAGAGGCTGTATTTTATTAGGTTTTGGAGACTAGTCGGAGCTAGTCATATATTTGCCAGTTTTTGAGTTGAAAGCTTTTGAGCTGTCGCATGCAGCATAATTTCTATGGAAATTAAATTGGGAAAGCATAAAGAATTATTTATTTTTGTCCACTCAGTCTAACTGTTTCAAATGTTTTCCCCTGTGCCATTCGTTTTAAAATGCCCAGTCTGCAGAGTGCAGGTCGGTACTAGTAGGAGGAGACTAGGCATAGTTACCCATCTATCAGCCACTTTTCACCAGTAGGTTACCTGCTAAACCTACTAGGGTATTTTCCTACTTCCGTTTGTTTTAGTAGCTCTGAATACTCTTGGGATTATTGTATAATATTCTCGGTGGTGTGCTATGACATATGTTATAGTATTTGTAAATTTATGGGTTGAAATGGAGAATGGTTAATTTGTTATAAATGGTAGTTCATAAATTTTTCGGGTTAGGGTTGTTTATTTTCAAGGGAGGTTTGTCGAGTTTTTCGGTAAATTTTCCTTGGGGATGGACCCCGCAAGACTTATCTCGGGTTTCAGAGTGAAATTCGGGGTGGGTCTTGACATGCATAATTGATGTAATCGATGCCTTTGCTGTAGTTCTATATTAAAGTAAGAGTATTTCACTTTTCTGGTTGTAAATGTAACTTCTAATGCTGAAAAATGAAAAAAGAAATAGGATTAAATTCATTTTGCCCCCTCATACTTTAAATCTAAAATCAGTTTGGTCCCTTAACTTTTTTTTTAATCAGACTCATCCTTAATCTTCTAAATGGGCATCACACATGTCCAAATTCATAATTACAATCTAATTATGATGTCACTTGTTGAGTTGGAGCCAACATAAAGGCTCACATTTTAGTTTTTTCAATTATAAAAAGGGCAAAACTGACATTTAGTTTAATAATTTTGTTTTAAAAAAAATAAAAACTTAATTCTTTCTCTCTTCCTCACTCCCCAGCCGCCGTGACCCCCTTTTTCAGCCACACTTCCCTCTCTCTCTCTCTCTCCATAGAGACACCCATTCCTTAATTCTTTCTCTCTTCCTCACTCCCCAGCCACCGTGAACCCCTTTTCAATTCCACCCCTCTCTCTTTCTCACCACAAAGACACCCATTTCTTAATTCTTTCTCTCTTCCTCACTCCCCAGCCACCGTGAACCTTTTTTCAATTTCAGCCACCACGCTCTCTCTCTCTCTCTCTCTCTCTCTCTCTCTTTCCACAGAGATACCCATTCTCTCCTTCCATGGTCGCAATCGGAATCTCACTAAGCTAGCCAACGTCTTTCGCTCTCTTCGTCCAAAAATTTTCAGAATAGAAAGCTCCAAAACGCGAAGAACCCTAAACTCAAATAGAAAACTCCCAAAATTCTCATCACCGAAATCCCCCCGTCATCGAGAAACCCCAAAATGAAGAAGATGGTGGAAGGCGACGATGCCGCTAATTGGGTTGCCAAGGGTAGTTTGGACATTTTGTTAAATTAATAGTCAAAGTCTGAAATGCAAGCCATCATGTCGGGGCATCTTAGCTCATGACATCACATTTTGAGTTAAATTCAAATTTTGGAATTGACTGATGTTATTTAAAAGATTAGAGATGAGTCTGATTAAAAAAAAAATGAGGGACCAAACTAACTTTAGATTATGAAGGGTAAAATGAATTTAATTCAAAAAAATATTTGAAGCCTTTAAATTGTTGAAGTTCGATTTATTTATGAAAGATGAGATTTGTGTTCAATTGTTCATTGCTTATGGGAATGTGTTCATTGCCAACCCATTGGCTGAAGTTGTTCATTGCTTCTGGGTTTGTGTTCAATTGTTCATTGCTTCTGAAGTTGTTTGCAAGTGTTGATATTTTAAGTGTTGATATTTTAAGTCATACTACCGCCAAACATATGTTAGGCTTATTGTAGAATAAGCCTGTCTTGAGTAGTGTCAGACTCTATTAGAAATTAAGCCCGGGTTAGACAATCTCTTGTACCAAATGTGTTGTTATTGTTTTACATTAGCTATTATTATTTAGTTGTGCTCAGTTATGAACTTTATGATGCTAATTTGTAGGGCTGACATTTTAGTCCAAACCAAACTAACCAACCGAAAATTAGCCGAACCAAACCAAGTTGGTACTGAAAGTTTAGGACGGTACTACCGTACCAATTGCTGCATATTGGTACGATATTGGTACGTATTTTTTCAAAAATACATAGTTTACGTACCAATATATTTAATAATATTTTTTATTTAAATATTTATTATTTGAGCTAATCTGAACCGTTCATTGTATTAGAAAACCCTAGTCAAACTGTCAAAGTCTAAAACACAGACTCGATCACTCAAATCTCTCTCGGCTTCCCACCTCAAACCTGTCGACTTCTTCTCCGACCCCTCTGGTTCAACCCCGCCCTCTTTCGCTCGCCGGACTTCGACTCCGAGGCCTTCATCTCCTACCTCCGATCCGAGCTCCAGTCCTACCTTGCCTCCCTCAACCGCGGCTATAGGCCGACTTCGTCAACCTCAACACCAAGCTCGTCGACGTCGTCTCCTACGTTTTTCTGTGCTTGTTTAAGGTTAGGTAATGTTACAGCCCATTTGTGAATATCTGAGTTGGGATTTGGAATAGTTTTGTTGGGGTTTCTAAAGTTTCATACTGTTTTGATTTCATTCATGTTTTTGTATTGGGTTTTCTGTGCTTCAGAAGTTTAAAAACGAAAAAAGAAAATTGATTTCTCTATACATAAACCTTACAATAATGGTGAATAGGATTAAAGTTGGTTCAGCTATGCTGGGATATTCAATATTAGATGAATTCAATGATCCATGAAGGTTTTGTAGTTCAAGTTGGCAATTGGGGGCTTAAAAGTAGCATTTGAGCATTCGCAATTGGAGAGAGCAGTAGTGTAGAAAATCTGAAAATCATTACCAGCCAGTACCAGCCAGTACCAACCGGTACCGCGGCTGGTATTGGTAGCGGATTTTGCCTACCAACCACAAGTCGGTTGATGCTATTTTGACTATTTTGGGTTCGGAATGTTCTGTTTTGCGAATTTCTGTTTTTTTTTCCTTTTCATTTTTTTATAATGTTGAATTTTCTCATGGACTGATAGATGAGAGCTGGGCCAGCCGGGCTTTATGCGGTGTCCTTTTGTTTTGTTAAAATTTAAACTTAAGAGGATTTTCCATTTAATTAGGTATGGCAGGGGATGACTTGGATGAGAATATTCCTTGCAAGGAAAATGATATCGTAGAATCTTCGAATGGTTGTGGAGAAGCCACTGAACAATCTCCAACCGTTGAGAAAGATGAGGATGAAGACAAAGGTAATATTTTCGTATTCAATGCCACGGCCATGCCACTGTTATTTCTCCGTAACTTATATTGATGTATCACTTAGGAGAGGGCAGATGGAACTTTTTGCAATCATAGAACTTAATGGATGGACCAAATGATACTAGAATATGCTAAGATGTTAAGATTCAAAACTGCAGTGGCCTGCCTCAGATAGCAATTTCTCAGATTGGGTTTGATAATCAAGTAAATTTAGTACATCCTAATCAGCTGTCAGTTTGCTATACGTCCGACTTGGCTTATTATCCAAAGTAGTGAAGGCCACATGAAGTATGTAGAACAGGGAATCTATATATTCTGTCCTTGTTTGCGGATTTCGTGCCATAACAGTGCATGTAACCACCTTTATTCTTCATCTGGAATTAGGTGTTCCACCATATAATTTTCCTGGCCATTAGAAGAGAAAATAACGTTTATCAAAATCTTGGACTGTATTTATGTAATCCATTGTAAGGGTTGTATTTGTCTAAGTCTTGACTGTTCATACACTTATCCAACTATTTTCCCAACCAGTTGTAACTAACCTTTTATTTTGGGAATTTGGATGCAAAAACAGGAAAACCATTTGAATTCCACTGTCATGTATTTTTATTTGTAAGGTTGCATAACTGATCACACCTTCCACCCAGTCACTGGTTTTGTCCCTAAGAATCCCTGGGGTAGCAAGTGGGTAACCTCTCCAGGGTTAAGAGTTCCATTAAAAAGTATCTATACCTTTGGAAGTTCTTAGTATTGTGAATTAACTTTAATAGGAAGTGGAGTTTTACTTTTGCTGGACAGCTATATCTTTGTATACTTCAATTTGTTGATGTCCGCCTAATATTTGCATCGTGCAGATGTTTCAAAGAAAAAGAAGAAGAAAAATAAGAGCAAGTAAGGAACATTTCTGGTTTTAATAAGGTTTTTCCGGAACAATTTTCCTAGAAAGGTTATAATATCTTTTCTTATGTGCAGGAAAAAGAAAGCACAGATAGAGCAAACTGACCCACAAACTACAAGTGGGAAAACTGATCCACAATCTACAAGTGGGTTGACTAATCCACAATCGAAAAGTAGGCAAACTGATCCACCATCCATTCCACTTATTGATCTATTCGCTCATGGGGAGTATCCTGAGGGTGAAATTCAACAATACAGAGACGAGTGAGCATATGCTATTTTCTTGCAAGCTTACATAGTTCAAATCACTAATGGAATATTCTCTTTGTTGGACGTATTATCCTATAAATTTAAAGCATCCTAATTTTTCTAGTTTGCACAATCCTTGTAAGTCTTGCATTTTTGTTTCATTGTTTTTTTTTTTTTAATATTTAAAATTTGCATTGTTTTTCAGCAACTTGTGGAGGACTACCTCTGAAGAGAAGAGGGAGTTGGAGCGCCTTGAAAAACCATTATATAATTCAGTTCGTCGAGCTGCAGAAGTTCATCGCCAGGTGCAATTTCATTATGTCAATATAATGCATTTTTCATTATAATCTCGCGGAGAGGAAAGTAACTGTTAGCTTTGATAACACTGAAATAGGTACGGAAATACATTAGATCGATCTTAAAGCCTGGAATGTTGATGACTGATTTGTGTGAGACTTTGGAGAACACAGTCCGTAGATTAATATCCGAGAATGGTCTGGAAGCAGGCATTGCATTCCCCACAGGATGCTCTTTGAATTGGTAATCTTTTTTAATGTCAGCCATGAATTTTATTTCGTCTATTGTTCTTCATATTGTTGTGTTTATATTCATTGATCTGTATTATCAGGGTTGCTGCTCATTGGACCCCAAATACAGGGGACAAGACAGTGCTTCAGTATGATGATGTGATGAAGCTAGATTTTGGAACTCATGTTGATGGTAATTCAATTTGAACTGCTTAACTGTATTTTGATGTCTCTTCAGAAGTTACCTCTTGGTTGTCAACTATCTTATACTTTGAAGGGCAAGGAATCATCTGAGTTGTTGTTGACTTTACAGGTCATATAGTTGACTGTGCCTTTACAGTAGCATTCAATCCTATGTTTAATCCACTACTTGAAGCCTCACGTGAAGCAACAAATACTGGTATCAAGGTACTTACAGTCCAATTTCTGCAAGTCCATCGAAATCTGTATAACTCTTTGGTTGAAGTGCATGAAAATTATTGCTTGTAAAGTGTTTGTTTGTTGTTGTGAGTATAAGGTTAGATGTTTGAGTGGATAATATGATGAGCAAGTAGAAAATGACTCAAGTTATCAAAATTTAAGAATGATAGATATCCATCTCACATAAGTCTACTATACTCATTTTTTTACATCATATATACTAACTTTGTTGAAACATATGTGCAATCAAGTCATTTTTTCCCCTTCTTTTTACACTGTTAACGAGCCCAAGTATTCAGTATTGTGTTATTCAAGTATATCGAAAACTGAAGGGAAGACTAGAAAGGTGGTGGGGGAGTGATGAGCTTTCAGAGACTTAGGTTCTTATCATCCTTATGGGAGTCTATTTTTAATGAATTAATAATTACATCCTGTCTTCTATTGTTGAGGACTTGAAGGATGCTGAAACTTAGTTTTCAGGCTTTGTGTCTCCTAGGCTAGTGTGTTACTGATGTTTTCTTGCTCCTGTTTGTTTTGAGGATTTTTTTTGCCCTGTTCTTTTGCGCTTTCAACTTCTTATCCACAGCTCGTGTATCTCTTTTTCTTCCACCTAGGCTAGTGTGTTACTGATGTTTTCTTGCTCCTGTTTGTTCAGAGAACAAAACGAGGAAAATAACTAAAAGGAAGAAGCATTCCTAACACTTGTAGTATAATAGAGAGTAGGCAGGGCAGATAGGGTGGGATGGTTGACATGAGTGTGGGCATGTTTTTTAGATTTTTTGCCCAAGACCATCTAGAAGACAGTGAATAAATAGTAAATACAATACACAAATATAGAAGGTAGCAACAAAAGAAAAAACAGTGAAATCCCAATATACTCTCCAAGAGACAAGAGATCGCGGGTGCCGCTAGTGCTGGAGCATCACTTGTTGTTTGACTAAACTGACGGTCAGGTATCAAGAAACAACGAATGTTTTGGTCTTGACTTTGTCAAATATTGAGCAACAGGAATTGACCATAGAAGGGACTGAGGCCTGGTCTCTGCAAAAAGAAAAAAAAAAGAAAAAGAAAAACCAAAGAGCTGTATTGGAAATGAATCTGTTGTATGCATATGTAGGATATCATCCAAGTTACATCTCTTCTGTTCATGAATACTACAAAGGTTCTTCTATTTTCTTCTTTTTCTCGCATTGGTTTCTTACTTAGCTGTTGGTATCTAGAACTCCTACTTCAGGCTCCTCACAGGTATGACCTTGGAAAACTATGTAAACCTCATGGTTGTAAATTGTATTCTGGTCTCTAATTATTGCTATCTTGTGATTGATCATCATCGCTGAATGACAGCATGGAATTTTTATCAGTACTGGACCTTAGTGCTTCAATCAAACAGCTTCTTACATAGTTATTCTCGGTCTTATTTTTTAGGAGTCTGGAATTGATGTGCGTCTTTGTGATGTTGGTGCTGCAATTCAAGAAGTCATGGAATCATATGAGGTTGAAATCAATGGGAAGGTGTTTCAAGGTAATTTTCCTTTTGATGTGACTCATGTGAGAGATGGTTACCTTTGTCAATTGTCAGTGTTAATGGTATGATGTATTGTATTTTTACTTCCAGCATACTTATTTTCTTTAAAACATAGATATTTTTTGTTTTAAAAATAGAGCTTTTTATATCTTCTCTTGTCATATCATTAATTATGGATACTTATGGCAGTTAAAAGTATCCGGAACTTGAATGGACATAGCATTGGACCTTACCAAATCCATGCTGGAAAATCAGTTCCCATTGTAAAAGGAGGGGAGCAGACAAAAATGGAAGAGGGTGAATTTTTTGCAATCGAAACTTTCGCATCAACTGGTAAACCAAGTTTTTATAATTGGTTAGGACTTTGATTTCTGGTGTGAAAGATGGCACACTAGTTCACATGTGGCTTGCTGTGCTAAGTGCTAACTGTCCCTTTTTATATAACTTGTATTTAGGGAAAGGATATGTCAGAGAAGATCTAGAGTGCAGCCATTACATGAAAAATTTTGATGCCGGTCACATCCCACTGAGGCTGCCAAGGGCAAAGCAACTGCTAGCAACAATTAACAAGAACTTCTCCACATTGGCCTTCTGCAGGCGATATTTAGACCGCCTGGGGGAGACGAAGTATCTTATGGCGCTTAAGAATTTATGTGATGCTGGCATTGTGCAGGTATATTTCATTCCTGAGCATTTATCCAAATATCTATACATTAACTGCTGATGTCAGTACCCATAAAATAACATTGTTTCATCTCGGATTACTTATTTAGCATTGTGAATCTTGCATTTAGTTTAACTTTTGTTATTATGCAACAATCATCCACAGGAACTCAGTCTTATAAAGTACTGCAAATTTTTCAGTTCATGACACACAAGCTGTTACTGTCACAAGTGAAGAAGTTGCTTTATGTCCATGATTTGCATGCCTTTTTGTTGATGCTTTAATATACTCGAGTCTTATGGAAAATGGTTTAGATGAAAATTATATAAGTTAGCTGTGAGCTATAATGTCATATGAGAAATATAGAATCTAGGAGATGCAGTCTAAGTGTGTCTGAGATGTTAAGTCAAATAATTTGCACTCATGTACCGTTTTTCCTGTTAACACCCAAGGATCTGCGACTACTAATCATAAATAAAAGGTGGACATTGCTTTCAGCTTTATGGTACTAATGTGAATTTCTTTGTACGGGAAACCATGTACGGGATTGCTTTCATTGCATGACAACTGATAAGTAGGTAGAGCATATACTGAACTGATGGAAACAAAAAAATCATGTTAGGATCTGACTACTAGTGATAAGCAATAGGAACTTCGTAGACATGGATTCTCTTTTGTAAAAAGTCTGCTTTAATGTGGGTTGTAAGACAGGCCTCTCAGATACATAAAATTTTGCCTGATCAAATTGAAATATCTTCAGTAAAAATCTATTTGCAAATATACACTTGTGTACATAGGGACTCTCCCTGTTGGTGGGATTTCATATTTGCCTTGTATTGTAAAATTGTCTGACCAGCTTGACAATTTCTTAGTTGATAAATGTTGCTGACTACAAAATATGTGCATTATTTTTCCGGTTAAGGGATGCTTGAGGGATCATCTCAACTTTATATAATAAAACATAGCTTCTGCTAATCTTCCCGTTTTGCTCAACTGAAATTGATGTGATGGTTTGTTTTCTTCTGGCAGCCCTATCCTCCTCTCTGTGATGTCAAGGGAAGCTATGTATCTCAGTTTGAACATACAATTTTACTTCGGCCAACCTGTAAAGAGGTCATATCAAGAGGCGATGATTACTGATCATGAAGATAAAATTGCCATGATTACTGCAGGGTGTTGTACCTTTTTTTTTCGTTCTCTTTTTTTTTCTTTCCTTCTGTTTTTATTTCTGATTCCCAGAATTCTAATCAACTGAATAGTCATATGTTTTTATGTTTTTTGTGGTACATGGTTCCAAAAGACTAGGATAACAAGTTACATTTAAAGCCGTTATCCAACCTTTTTCCTCGTTTTTCCTATGAAAATCATTGTTGGTAAAGGGATCCTCATTAAACTTGAAATTGAAGTTGTTAGCTCAAGATTAAATACCGACACTTGACAAGATAGGTGTTCTACTCAAATGTCAGCCCTGATCGATCTGTAAGTGTTTTTTTCTGTTGTATTTGATACCATGTATACACCATTTCATCATTTAACAAAAGGGAGTCATTTTAATTATGACTTGAGGACTAGTTAGTGGCAATTTTTTTCACTCCTTTTTCTAGAACGCGTCACACATGCGTAACCTAGAATTCTCTCTCGTGCCCTCTCCCTCTTGTCTGGCTGCGCTATGACGCTGGTGCCGGCCTCTGGCCACGCCGGTGTACGATGACCGTGGTCAGACGAGAATCTAATCATTGCTTTGTGGATGTACTCTTGATTCGGAGACTCGAATCGAGGAGTAGTTCTTGCGTACATCCTCTCTAACATGTGGTTGTTGCTGCATCGATGGATTTGGCACGGAAGACGGACAAATCAGAGATGGGAGTGCTACGGGATTGGTTCGACACCTCACAGTTGTTGGTGGATGGTCCGGCGTCGGTGGTTCGACGGTGTGGCTCGCCGGCGAGTGTGGAAGGCAGAAGGTTCACTAGATCTTGTAGTATATCCGGATATGGTCTCCGTTCTGTTTGTTTGGAGGATGAGGAGTGGCTCTGGCAGGCACAATGGATGCGCGTTGCCGATGGAAGTCTGATGGTTGGGCCGACATTGGTGGATCGATTGTTTGGCTTGCTTTCGAATCTGGATGAGAAGTGCATCACCTGATCTCACTTCGAATCTAGATACTGACTTCGATCTTGATGGCTACTGGGTGAGTGGTGGGCAGTGTAGGCGCGCGTTGGTGTTCAGAGACTATTCCAGACGGCCTTTGAGACAGTACGGCGACGACACTACGGAGTCGATGCAGAGGTCGACAACGACTGGGAGGGCAATGTATAAGATTGCTACCTTGGTTGTTTGGGCCTGGATACAACCACCTTGGATTTGGCCTCATATCCTTTGGGCGTGGGCCTGGGCCTAGGTCTTGACCTGGGATTGGGTTACAGGCTCACATGAGATATCTATCTTAACTTTTACTGTCACGCTCCGACTCTTAAATTTTTACCTTATTTACTAGCATGGTGTTAATAAGAGTTTTACCGTATTCGTCAATGAGTTTATAGTTTAATTGGTCCTCAGAAGGAATTATTCGTAGGAGAAAAACGTGACGACGATAAAAATTGTAAATTTTAGCTAGTAAAAAGTAATTTTTATTAGAGTATTTTTATTGAGGTGTTTTATGTTATGGAGTGAGGTGTTTTAAGTGTGGACCGAGCCTTATTTTGGGGCCAAGCCCATACTTCTTTCTCTCTTCCCTCACTTCTCTCTCTTCCTCCCGATTTCTTCCCGAGTTCCCTCCCTTGCCAGAATTTCCAACCGCCCGTCCGCAGCTGTCCGGCCACCGTTCGCCGCCGCACCGGTCCCAAACGGTTGGCCTCCGACCCAGCTCTCATCCTAGACCGGTGAAAGGCTCCCTAGCGCTGCCGTGAGAGAGATATCGGGCCCGAAAGGTCCGACTGTCCAAAACTTCCTATAGTCGGAACTTGCTCCCCCGGCCACCATCGCCGGAGCCACTTGGCTCGTTTGGAAGCCCTCCTCCCATGTAGTAATCCCTCCAAAGGATTCGCTCTCTCTTGAGCTAGCTAAGGAGAATTGGTGAGTTGAAGTTCTAGGGTTTTTCGTAATGTTTTCGTTCGATTGACATAGTTAGGTTTGAAATTGGCATTTGTGTTAGATAGGAAAGCTGTAGAGGGAGTTAAGAGGAAGATGCTGTAAAAATTTGGTAGGCATTGGAGGTTGCTGGAGTTTGGGGGGTTTTTATGGTTAAGAGGAAGATGTTGTTTGGGGGGTTTTTATGGTTTTAAATGTGTGTTGTTAAGGGGAGCTTATTGATGTGAATTTTGGAATTTTTGGAGAAGTTTTGGATATGTTTGGAAATTTTTAAAGATTGGTAATTTTGATGGATTAATAGGGTAGAATCCGGCTATTAGTTTAATGTTGTTTAGACTGTGGAAGTGTGCGTTAAGACTGCCGTTATTTTTCCGGTGAAGTTTGGATAATATTGAGTTAAGAATGGCGAAGTTGGGCAAGGATGAGCGTGGTTAAGGCTCACAGTTAGTTTTGCCTATTTTGAAAATATTGAATTTTTAAGTTGGGAAATTAATTATATATTTGGAACAGGACGTGAGGAGGCTCGAGCAGAAGAGGCCTTGGACCGACATCAGGTTTATGCCTAATTTGTGAGTGGACATTTGTTTTAAATATTATGCATGCAAAAGATTTACTGATGAATATGTTCTTTTGTTGGAAAATAACCGAAATTGAGAATTTTGGTGATTATATATTCATATATGGATGATTATGAGATTAGTATGTATATAAATAAATGCTAGCTAGCTATACGTGCTTTTCCGTCATAATGAGGTAAAATACCATTATGGTGTGACGTGAGTGTTAGACGCAATCGTCGTAGCCCTATATGAATATAATAATGATTCATATAGGGAATATGCACATATATATACACTCGTCTTTTCCGCATAATGAGGTAAAATTCCATTATGACGTGACGTGAGCGTTAGACGCAAGCGTAGTAGTCTTGTATGAATTTCTATTTGTCTTATATTTCTTCATAAGAAATAATACAAGGAGTATGACGAGTGTAAATACATATATATATATATATATAGTTTAGCCTGAGAGGCTATATTTTATTAAGTTTTGGAGACTAGCCGGAGCTAGTCATGTATTTGCCAGTTTTTGAGTTGAGAGCTTTTGGAGCTGTCACATGCAACATAATTTTTGTGGAAATTAAATTGGGGAAGCATAAATTTTCTTTTAAATTTATTTTTGTCCACTCATTCTAACGGTTTCAAATGTTTTCCCCTGGGCCCTTCGTTTTTAAAATGCCCAGTCTGCAGAGTGCGGGTCGGTTCTAGTAGGAGGAGACGAGGCATAGTTACCCATCTATCAGCCACTTTTCACCAGTAGGTTACCTGCTTAACCTACTAGGATATTTTCCTGCTTCTGTTGGTTTTAGTAGCTCTGAATACTCTTGGGATTATTATATAATATTCTCGGTGGTGTGTTAAGATATGTGTTGTGGTATTTGAATATTTATGGGTTGAAATGGTGAATGGTTAACTTGTTATAATTAATTTGGTGAAGCTCTTCCTATGGGGCGTAGATTTTTATATGATATGTGTATTGGGATTTGATTAGCAACAGTTACTCGGGCATCATTTGCTCCGATTTAGTACTCCTCACTACTTCAAGACAGCTGGCGGCGACAACGACGACAACGCCAACAAACATAGGTGATGGGTGTGGTAGATTGATCGGTAGTGTTGCATTTATGCTTTCAATTGTAGGACCTCTGGTCCATAGTATAGTGAGTTGTTTGTTTCTTTTCACTCTTTCTAGTTTGATTAAGTTGGAGACCCATACTCTTTATTATTTGTAGTTTCTCGGCCTCACGGTTGCAAGTTTTGTAATTGGGATTCTCCCTTGATCAATGAATTATTCATATTTCTCTCAAAAAAAAAAAGTTGAAGACTTTCTAGTTAATGGGTTACGGGACCTACTTTTTGATTACATTTGTGCATCTCAAATGTTCAATTTATAGGTCTACATAAGGACTTATACATATTTTTAGCCAAATTGAAATTGGTACATATTTTTAGCCAAATTAGTGATAATTAAGGTGTGGAACTAGATCAAATCAACTAAATTTGTTAAACATGAATCATTCAAGTTAAAAATTTGTAAATCACACTTACGAATACTTTAATTCTCTAGCAAAATGGGTGACAATTGACATAAAAATTACATCTAATAAGAAGATCAAAGAGGCATTATTCTCTAACAAAAATTTTATACACCAAAAAATGAAGTAAATATGAAGCAGAGAAGAAGCTAGTTTTAAAAACTGGAAACTCCCTATTTTTTTCTGGCTAAACTTACTAAATCGGCACACTTTCTTCCGGTTAAGAAAACCTATAAATTGGAGAGATTGGCAAAATTGTATGTAAATGAGATTGTCAGACTCCATGGAGTGCCAGAATCTATAGTATCGGATCGGGATCCCCGCTTTGTGTCAAAGTTTTGGAAAGAGTTACAAGCAGCCTTGGGGACTCGATTATGTTTTAGCACTGCCTTTCATCCACAAACCGATGGGCAATCCGAGAGAACTATTCAGACCCTAGAAGATATGCTGAGGTCTTGTGCGATGCAATTTAGAGGAAGTTAGGATAAGAAATTGGCTTTGATGGAGTTTGCCTATAATAACAGTTTTCATTCTAGTATAGGTATGGCACCATTTGAGGCCTTATATGGAAGACAATGTCGTAGACCCTTATGCTGAAATGAAGTGGGAGAAAGAGAATTTGCTGCACCAGAGATTGTTTTTCATACTAATGAGAATGTCAAGGTAATCAGAGACAGACTTAAGGCAGCACAGAATAGGCAGAAAAGTTATGCAGATAACCATCTCTTTTATTGACAGATGAGACTACAGTATCCCCATCTCTTTTATTAACAGGTATGGAAATTTCGAGAACGAAATTTTTATAAGGAGGGGAGAATTTGTTAAGACCCACCCCGAATTTCATCTCGAAACCCGAGATGAGTCCTGCGGGGACCACTTCCAAGGAAAATTTACCGAAGACTCGGCAAACCTCTCTCGAAAATGGACAACCCTAACTTAAGAATTTAAGAACCACTTTTTATTCCAAAAATAAATCTTCAGCTACAATCCATAAGTAGCCAGAATACAACTTATACCGAAAATTCCAAAAGTATTCAGAGCTACTAAAAATAAAATAAAATACAACGGAAGCTAACAAACTCCTAGTAGATTAAACATGTAACCTACTGGCGAAATGTAGCTGACAGATGGATCACTATGCCTCGACGTCTCCTGCTAGCCCTCACGCGAACTCTGCAGACTGGGCATTTTAAAAACGAAGAGCCCAGGGGAAAATATTTAACACGTCAGAATGAGTGGACAAAACTGATCTGACAACAAATAAATATTTCCCCGAAAGAAATGCTTTCCACAGTGGCAAAAACACGAACTCCACTGGAACGACTCTGAACTGGGGTCCAGCCTGGCTAGAACCCCCAAACTTTAAGAAACTGCCTCTCAGGCCTGGATATTATATATAGTATGTATGCACACTCGCCTGACCCTTGGCATGATATCTATAAACAACTTGAATAAAGTAGATATCATACGAAGCTACTATGCTTACGTCTAACGCTCACATCACCCCACACCGGAATTGTACCTCGCATATGGGGGAAAGCGGCCGAGTGGTAATATATATATATATATACGTGCTTACTCCTTGTACGACATTTTTGAATAAATAAATGCAAGAATAGAAAGTCGCACAGGGCTACGACACTCGCGTCTATCGCTCATGTCACCCATACAGGAATTGTACCTCGCGTATGAGGGAAATCACGTATAGCTAGCTAGCATTTAATCATATACATACTATTCTCGGAATTGTACCTCGAGTATAATCCACCGAAATTCTCAATTTCGGGAAATATCCAATAACAGAAAAATCAATCAAATGATAAAGCATTTCAGATATAATATTCAAAACAAAGGTCTACTCACAACTCAGGCCTAAGCCTGACGTCGGTCGGAGGTCTCCTCAGCTCGAGCCTCCTCGCGTCTTGTTCCAAACATAATTAATTCCTTAAAATAAAACACCGACAAAAACATGCATAATTAAATATGCTTCGCGCTTAACCAAGCCTAACACTCCAAAATCTTAAATCCACTGCCAACCTCAAAACTCCACAAATTTTATCGACTTCCTCAAAATCACCTTCCACCAAATAAAATCCAATGGCCGGATTATAAATTAATAATTCGCCAAAAATACCAAACTTCAACAAATCTTAAACCTATCCAAAACTCCTCCAAAAATTCTAAAACTTATTCCATTAAACTCCTCACATTTTTCTCCACCAAAAACATTTTCTCGGCGGCGGCGGCTCCGATGGTCACCAAATTTTGGCAGCATCTTCCTCTCAACCTCCTCTACAACATTCCTAACTACCACAAACTCCAATTCTAAACCTAAGCACATTAATCGAACGGAAATACACAAAAGCCCTAGAAATTCAAATTCCGATTTCTCCTTACCTAGCTCACGACGGAGCGAGCCCTTTGGAGGGATTGAAGCACGGAAGGAGGGCTTCCTTTTGGGCTATGGCTCGCCGGATATGGCGGCCGGAGGAGGGAGTTTCGGCGAGAAAACCGATTAGGCAGTCGGAGCTTTCGGACAGCGTTTTTCCCTCACGGCGGCGCTAGGGAGGCTGCCACCGGTCTAGAAATGTTGCTGGGAGGGAGACCGATCGAACGGGACCAGTCCGGCGGCGAACGGAGGCCGGACGACGGCGGTCGGGCGGTCGGAAAATTTCTGGGTGTAGAGAGGGGAAAACCGGGTGCGGGAGAGAAGAGAGAGAATCGGGAGAAAAGAAAATGAGCTTGGGCCTTTAGCCCACCCGGTCCAACAACCCTTTATAAACCCAAAATCCAAAATTCAACACCCCAAAATAATACCTCAACGAAATTACCTTTTACTAGCAAAAATTATCATTTTTACCGTCGTCAAAAATTTATTCCTTAGAATAATTCCCTCAAAATATTAGTCCCTCAACATCCTCTGGGAACTAATTAAATTACACACTTAGTGACAAACACGGTAAAAACTCTTATTACCACTATGTCAGTAATAAAGGTAAAAATTAAGGTTCGGGGCGTGACAATTCTCCCCTCCTTATAAAAATTTCGTCCTCAAAATTTACAAACTCGCTACTCAAAGAGATAAGGATACTGCTGCCTCATCTGCTCCTCTGGCTCCCAAGTAGCTTCCTCTACTTGGTGGGTTCTCCAAAGCACTTTGACGAGCTGAATTGACTTGCTCCTAAGCACTTGCTCCTTCCGATCTAGAATCTGAACCGGCTCCTCTTCATAGGACAAATCCTTATGCAGACTAATCGGCTGTTCTTCCAGCACATGGGAAGGATCGGCAATATACTTGCGAAATATGGATACATGAAACACATTATGTATCCTGGATAACTCCGAAGGCAAAGCTAACCGATAGGCAAGAGAGCCAACTCGCTCTATTATCTCATAAGGCCCAATAATAATCCTTTAGAGTCTGATACATCTTGATACTACCTGGATGAGCAGCATACGCAGAACTATGAGCTTTCTCCAAAATCTCAATCTTTAATTCTTCATTCCTCTTTGGAACACAGAGTCTGCTTTTGAACAACAACGATCCATCTCTTCTTATTGAAAAATTTACGGCGGCTCCATTCTCTGCTCTTTCTATCAACCGAACTATGGAAGGATCATTATACTGTGCCTCCCGCACTTTATCAACCAATCTAGATAGTGGAGCTGCAATCTTCGAAAAGTCTTGCACAAATCGCCGATAGTAACCTGCTAACCCCAGGAAACTATGAATCTCGGTCACAGTTGTGGGTCTTTTCTAATTGGACACTGCTTCTACCTTCTGGGGATCCACACTAACACCTTCAGCTGAAACTATATGACCCAGAAAACCCACCTTATCCAGCTAAAACTCACACTTGCTGAACTTGGCAAACAATTGCGCATTCCTCAAAGTCCAAAAAATCAATCTTAGATGTTTGGCATGCTCCTTCTCACTTTTTGAGTACACCAAAATATCATCTATGAACACGATCACGAAGCGGTCAAGATATGGACTAAACACCCTATTCATGAGATCCATGAACGCCGCGGGTGCATTAGTAAGTCCAAAGGCATTACCACAAACTCATAATGACCATAGCGTGATCGAAAAGCAGTCTTGGCTACGTCACTATCCCGAATCCGCAACTGATGATAACCAAATCTCAAATCAATCTTTGAGAACACCGAGGCACCTCTCAACTGATCGAACAAATCATCAATGTGAGGCAACGGGTACTTATTCTTCACAGTGACTTGAATCTGCTTCCTATAATCAATGCATAGTCTTATGGTGCCGTCCTTCTTCTTAACAAACAACACCGGAGCACCCCATGGAGACATGCTTGGCCGAATAAAACCCTTATCTACTAACTCTTGCAATTGAGTCTTCAACTCTTCCAATTCCGCTGGAGCCATTCTGTAAGGTGCTTGAGAGATAGACATAGATCCATGAAGCAACTTAATGGAAAAGTCTATCTCCCTTACAGGAGGCAACCCAGGCAAATCCTCGGGAAACACGTCCGGAAAATCTCTTACTACAGGAATGTCTCCCACTTCCAACACTCCTATACTTGCATTCATAACATGAGCTAAGAATGTCTGACAGCCTTTTCACAGTAATTATGTTTGGAATTAATCAAAAGTTTTTTGATTAATTCCAGGCAACTCCTCACGTCCTGTTCGGGATAGTGATGTAGAGATTAGAGAAACATGATAAGTTTACTGTGAAATTTCACAGTAAACTTATCATGTTTCTCTAATCTCTACATCACACGATCATCAACAACTCTAGAACTCAAAGGGATACTCATCAATAACGGACGTGGGGCTGAGCCTCCCAGGTAGGCCGGATTGCAAAACTGTATTTTAAAAAAAAACCAAGCTAGGAATGTCTAAATTTGATGAACCATGTACCAAGAAAAGGTCATCTATAGATAGACTATAGGAGCCATTTTCAATCAAATTCACACTGAATACTTGCTCGATATTCAATACATGTAGTCCAATCTGCCTGACCTCAACCGTATTTGACCAAATACATAAAAAAATAATGTAAAAAAAAACATAAAAAATTAAAAAGTAATAAAACACCGAGTTTCAAACGTAAACAGAAGACTAAACGAGTTCTGTTCCGACCTCCACTTCATGCTTCTTCTTCTTCTTCTCCCTCTCTTCTTCATCTTCACAGAGAAGAGAGAGAGATGCCATTGCAGCCCTTGAAGTCATTCAGCATCGCCTTCATGTTGGGCGGCGCATTCCTCCTCCTCTTCCTCTGTAGCTTCCTCGAATTCCCTTCTCTCTCCACCTCACAACAACCCCCAATCGATGACCACCACCACCACCCTTCTCTATCTCTCACCAACTCCGCCCCTGAACCATTCACCAATCTCATCTCCTCCTTCAGAAAATGGGACTCTCTTGTGGGTTGTCCTCGTTTCGCTGAAAAGCACGAGTCTTTGACCCAAAACGGGTCTTCTTCTTCGTCTTCTCTGCAGCAGCCGTCTGAGTGTGGGAAGAAGAAGAAGACCCAGATGGAACATGTCAGCGTTTTGGTCAAAGGGTGGACTTGGATTCCTGATAATCTGGATAATTTGTATTCGTGTTCTTGTGGGTTGAGCTGTTTGTGGACTAAATCGGCTGTTCTTGCTGACAAGCCTGATGCCATGTTGTTTGAGACTACCACTCCTCCGTCTCAGGTACTCTTAAAGTTTATGCCTTTGTTTCTCAAGATGTGATCTTTCTTATTTTCAATGGTTAGTTTGGTGTTATTCTGGAGATCATCAAGATCCAAGTAAAATGCAGCATAATGGTGTTTGAAACTTGTGGTTGTGAGTCAATAGAAATTACTTTCGATGATTGTTGAGTGACGATCATGTCTTTTTTTCAGTAGATCTAGTAATTTGGATCACCTATGTAGTACAATGCAATTGCGGCATTAGGTGTAATGTTACGAACCCAAGGAATTATTTCTTTTTAACAAGAGTAATAGTAGTCTAGTGGAGAGAAAGGAGCTGAGGTTTAGATTCGAAGCAGGCCAAGAGCTCTCTATCTATTGAGGAGCTTTTGGTCCATGCATTTTGATCGATTACTTTCAATATGGAGAATTTTCAGGACATTGAGTCGGTGTGCTATGGTTATTGTGCATAGGGTAGGTGTCCTTTAGAGTTTAGCTATTAAGAAGGATGAAGGGTAGTAGACTCCAACATAGATACTGGTAGGAAAGGGTAATAGAACTGTGCTTCTTTTGCATCAGCACCTTGCGGTACCTTGCAGTAACTTTACATTATGTTGAATCCTGTGAGTGGCTGTGACAACAAGTTAAAGTAATCAAGAATTTCCAATTGCTTCTAACAATGCAGAAATATCATGCTAGCCTTTTAAGCATCCACCAGGTGTTCTTGTGTGAATGCACTGGGATAGTTAGGTTAATCTTTTTACTTTGCCATTGAACACTAGGGATGCCTCATAGAAAACTAAGAGTGATCAGAAGCCTAACCTAAAAGGAATCAACCGAGAGAAAGCTCGTGGGCTTTAGGTGACTTTTCTAACTTGTTTGATTTGTCTCACCTTTTTGGCAAGCCTTATAGGGAAGGGATTGAGGCATAACCTTTTCACATGGAAAGGCAGTTAACACATCCATAATCATAAGCATGCTTGGGCTAGATTAGATGGGTGTTTAACTTGGAAATCTTTGTGTGGGAAGCCTCCTTTCCTCTACTCTCCAAGTTCTCTTGCAGCATGCAGCTTATTTCCTAATGAGTTTCTTCTATGAGAATCCAACATTAGGAGTCACTGGTTGGGAATGTGATTGTGATGCTGTGTATTCCGTTTGTGTTAGTTAGTATCTGATCCATGTTAGGGGCGCTTATGCTAACATAGCCTAAGGTTGGCAAGTTGTTCATTTGGTGGTGGCATCAGATTGAAAAATAGCATTGATGAATCTGTATTAACGAGTGTATGGATGAGTCGTCGTTGCTGTTCTATTTGTCGGTGATTGTGCTTTAGCCATCTGTTGGACAACATATAAAGGACTATATGTATCAAAATCCTATCAGGATGCATTTAGGATTTAGAAAGTTTTATATGGGGATGTGAAATCCACACTTCCTAAACTAGTCAACACAAACGGCCCTAAGTACAAGCAGCTCCACTGCTAAGACTTATGCCTGCTAAAGTCAGTTATCATCATAAGATACTGTAATAGTGCTGTAGCTCTTTGATTACTATTTTCTGGCACTTCCACTCCCTTTACTTACCTGAGATCCATCATGAGGTTGTGGCGGCAATTCCCAATACAAAGAACCTACCCAATTGGTCGTCACAGTAATGTAAAGATCAAGCCAGCTGTTTAAGAATAAATGGATCTTTTAATCCAACAAAGTGAATAAACCTTTCATCAGTTTTCTCCTTATCATGCACTTGGAGAAGTAGGGATCTTTCTTACATCGTCACTGAAGACTAATGCCAGTGCACAAGCAAAGAACCAGTGAAGAGCTTGTATCGCTATAGAACTTTATCATTGTTTTATTTCTCTGTCTGAGCATCGCTTCAATCTTTATAGAGTCTGATCAGTAGTGTATGAGCATCTACGTGCTTCTAACATTAGAACTTATTGTTCAGAATTTGATAGTGACTCCATTAATTGGCTCCAGATTCCGTATCACTTCATGAGTTCAGGACGTAATCAAAGGGATCAAAATAGTTAGTCTATATATATATATATATATATATATATATGTACTAATACAAGAATAGTCTTAACCCTGATTATTTTAGTCCACTTTGCACTTGAAGCTTTTTTGATCAAATATAATGGACTGACCAACAGCTTTACCGTATGAATTCCATACATTAGACTCATGAACCCAAGCACTCATCACATTAATCATTGTGATAGATTGGATTCCTGAAGTCGCATGCATCTAATTGTTCATTTTATGATTTTATCTCATATATAGACAAGAAAGTCTGTCCTTATCGTATTTATATCATTTGTTATTATAATTGATTTAAATTGGACAATTGTTATATGATTGTTGATTTAAATTGGCCATTGTTTAGTTCACACTTCATTGCATAGTGTTCTCTGTTTCTCTGCTTCCTCTTTCTTCTCTTATCAGTAAGTTCTTATTTCATTTCTACTTCAGTGCTATGTTGCCCACAATAAAGAGTTGTTGATCTCAACATTTCGACCCCAAAAAGAGAACAAAAACAAAAGAGAGCGGCAACTATTTAGATCCCACTTTGTAGGAAGTCAAAGTTACAATGCAAGATCCTTGTATATAATAACCATTGAGCACTAAGAGTCATTTCCTATTGTTGGACAAGATTCAGACTGTCACACTGAGTGCTTTTTGTGCAGTAATCAGGCATCATCTCATCACCAAGAGAACCTACACATTAGGCTTTGGTTCAAATTAGACTAGGGAATCACAGTAACACACACCGTAGTGTTCTGGCACCCTTTACTAGGGTAGAATCTAACTGACCTTCTCTTAATGGGTCTGATGAATTCAGTGTCCATAACCTTAACACGTTAGTGTCGGAATATTGTTTGTCAGGTAAACGGTTGTGGTGTTTCATCCTTGTACATGATTTTATGCAGTGCACAATTATTAGGAGCACGTTTGTAATGCATCTAGATGACTGGGTGCCAAAAATATGGATGGTATTACTTTTAAGTGTCCTTGGAAATTTATATATCAGGGTTTTCCTCCATTGTGATCACTTTCCATCCCTTGTGACATGGAATGGGCTCAAACATCCCTTGTGATATTGTTTTTGGGTGGACATTTGGTCACATTGGTCATCATTCAATTGTTGTTCTTTATTCTCTTTAGAGTTTTCTTGAACCTGATGCTACAATATCTTCCTTAGCTTCCATGTTCCTTTATCTGTTTCACGAAGTCTAACTTATAGCAGAATTGTAGTAATAGGTGCTTGCTGACCTAGCTGAATGGTTTGCTTGTGTTGATGATGTAGTCTTGTCCCATACATCTTGTAGTTTGGGTGGATCATGGGTCTGGAAATTCTCCATTAGGCCCTTTAATATTCATAAATGTCCAAACTTTTGAACTGAACTACTGGCCGGTATGTTATGAAGGCTGCAATGCAGTCCTCAATAAGGGTAACTGCTTGTTCATGGAAAATTCAACAGCTGTGATATGCAGCAAATAGAAGAACCAATACTAAATTATCCTTGTTGTTTGGTACTTTGAAAAAGCAACAGGCAAGTCTTTAAATCATTTTTTTTTTTTTTGTGTTTTTCCTTCACGGAACCAATTTGGAGCAGATTGATCGGCAGCTTGCGCCTTTGGTTCTGATTGGTGGGTGCCGAGGAATTGTTGCTCATTGTTAGGTAGACATGGTTCTTCCTTCATGGCAACTATTTGGAGCACATTTTTTTTGGTAGCGTGGCTGTACGTTGGTTCAGATTGGAGGGGTGTGTGGTGGGGTTTTGGGGGGGGGGGGGGGGGGGGGGGGGTTGAGGAATTGTTACTCTTTGTTAAGCGGGCTCTGTTTGAAAGAGCCCTGAGAAGTCATCTTCCTTTGGAATTATACCATCATGACTCTCTTTGTGTGGTGTGATAGAAAATGAAATAGAAGGAATTTATAAGAGGTAGAGGTCTTTTTGCTCTGGGATTCGAGGAATCGGTTTAAGTTTTTTTTGCTTCTTCTCCATGGACTTGTTCGTAAAAACCAAAAATATTCACGGATGCTCCCTCGAGTTTAATTCATCTTCATTAGTCAGCTTTTCTGGTCAAACAGTGTATGTTTGTCCTGCCCTTTGGCTGGCCTAGCAAGATTGTTGTTGCCCTTATTTTTCGTTGCTGGATTTCTTGTCTGTTTTATATACAGTTTTCTGTCCTCAAAGTTGGTTGTTTATTCATTAGACCAAATGAAAGATGATTTGATTGTTAATAATGAAAAGAAAATTTTCTTTCCATGCCTCAAATTTTCGATGTTAAATTTAATCCTAGTCAAATTATGATAATGTACAAAGTTGCAACGAATTCAGCAATTGGTGCATGTCTTAATTGTATGCATAATGGGAGGGTTATCAATTGACCACCATGGATGGCGTAAGCCACAAGTACAGGCTCCTTTTATTCTGATTATGAAATAGTATTAGTAGACGGATTGTATGGGAGCAGCCTAACTACATGCCTTACCTGGGCATTACCTATGTATACAACTATACATGTATTCCTTCTAACTATTCCAGTTCTTGTTTTTTTTTTTTTTTGACAGAGACGCCCTGGAGATCCACTTCGTGTGTACATGGATCTTGAGGCTGGCAGGAAGCGATCTGGTGTTGAGGATTTGTATATAAGTTATCATGCCAAAGACGATGTGCAGGCTACCTATGCAGGTGCACTCTTTCACAATGGTCGCAATTATCATGTATCTTCTTCTAAAAACAATGTAAGTAGTTATCTCATTTTCACTTTCTGTGGTCTTCATACTTCCCTCTCACTTCATTTCATCTTCCCATGCGCCATGCACACTGTCAGCTTACATATCACTAGTGTTATGACTTAATGTGGGTTTCTGCCTTGTTAAGGATACACTTATCTATTGGTCATCGTCACGTTGTCTGACTCAAAGAAATAAGCTCGCCAAGAGGCTTCTCAGCTTACTACCGCACCATTCATTCGGCAAGTGCTTGAATAATGTTGGTGGTTTGGACATGGCCCTTTCTTTCTACCCCGAGTGTGCCAATGGTGCTGGTGATGGCCCCCAAAAATGGTGGGACCATTTACACTGTGCCATGTCTCACTATAAGTTTGTTCTAGCTATCGAAAACACAATGACAGAGAGTTATGTGACAGAGAAGCTGTTTTATGCTCTAGATTCTGGTGCAGTTCCTATCTACTTTGGTGCCCCTAATGTCTGGGACTTTGTCCCTCCCCATTCTATAATAGATGGCAGTAAATTCAGCAACCTGGAGGAATTGGCTTCTTATGTAAAGGCCCTTGCCAATGACCCAGTTGCTTATGCTGAGTACCATGCCTGGAGAAGATGCGGCGTATTCGGCAACTATGTAAAAACTCGTGCACTGAGCCTTGACACATTGCCTTGCAGACTTTGTGAGGCAGTTGGGAGCAAGGGTGGGAGATATGCAAGAGGGTAGTGAAATTTTTGATCTTTTCTGTCTAATTGGGAATTATTTATGCATCCTGTTTTATGGTTGCGTAAATTGTATACAACTCAAAAATGATACATGTATAGCGTCCAACCTGATTTAGGGTTATGCTTGATTAATGAAATGATGATGTATTTCATCAAGGTGCATAAGAAGTGATGTTCCTTTACTAGAAACTACTTTGCACCTTGACGGAGCCTTGTTAGCTCCTCTAAGACCCCAACTATCTTGCACGCTCCGAGTATATGTGAAGCAAGGTTGGAGCGTTGCCGAAGCAAGGTTGATCTAATGTGTATACGCCCCTCTCTGATCTCACTCCTTTTATTCATTTGTTCGTCTAGACAGCAGTCATGACAAGCTAGAATTCGAACAAAATAACAGTAACAGTTCAGATGCAGCATTAGCAGTAACTGATGCTATCGACATTTATTGTAGTGTAAGCTGGAGATAAGATATTGGAGGAAATTAAACCCATCTTGCAGCAGACGTTATGCATATTGGGTTTAATTTCCTCCAATTCTCACAACTATGCACTCTGACTATTACCAGTAATCTGATGCTATCAAGTATCAACATATACTTTAGTGTAAGCTGGGAGATAAGATATTGGAGGAAATTAAACCCACCTTGCAGCAGACATTATGCATATTGGATTTAACTTCCTCCAATTCTCACCTACAACTTTGCACTATAATATCACTGATTTTCATCAGGAAACTTAGATTGAACTGGAGACCGCAAAAACTGGAGGTGAGATATTGGAAGAAATTAAACCCAATACTTGAACACAATTATATGTCAATGAGATTAATTTCTTCCAATTCTCACGTACAGCTTCTGCACTATATCTTCCTTGGTACCTAGACCTTCAATTCTCATTTTTTATGTGAGAATAAGAACCCCAACCCTGGTTTTATAGCCAGAAGAACAATAGGTCATGTGAGATGCATGTAACACTTCATAGTTTTAAGTGCCTGTGAACTGTGCAGCCTGCATGGATCAAAATGGTGTGAAAATTGTACAAGAATTGTTGGTTGACAAGACTTGAACAAACTAAGAACTAGGGCTGCGTTCGGGTCGGTCCGGGCCGAAAAAAATCAAAACCGAGCCCGAACCCAAAAGTTTCGGTCCGGATCGGGCCGGTTTTTTTATCTCTAGAAACCGACCAATTCGGGCTTTTTTCAGGCCGGGTTTTCGGGTTGACGGGTTGTAAAAAAATGGTCAAAACTGAACAAAATCGGTCCGATCCGGAACAAAATCGGTCACAGACGAAAACCGGCCCGATCCGGAACTTTCAAAATCGGTCCGGGTTTAGCCCGACCCGCTGTTTTCTGTGTCAAAACCTGACCCAATCGGGTCGGTTTAGGGCCAAACCGGTCCGGGTTTTCGGGTTTCGGTTTTAAAAAAACAGCCCTACTAAGAACACTTAGTATTCTCGAGTCATAACTTAAATTTTACCTGTGATATTTATTTTAGTTCTTTTTGGGCCAATAATAAAATGGTACATTTACAAGTAATAAATGATAAAAATGTTAATAAATGTTCCTTTATGATAAAACAATACACTCATTTAAATTTTTAAAACCGTTGCTCATAAAACTTTTAAAAATTACATACCATGTCACTGACTAAAATATCAACACTCTCACTCCCAAAAATACAGTCCATACCGACCTCGTCGAGACGTCGACGTTTTGCAGCGAGGTGGAGTTGCGAATTGCTCCTCCGTCGTTCGGCCACCTCCCGACGCAAGGCTGGTGTTCACGTCTTCCTCACGCCGTCCCCGACATCTTTCTTGTATCAGATTTTATGGAGGAGCGATGCTGAAAGTGAATCGGAGGAGATAAGTGTTTTCTGGGTTCGCCGGCGAGTTTATGAATCTGGTCACGGCGGCGGACATGAATGGTGGTGGTAGCTTCTCCTCAATCTGGAGAACGTCTTTATGACCTTATTTTTTGAAGAGAAGCTCAGAGGAGGAAGAATCGAAAAGAAGAAGTTCTGGGATTTTCCAGCTACAAATTGACCGATTCTGGTAGGCGGAGTCAAGAAATTGACTTCGCATAGAAATGGAATCCTAAAACATGAAGGCGAGGCGAGATGGACTTAGCGTACAAGTACATGAAGTCGAGGCGAGATGGCTTCAGGTAGTTACATGGGTAGTTACATGCATTCGCATGCGAAATAGACTTCGCGTACAAGTACATGAAGTCGAGACGAGATGGCTTCGCATACAAGTACATGAAGGGCGAGGCGAGATGGCTTCGGGTAGTTACATGGATAGTTACATAGGTAGTTACATGCATTTGCATGCAAAATAGACTTCGCGTATAAGTACATGAAGGCGAGGCGAGATGGCTTCGCGTACAAGTACATGAAGGCGAGGCGAGATGGCTTCGCGTAGTTACATGGATAGTTACATGGGTAGTTACATGCATTCGCATGCGACATAGAGTTCGCGTATACGTACATGAAGACGAGGCGAGATGGTTTCGCGTACAAGTACATGAAGGCGCAGCGAGATGAACTTCACGTACAAGTACATGAAGGCGAGGCGAGATGGCTTCGCGTACAAGTACATGAAGGCGAGGCGAGATGGCTTCGGGTAGTTACCTGCATAGTTACATGGATAGTTACATGCATTCGCATGCGAAATAGACTTCGCGTATAAGTACATGAAGGCGAGGCGAGGCGAGATGGCTTCGCGTATAAGTATATGATGGCGAAGCGAGATGGACTTCGCGTACAATTACATGAGGGCGAGGTGAGATGGCTTCGGGTAGTTACATGGATAGTTACATGCATTCGCATGCGAAATAGACTTTGCTTATAAGTACATGAAGGCGAGGCGAGATGGCTTCACGTATAAGTATATGATGGCGAAGCGAGATGGACTTCGCGTACAAGTACATGAGGGCGAGGCGAGATGGCTTTGGGTAGTTACATGGATAGTTACATGGGTAGTTACATGGATAGTTACATGCCTAGTTACATAGATAGTTACATGGGTAGTTATATGCATTCGCATGCGAAATAGACTTCGCGTATAAGTACATGAAGGCGAGGCGAGATGGCTTCGCGTACAAGTAAATGAAGGCGCAGCGAGATGGACTTGGCGTACAAGTACATGAAGGCGAGGCGAGATGGCTTCGGGTAGTTACATGGGTAGTTACCTACATAGTTACATGGATAGTTACATGCATTCGCATGCGAAATAGACTTCGCGTATAAGTACATGAAGGCGAGGCGAGATGGCTTCACGTATGGCTTCGCGTACAAGTACATGAAGGGGAGGCGAGATGGCTTCGCGTATAAGTATATGATGGCGAAGCAAGATGGACTTCGCGTACAAGTACATGAAGGCGAGGCGAGATGGCTTCAGGTAACATTATGAAAATCAAAGTAGCACAACTCCACTTTCCACAGATTAATACAAACCAACTCGTCATCATTAGATCTGGACACTAAAACCAATTTTTGAGGGCTTTGATACCTAACTTCAGAACTCTATGATTTCAAGGGTGTAGACAGCAACATCGATCGAGCGGTGGAGTCGATCGGCGAGGTCAATCTAGCAGGCGGCAGAGTCGATCATTGAGCGGCGAAGTCGATCATCGAGCGGAGTCGATCGGTGAGTGGCATCGATCTAGCAGGTGGCGGAGTCGATCGGTGAGCGGCATCGATCTAGCTGGTGGCCTCACGTCTGGTCTGGATGTAGGAGAGAGAGAGAGAGAGAGAGAGAGAGAGAGAGAGAGAGAGAGAGAGACGAAACTGTGATAAAAGGTCTGGATGCAGGAGAGGGAGGGAGAGAGAGAGAGAGAGAGAGAGAGAGAGAGAGACGAAACTGTGATAAAAAACATGTGATATTAGAGAGAATTGTATAATGGTCATGTAAAAAGTGGGAAAATAGACTTTTTTATCATTTAAGATGGTATAAGAGGACCATTTTATCATGTAACATGTTTTAATGATGACTTTTTTATCAAATGGAACATTTGAAAACTATTTTATCATTTGTATCTTCAAATGGTAGTTTTGTGTAATATGCCCTTCTTTTTTCCCCCTTTTTATTAAAAAAAAAGGAAAAAGAAAAAAAAAATTCTTGTCCTGCCATCAAGGATACCCTTCTGGAGATCTAGCTCTTTCTTGTGCTGCATGATATTACACTGCATTATTATTCTATCTTCTAATACTGGTGTAAAGGTTGGAGATGTTTGTTCAATTAGTAGCATGGATTTGCAAGAAAAGTAGATTGGTCGATCGTCGATTCTGAAAATGTACAAGGAGATCCTGTTTTAACTTTAGCCTTTTGGTCTGGACAATGTTGAATGTTGATTGGAAAAACAATTTTCTACTTCTTATGTCACTTACAGTATGTGACTGTTAGCGTCTCAAACACTTTGCTATTTATAAAGAGCAGATACCAAGTGTAGTTAACACCCCCAACTACCTATGATTATCCAAGTCTTGGAAATGCCACTATGTAACTTCTTCTAACTTGGATTAGGAAGGACAAGCACACATAGGTTCACATATCCTGCCTTTGCTTTGCAATCCTCTCACTTGCTTGCCTGTTTGGCAGCTTTGCTTGTCACCTTGTCCTCGTTGTCTTGCTGCACTGCTGCCTGCACATGCTACACCTTGCTAGCTGCTAGCTCGCTTGCATGCTGGGCCGCTGCCTATCACACCGCCCACAATGGAATGCTGCACATGCCATGCACCACACTTGCTCTTCCTCACCTAGCTTGGATGCTTAGCAGCCACTTGCTGCCCATTGACACTTAGACATGGTGCAACTCTGTGTCTCTCACCTCAAGGTTAACTGGAGTATCTTAAATGAGTCCCGAGAAGCAAGTGTCGCATGCAAATGCAAAACCTGCCTAATAGTATATCTGACATCAGGATCAAAGCAACTCAACAGCATCTTCGAAAAGGCATCCTGAAGCAGAAGATGGAGTATGAAGAGCCGAACCATCCTCCCTGAGTTCTTTCTCCTATATAAAAAGAACCTTGAATGGCAATCGCATGCAGAGTATTTACCACCTGGTTTGGTATATTTCTTGGGTTTTCTTCAGTAGCCTAACAAGTTTGATTCACTCGGGATGGAGGCAAGCTTGTTGGTTTTAAATGTTTTTGTCAACTTCTTAATCTGAAGTCATCAATTTCCTGAAACAATGAATGCCCTTCTGAGTCTGGTTGTATAATTGCATGAGAAAGGCTACCAAGTGCTAAACACAATCGTAAGCTTCTATCTCAGTGCAGCACCTTTAATCACTCTATACCAGAACCACTTTCAGGAGCTTCCACCAACTTTGGCCCGACCAAGTGCAAGCAGATTGCTCAGAAACCCAAACCAAACCGAGGCAAGTTATGTGGTAGCACTAACATCTCAACCTCGATCATAGTCAGATATACCAGATCTACCACAGCCGTAGTGCCAATCTGTTGCTGTGATGCCACTCATCACCGACTTTTTAGAATGCTTGAGAAGGTTTGATCTGCATGAAGTACCTGAGAAACTTGGTAGGAACTAGGAAACTACCTCAATCCAGAATAGAAGTGTATACTTTATATTTTTCACAAGGTTTTTCCTCAAGCCACAACTAACAAAAATGTTGTTCTGCAAGATATAAAATATCTAACAAACATGCTGAAGCCAAAAGCTTTGGAATGATGAAAGCCAATGCCACCACAAAAGAATTCACCACCCACATCAAGGACTCTGCTGCGAAAGCCTCACACGCAGGCACACGCACGCACACATCAAGCACTCCACACGCACACATCAAGGACACTGCGAAAACCTCACAGCACTCCAGTTAACTGAAAAAACACAGCCGTGCCTTGACCTCCACCATTTTCATCAAAACCACCTTGGTTGCCACCTGCACCATCACCAGTTGCCAATGCTACATCATCACCATCGCTAAACTGCTAGAGCAACAACAATCACCACCACCCCTTAGTAACTACCATCATTGTCAACAACTTCCCCGCAACACAAGAACCATACTGCCCCTATAATCTCCATACTCTATGATCTTCTTGTTTATAACATGTAGTTCAGTTAGAGGTCAAGTTCTAAGTAGTGCTTATGGAAAATGCTTGGTTTTACTGACATGAAGATGGTGACTTCAAAACTTCAACCGCCATCCTTTACAATACTAAGGAAATGAATAATAGGATGGGCTACATTATTGAAGCCCTCAACTGGAACCGAAGTTCCTTGACAAAAGAAAGGTTGCAAGAGTAAGCTTCCCAGATGCACGAACAGGAATTTCAGATTCAAGTTGAATAACATAGCTAGCTATTAAATCCAAAATTGTGCTCCAACATAACAAAATTGAGGCTTCCAACTGTCCTCATGCAAGAGTCGAATTAGTATGTTAATAATGTCCCATAGTGACTTTGAGACATTTTGATTAATTATTTAGTTGCTGGCAGAGTGGCAGATATCATATATAGAACATATAATTTTAAACAAACTCCAACCTCATTTAGCATCCCACGACATGATTACACAAGTTTTTTTTTTTTTTTGAAACGATTACACAAGCTTAAAGCAAAAATACAGGTACATCGCTTATCTGTACAAAACTGTGGTTAATACGGCAGGGCTGGGATAGATTACACTAACAAGCTACATTGTATCAAACAGATTAACCCAGAAACTGATGGATCTCAAGCAGTTCATCCAGCATGTTTTCTACTTTGGTAGTCTGTACACTTCCGAGATGCAGATAACTATCTTTATTGTGTAATTAACCAATTTGCTTCATGACAATTTCTCCCTCCATAAATATTTTACTCACCTATTCTTAGTTTCCCTTAGTCTATAAAATAAGAGGAAACTGGAGTAAATTAGTTTATAACTCATCTTGAATGCAGGAATTAAATATCTAGTTGCACCACATACTAAAGACATGCAATCGAACTTACTCCGCTTTTTAAATTGTCTCAACTTCAGACTCAAAATTCTCTGTCTATTGGTACTGTCTTCAGTAACTTGGTGAGGTCATAGGACTAGAAGTCTTTCCCATAACATAAGCCCAGATCTATGGGAGTTCTGCCATCCTGAAAAATAGTGAGCATCCATGGTAAATTCAGTTGTACAAAAATAGAGAAAGAACCCTTGATTCATCTATACTGAAAACCACTTCTCCCTGTATGGTTAATCTTACCTTATTTCTTCTACTCTTATCCGCACCATTCACTAACAAAAGTTTCACAATATCTCTGTTTCTACTTTGCACAGCAATGTGCAATGGCGTCCATCCGTCCTGAAATGCAAGGAGATGACCGTCTTTAGTAAGATAGAAAGGATGAACATGAAATAAATTTTATCAAATTTAAACATAAAACTTGCATTATCTGCGATGTTGACATCAACTTTGTATTTGATCAACAACTTCACAATCCGCTTGGCGCCTACGTGAACTGCATAATGAAGTGGAGTAGCTCCATCCTAATACAGAGTAAAGATTAGAAAACCCATTGTGAACAAAAATGAACCAGCAAACAGAAATATTGATTAAAATCTCATCCTACCCAATCTCTGACATGAGGACTTGCACCTTTTCTTAGAAGATGATTAATAACAGCTTCCTTTTTGCCTATAATTGCAGTATGAAGAGCAGTTACACCATCCTGTTTCACCAAATTATCTGCGTTTTAGCAACAGGTATTACATGGTGCTACCAATCTGGAGACAAATATGATGGATCAGGTTAAGGTAAGACTCACTTTATCAAAAAGATTAATATCTACACCATCTTCAAGTAGCTTGTCCATGAAAGGAACTAGCCCAGATAATGAAAGAGTATGTAGTGGGCTCCATTTTGCCTGCGTAACGAAGGTACAAGACACCATAAGTGGAAGTGCAAGCACAATTCAACCTCTTATTCTATTTGAATTCTTGTTGCATATATGAAAAACAGTTCAATTAGTATGCTGCATTGAGATTTTAGTAATAGTTTGTGCAATTAGAGGTCAATAATTCCAGGAGCATTGCTGCAAGCATATTTGAGAGCATTTGAAACTTAAGAGCGTAATTACAGAGGATGATTTCTCCATGTCGGTGGGAGCTGCATGCCTTTGCAAAATTGCTCTTTCTTCTACCTCCAAGAGCTGCTCTACCTCTGCAATAACCAGAGAATACTAATAATATATACATAAAAATTTGGTAAAATGTGTTTCGCTTGCAGGAAGAGATTCGCTAATATAGCAAGGTAACTAGTCCAGTGAATGCTCTTGTAACTCTACAAATCAACCTATGTTTCATAAATCATGAAACCAATTGGGCGAAACTGGTTCTGTCTTCCATCAAGTTTCAGTAAGATGATAAACCCAATAGATTATAAAACAGGATTACATACCTTTTACAAGTTGCTCTTCATACTCATTTGTCATGGACTTCTGAACATCACCAGCATTAGCAGCTAGAACCCGCTTTTCTTCATCTTCTTCCCATTCACTCTGGAAACCCAAGTCATGTTCTTCTTCTTCCTCCTCCTCCTCAGATTCACTCCCACTGCCATCATCAGGATCTTCCCAAGCTCCCACACGAGACAGTAACGAAGATTCTTGGTTTGCCTCAACCAAAAAGGTCCTCAACTTCGAGTGATTTCCAGAGGAGCTACAACTGCCACTCCATATACTATATGCTTTCAAGACATTGGTGTTGCCAACCAATTCTAATTGATAACTCTTTCCCTTGGCCTTCAAGGAGTTCACTATTGCAAAAGAATGATACTCTCTGGGTATTGAGATTGCCTGTACAGCTGAGAATGCTGGGATGGAAACCATGCCCATTTCTCTTCAGGTTTATGCTCCGACTTAAGTAGCCACTCCGCGAGAGTCTGTGAGAGATATCCAAAGTCACAAAAGGGATTTTACTTCCATCTAGCTTGATACTACTCTAAAGGGGTATATAAACAATCATCTCCCAAACATAAAATTATAATAAATTATAACCTGTAATCCATCAAAAATAGAAGATATCAAACATAAATATCCAAAATCTTGAAGACAATCCGCAGAAATTTCTAACCGGTATGCTTATACATGGATGTGAAAAGGACTTGATAATTAAAAGTATGCTTGTTGAACTGGAAACGACCAGAAGTAGAGTACAAATAGCATCTACAAGAACCAAAATCACTAGCCTAACCCAAGTTGCTGTTTCTACTTTCTAATGTAAAACTTCATCACTCTTAAATCCAAACTAGAAAATCCACTAAATTCTGATATTCCTTGTAATTGTGATAAGGTAAAGGATATAATGTAGTGAGAAAATAAACTAGTTATCATATTCCGTCCCATTTACAGGTTGTAAGCTGGTTTACAGGTATGTTAGTAAGCAACGAGGCATAACATAGCATCATATGATATGGGGATTCTGAAAATTGTTACCTCAAGTTAAGAGGGAAGCTTGTGTAGTTTATATTGGCTCCTGTTGGGTTCAATGTAGATGAACTGGTTCTGGCGAAGAAGAAGAAGAAAAAGATAGAAGAATTTCGAGGGGAGGTTGAACTGCACAACTCTCAGCGTTTTGCCCTATGAGAGATAGAAACGAGTCCCGGGTCGACTTAAGCGGGTCTGGACGACCCAATCCGACTTGAGAAATCTCAATGACCTCATCAAAACCGCTGCCCGATATCGAAGCAAATAAAAAAGAGTACCACGCCCTTATAGACATTGCGATTTTTCACTGAACAAACATTTGATAAATCAGTGACAAACTCACAGAGTCTTTTAAATCAGCTACTTGGCTGTGATTGGAAGACGAAAATAAACATAACCAATTGGCTTTAATTAATCATTTGGAATCTCCTTCTTTTCGCTTTTTTCTTGATTAGTGACGGAGATTGTCTGTTTTGGACGACGAAATGTGATTGATTGCTTGGATCGGATTGGATCTGGTGGCGCTTTGTTTGTTGGGTGGCCGGTGTTTCATGAGGGTATCGGTGTTGGGCAGATTTCGGTCGGATCGGTGCTGACGAATCCGGATCATGGCATGTTGTTCGGGCTGAGTACAGGTCTTGGTGCTCTTTATTGGAATGCTAGAGGTGTTATCGAAGGGGACTCGGTTAACGAGGCGGCAATTGGGTACTGGTTTTGATCGATCGGGTTTAGGATCTGGTTTGGCCAGGGCACCTTCTCAAATGGGTTGGAGAGCTATTTTGACCTACGGATCATAATTTTAATGGCAGTGGCTTCTCCATTGTTAGAGGTCAAATTCTAGTGGCATCTTTCCACTTAAATCTGTCAAAAAGAGACAAAGTGACAAAGGAAAAAAAAAGTGGGAATTTGAACTTACCTGTTTTGAAAGTTTGTACCTGTTTATATAGGCTAGCGGTGGGAGTCTTCCACCAATCCTCCTTTATTTCCAATGTGGGAGCCTTGTCTTCTTGTATTATGACTTTTCTCTTTGCACTTGCTTTTATTTCTTTGTCAATGAATACTGGTGATATTATTTGTAATATCGTGATCAGTTTTAAAATATTAGATTTAATATGAGGACTTGGAACACAAATTCATATCGAGATGGTTTTAGTGCGGACTGTTATGAACTGTTTATAAACCCAAATCTGACGGATAAATCATTGCTTGGAATATTATACAAACGATTTTTCGTAAAGTGGAAGCCGCGATTCCTAGTACCCGAAACTAGAAGCAAATGATTTTTAAATAAATAAACAAATTATAATCAAATAAAAGAAGAAAATATAAAGGGAAAGGCATGGAAGGTTCGGGAGACAAGGAGGCGACCGACTTTTAGAGATATTTTTAGGGAGAGGACTAGAAAGTTCTAGGGAAAAACCGACCTAAGAAGGAAACAGAAAGGAAAGAGGAGGACCAGAGAGGGGAGAGAAATCATAACCCGTTTTAGAGGCTCCAGAAGCTTGTAGAGACTGAGACCTATTATGGAGATGAAGGACTGCGATTTAGATCTGAGAAGGGAAGCTCGTCACCTAACTACGACGCGAGGGTAGACTGACCCACGGTGAGCTGGGAATTCAAGATTACATCTATGAAACTTCAAGCGTTTGATATGGTAATTGAATTCTTCAAGCACTTGATATGGTAATTGAATTTTGTAGGTATCAAATATGGTCTGGTATTTGAATTTGGGTTGTTTTCTTGGGTTTTGTCTTGGATCATGAGTATTACATATTTGTCTTCTGTAAATTTGGAAATGGATTTTGCAAATATAATTGTTGTCTGTGTTGATTGGCACATCTAGGAGGGAAAAATATGTTAATTTGATAAATGGAAACAAGGGTATGATTGCTGTGATAATGAAATCATGAACAGGCGACCATAGTAAATTAAAGGACTTGTTATAGCTCCAAGAACTAAGTCGGAGTATTTAATTTCTTTGTAAATCTAGAATACTTTTCAATTAAATTTGGGGTAAGGTAGTTACAATATTCCATACGAGTCATGAGTGATCTGGCGAAGCCTATTTTGGGCTTCCTAGCCAACAAAATCAAACCAAAAAGATAGTTTAGATCTGATCACCCGAATGAACCCCCCGCCCCACATCAGCGCTCTCCAGAACTACCAGCCACCCAAAATGCCAAGCACCATCTAATTAAAATCGAGAATCACTAACGCACCATCTCCCTCCGTCGTTGACCACTCCCCCACTGCGAACGAGAAAGAAACACCCCCACTGTCACTAGAAGGAAGTAAAGATTGAAGGGCGGAAGGGGGTGGGGGAGAAAGACACCCCAACAACCAGATTTGCCAAGCCACTGCCAAGAGACCGTACGGCGACTCTCATCCTTTAAGAGAAAAACTATGTTCTCAAATATTTAGCAAAAGCGTAAAACATGTGAGTAATGAATGTGTCCAAAATTAATTAGGAGACTGAGGAGACAGGAAATTGGGGAGAGAATATTTGAGCCCCGTGGTGACAACTTTTGTGCACATGGTAAATTTGTCACGCCCCGACTCTTAAATTTTACCTTATTTACTAGCATGGTGTTATTTAAGAGTTTTACTGTTTTCGACATTAAGTTTATAATTTAATTGGTCCCCAGAGAGGTTGTGGGGGGACGATAAATTCGAATGAATTATTCGTAGGAGAAAATGTGACGACGGTAAAAATGTTAAATTCTAGCTAGTAAAAGGTAATTTTTATTGGGGTATTATTTTTGGAGTGTTAAATTTTGTAGTGGGTTTTTAATGGTGGTGTTGGACCGGTTTGGGCCAAGCCCGTTTTTTTTTCTCCTCTCTCTTCTCTCTCCTCCCTCCCGCTTCTCTCTCTCCCCGAGCCCTCTCCCTGTCGGAATTTCTGGCCGCCCGTTCGCCGCCATCCGGCCTCCCCAAACTGCCGCACCGGTCCCAATTGATCGGCCTCCAACCTAGCCCTCATCCTAGACCGGTGGCAAAAGCTTCAATCCCGACTGCCCAAAGCTTCCCGTCGTCGGAACTTCCTCCTCGGGCCGCCATAGCTAGCAATCCTTGACTCGTTGGAAAGCTCTCCTCCCATGCTCCAATCTCTCTGAAGGTTTCTTCCCGATTCGGCTTGGGTAAGGAGAAATCAATGTTTGAATTTCTAGGGCTTTTATATATGTTTCCGTTCGATTGGCATAGTTAGGTTTAGAATTGGTGTTTGTGCTAGTGAGAAAAGTTGTAGAGGAGATGGAGAGGAAGATGCTGTCAAATTTTGGTGGGCATTGGAGGTCACCAGAGTCGGCCACCGGCCGCCGCTGTTTGGGGCATTTTTAGGGTTTTAGGTGTGTAATATTAAGGGCAGTTTAATGATGTGAATTTAGGAATTTTTGGAGGAGTTTTGGATAGATTTGGAAATTGTTAAAGTTTGGTAATTTTGGCGGATTAATAGGGTAGAAATCCGGTCATTGGTTTAATGTTGTTTAGACTGTGGAAGGTTGCGTTAAGGCTGCTGTTATTTTTCCGGTGAAGTATAGTTAATATTGAGTTAAGAATGGCGAAGTTGGGCAAGGATGAGCGTGGTTAAGCCTCACAGTTAGGTTTGCCTATTTTGGATTAAATATTGGATTTTTAAGTTGAGAAATTAATTATATAGTTGGAACATGACGTGAGGAGGCTCGAGCAGAAGAGGCCTCGGACCGACAACAGGCTTATGCCTAATTTGTGAGTGGACCTTTGTTTTAAATAATATGCATGCCTTATTTTGTTGATCAGTTTATTTCTTCTGTTGGAATATATTACCTTTCTGATAATTGGCAATTTCAATTATTTTGGTGAGTTACCGAAAAGAAGATTTTCGGTGGATACACACACACACACGAATGATTATGAGGATAGTATGTATATAAATAAATGCTAGCTAGCTATACGTGTTTTTCCGTCATAATGAGGTAAAATGCAATTATGGTGTGATGTGAGCGTTAGACGCAATCGTAGTAGCCCTATATGAATATAATAATGATTCATATAGGGAGTATGCACGTATATAAATACACCCGTCTTTTCCGCGTAATGAGGTAAAATTTCATTATAGCGTGACGTGAGCGTTAGACGCAAGCGTAGTAGCCTTGTATGAATTTCTATTTTTATTATATTTCTTCATAAGAAATCATACAAGGAGTATGACGAGTGTAAATATATATATATATATATATATATATATTTTAGCCTGAGAGGCTGTATATTATTAAGTTTTGGAGACTAGCCGGAGCTAGTCATGTACTTGCTAGTTTTTGAGCTGTCGCATGCAGCATAAGTTTTATGGAATTTAAATTGGGGAAGCATAATTATTTCTTCTAAATTCATTTTTTTTTCACTCACTCTAACGTTTTCAAATGTTTTCCCCTGGGCTCTTCGTTTTTAAAATGCACAGTCTGCAGAGTGCGGGTCAGTACTAGTAGGAGGAGACGAGGCATAATAGCTCTGAGTGCAGAGTGCAGTCTGCCCATCTTTCAGTCACTTTTCACCGGTAGGTTACCTGCTTAACCTACTACGGGATTTTCCTGCTTCCGTTGGTTTAGTAGCTCTGAATACTTTTCGGATTATTGTATAACATTCTCGGTGGTGTGCTAAGATATTTGTTGTGGTATTTGAATATTTATGGGTTGAATGGGTGAGTGTTTAACTAGTTATAAAGGGTTGTTCATTTTCAAGGGAGGTTTGCCGAGTTCTTCTGTAAATTTTCCTTGGTGGTGGACCTCGCAAGACTTACCTCGGGTTTCAAAGTGAAATTCGGGGTGGGTCTTGACTGTTGGTATCAGAGCTTTAGGTTTTATTTCCTGCCTCTTTAGTACTATCATATTTGCCTAAGAAGCACGTAGTTCCTATAGAGTGGTGATCCGACCGCGGCGGATTCACTAGCATTTTATGTTTTGGATGCTATGTGTTATTGGGTATGTGTGATAGTTCTGTTAGTCTTGTATGCAGACTACTAAATATCTCATTCCTCAGGTACTATGCTTCCTAGACGCCGACCCCGTGTAGCTACCTCGTCCAACGTGAATGAGGGTGACGAAGTTAGAGGATTAGTTTATTCCATTGGGAATATGCTAAGAGGTGTGTTAGATAGGGTTCAGCACCCTCGATCTGTGAAGAAGAATGATGTCTTCGATGATGGGGCAGTCGAGTTCAAAGATGATAAGGGACCTCTTGATGCATACACTTTGGTAGATAAGATGGAAAAAGCTTTTGAGAGCACTGATCTGCCGGAAGAAAAGAAAGTGAAGATGGCAGTGACTTTTCTAGATGACTCAGCGCATCATTGGTGGACTCTCGCTAGCAAAAATAATGATGGTGCTCAGAATATGACTTGGGAGCAGTTCAAGACGCTCTTCTTGGGTCAGTATTTCAGTCATGCTCATCGTATCAGGATCCAGTCGGATTTTCTGAACATGAAGAAGAGGGATAATGAGGGTGTCATAGAGTTTGAGCAGAGGTTCACTAACTTGAGCTATCATGTGCCATATCTGATTCCTGATGAGAGGACCATGATTGATATGTTCATTGGAGCACTTGGTGGAGTGTATGTAGATAAAATGATCAGTGTTATCTACCTGACCTTTCTTGATGTGGTTACTGCAGCCATGGCCATTGAGACCAGGGGGACATATAATGCACGACCTCGAGATTTCAGTGGCCCCCGTCGGGGTCCATCGAAGAAGGCCACTTCCTCATCCGCTTCTGGATCTTCAGCTGGTAGTGGTTATAGCAGCAGATCGAGCTCTGGTGTGCAGAATAGGGCTAGAGGACGTTTCAGGAGACCTTTCAGGAGTCAGTTGGGTAGGCAACAGACTGGTCAATTTGGTGCTGGTGGCAGTTTCCAGGGTGGCACATCTGGTGGTCAGACTTTTCTTTTGGTTGGCAGTAGTCTTCTGGGTGCTTTGAGTGTGGTGATCAGGATCATTTCAGGAGAGATTGTCCCTTATTGGCTTAGAGGACCACCCCTACTCAGCCAGCCGGTCAGTCTTCAGCCAGAGGCTCTAGTGGTGGTTCTCAAGGCGGTTCAGCAGCCAGGGGTGGCTCTCAGTAGGGTAATGGTCAGCGTGGACGTCCCATGACTCGCGCTAGACTTCATACTATGACCCAGCAGGAGGGTCGTACTTCTCCAGATGTCATCATTGGTATGTTATTAATTTTTAGGCAGCCAGCTTTTACTTTAATTGATCCCGGAGCCACGCATTCATTTATGTCTAGTAGATTCGCTCTACATGCCAATGTGCCATCATCGTCTCTTTCAGGCGAGTGGCATGTATCTCTACCCTCTGGTGAGGTAATGAGAATAGATTGGGTGTTTAGTGGATGTGAAGTGCTAGTAGAGGGATTTAACTTCAAGGCCGATTTAATTCCTTTAAATATAGTGGAGTTTGATATGATCTTGGGGATGGACTTTTTGGAGACTTATAGGGCTATGATAGATTGTTTCTGAAAAGAAGTGGTACTTCAAAGTCCAGATGGATTTGAGGTTTCGTTTCAAGGGGAAAGAGATGTTATTTCAAGTTGCTTAATATCAGCTGTTACTGCTAGGAAGTTGTTAAATAAATGCTATCAGGCTTACTTAGCTCTTATTGTGGATACAAGTGTAGGAGTGTTGAAAGTAGGGGATATTCCAGTAGTAAGAGAATTTCCGAATGTGGTTCTCGAGGAGTTGTCTGGTTTACCTCCTGTAAGGGAGATAGATTTTTCTATCGAGTTACTTCCTGAAACTATGTCTATCTCACAAGCACCTTACATAATGACTTCAGCGGAATTGAAAGAGTTGAAGACTCAATTGAAGGAATTGGTAGACAAGGGTTTCATTCGGCCTACCATGTCTCCATGGGGTGCTCCGGTGTTATTTGTTAAGAAGAAAGATGGCACCATGAGATAATGCATTAATTATAGGAAGCTAAATCAAGTCACAGTGAAGAATCAGTATATGTTGCCTCGTATTGATGATTTATTTGATCAGTTGAGGGGTGCTTCTGTTTTCTCAAAGATTGACTTGAGATCTGGTTATCATCAGTTACAGATCCGAGAGAGTGACATAGCCGAGACTGCTTTTCGATCACGCTATGGTCATTATGAGTTTGTGGTGATGCTTTTTGGACTTACTGATGCACCCGCTGCCTTCATGGATCTTATGAATAGGGTGTTTCGTCCATATCTTGACCGCTTCGTGGTTGTATTCATAGATGACATTTTGGTATACTCAAGAAGTGAGAAGGAGCATGTCAAATATCTAAGAATGATATTGCAGAAATTGAGAGAGGCGCAGCAAGTGTGAATTTTGGTTGGATAAAATGGGGTTCTTGGGTCATGTAGTTTCAGCAGAAGGGGTTAGTGTGGATTCCCAAAAGGTGGAAGCAGTTTCAAATTGGAAAAGACCCGCCACTGTGACCGAGATTCGTAGTTTCTTGGGATTAGCAAGTTATTAACGACGTTTTGTGCAAGATTTTTCAAATATATTGCTGCTCCACTTACAAGATTGACCAGGAAGGGAGTCAAGTTTGAATGGTCAGATCAGTGTGAGCAAAGTTTTCAAGAATTAAAGAATCGCCTGACTAGTGCTCCTGTTTTGGCACTTCCGGATGATAGCGGGGACTATGTGGTTTATTGCGATGCTTCTAGACGAGGTCTAGGTGGGGTGTTGATGCAGCATGATTGAGTTATTGCTTACGCTTCTAGGCAATTGAAGCCGCATGAGGTGAATTACCCCACTCATGATTTAGAGCTTGCAACGGTAGTTTTTACTCTCAAGTTGTGGAGACACTATCTTTATGAAGCCAAGTGTCAGATTTTTACTGATCACAAGAGTCTTCGGTATGTGTTCACTCAAAGAGAGTTAAATATGAGGCAGAGAAGGTGGATGGAGTTGATCAATGACTATGATTGCACTATCGAGTATCATCCCGGAAAGGATAATGTGGTAGCTGATGCTCTTAGTCGAAATCTCTCCATATCTTTGTCTCACTCAAGGATGGTTGGTGTTTCACTTCTTTTTGAGTTACGAGCTACAGGGGTGGATTTAGTAGTGGATGAAATGGGTGCCTTAGTAGCTAGTTTCCATGTGAGGCCAGTTTTGGTGGATAAAGTGCGTGGGGCGCAGTATAATGATCCTTCCATAGTTTGGTTGATGGAAAGAGCAGCGAATGGAGCCACTATGGATTTTCAGTAAGAAGAGATGGAACTTTGTTGTTCAAAAATAGACTTTGTGTTCCAAAGAGAAATAAAGAGTTAAAGAAAGAGATAATGGAGGAAGCTCATAGTTCTGCATATGTTGCTCATCCGGGTAGTACAAAGATGTATCGGACTTTGAAGGATTATTATTGGTGGCCAAACATGAAGAGGGAAATTGCAGCTTTCGTGAGTAGGTGTCTGATCTGTCAACAAGTAAAAGCTGAAAGGCACAAACCTTCAGGGTTGCTTAAGCCGTTGTCGATTTCAGTGTGGAAATGGGACCACATCACCATGGATTTTGTTTTCAGTTTACCTCGTACCCGCGAAGGGCATAACGGTATTTGAGTGATTGTGGATAGACTCACCAAATCTGCACATTTCCTACTGGTGGGAAAGAAGTATACACTGGATAAATTAGCTGAGTTGTACGTGAATGAGATTGTGAGACTTCATGGTGTACCCGAATCAATAGTGTCAGATCGGGACCCTAGATTTGCTTCTAAATTTTGGGGAGCTCTTCAGGCAGCTTTAGGTAGCCGACTACATTTCAGCACTGCTTTTCATCCTCAGACTGATGGGCAATCAGAGAGGACTATTCAGACTTTGGAAGATATGATGAGATCATGTGCCTTGCATTTTAAGGGGAGTTGGGATAAGAACCTATCTTTGATGGAGTTTGCCTATAATAACAGCTATCATTCGAGTATCAGTATGGCTCCATTTGAGGCACTTTATGAGAAGCAGTGTCGTACATCTCTATGTTGGAATGAAGTAGGAGAAAGAGAGTTTTGTGGTCCTGAGTTAATCCATGATACTAATGAGAAGATTAAGGTGATCAGAGATAGACTCAAGGCCACTCAAAGTAGGCAGAAAAGTTATGCAGATGTCCGCAGGAAAGTTCTTGAGTTTCAAGTGGGTGATTGGGTGTTCTTGAAACTATCTCCTTGGAAAGGGGTAGTACGTTTTGGTAAGCGTGAGAAGCTTAGTCCGAGGTATATTGAGCCTTATGAGATAATACAGCGAGTTGGTTTGTCAGGACCTACCCCGGATTTCCCCTCGAAACTCGGGATAAACCCTGCGGGACCCACCTCAAGGAAAATTCTACCAAAGTTCTTGGTAGAACCTCCCTTGAAGATGGGTAACCCTACCTGAAAGAAGAGTCAACCAACCCAACTCGCTAAAATCCCCAAACCACATCCACAAATATAGTCTCTCAAATAAACTTAAACAAATGAATCATTTTCAACATCTCATAATACACTTAAACATTCTCATAAATATCAGAGCATCTACTAAGCAAAATGAGATAAACAACACAGTAGGTTAACTAGTAACCTATATGGGAAAACTGGATGAGGTGGGAATCTATGACACGCCTCCTATCCTCGCCGAACCGAACTCTGCAAACTGGGCATTTTAAAAACGAATGGCCCAGGAGAGAAACATTTAAAACGTTAGAGTGAGTGAACAAAAATAAATGACAAAAGAAATGGAGCAATGAAATCAAATCTATGCTCTCCCATAATTTCTATTAGAAAAATATTTATGCATGCCACTCTTGGAACTCTTCCCGAAAATACTTATAAACCAAAATAATGAACCAATCCCATTGGTTATCAATAAATCAAAATAAATAGAAAAATATTCCACCATAACAAGGAGCCTCCCAAGCTATAATAGCGTCTCACGCTAAGCGCTCTACTCACATATGATGAGAACCGCTTAATAGATCTAGTGGCGTCCCACGTCAAGCGCTCAACTCTCATATGATGAGGACCGCTTAATAGATATAGTGGCGTCTCACGCCAAACGCTCAACTCACATATGATGAGGACCGCTTAATAGATATAATGGTGTCCCACGCTAAGCGCTTAACTCACATATGATGAGGACCGCTTAACAGATATAATGGCGTCCCACGCCAAACGCTCAACTCTCATATGATGAGGACCGCTAAATAAATATAATAGCGTCCCACGCCAAGCGCTCAACTCTAATATGATAAGGACCGCCTGTGGGATTATAATAATTTCTCACTCTAAACGCTCTACTCACATATGATGAGGACCGCTAAATAAATATAATGTTAGCCATCTATAAATAATATTAGTCAACCCTTTTTGGGGTAATAGAATACCAAATATAAAAGACCAATTGACATGTCCCACATGTCAAATAAAAAGAGCAAGGGAGTTCCCAAATAACAGTGGGAACTCATAAATCCCAAGAAAATACTGAATTTCTAAAATGCCATCGAAATTATTAACTTTAGTGCATGCATAATTTTTAAATCAAAAGTCCACTCACAGTGCTCGGCTATGCCTGCCGACGACCCGAGGCTTCCTCCAAATGATCCTCCTCACGACCTGTAAAATAATTAATATTAATTCCCAATTTACCTTAAAACTCCAATAAATAAATCCACAAAATTAATTGTCTAAACCCCATTTCTTCCTTGCCCATTTTCTCCATCATTACTCCATTATCACTCACAATTCACCACCATCACCGATAACCAAAATTAACCTTATGAGCATTTTAAAACCGGCTAACCAAACTACTGATAATCCATTCTAATAACCGCCAAAATCCTTAACCAAGGAAAAATCTCCAACAATATCAAAACCCTTCCAAAAATTCTAATTTATACTTCATTAAATTCTTCACCTTAATACCATCTTAAAAACATATAAAACAGCCCTTGAGGGACGGCGCCGCTGCCGGCGGCGGCCGGCAGCCATTTTCCGGTACCTCCAATGCCTCTCAAATTTTAACAGCACAATCCTCTCATCATAGCCAACAACTTTCATAACTAGAACTTTGTCCAATTCTAACGTTATCTAGGGCAATCGAATCAAAACATCCTTAAATCCCTAAAACTTTCAATTATACAAACCACCCTAACGAAATCGAATTAGACCGATTCCTTTTGAGGGCATACTCACCTTGACGAGGGCTACAAGTTGAGCCAAAAATCTCGGCCTATGGTGGCCGGAGGACGGAGCTCCAGCGAAAGGCTATCCGGCGTCTCCGACGGGTTTTCTCTCGAACGGCGGCGTTACACGGCCAGTCACCGGCCCAGGAAGAGAGAGGAGGTGGCAGGGGTCCGATCCGGGCTGGAGCGGTGACCGGTGGCTGGCTGGACGGCAGCAGCTGGCGGCAAAGCTTCCCGATGGGACGAGAGCTCGGGGAGAAGAAGAGAAGAGAAAGAAGAGGAGGACAAAGAGAATAGAAAAGGAAAGAAAAACTTGGGCTGCCACCCCGGCCCAACTCTCAAACCCAACTAAAAAAATAAACTCACTTCAAAATTTCCCCTTTTTACCTACAAAAAAACTTTATCATTAAATTCATAACTTTACCATGCTAACTCCGATTTCAACGCGTAGCATGTCTACGAAATCATAATCACGTCATCTACAACTTTCATGAAGAAAGTTTTCCCAAATTCCAAACGGAAGAAAAAGTCAACTTTAAAGTCCTTAACAGTAAACGGTTATTTAATACGGTAAAAGAATAAAATAATACCAAATTAAATAACCGTAAAATAACTTAAGGACTGGGGTGTGACATGGTTCACTTGCTTATCGGTTACTGTTGCCTTCAGAATTGTCCAAGATACATAATGTGTTTCATGTATCCATGCTTCGCAAGTATATTTATGATCACTCTCATGTGTTACAAGAGCAGCCGATTAGTTTGACGAAAGATTTGACCTATGAAGAGGAGTCGGTTCAGATTCTTGACCGAAAGGAGCAAGTGTTGAGAAACAAAACAATTCCACTTGTCAAGGTGCTTTGGAGGAGTCATCAAGTAGAGGAAGCTACTTGAGAATCAGAAGAGCAAATGAGGCAGCAATATCCCTACCTCTTTGATTAGCATATACGTAAATTTCAAGGACGAAATTTCTATAAGAAGGGGAGAATTGTCACGCCCCGATTCTTAAATTTTACCTTATTTACTAGCATTGTGTTAATAAGAGTTTTACCGTCTTCGACATTAAGTTTATAATTTAATTGGTCCCCAGAGAGGTTGTGGGGGGAAAATAAATTCGAAGGAATTATTTGTAAGAGGAAATATGACGACGGTAAAAATGGTAAATATTAGCTAGTAAAAGGTAATTTTTATTGGGGTATTATTTTTGGGGTGTTAAATTTTGGAGTGGGTTTTTAATGGTGGTGTTGGACCGGTTTGGGCCAAGCCCATTTTTTTCTCCTCTCTCTTCTCTCTCCTCCCTCCCGCTTCTCTCTCTCCCAGAGCCCTCTCCCTGTCGTAATTTCCGGCCTCCCGTTCGCCGCCATCCGGCCGCCCCATACCGCCGCTCCAGTCCCAATCGATCAGCCTCCGACCCAGCCCTCATCCTAGACCGGTGGCAACCTCCCTAGCTCCGCCTTGAAGGAGAAATCGAGCCCGGAAGTCCCGACCGCCCAAAGCTTCCCGTCGCCGGAACTTCCTCCTCCGGCCGCCATAGCTAGCGATCCTTAGCTCGTTGGAAAGCTCTCCTCCCGTGCTCCAATCCCTCCGAAGGTTTCTTCCCGATTTAGCTTGGGTAAGGAGAAATCAGTGTTTGAATTTCTAGGGATTTTATTTATGTTTATGTTCGATTGGCATAATTAGGTTTAGAATTTGTGTTTGTGCTAGTGGGGAAAGTTGTAGAGAAGATGGAGAGGAAGATGTTGTCAAATTTTAGTGGTCATTGGAAGGCGCCGCCACTGTTTGGGGGATTTTTAGGGTTTTAGGTGTGTAATATTAAGGGCAGTTTAATGATGTCAATTTAGGAATTTTTGGAGGAGTTTTGGATAGATTTGAAAATTGTTAAAGTTTGGTAATTTTTGTGGATTAATAGGGTAGAAATCCGGTCATTGGTTTAATGTTATGTAGACTGTGGAAGGTTGCATTAAGACTGCAGTTATTTTTCCGGTGAAGTATAGTTAATATTGAGTTAAGAATGGCGAAGTTGGGCAAGGATGAGCGTGGTTAAGGCTCACAGTTAGGTTTGCCTATTTTGGATTAAATATTGGATTTTTAAGTTGAGAAATTAATTATATATTTGGACCAGGACATGAGGAGGCTCGAGCAGAAGAGGCCTCGGACCGAAAACAGGCTTAGGCATAATTTGTGAGTGGACATTTGTTTTAAATAATATGCATGCCTTATTTTGTTGATCAGTTTATTTCTTTTGTTGGAATATATTACCTTTCTGATAATTGGCAATTTCAATTATTTTGGAGAGTTACTGAAAAGAAGATTTTCGGTGGATACACACACACACACACGAATGATTATGAGGATAGTATGTATATAAATAAATACTAGCTAGTTATACGTGTTTTTCCGCCATAATGAGGTAAAATGCAATTATGGTGTGACGTGAGCGTTAGACGCAATCGTAGTAGCCCTATATGAATATAATAATGATTCATATAGGGAGTATGCACGTATATAAATACACCAATTTTTCCGCGTAATGAGGTAAAATTTCATTATGGCGTGACGTGAGCGTTAGACGCAAGCGTAGTAGCCTTGTACGAATTTCTATTTTTCTTATATTTCTTCATAAGAAATTATACAAGGAGTATGACGAGTGTAAATACATACATATATATATATATTTTAGCCTGAGAGGCTGTATATTATTAAGTTTTGGAGACTAGCCGGAGCTAGTCATGTACTTGCTAGTTTTTGAGCTGTCGCATGCAGCATAAGTTTTATGGAATTTAAATTGGGGAAGCATAATTATTTCTTCTAAATTCATTTTTTTTTCACTCACTCTAACGTTTTCAAATGTTTTCCCCTGGGCTCTTCGTTTTTAAAATGCACAGTCTGCAGAGTGCGGGTCAGTACTAGTAGGAGGAGACGAGGCATAATAGCTCTGAGTGCAGAGTGCAGTCTGCCCATCTTTCAGCCACTTTTCACCGGTAGGTTACCTGCTTAACCTACTAGGGGATTTTCCTGCTTCTGTTGGTTTAGTAACTCTGAATACTTTTGGGATTATTGTATAACATTCTCGGTGGTGTGCTAAGATATTTGTTGTGGTATTTGAATATTTATGGGTTGAATTGGTGAGTGGTTAACTTGTTATAAAGGGTTGTTCATTTTCAAGGGAGGTTTGCCGAGTTCTTCGGTAAATTTTCCTTAGAGGTGGACCCCGCAAGACTAACCTCAGGTTTCAGGGTGAAATTTGGGGTGGGTCTTGACAAAATTGGTGCGTAGTTAAGTGTATAAATTAGACATATATGCAACGTCAAGTTAAATGCATCGATCTTTTAGTCTTCGTATGTTCACGAACGGGCATTGATGTAGTGACTCTAGAGAGACTTATATCAATTGTATAAGTAGATGAAGCTTGTGTGGAGGCAAATTAATAAGGAGAGAGTCTAGGGTCTTTGTGTATAAAAAAAAAAGTGAGTTGTGTTCAAGAGTGTGAATAACTTTTGGGTTTGAGTGATCTCTGAGTTGTGAGGGAGTGTAAATGCAAAAGGTATCTATTTGGATACAAGGGCTTGAGTTGGGCATAAACTTGTAAGGTGTATATAATCCTAAACTTGCGTATTTCTTTCATAAACTTGTGTTGTATATATAATCTCATATGTATTTGTGTATTTCTCTCATAGTAAATGTGAGTGTCTCAGAACGTATGTTAGGATATTGTCTAAACCTCATTAAATCTTTTTGTCTTCTACACTTGTTTATTTGATCTCCTAACAATGATCTCATCACTTTTGTTTTTTTTCTGAATCAAAGGTCAACCAATTTATATACTCAGCAAGCAGTATCAAGATAATACACTTATGACAGCCGATAGTAAGAGCTACCTCTTAAGACTCTAAAACTTAGTCTAAACAAGACTCAAAAGCCAAATTACACCTCACTTTTTGGTTACAATTTTTAGCACATTAATTAAACAGAATCAGTCTTTGTGTAGAAGAAGGGATTAAAAGGTACCGATCACACCAAGCTGATCTTGTGACCGGGTAGAAACTAAGTCATGTTTGCATAGGGTGACTCTTCATCCTCCTTTGTCGGTTTCAGAATCCTAGCTTCCTTGTTTTCAATCATGGGATCAAACCCCATTTGCATTTCCTCAGGCACTGCATGCCATTGGTTTCTCCTATAGTTGTTCTTTTGAAGCTTTTTTGTCCACCTTCAGTTTGCCTTTTTCTGTAGAAGAAAAAGATCCCATGAAGCTCTTCATTCAAATGCTTTGCAACTTTAAGGCGATTTTTGCTCTCCTTCCGTCTACCTATCTTCTACTTTTGTGGATACACCCACAATTTTCCGTTTGGATTTTTTTTCCTCTGTTTTTGAAAGAGACTATTTAATTAATAGCACCATTATATTAGACAATTAGCTCCTTTATTTCTATGAGCTTAACAAAGAATGAAACTAGACAAAACAAGATACTAGATAAACATAAAACTGGAGCCAACGCGCCCAATTGCGGTACTCCAAGCCGTATGTCTCCATCTACCTTCAGCTAGCTTGCACAGTTTGCCAAATTATCAATGCACTAACACTTATTAAACTTTGATTTCACCTTTTGGGTCGGAGCTTGGATGAGTGTTAGGCCTAACTTTCTGGAATTTGAGCCTAGATTTAGGTTCAAAGACCCAAGCCCAAACCCAAACCCAAACTGATTGGGTGTACACTACCAGAAGAAAGGCTTTAGCCGACGAAAAAAAAAAAAACCAGGCCGATGAATTTTGTTTTCGTTGGCTAATTAAAAAATTTTGTCGGCTAAAGTGGACTTTAGCCGACGAAATTAATATTTCGTCGGCTGAATAATTTTTTTCGTCGGCTATAGTCTGTGAACTTTAGCCGACGAAATTTTCAAAAGTTTAGCCGACAAAATTTTCAAAAGTTTAGCCGACGAAATTTTTAAGAGTTTAGCCAACGAAATTTTTAAAAGTTTAGCCGACGAAAAATATAATTTCGTCGGCTAAAGTGTCTTATATTTACAGATTTGGACAACAACTCATCTGGAAAAAAAAAATTATACGTAGAACCTTCAAATGCAAAAAAGTCGTGAAATAAGATATGACCAGAATGGTGAAATACGTCTACGGTTGAAAAATGACTGTATTCCGGTAAAGTCTCGGTGCCGATAGTTGACTTACCCTTATTATTCACTATGCTGCAGATTTGGTTTTTGGTGTCCGATTGACTATTGTGATACCTTTCCGGAAGCGTAACGGCCCTACGAGTCAAACTCATCGCTATGCCATGACGTATAGGCTTTTTTGGCCATCCGAGTCCGTTTAGGGCTTCAAAATGTAGTTTTCTTATTTTCGATCATAGTTGACCGTTTCGATCGAGCCCTTAACGTTGTCGGATCCAGTTGAATTTTTTACCATAGACATATTTCGTCATAATGATCATATCTGACGGTCGAATTTTGGTTTGTGAATTTTAGTCATCGGAATCACAACGTGTCTACTAATGTTGTATAACTTGTTTAGTAGGTTATACAACTTTGTGAACCAACTCTACATAAGAAGCAAAATTATTAAAAATCTTGTGAAATAAGATGTGTTCAGAATGGTGAAATACGGCTATGGTTCAAAAATCACGTAAATCAGGTAAAGTCTCGGAGCCGATAGTAGCGGTCAACCCTATTTACCGTTATTATTTCTTAAGGGGAGCCCTATCGTCGAAAGGTAAATGTTTCAAAATTTTTATATAGGTGGTTGCGTCTCATCTACGTGAGAGTTTTTCGTGTGGAAGATTTGACCAAACTACGTAATATAGGGGGAGATATGAGTGTTTTCGTGAATTTATAGACTTTAGCCGACGAAAATATATGAAAAGTCGTCGGCTAAGGTCAAAAAATTTCAAAATTTTTTAGGCGGTAAACCAAAGTTGGAGGAAAATTTTCAAAGGACTTTAGCCGACGAAAATATATGAAAAGTCATCGGCTAAGATGGTTTTTGCCGACGAATAACCTAATATTTCGTCGGCTATAGTTATTTTTTAATTTTTTAATTACATACTATAGCCGACGAATACGTTAGGGTATTCGTCGGCTAAACCCTAAAATTTCTCTATTACCTACTATAGCCCTATATTCGGTGGTTATTTTGCGTAAAATTTTTATACGACTTGTTGCGTGTCATCGGTTTAAAACTATTTTCAGTTGGAGGTCCGGCCAAAATACGTAATTTAGACGGTTGAACGACCTTTTCCGTGCGTTTAGGGGTTTGATTTACGAGATTGACCGTCCGGATCGAGCCCTTATTCTTTTCGGATCAAGTTGAATTTTTTTCCATACATGTATTTTATCATGATGGTCAGATCTGAGGGTCGGAATTCTGTTTCTCAAGTTTGATCATCACAATCACAACATGCATACTAATGTTGTATAACTTGTTTAGTAAGTGTTATGTAAATGTTCCGTTTCAAAAACAAATTATACGTAAAACCTTCAAACTCTAAAAAGTCAAGAAATAAGATATGACGAGAATGTTGAAATACATCCACGGTTGAAAAATCACACTATTCCGGTAAATATTCGGTGCCGATAGTTGCGGTCAATGCAATTTTTCATTTTTCCCCCTATGAGTAGCCCTATATTCGGTGGTTATTTTGCGTAAAACTTTTATACGACTTGTTGCGTGTCATCGGTTTAAAACTATTTTCAGTTGGAGGTCCGGCCAAAATACGTAATTTAGACGGTCGAAAGAGATTGACCGTCCGGATCGAGCTCTTATTCTTTTCGGATCAAGTTGAATTTTTTCCCATACATGTATTTTATCATGATGGTCAGATCTGACGGTTGGATTTCTGTTTCTCAAGTTTGATCATCACAATCACAACATGCCAAATGTATAAAAATACTTTTAGCCGACGAATTTCAAAGGTTTAGCCGACGAATTTCCAAGTTTTAGCCGACGAAATTGGTACCTTTAGGCGACGAAATTTTCAAAGGACTTTAGCCGACGAAAATATATGAAAATTCGTCGGCTAAAGTCGAAAAATTTTCGAAATTTTCAACCAAAATTTTTTGGCGGTCAACCAAAATTTTCAAAGGACTTTAGCCGACGAAAATATATGAAAATTCGTCGGCTAAAGTCGAAAAATTTTCGAAATTTTCAACCAAAATTTTTTGGCGGTCAACCAAAATTTTCAAAGGACTTTAGCCGACGAAAATATATGAAAAGTCGTCGGCTAAAGTCGAAAAATTTTCAAAATTTTCAACCAAAATTTTTTGGCGGTCAACCAAAGAGTTTAGCCGACGAAAATAAAGAATTTCGTCGGCTAAAGTTCTTTATATAGCCGCAGAGTAGGGTAATTAAATATCCTCCTCCTCCTCCTCCACACAACCACCGCAAATAAACCCAACACTAGACATAATGCGGCCCCTCCTCCTCTTCCTCCTCCTTCTCCTCCTCCACCTCCGCCACTCTCTCTCCTCACCCCACCGTCTACTCTCCACCCCCACGCGCCCAATGGCCACCTACCGCGCCCTCCTCTCCCTCAAGTCCTCCCTTGACGACCCCGACTCCCGCCTCTCCGCTCTCTCCGCTCTCCGCCTCCTCAACCTCTCCAACAACGTCTTCAACCACACGTTCCCGCCGGAGCTCTCCAAACTCACTAACCTCCGTGTTCTCGACCTCTACAACAACAACCACCTCACCGGCGTGTTGCCGGTTTCGGTGGCTCACATGACCAACCTCCGCCATTTGCATTTGGGTGGCAACTTTTCACTGTATATCATAGTTTCTCTGTCAAGATTCTCCACACACACAAAAAAAAATAAAAAAAAAGTTTCTGCAATTTTTTTTTTTCAAAACCCAGCAACTTTAGCCGACGATATTCAAACACAATATTCGTCGGCTATAGTACTTTTTAATTTTTTTTAATAAGGTTTAGCCGACGAAATAACCTAATATTTCGTCGGCTATAGTTATTTTTAATTTTTTTTTATAAGGTTTAGCCGACGAATAACCTAATATTTCGTCGGCTATAGTTATTTTTTTTTTTTTTTTATAAGGTTTAGCCGACGAATAACCTAATATTTCGTCGGCTATAGTTATTTTTTAATTTTTTTATAACGTTTAGCTGATGAAATATTTTATATTTCATCGGCTATAGTTATTTTTTAAATTTTTTTACAACGTTTAGCCGACGAAATACAAAATATTTCGTCGGCTATAGTTATTTTTTATTATTTATTACGAACTTTAGCCGACGAATATTTCGTCAGCTATCGTCCCAGACTATAGCCGACGACATTTTTTTCGTCGGCTAAAGTGGGACTATAGCCGACGAAAAAAAAAATTTCGTCGGCTAAAGTCATCATAGACGACCTTTTCCCGACGACACTATAGCCGACGAAGGCTCGTCGGCTAAGGTCTTAGCCGACAAATTTTTTTAACAGGCCGACGAAAATTTTTCGTCGGCTAAAGTGCCTGTTCTGGTAGTGGTACCTGGCAGATCTTTGCCGTAACCATGGATTCCAGTGACTTCCAAGAGTTCACCATCTTCCTTGAATCAACTTTTCGCTCTTCACTAGTAAATATGCATAGTTTCCTGCCAAAACTCTTCATCATCGTTGACGACAGCCAAGGTGGCTTCACCACCAGCACTCTCGATCTCTACGTGTCATCATCAAATCCAACCTAGCGACAGCTCGACTAGTTCCTCCTCCAGTAGAACATAGGTCTTTGGTAGTCGCTTTCAACAAATACGGTGACCAGAAAGCCTCCATCTTGTAGCCTTCTTCAATTTCGGTGGTTAGAAAGTCACCCTCAACAGATCTGGTGGCCAGAAAGCTTCCACCCAGCGACGTTGTATGAATAGAGACTGAGGAAAACCGGCTTGGTATTGGTGACGAGCGCCTTGAAATCGGTGACAAGCGCCCTGGAATCAACGATGAGCGCCCTGGTATCAGCGTTGAACGCCATGATTGGATGTTCGGGCCATGGTGGCTAGGATTTAGGAAAAAAATGGAGAGGTGGGAGATAAGAGGGAGTCACATGGAGGCTAGGGTTTTATAATTCTTTGTAATCAGATATTACCTTAACAACCAATTTTCCATTTCGATGTTGCACAATAATAGACATATTATCTTCCACCTCTTCTGTTAATTACTTTAAATGAACTATTATGGCTTAGTTTGTCGATGAAAACACTATGGTTTATTAAAAGATTATCACAAGAAAGAAGCTACAATGATTGAAGTAATTAAAACTTTACTATCATTACATCCTTCCTTGCTGCACTTAAAACTTTATCCTTTCAATTCTTCATCTTATCTCTGGTCTTTTCCATGATATATTGAAAAGCTTCTTTCTTGGAATATCTCAGTTCCGTTGGAAGACCGAGATACTTATCATGCTTGTCCACCCTCTCAACACTATAGCTTATCATGATTATCACAAGAAAGAAGCTATAGTGATGAAAACACTATGCTTGACACGATTAGATTAGTTAGCCTTTCTCGTTGAAGTGATTGAAGTATTTCTCAAATTAAGACTACCGTAGTGCAGCCTTAGACCGAAAGGAACCGTCTCTTCTCTCTCTTTTGGTGAGGGTTAGGGTTTTCTCTTCTACGAAAATTAGAAGGGTGTAGACGTGCAGCCAGTGACGTTTATGTCCTAGTTTTTTCTCGAGTATCACTAGAGGCTATATCGTAGTCACTAGTTTTCTCCGTAAGATGGAGGAGGTTGTAGGGAGTTTTGCAAGAAGGTTGGCCATCTCAAAACAGAGGTGGAGGTGGTGATGCCATCGGAAGTTTTGGAGGTGGCTCCGAGGAGATAGTTTCTGGTGGGAGAACTTCTTACTAGCAAGAGTTTTAAGGCGGATCTTCTGATCTCAACAATGAAAGGTCTTTGGATCCCGAAAGACGACCCCCCTGATCGGAGTCGGATTACGGCAACTAGGGTGGGTGGTGGGAATCGTTTCCTCTTTACTTTTAAGAGAGAGGCGGATCTGAAGTGGGCGGTCAAGGGTAGTCCTTGGACGTTTGACAGAGCTCTCTTTGCGATAGCGGTTACGGATGGGAGGGAGGATCCTCAGAAGGTGGCTCTCAATATGCAGTTCTTCTGGATCCGACTCCGGGGTCTGCCGCCGGCGTATTTGCAGGATTGAGCAGTGCAGGATACTGGGAGGATTATTAGGCAAGTCATAGGTCAATTTGTTAGAGCTGTTCGGGGTTGTGGTAGTGTTAAGTTGGGGGAGTTCCTGAAGATGAGAGTTAGGGTGGACGTGAGTAAACCCCTAAAGAAATGGGTCTGGTTTAAGCCAATCGGTTTGCCGAAGAGTGAGTGCTTTGACCTGGAGTATGAAAGGCTTCCCCACTTTTGTTTCTTTTGTGGTTTGGTCGATCATACGGAAGGGAAATGTGCTAGAAGAATTTCTGGGGAGCTCTCCGAATCTGCATTTAACGGTCTTATGAAGGCTGATAGAATGGAAGCGTGGTTGTTTGAGAGGCTCCAAGCAAATGCAAATGAGATGGGGAGTTCACGGCCGGGTTGGAGGTTTGGTTTGCACCAGCTAAGGAAGACTGGTTGGATCATGTCGGCGCCGGATTTAGCCACTGTGGGTTTAACCCGAACTCGAGAAGAGAGAGATGAATTTGTAGAGGGTGGTGGTTGGTTGTTTGATGGCATGGAGATTGACCGCGATGCGGGGAGAGATGAACTTCAAAATCCTTGCTCCCCAAAACGAGGGCGACTTGTTTTTTCTCAAAACGGCGGTGGTTCATTGAAATGTTTGAATGAGGGAATTAGGGTTTAGAATGAGCAGTCGACGCTAATTCTGCTCCCGGTGAGATCTGACATAATGCAGAAATCTTTTTCGGAGGTAACTTCGGATCTGATTGGGGAGCAAATTAATGAGATGACAGTTTTGGGGGAGAAACTTTTGGCGGTAAAGGAGGGAGGAGTTAGTGGGAGTCTCTTAAATTTCCCGGATAAGACCACAATACAGGTGTCTAGAGAGGATAGCAGGGGGGGGGGGGGGGGGGGGGGGGGGGGTGGGAGTTGTAGTAAGTTTGAATCTTCTGGTCCGGCTATCGTTTTGGGCCCAGTAAGTGGTACAGGAAGGCAAACTTTGCAAGAGAGTTTACAAAAGGTGGGTAAAATTGTTTTGGGCCTGGACCTAAATATGGCCTCTTCTACAAGCCCGGTCAAACGCAGCAAGTCCAAAATGAATAATGGGAAGAAAGAGGGGCTGCATGCTGGCAAGGGCGTGAAGGGGGATTTTGCTGTCAAAAAGGTTGTGGTTGCTGAGATTTCTCCAAAGATGAGTGAAGAGCCAAGGGCGTGCTCCGAATTGTTTCTCCGTTATTGGTCCGGCTTTGACCCATCACTAGAAATGAATGCGTTGAGCTGGAACTGTCAAGGGATCGGGAACCCTTGGACAGTGAATGGACTTAAAGGGTTGCTAACCCTAATTCATCCCGACATTGTGTTCTTGTGTGAGACGAGATGTTTGAAGAATGAAATGGAAAGTATTCGAAGACAGACAGGTTTTAAGATTGTTTTTGCAGTTGATTGTGTGATTAGAAGGAATGATGAAGGCAGGGTTTGTCGAGCTGGGGGTCTATGTGTTCTGTGGCAGGAGGGGGTAAAGTTGAGTCTTATTTCTTATTCCCTTAATCATATAGACATGGTGATCGAGGGTGTTGGTCCGTGTAGTTGGAGGTTTATTGGTGTTTATAGATTTTCAAAGGTGGAGGAACGATATCGGACGTGGGAATTAATAAGGTCTTTGGCTCAAGGTGGTTCAGGACCATGGTTACTCGGGGGAGACCTCGATGAGATTCTCAGGTCTTCGGAGAAGGAGGGCGGGCCACCAAGAGATTTTGAGCAGATGGAGGCGTTTAGAAAATGTCTAGAAGATTGTGGTCTAATAGATTTAAACTTCTCGGGTCTGGTTTTCACATGGAAAGGTAAGAGGGCAAGAGAGCTTGTCAAGACCACACTGGACTGTTTTGTGGCAAACAAGGAATGGAAGGAGGTGTTTTCGGCTTCGAGAGTGACTCATATGAAGCCTTCAAAATCTGATCATGTTCCGTTGGGTATAGAGATTTCAGCGACTCGGATTATCAGGAGGGTGAAGAGAAAGTGATTTCGTATTTAGGAGTTTTGGTTAAGAGATGAGGAGTGCATTGATGTGTGCAGCTACAAAAGTGGTTGAATGACCTTATGGAACATGAGCATAGTTATTGGAAGCAGCGAGCTCGGATCATGTGGCTCACGGAAGGTGACCTCAACACTAAATATTTCCATCAGAAAGCGGACAATAGAAGACGGAGGAATGAGATCAAGGGGCTGTTCAATGAGGCGGGGGTGTGGTGTACATATGATGCTGAAGTGCAGAATATTGTGTTAAATTATTATGGGCAGTTGTTCACTTCCAGTAACCCTAGAAATGTTGTTCACAAATGCACCCTCTGAAGGCGCCGGGTCCGGATGGCTTTTCTCCCATCTTTTATCAAAAATATTGGCATATTGTGGGGAGGGATGTTACGGCAACAATATGGAGTTTTATGAACTCAGATGAGTTAATGAGGCAGATTAATGGTACTCATGTCACTTTGATCCTTAAGGTGAAAGTTTTGGAGCACATTACCCAACTACGTCTGATTAGCTTGTGTAATGTTTTATACAAGTTGGGTTCGAAGGTTTTAGCTAATAGGTTGAAACCAATTCTCAAATCGGTAATTGCTCCAAATCAGTCTGCTTTTGTTCCAGGAAGGCATATCTCGGACAACTCTATCCTGGCTTTTGAGATCTCTCATCACTTGAAGAGGATGTATAGTGGAGGTAGTGGTTTTGGTGCGCTAAAGCTTGATATGAGTAAGGTCTATGAAAGGGTCCAGTGGGACTTTATTGAGGAAGTGATGCGGAGTATGGGTTTTCATGGTACTTGGATTGATTGGGTGATGAGGTGCATCAGAACGATTTCCTATTCTTTTATTTTAAATGGTGAGCCTCGAGGAAACCTTACTCCAACTAGAGGGCTGCGGCAGGGGGACTCCATCTCTCCCTATTTGTTCTTGTTATGTGCTGAGGGGCTTTCAAGGATGTTAACATATGCAGAGATGAGAGGTGGTATACATGGTGTTTCCATTGCTACAGGGGCTCCTTCTATTAACCATCTTTTCTTTGCAGATGACTCATTCATATTCTTAAGAGCGGAGGCACTAGAGTGGTACAGGTTAAAACATATTCTCCAAGTGTATGAAGAAGCTTCTGGGCAGCGGGTTCACTTTCAGAAAAGTAGTATGTCTTTCTCAAAAAATGTGGCCATGTAAGATCATGAACGGTTAGCAAGTTTACTTGGAGTTGACAGGGTGGACAAGCATGATAAGTATCTTGGTCTTTCAACGGAACTGAGCTATTCCAAGAAAGAACCTTTTCAATATATCATGGAGAAGACCAGAGATAAGATGAAGAATTGGAAGGATAAAGTTTTAAGTGCAGCAGGGAAGGAGGTAATGATTAAGGCCGTCGTTCAATCAGTGCCCACGTATGTGATGAGTGTTTTTGAGTTACCAAAACATATTTGCAATGAGATGCATAGATGCATGGCGGAGTTCTGGTGAGTGACTTGGATAGGGGAAGGAAGATACATTGGGTGGCTTGGGATAAAATGTGTGCTCCCAAAGATGAAAGGGGGCTTGGGTTTCATAAACATGGAGCTCTTCAACCAAGCTCTCTTGGCGAAGCAAGGTTGGCACTTAATTAATAGTCCATACTCTCTTGTTACAAGAACTCTCAAGGCTAAATACTTCTCATCAGTTCATTTTCTCGAAGCGGAAATAGGTTCAGATGCTTCTTATGTCTGATTTAGCCTTTTAAAAGGGAGGGAATTATTGAGAAAAGGAATCTGGTACCAAGTCGGTAATGGTGAGAGCATCTCAGTTTGGCATGAACCTTGGATCCCAAGACCTTGTACTTTTAAGACTTATTCTACGGTTATGGAGGGTTTATAGGACCTCAAGGTAGCTGACCTGATTGATCCTGCGACTAGGGTATGGATGGTGGATTGGTTAAATGAGTTGTTCTTCGAAGACGAAGTAGAGGTAATCCGGAGAATCCCATTATGATTTCGGAATCCAGATGATCGATTAATCTGGCATTATGACAAACATGGCCTCTATACTATGAGGAGTGGTTATTATACTGCTAGATGTGCTTTGGTCAGTCAACAACAGGCGTCGACCTCTGCTCCCAGGAATTCCAGCGACAAGTGGAAGGTTGTTTGGAAGATCAAGGTGCAACCGAAGATCAAGTGCTTTATATGGAGGTTACTAAGGGACTCTCTGCCTACAAGGTATGCACTGGCGCATCGCATCGCCTTAGAGGACCAGAGCTATTTGTTTTGTAAGTGCGAGCAAGAGAAGCCTCTGCATGTTTTTAAGGACTGTCAAGTGATTGCTTGCATGTGGCTATGTGGTCCTTTAGGTTTACGGGCTAGAAACCAGGAAGCTAGCTCCATGTCCGAGTGGTTTGAGCTTATGATGGAGACATTACAAAAGTCTCAACCGGAAGTTTTTGTCATGCTACTGTGGGCGATCTGGATTAAACGCAATAACGAGAGCGTATTCACCGCACACGGGTGCGCCGCGCACCCGTCCATTTGACGCGGACTTTTGACTTTTTCAAAATAGACGGCGGAGATAGACAGGTGCGCTGTATAATTAATTTTCGCACAATAACATCTTATGAAATGAGCTTTGACCCAACACACACGGTTAGATGGTCTCTAAAGCTTCTACAAGAGTATCATCGAGCTAATCTAGGAAAGACAAATGGGAGGAAAACTAGGGCTGTTGCAAATGGGAGTTTCCTCCACCTGGAAGGCTTAAGATTAATTGTGATGGGGCTTTTAGAAGCAATGGTGAGGGTGGGGCTGCCGTGGTTGTACGAAATGAGGAGGGTACGTTTGTTGGGGCACATGCTGTGAAGCTTCCTTTTCTGCACATGCTGTGAAGCTTCCTTTTCTAAATCAATTAAACATTGATGAGGTGGCTTCTTCACCCTCTTGCTCATTAAGCCTTTGAAACAGAGAGATGGACTTGGACGTCCCCATGGTTGTTGGCATATTGTTCCATAATTTCTGATGACGTTATAATTAATCGAATTAAAATTAATTATAAACATTATCCAGAACAAAATCCGGTTCAGAGTTCAGACAGCCTGAGTCCACGTCGATTCGTTGACCACGTGCTTCAAATTGGCCGTTAACTAAAAGTCCCCTGCCCCACTCACCACCAAAACTCCCAACGCCGTAATCCCTAGCTAGGTTTGAACCAGGATGGATGATATGAAAGTATAGCTTCCAATCAAAAAGATTTCTAGGGAAAAATAAACGTAGTAATTTAGTAAAGTGACTGAGGTTCCCAATGTCATCGAAAACAAGCAAAAGCAAATATTTTCTTATTTTCTATGATCGCCATTATAGATTTGAATAAAAAGAAAATGGTATTTTAGATTATTTATTTATTTATTTATGCAACTAACATAAATAATGGATCCTCAATTCGTGTATCATGACGAAGACCGCCACCAGCTAATTTGATAAGTAAAGTGATGCATCATATAAGGAGACGGAGTAGTAATGCTACATTATATTTAATGTGACGTTGCTACCACGCCTTCCTATTAATAATTCTATCTATCAATTTAGGTTGTGGATTTAGATTTTGTGAGATTTAGATTGAAATTCTTCTCTACCCTCCCAACCAGGCTACCATGCATACCATATAGGGTTGCCACTCGGTCGGTTCGAATCGGTAATGGGCGTTACCAACTTCAAAACCAAACCTTTCGGTAATGAAATATGACTTTCAATTACCAAACCAAAAACTTCGGTATGAGATAAATCTTACCAACTTCGGATGTCGGTTTTTCGGTATTACCAAACTTCACAACAAATATATTTTCAAAATATAACAAAACAATACAAAACTATAAAATTTAAATATCACTTGAGTTTCTAGAGTCTGATAATACATATACAAAAGATAGTCATTTCAGTACACATTATCGAGTATGATTTAATTTTCTACCGAAATAGTCAGGATGTAAATGTTTCCAAATTTTTATATGAACAAGTTATGTGTCATCTATGTGAAAGTATGTGTGTGGAAGAGTCGACCAAAATAAGTCACATAAGGGCAGTAAAAGCTTTTTCGTGTAATAAGTGACGTTAAATTATGGTTGACCGTTTTGATCAAGACCCGAGCATTATTGAGTACAATTGAATTTTCTATCATAATTGTATTATACTATAATGATCACATCAGACGGTCGAATTTTAATTTTGTGAATTGTAATAATTGGAACCACAACATGCCTGGTAATGTGGTATAACTTATTTAGTAAGTTATATGCATATGTACATCTTTGTGAACCAACTACAAAGAGGAAGCAAAATTTTCAAAAAGCTTGTGAACTATGATGTGATCAATATAGTGAAATACAACTATGGTAGACAAATTAGGTATTTTTGATAATGTTTTGGCCTTGATCAAGGCGGCTAACCTTATTTACGTTTGTACTTCCTATGGGGAGCTCTATCATCAAGAGAGGTAAAAACATTCCTAAATTTTTACATGGGCGGTTACATGTCATCTAAGTGGGTTTGTCTATGTGTGTGTGTGATGAATCGACTAAGACGGGTAGGTAAGAGCGTTTTTATATAACAAGTAACATTGAATTAAAGTTGATCGCTTTAATTGAGACCCGAACGGTACCAAGTATAGTTGAATTTTTCTATTCATTGTCTTGTTTTTTACTAAATGGTATATACAATTGAAAACGTGAGATAAGTTATTAGTCTGTGTGTTTTTAGAAATATAAGTATTTAAATAATTAGAATTTCGGTAAATTCGGTATTTACCAAAAACCAAACCAACTTTTTCGGTATTTCTCGATTTCGGTTTTTTTGATTTCGATTACCAAAATTTGGTTTACCAAATCATAAATTTTCGGTCGGTTTTCGATCGGTTTGGTATTTACCAAACCAAGTGGCAGCCCTAATACCATATCACCCTGTCTTGTAAGCAATGACAACAAACAAGATCGTCAAAATTGGAGGCACATCTTACATCAGTTTGTCCCCTCTAATTATTTCAATTACTTCAAAATTGGAACTCAAGATTTCTTCGAATCATTTGAGTTTGGTCAAATAGATATATATATATACGCCACTGATAAATAGCTACACAATTCAAGTTTCGCTAAGGTAAGGTGATGTTCATGCAGTGTCGTAGAGGACACTTGGATAGTTAAGTTAGTGAAGAGAGCTTGTATAAACGAAATTGATGAGTTTTGATGCAAAGAATTGCTAACATTAAAGAGTTGGAAGGGTGGCCTTCCTTTACTTCCTATAGTTATCGATCTATATATCGGGTAAACACAAGATACACGATATAAAGAATTGCTAAGGCCTCGTTTGTTTCGCAGAAAGTAAACATCAGGATATGAAAGTTATTCATTTCATACGTTTGGGAAAGTAGAAGGAAAGGAAATATTCATTTCATACGTCTGGGAAAGTAGAAGGAAAGGAAATACTTTCTTGATTGAAGGGAAATATGGAGGAAAAGTGGTTCCTTCCAAAATCCAATAGAGTCACTTTCCTTCATTCTTTCCATGCATTTATTACTCATATTTTAATATTTTATTATATTTTTTTAACAACTTTCGTGATAGCTTTCATTGCGTTACTGAACATCGGAATGAAAACTTCTTTTGAAATTTCATTCTCGTTCACTTTTCCTTCCCATGAGAGAGAAAGAAAGGAATTGCTTTCCTTTTCACAAACCAAACGAGGCATGTTGTCATAATTAATGTGATGTTACGTTGCTCGATCATTTAAGCAAGCTCTACACAATCAATTACTTGATTATACACCATCGATCGATTAGCTCTCTGTTCCCCTGCTATTTGATTACTACAATATCACGTCAATATCATGTTGTCTCTCGCCCATGAGAAGAGAAAGTGAACGGAAATGAAATTTTCAGATAAGTTTCCATCCCAATGTTTGGTAACGTAAGGAAAGTCATCAGGAAAGTTGTTAAAAAATATAATAAAATATTATTATGTGAGTAATAAATACAGGGAAAGAACGAAGGAAAATGATTTTCATAATGAACCATTTTCCCTTATATTTTCCCTTCAATCAAGAAAGTCTATTTTTTCTTTTGTTTTCCCAAACACAAGAAATAAACAACTTTTCTTTTCTGATTTTAATTTTCCGCGAAACAAAAGAGACCTTATGTTTTTGTTCAATTTTTAAAAGACGTTGCTTGTTCATTTGCTTTGCCAGTTATATTATAACTGATAAATTAAGTTATATCAAAGTTACGGTCCGATGCCTTTGTTCATTTGTTCATTATATATTTAACCGTGTGTTTCTGTACAATCCCGAAAAGGGTTTGCAGAAGCTGATGGCGTGTCCGATAGATGATTGGATATCCTCCTGATGTCCTGCAATGACAAAGGTGACCAGGAGCTTCCGGTCTTTCGTCATCTGAAGCTTAAATCAGTCTTTTGGTCAAATATAATTGATGAGGGTCGTTCATGAAACCTGACAAGCTGGTGGCTGGGCCATATTTATGGCCCAGGAGTGGATCTTCCCTTCACCTGATAGCCGATGTGGGACAACTCCCCTTCGCTGTTGGTTTAAGCTTCCAGCTTCCCTATGCCTTCCGAGATCGTTCTCGGCCCATGGTGCCACCGAGTTTGGGCCCGATCCATCATGTTCTCGGACGAGATCCCTATGACGTCCTCGATTGTCTTAATCATGAGAGGATGCTTACTGGTTTATGGGCTTGAGAGGTTGTTTTATGCACAACTGACTACAAGTCCCCCCAAGTTCCCGTTCAAGACACATTTTGAGTGGGAACTTGCTAAAATAAGCCCGTAGACCAGTATACTATTTCAAATGGGTCCCGCCTATAGTCCCCCCAAGTCCGGACTCATAACGTGGGTTGAACGAGTGTTGCTTATTCCGGGTCTACTTTTCTTGTGATCTTCGCATATGACTGATATTACCCAGCGAGCTGTGGTGTCCGCCTCGCGCAAGGACTGAAATTGTCACGCGAGCTGAGGAGTTCGCTCCGCGCAAGTACTGAAACTGTCACGTGAGGCGCATAAGGACTGAAATTGTCACGTGAGCTGAGGAGTTCGCTCCGCGCAAGGACTGAAATTGTCACGCGAGCTGAGGAGTTCGCTCTGCGCATAAGGACTGAAATTGTCACGCGAGCTGAGAAGTTCGCTCCGGGCATAAGGACTGAAATTGTCATGCTAGCTGAGGTGTTCGCTCTGCGCACAAGACACATCTTGGCGACTCACCTGAGATGGATCTTGTTCCACGTGAGATGGGTCTCGATGACACACGCGAGATGAGTCTTGTACCTGGATGTTACATTCTGTGTTACTACTCGAGTGACGGGGTGTTAACGCCGTCCGTGGTTTATCAAGCCACTTGCTCCGTTTTTAAAGGGATGATATAAAATTTGTCATTCGATTGATTACTTATGTCTCTTGGTCGAGTGTCAATCTTAGGGGAATAAAAATATTAGTGGAACTCAGCCAAGGTGGGTTTTTTATTTACTTCGTACGATCTCGGTGACTTTCACCCAGGATGGATCTTACACTTGGTCTTATGATCTCGGTGACTCTCACCCGAGATGGGTCTTGCACTTGTGATCTTGGTGACTTTCACCCGGGGTGGATTTTACACTTGGTCTTATGATCTCGATGACTCTCACCCGAGATGGGTCTTGCAATTGTAATCCCGGTAACTTTCACTCAGGATGGATCTTACACTTGGTCTTATGATCTCGGTGACTCTCACCCGAGATGAGTCTTGCAATTGTGATCCCGGTGACTTTCACCCGGGATGGATCTTACACTTGGTCTTATGATCTCGGTGACTTTCACCCGAGATGGGTCTTGCACTTTGAAGTTTGTGTGTTGTTGTGGCAGGGGCATTAAATCCATGTTAGCCAGATGTCGCGATATTCCTGGGGATAACTGCCAGGCAATTAATGCACGTCGCTTCGCCCTTTCCTTTTTCAAGAAGCTACGGCGGTGTGAGCCACGTGGCACCATCCTAAGGTTTGATCAGATGGCTGGGGGTGCCTCGTTTTCATTTACTGGGTTTTTTAATGCGTCTGTTCGTGGATCGAGACGACTTCTCGCTGTCTCTGAGTATAAACTCGTCCCCCCTTTTTCTCACTTAGATCTCTTAACTATCTCTCTGGTTGCTCTCTATTTTCTCTCTGCTTCTCTCTGCTTCTGTGTTTCGCTCCTTCTCGCTGCTTCTCTCTGTCTCTGTGTTTCGCTGCTGTCGATCCCTACGATTGCGAGGTGTTTCCCGACGTCTGAGTTTCCGGCGTTGCTACTACTTCGAAAATCTAGTAAGGGTTTCTTGAAGCTTGCTATGTTTCATGCTTGTTTCTGTTTTTGCCTTTCATTTTGCTCTGCGTTTGCGTTGTTTGTGTGGTTTTGGGTAGAACTGAGAATGTTAACGTTTTAGGGATTTCTGGGTTTAACATGTGTTAACTTTGAATGTGTGTGCACTCCTGACGGCGCGTATTGATAGATCTTAGGGTTTGTTATTTTAGGGTAGATGAATTCTCGAAGTTCGACCGACCTAAGCGGAGTGAGTACATCTTCTCGGGCGATAGTGGACAACGATGAGAGGATGGAGGAGTACATTAGTCCACCATCCCGCCTAGGGGAATCATCTTCAACTAAGCCTGTCGAGTTACACAAAGGTGTGCCCGCCAGAGACATTGACTGGGCCTCAAGGGTTTTTCATGGCTTCCCGATTATCGACGTCGTAGGCTCGATAAGGCGATATATCTTGGAGGATGACACCATGTGCGACGAACCCGAGGGCAGCATGTCTCCGGTTGAGATAAAACAGTTATGCGAAGACTCAGGGATCCCGCCCACGGCTACCCTTCGTGGCCTACACGAAGGCGAGCTGGCGTGTTGTCCAAGAGAAGGTTTTGTTGCATTGCACGAACACATATTTAGGAACGGTTTCTCCCTCCCGCTTCCTCAGTGCGTGCAGTACCTGCTGAGCATGCTTCAGCTTGCTCCCGGGCAGATTCCCCCAAATCAATGGCGCCAGTTGTTGTCTCTATGCTGTTTGTACCACTTGTCCGAGATGGGTTGGCCGACCATCAATGAGTTTCGTGCACTGTACCGCCTCATGTACTCAAAGAAGCAGAATTGTCGCCGGTGTGTGTCGTTTGTTTCTCGAGATTACTTGCCTCCCATCACTGATCTCCCAACGTCAATAAATAACCATTGGCGTGCAAAGGTCGAGCTTGCCGGCGGTCGATGGTAAAGGAAATGTCCCACGTACGTTGTGCCCAACAGGTTTAGATATATCCGGGATTAGTCCTTCTCGCTGTCAGAGATCGAGAAACGACGTATTGGGCAGATATATGCAGCCTGGCCCTCGGATGAGGATTGAAGCTCATACAAATTGATCCGTTGGGTAGTCCTGGTTCACTATGAACTCGGTCGTATGCCTGGTGGGGTTCCAAATTAGTGTCGTTTGTTTTCTGCTCTCTTTTCACTGGCCTATTTTTTTTTCTTGGTACCCGTGATCTTGACTGTTGGTTTTATTTTCAGTTAGAGTACCCAGGCGCAAACACCGTGGGTCACACCCGAGCGACATGGAGTCCGACATGGATTTGCTGAGCAAACTCTTAGAGGTCGGGAAAGTGGCCTCCCGAACCGTGGTGGACCCTGCAGACAAAACTGCCTGTGTCTCGGAGGAAGCTGAGCTCCTGGAGATTCCCGACGAAGGGTATGGGAAACAGCCTTCTGACAAAGAGGGGCCCGCACAGACCGGTGACGTGGTCAACGTCCACTTAGGCGAGAAGAGGAAGAAATAGTCATCCACGAAGTCGAAGAAATAGTCATCCACGAATCGTCCCACAGAAGGCGCCAAATGTTTATGTATAATCCTGCAAGGGGTTTGCAGAAGCTGATGACGTGTCTGATAGATGATTGGATATCCTCTTGATGTCCTGCAATGACAAAGGTGATCGGGAGCTTCCGGTCTTTCCTCATCCGAAGCTTAAATCAGTCTTTTAGTCGAATATAATTGATGAGGGTCGTTCATGATACCTGACAAGCTGGTGGTTGGGCCATATTTATGGCTTAGGAGTGGATCTTCCCTTCACCTGATAGCTGATGTGAGACAACTCCCCTTCGCTGTTGGTTTAAGCTTCCAGCTTCCATATGCCTTCCGAGATCGTTTCCGGCCCATGGTGCCACCGAGGTTAGGCCCGATCCATCATGTTCTCGGATGGGATCCCTATGACGGCCTCAGTTGTCTTAATCATGAGATGATGTTTACTGGTTTATAGGTTTGAGAGTTTGTTTTATGCACAACCGACTACACTGTGTTTATATAATTAATTTATGTCAAAATTCCGGTCCGATGCCATCAAATTATATCATATTTCTCTACAAGCTTATTTTGTACATATTGTGGATTTGATTTTTGGACGAATTAAGAAAGAAACAAATAGGAGTTATATCCAATGGATTTGTTGTAAAAGTTCAAAGAACCCAAGAACCTTGGAGTCCAAAATGAGTTGCTATATTAAAAAGGCATTGAACACGATGCAAATGCAGGACCAAACACACTAGAGGAGAAAAATGAAATCAAATTAAGATATTTCCTCCAATGGTCAATTATCCCACCTACCCACCTACCCACCTACCCACAATTCCGCAGATTTCTTTTCATTTATTTTTATTTTTATTTTTATTTTACTTATTTTGTACACACGCGCCGCGTGAGGTTAAATTATGTCCAAGTGGGGTGGTAGAAAACACCAACTGACAAAACAAGTTGCAAAGCGGCCTGCTCTTCTCCAGTGGAAAATCCAATGCTGGGTCAGACTCTGACGACGGCGTCGTTTGTCCACCCTGTCACCCTGTCAATCCCCTCGTGCTCTCTCTCACGGGCTATTTCTGGTAAAACAAACCGCACCCAAGTTATTTTCCGGTAGTCGATCACTCAGTTACGTGATTATCGTTACATTTAAATCAAGATTCTTCAATCAAAGAATAGAAAATAAATCCCTTGTAACAAAAAGAAAATAAAAAGAAGAGAGGATAAATAATGTGTATTCTGACGCATCTTTTTTTTTTAAAACTAAATTCAATATAATTACAGTTGTGATCACAGTTGTGCACGATACACTTAAGTAAATAATTACGTGCACAATTGTAAGCAATTATTATTTTGTTTCTTCAAACTAAACCTAAATATCTATAGTTGTGTACAGTTGAGAATGTAGTTATGTGCATGGTTTGAGTATACACATGAGCAAGACTCCGATAGACTAGTCTTATTCACCCGTTTTGGTAACTTCTTATAATATTAGTTTTTTTTATTTCGGGCAGTTAGCTCGCTACTCTCAAGGTCTCCTATAAATAGGAGTAGTTGTAGAACTGCTTTTTTTTTTTTTTTCTTCTTCGTTTTTCCTCTTTCCTTTCTCTCCCGGCTTCCAGCTTCCGGCGACCAGCTCCCGGCGAAGTTGCCGGCCACCGCCCGATCACACTGCCGGAGATTCTCGCCCTCCTCCTCTCTCAGGTTCGCGCTCTCCAACTCTTTCGCTTCTCTCTCAATTCTGTCGTGCCGTTTCCGGCGAGGAGGTTCAGATCTGGACCTTCCGTTACGGATTCGTCGATTTTCTGATCCATCGGTACATCCATTAATGCCGTTTGTAGCTTCCGATTGAATGCGTTGGCCTCCATTCTTGTCGATCTTGATCTACGCCTTTTACATTTCTTTAAATCTTTTCTCGGTTTTTGTTTTCTTCTTTTAAAACAAGAATCCAAATCTTTTGGCACTGAAATTAGTAACCACCGTAAAATCTGGATTTTCATCGTTCTTGTCTACTTCTGAATTTACTGGAACTGTAAATCTCTGTAATTTTTTTTTTACCTAATAGTTTGGTACGTTGTCTGGTAGAGTTCTGATCTGTTAAGAAGCCATTAGAGCGTTTCTTGAAGAAGAAGAAGAAGAAGGAGAGGAGAAATGGAGGGACTACGTAATGTGAGCTCGCATTGTTCCATCTCGGACATGGACGACTACGATCTTTCGAGGCTTCTGGACAAGCCGAGGCTCAACATTAAGAGGGAGAGGTCCTTTGACGAGAGGTCACTCAGCGAGCTCTCCATTGGTCTCGCCAGGGCCGGATTGGACAACTTGGATAGCTCATACTCCCCCGGGGGAAGGTCCGGTTTCGACACTCCTGCTTCGTCCACTCGCAACTCCTTTGAGCCGCATCCTATGGTTGCCGAGGCGTGGGATGCTCTCCGTCGCTCTCTGGTGTTCTTCCGAAACCAGCCGGTGGGGACCATTGCTGCTTATGATCACGCCTCTGAGGAAGTCTTGAACTATGATCAGGTATAGCACGTTTCTTTTCTAACTGTTATGAAGTTCAATACATGCCAATATAATGTATTAAGCTGTTTTGAGCCTTCAATATCTTGGAGTAATGATATCTTGGATTGAATTGAGATGGATTCTTGGTTTCTTTTTGTGTCTGATGAAGTTGATGAACCTTGGGGGCTTATCAGTCTCGTTTTGTTACAGTTTTGCATAAGCTTTCTTATTTTTGTCATCTTCTTGTGGAACTGAAAGAATGATCAAAAACGTGATTAGTATGAAGATTTGATGTGAATGGGACTAATTCTTGATTTATTCTGTTTAGGTTTTTGTGCGTGACTTTGTACCAAGTGCTCTGGCTTTCCTGATGAATGGTGAGCCTGAGATAGTGAAAAACTTTCTCTTGAAGACTCTTCAGCTTCAAGGGTGGGAAAAAAGAATAGACCGGTTCAAGCTTGGAGAAGGTGCAATGCCTGCAAGCTTCAAAGTTCTTCATGACCCTATTCGGAAGACGGATACTATCCATGCAGATTTTGGTGAAAGTGCAATTGGACGAGTTGCTCCTGTTGACTCTGGTTTCTGGTGGATTATACTGCTCCGTGCATATACAAAGTCAACAGGGGATTTATCTCTGGCGGAAACAGAAGATTGCCAAAAGGGCATGAAGCTTATATTGACTCTATGTCTGTCAGAAGGTTTTGACACATTCCCAACTTTGCTTTGTGCTGATGGATGCTCTATGATTGATCGTAGAATGGTAAGTTGCTTTTAAATGCCACAAGTATCTTACAAGGAGTTTGTTAAGTGACATAATGAGTAGCTTGAGTATCCCTCAGTTATTAAAGCTTCAATATGAATATCCTTGTTGTCGTGGAAGTCAGGATGAGCTTAAACTTTAATCTTTCTGGCTATAACCGTTTCAATTTTTTATTTTTTTTTGTAAAATCTGCCTTTTACCTTCCTAATATATTTGCCAGCGGTTTTGCTGCTCGGAGTTTTGGTAAAACACTTGGTCAATTATTATTGTGTATGGAGCAATCTCATCAATAAGAAGATCATAGTAGGACATATTATTGCTTTCTTTATATGAAAATGATACATACACATTCATGTCAACGTAACGTTTCATTTACTTTGCAATGCTCAAGCATACATTTAGAATTAGAATCAAATAATTTAATTTCATATTCTTCAGTTCTTTTGCTATTTAGAGTAATAATCAGTGCTACCAAAAATTCTTTAGAAATGGAGGCACTCAACTCACTGCAATGATTTTTCCGGAACCACACCCAGAATGATTTAGAACATTGTAGGCCATAGGTCCAGTTGATGAAAGTCCATAAACAACTTGTTGCATTAAGAATATTGTTTCGTTTGTTTTTGTCTTCTAGTCTTTGTGTGATATATAGTTTATCTTATTTTCTGTGCTCTGACAAATGACTTTGCTCATTTTATTATATTTTTGATATATTTTCTGATTGAAATGTTCTAATTTTGTGGATTACTTTTCCAGGGAATATATGGTTATCCTATTGAAATTCAAGCTCTGTTCTTTATGGCGCTCAGATGTGCTTGTGCATTGCTAAAACCTGATACTGAAGGAAAAGAATTTATAGACCGAATTTCAAAGCGCTTGCATGCCTTAAGCTACCACATGCGGGGTTACTTCTGGCTTGATTTCCAACAGTTAAATGACATATACCGTTATAAAACTGAAGAGTACTCACATACTGCAGTAAATAAGTTCAATGTCATTCCTGATTCCATCCCAGACTGGGTATTTGAGTTTATGCCTACACGTGGTGGCTACTTTATTGGCAATGTGAGTCCTGCAAGGATGGATTTTAGATGGTTTGCTCTGGGTAATTGTATCGCAATTCTATCTTCTCTTGCAACCCCAGAGCAATCAATAGCTATAATGGATCTAATTGAAGCTCGCTGGGAAGAGTTGGTGGGAGAAATGCCGCTAAAAATTGCTTATCCAGCAATTGAAAGTCATGAGTGGCGAATAGTTACTGGTTGTGATCCTAAGAATACCAGATGGAGCTACCATAATGGAGGTTCTTGGCCAGGTTTGTTCCTCCCTTTCCTTGGACTTTCTTGGTTATTGCTTCATATGCATTTAAAAGTTTCATACGGATGTTACATAGAAAGACTGTGACCTTATTGCATTATTGTGAGGATAATAGCTTTTAGTTTGCTTTCCAAGGAGGAAACAAGAAATCATATGTGAATTAGCATTGCCAGTAAAAGCTGTATGCCAAAGGCACTACTTAAAGAAATCCCATGTGGGCTTTCTGTTTGGATCTGAATATAGGAGCATTTGGTCTGTATGAAGATTTAGAGTCTTAGCAGTTTCCACATAACAACATAACAATATACTTAGACTGAAGGATCAAAGCCTTGATGAGATGAATGAGAGAATAGTCCAAGCTTGCCCACATGCTCAAATTTCCTCCGTTATCACAAATAATAATTATTGTTGTCTACTCTAAATATTTGAATTGTTTAAGACCCTGAATTTATTTATTACTCAGCTTTTTTTCGCTACTTTCACATGTCTTTCCTTGTCAGAAATCATGGATATGTAGTTTGGTTGCCTAAGATCCTGAAATGAGACAAAATCCAAACTAATACACTTTGTCCCTAAATCTTTTCTGAACATGATTTTCTACTAATGGGACCCTTCCTCTGCTATTTTATGTTTCTCTCTGGTTTACACTTCTTTTACTTGATGCATTTGAAGTGTTTCTTGTAGCTGACCAAAAGTGTCAAATTTCTTGAAACTTCTGTTATCTTGTTTCATGGGATAAGATCTAGTGTTTATTTTATTCTTTTGCATGAAGGAGTGATATTGGGATGCTGCCTTGTGTTTGCATTTATCTGAAGCACTATAGTTATGGGCTTGTTGATAGTTATTGTTGATTTTGAAATATGCTTTAAGATGCAATCATCTAGTATGAAACAATAGTGATCGTCTTTTCTTATACGTTTTTGATTTCTCAACTGTAAACTGGTTCTAACAATTGTTGATAATTTGATATTCATTTGGAAGCTAGTTCTTGATTTCCTTATAGGTTCTAGAGTTGCTGTTAACACATAAGTGTTCATGTACGAAAAAAAAGTCGCTGTTGTTTTGTGATTTGTCAGATTTGAATCATTTGATAATGGAAAAATATGATTTTGCAAATGAAACAACCAGACTATGATTGACTTGTCATACTATAAGAAACTTGAATTCTTTTCCAAGCAGGGTTGCATTGTGATTGTTTCAATTTAATTTCTATTTGGAGATGATTGCTTTCTGGAAATGTTCATATGAGCTTTCCTCGTCAGATAAGTGCTAAGGATTAGGAACCTGGTTTGATCCTTACTATTTTACTTGTTATATTTGTTTAACTATGAAGTAAAACCAGATATGTTTAAATTCCACCATCTTATCTTTACAAACATACTTATAATATGATTTTCCCCTTTAAGATAGTTTTCTAGTGTCCGGTCACTCCGGTGTTAATCATGTAGATATATTTCTACTAACTGAACATAAACTGGAAATCCTTCTAGCTGAACCACTTAGTTAAGTCTTACCCTCTTAGTCTCAGCTTGGACTCAGGGAGTTTCGTTCCTACCTCAGGAGTTTTCTTTGGAGAAAGAAAAAACTGGACCAAGATTAGTAATTGTAGACATGTCTATTCTGTTCTTCCTCTAAAGTGTTTGATCTTTTATCTTTCCATTTATAAGTTATGCAGCATCATGGCATTCCAAATTTATTTCCTTGGTTATTTTGATTCTTTTCGCTCAACATTGACCAGAAAGATTACATTTGATGTTTCTTGACCCCCGGTTTTCTCTAATTGGAATTTTTTTCCCATCTGCATTCATGCAGTGCTATTATGGATGCTAACGGCTGCCTGCATCAAAACGGGACGACCACAAATTGCAAGAAAGGCAATTGAGCTTGCTGAGAGTCGTCTACTAAAAGATTCTTGGCCAGAATATTATGATGGGAAACTAGGGAGATATATTGGCAAGCAGGCAAGGAAGTACCAGACATGGTCAATAGCTGGATATCTGGTTGCGAAGATGATGCTAGAAGATCCATCACATTTGGGTATGATCTCACTGGAAGAGGACAAGCAAATGAAGCCTGTAATTAGGAGATCATCATCGTGGACGTGCTGAAAAGTTCATCAAATAAAGCTAGAGAAGAAAATAGCAAAAAGAAGAAAAAAAGAATAGAGGAAAGACAAACCGGCGAGAGATACTTGTTATTTCATTGCAAACCTACACCATTCTTTGGAGGTTTCGATCCCTGTAGACTTGATTGACGATATGGTTTTGTGTACAATAGCATTTGCTGAGACTAGCTTTTCGTTTTCAAATAAAAGATACATTTGGTCTTTTCTATTTCAAATCCACTTCTATGTGCTCAAAAGGTTAAAAGCTATAGACAGGCTGAAATGAGGCTTGTCTTTGCTTTACATAGGAGTCTGGATTGGTTTTATTCAATATGTGTTTTTCTTAATATTTTGACTACTTTGCTGGGTGTCATGCTATTTGACATTGTTTAGAATCCCTGAACTGGAAAGAAGACGACTTTCCTCACAGGGAAGAAATAGATCATTTTGGTAAAACATGACTCATTTTTTGTAGATTCTTGTTATGTTTCAAATGGGAAGGTCTTCCTTCCAGTTAGAGGGTTTTGTTTCTCTTTTCTCGGTTTTTGCCTCCCACCTTTGCAGGAAGGTTATTGAAACAAGTTCATTTTCCCTTAACCGATAGACAAAACAAACAATAAGGATAATGAAGGATACTGTTGGAGATGTTCTTAGTTTAGACTTTAGATGTTTGTTGAATTGTGATAAATTGAAGCTACGCTGGTGTGTTGAAGTTTTGATGCTTTATATTGATCACTATTGATGGCTGCTAGAAGCAGAACTTGTGCTGGTATTAGTCTTGCTGGGTTCTGCTGCCTACTTTGTGAATTGAAGCACGACTACCCAGATTATGCCTATTAGTCGGTGAATGTAAATATATATCCTTTTATTGAGTAGAAAGGATAACAATTGCAGGAACTAGGCATAATCTGGGGACTATGGTATAAATTGAATCTAAAAGAAGATAAACTGAAACAAAGAGACAATAATCCAAACAAGGTATGCAGTGGCTTTAATTATGGTTGATGTTATTAACTCACCTTTTTGTCCGGTGAGAAAGACTTCTCGCTCTTTCACTTTCTCTCTCCTTATATGTATATTGAAGTGACGAGGGTAAAATTATATTTAAAATATATAAAATTATTTTTTTAATTATGACTTTAATATAGATTTGTGTATTTAAACACAAGTAAAAACATTTTATATTATAATGAGCTTATATTTATTAGATTAGAAAATTTCATAAAAGTCTACTTTCTAACATTTGTTCCTTCATAAGTCCACCTTAATTTTTTTACCCATATAAGTCCACTTTAAAGGTCAGATTCGTCATCTTACTTTCATTTCATACCAAAAATACCCTCCCAATCACTCCCTACAAAAAAAAACGGCTCTACCAATTCCCTGTTGATATCTCTCTCTCTCTCTCTCTCTCTCTCTCACCTGCATTTCAAAGCAGTGACGTGGCACAAATCTCTAATCGTCTTCCAATCTGAGTCGAAGCTTCGGTCTCCGGTAACGAGCTGAAGAAGAAAGAGAAGAAGAGGACCAAAACGATGTCGTCGGAAGCCTTGAAGGGAGCGACGACGGGGTTCGTGGAGTGCGATTGGCTGCAGCGGGCGCTGGTGGAGTGTCACCGTCGAATCCTGGCGGGTCGGGCGCAGGAATCGGGTTGCAGGCACCTGAACCGCGGACTTGCCGAGTGCTTGTGTTTCTGTTGAAGAAAGAGAAGAGGACCAAAACGATGTCGTCGGAAGCCTCGAAGGGAGCGACGACGGGGTTCGTGGAGTACGATCGGCTGCAGCGGGCGCTGGTGGAGTGTCACCGTCGGATCCTGGCGGGTCGGGCGCGGGAATCGGGTTGCCGGCACCTGAACCGCAGACTTGCCGAGTGCTTGTGTTTCTGTTGAGGATTTTGGTGTGTTTCTGTTGATGAATGGAGTGTTTTGTGTTTCTGTTGAGGATTTTGGTGCTTTTCAATGAGCTAGAGGCTGCTGCCATGGCATGTGTTGATCTGATGGCCGCCAGACGACTTGTAATCTGGCTTCAGGTGGTGGTAGTAGTTTTTGTAGATGATAGTAGTAGCTTTTGTGGCTGGTAGTAGTATTTTTTGTGTTAGTCGGAAACCTCACAGTAGTAGCTTTTGTAGGTGGTGGTAGTAGCTTTTGTAACTGGTGGTAGTAGCTTTTGTGTCTAGTGGTAGTAGTTTTTGTGTTTCGTCGAAAACCTCACAGTAGTAGTTTTTGTAGGTGATGGTAGTAGCTTTTGTGGCTGGTGGTAGTAGTTTTTGTGTTTCGTCAGAAACCTCACAGTAGTAGCTTTTATAGGTGGTAGAACTAACTTTTGTATGCGGTGGTAGTAGCTTTTGTAGCTGGTGGTAGTAGCTTTTGTGGTTGGTGATAGTAGTTTTTGTGTTCGTCGGAAATCTTATAGTAGTAGCTTTTGTAAGCGGTGGTAGTAGCTTTTGTAAGCGGTGGTAGTAGCTTTTGTAGCTTGTGGTAGTAGCTTTTGTGGTTGGTGATAGTAGTTTGTGGTAGTAGCTTTTGTGTTCATTGGAAACCTCACAGTAGTAGCTTTTGTAGGCGGTGGTAGTAGCTTTTGTAGCTAGTGGTAGTAGCTTTTGTGGTTGGTGATAGTAGTTTTTGTGTTCCTCGGAAACCTCACAGTAGTAGCTTTTGTAAGCGGTGGTAGTAGCTTTTGTAGCTGGTGGTAGTAGCTTTTGTCGCTGGTGGTAGTAGTTTTTGTGTTCGTCAAAAACCTCACAGTAGTAGCTTTTGTAGGCGGTGGTAGTAGCTTTTGTAGCTGGTGGTAGTAGCTTTTGTCGCTGGTGGTAGTAGCTTTTGTTTTCATCAGAAACCTCACAGTAGTAGCTTTTGTAGGCGGTGGTAGTAGCTTTTGTAGCTGGTGGTAGTAGCTTTTGAGCTGGTAGTAGTAATTTTTGTCATCGTTGGAGGTCGGCCGGAAATCTCGTCGGAGGTCGGCCGGAAACTTTTGTAGTAGCTTTTGTAGGCGGTGGTAGTAGCTTTTATAGCTGGTGGTAGTAGCTTTTTTAGCTGGTAGTAGTAATTTTTGTCATCGTCGGAGGTCGGCCGGAAACTTCGCCAGAGGTCGGCCGGAAACCTCGCCGGAGGTCCGCTGGAAATCTCGCCGGACACTGTTCCGAAATGAGAGTGGTTGTTAACTTTTTATACTGGTGGCATTCTTGTAAATATAAAGGAGAAAATCTAATTTTTTTTGTTGGATGACAGTCTGTAATTATGTTGAACTTTAATACTTAATACAAAACTTTATTTAGACTTAGGTAGACTTATGTGTGTAAAAATGTTGGGGTGGATCTATGTGGGAAAAAATGTCTCAAACTGAACTTATATGTAATTGGCCCTTATTAGATTGATTGGAACGAGCAATAACGAGTTTAAATTAGTACTGCATGAACATTTTCTTTACATAGGAATTAATTGCTTGAAAGTAATAAATAAATAGAATAACTTAATTAACAATTGGATTCCCTGAGAGGAAAATCCATTGGATGTCGTGGGAGAGACTTTGTCGTCCCAAGGAAGAAGGAGGGGATGGGTTTCAGAGACCTTTATGCTCATAATTTGGCTCTCCTGGCCAAACAAGGATGGCGACTTGTTAAGTCACCAGCTTCTTTGCTCGGCAGATTGTATAAAGCAAGGTACTTCCCCAATGACAGTTTCTGGTCAGCTCCGGTTGATACTAAGGCTTTTGTTTGTTGGAAGAGCATCTTTGAAGCAAGGGATTTATTGGTCAATGGAACTAGATGGCAGATAGGTGATGGTGCTTCTGTTCATGCATGGGAGGATCCTTGGCTACCTAGACCGTGAGACTTTCGTCCACTGAGTTGTTTAAGCAATCGGTGTTCCCAGGTAAGTGAGTTTATTTCTGAAGATCGTTGCTGGGTTAAACTGATTCTGGAAGAACACTTTGAACAATTGGATGTCGAGGTGATTCTCAATATTCCTCTTAGACATCAGGTACTTCCCAACAAGCTCATCTGACACTATGATGCGAAAGGGAGATTTTCAACAAAATCGGCCCATCAACTTGCTAGGCAGTTGGTTCATCCGACATCATCTAATACTAATGAGGCGGTCTCTTTTTGGAAGAAACTTTGGTTCTCAGGTCTACCAGGTAAAATTAAAGTGCATATTTGGCGTGTCTGCTCATCTATTTTGCCTACCATTCCTTGTTAAGATCGAAAATGGTGTTTTTGAATGCTGGCTGCTATTTTTGCAATGCTGAGGATGAGTCCATAGAACACATCTCCAGGGATTGTTGTTTTATCAAACATTTGTTCAAGCTATCAGAGCCGTCTTAGAGATTTTGAAGGCCCTGTGCAAAATTTCAAAAGAGGCCCTGCTCATATAAAAATTGAAGATGAACAAACTCAAAACATAAAATCAAAGTTGGATCATTTATCAAATAATAATACCTTATTAGTTGAACCTACAAAAGAGGCTATCTATTCAATACAAAAACAAAAGTTTGAGGCAAAACAAAAGTTGAACCATCAATGTGCTCTTCCAAGTTGACTTCTATATCAACGTTCTCATCAGCCTCTTTAGGCTCATCATTCACTGATGTTTCACCCAGGCCTTGTGCTTTTCTAGTAACGTACCTATCCATGCTTCCCTCTAAAGACTTAGCTAACTCATCACCCTTTTTCTTCTTTAAACGTTTAGCATGTCCAGATTCATATTTTCTTTTAAGAGGCATGATTCTAAATTGTAACAGAACGATGCAACAATCCCAAATAATTCTAGAAAATAATCTGAACAAGAAAACTTGTTAGACCAGTGCTCCTTCTCCAATTTTCATAAATTCCAGAATGGCAGAATCCAACAACTTTGCCACACGATCAACCTTTGCAAATTGAAAACAAAATCAAACCATTCAGAAGATTAAAACAAATATCAATTAAATTGTACATTTGTACATAACAATTAACAAATCAATTATGAAGAATCATACCTGTGTGGGGCTGTGGGCGTGTCCACACTGTGGCTGATGAGTGAGATATAAAAATTGAGAGAGAGAGTTAGGTTAGTAGAGAAAGAGACAGATCGCAAAAAGCCGAAGAAGAAGATTTGGTTTGGGAGTTTTTGGTCGATAGGGCCTCTTCTCAATTATATGGGCCTTTTTTTCTAATGGGCCTTTTTATATTAAGTATAGTTCTTAATTTTTATATATAATTAAAAAATTATGAATATGTGTATTTTTGTGGCCCTCTTAATTTTGGGGCCCTGTACCTGTGCACACTTTGCACCTGTTATAAGCCGGCTCTGCAAGCTATTCCCGGAATTGCGTGAAATTTTTCGAACCACAGTGCAACCTATGTCTATAATGGATTGGTTGATTATCTGCTCTGAAACATTGAAAAAAGAGGATTTTTTTTTTCTTTTGTTGGTGATTTTGTGGTTATGGGAGAATAAGGTACGATCCCACAACCATCTTTTCTACCAGATTCGTACTTATATCATGTTGTTGAAATCGGTTATAGTCAAAAAGCAAAGAAGTAATTGCCAATGTCAACCTTGGACTCCTTCTCCAATTGGGTGGTTGAAAGCCAATTTGGATGGAGCATTTGAGATGGGTGTTGGTAGAGGAGGTATTGGAGTGGTGATTCGAAATTCTGAGGCTCAAGTAGTAGGAGGGTGTTGTGTCAGGATTAAGAATGTTAATGCTCTAAACTTAGTTAAAGCAATAGCTGGGACTCTGGGAGGATTGCTTGCGAAATAACAAGTGAGTTCGATTTGGCTCCCATTGTTATGGAATCTGATTGTTTGGCTTTGCTTAATGGTACAAAGTCTACAGTAATTGAGGATTCATATTTTGGTATGATTGTGGAAGATATCAAAGTTAGTCTTTCTGGTCTCCCTTCTTCTTTCTTTTCTCATGTTTATAGAGAATCTGATACAACAGGCCAACAGCTCATAAATTAGCCAAACTGGCCCTTACTACTGGTATTGATGTTTGCTGGGTCGGTAGTACCTCTTCTGTTCTTTAAGGTATTTGTGCCTCGTTCTGTAACTCTTGATCTTTATTCTTAATAAATCTAGCCGTTGTAAATAGTTTATTTAATGAAAGTTCTTGTATTAGCTTATTAGGGATATTCATGTAATTTATATACCGATTACATCTCTATATAAGAGATGGTTCCCTACTCAATATGAGACAACATATTCACTCATTCTCATTCTAAGTGTCGTTTTCTTCTCTCTCAATCTCATGTATTTTTTGTTTTACAACACGTTATCAGCAAGAATAGTTCTAACGTTTAGTTTAATTTGCTGTTGCACGAAAAACTCTGAAATTGTTGATCAACCAAGCAAAGGACGATCATTCAACCTGGTTCAAGATCATCATAAAGAAACAATTGGATTGGCTGACAAGCTTTGTACTTCAGCTGAGATGAAGATCATTCTCGCTCCGTATTGAGTAAAGTTTTCCAAATATTAATTCTAATTCATTTCTTCAAGTCATGATTATATGAAAAGCTACACCATGAAGCATAAACCATATTTCGTTTATCCATTCAAAATTTGTATATATATATATATATATATGCTTATTAATTTGTGTAGTATATAGAAAATTTCATTTGAGCATGAACCACCAAATTCATATTATTGATCTATTTCTGTTCATGTTTTGATTTTGGAAAGAAAAATCGGCATTGAAAATCATTGAACGGCCAGTAGCCTTCGTAATTAGCCATACCCACCTGCCTAGTAGTGCAAACCAAAAGGCGTATGGATCAACAAGTACATGTATCAAATTCAAGATCACTGTCAAATTCAAGTATATGCATGTGTTCCAGAAGTAACGTCCATAACCATTAATTTGGTCGTTTATGCTAGACGTTACATATATGGAATATTTATGCCTGAAGCATTTAATAATACAAATGAATTAATATTGCTCTTAATGGAGTTTAAATAAAATCCGTTTAGAAATGTAACGTCATTTGAATAATGACGCATAACACTGATGATGTTATTTACGTATAAATTAACATCTACGTTTTGTCAGTTACTGATTTGAATTGTGTCAAATTCAATATCATTTAAAAGTATGTAATTAACGCCAGAAGCATTTACTAAGTTATAATCCATACATTATGCTACAAGCATTATGGGCCAAATTATTGCACAATTAATGATAGAAACGTTATGGTTACACTAATTTGAAAAATGTCATTATAATCCATTATGCTAGAAGCATGAATTTTAGGTTTTAATTACGCGAATATTACATAAACGTTATGCCAGAAACATTTATCTAATTTAATACTTATGCGTAATGCTAGAAGCAATAATGAGATTTGAACTAATTGCATTTGGTACTTAACCGCTGCATAAATGATATTTATTTAGTAATTTATGCCATATATTTAATGTCGGTTACCAAATTCAAATCACGTCAGTTTTATTTAATTAGTTCTCAATTATGTTATCATTTCTATCGATAATTATTATGAGTATGCAATGACACATTAATGCCAGAAGCAATTGGTGAAGCAAATGAGTTAGTTTTGCAAGTAACCGCTACGTTATCGACATTCATTAGTTCAGTAAATACCAATTTTATTGCATATACATTATGTCGATGAGAATTAAATTGTTTTCGTTATAATTTAATTTATTTCGGTTTTATATAATTATTTTCACATTAAGTTTGTCTGTTATGATTTATTGCATTGGTTTATGTTATATTGGTAAATATTACTGATGTTAAGTCAGAAGCTTAAATCAAGCCTGAATATATATGAAATTGAGCCAGAAGCTCGTCATGTGTCGCCTTGAGTCCATGACAATGATTATAACTTTTCTCAAACTAGGCTCATCCAGTTAGATGTGATGTCTAGGCAAGTTTTTTTGAGGATATGTACTTAAGTGAGCCTCGCTCCACCACCTCATCATGTCTTACCTGGTCGTATACAATTGGAGTTACCGAAAGGGTTGACTAATAACATTGTATTCCTTGGCAAACCATTTTGAGCCCAGTAGGCTCACTCTCCCTCTACGGGACCTAGAAGCCCATCATACCTCTCATATTGTGCCCCGTAGGCTTGTAAAGTATGTAGAAGCTAGGTTTATTCATTTCATTTTAATTATAGTCAATTCATTTGGTCCAGCAGAATCAAACAAAAAGAAAATAATCTAATGACACTGGTTTTTCATACCTAGTCATTATGTATGTCTATAAGAGATCTTCAAAATACTTTCTCATAATGGCTATTATTAAATATTCATCATATTTAATGTGTAGTTAATTGCCAGAAGCATTTACACATAATTACGTGACATACACTATGCTAAATTAGTAGCGTGAAATTAATATCATCAATTGCTACATGATTATTATTTGAAATACATGTACCTAATGAATCGGTAGTTCATAAATGAACCAGTAGTTCATGTATAAATTGAACTTGTAGTTTCGATAATAAGCCCCTTAAGAAACTTGAAGTTTCATTCATAAATTCACCAGACAAGATAAAATCAATAGCTTTTATTCATATCATGTTAATTGAAAGTCTCCAGAAGAAACAATCTGAACTAGACATTTTCCTTGCATGAAGCAAGAGAATATTGAAATGAAAAGGCTTGATGCCTTAGAATCTAAATCAAAATTGATATGTGTTATCAATATTAAGGAACTGAGCGTTCTCATCTGGCTGATGAGGCAAAATACCTCTATGTTTCAAAAGAACGTTATTGAAAGGTAAGTTCATTGAAATCAATGCTTAAAACATTGAAACCATCAGAAAAATGGTGTAATATCTTTGCATAACCTTCGAATGTGTGGCCAAAGCGTATATTGAAGATATTAAAATTTATTAGCTAGAAGCTAAATGATTCGAGCAAATACTAGCTATAGTATTGGTGTTTGATGCACCCGGGAAAAATATATGATGCACCGTATCCTCAACTCAATTATCACACGGGCATCCCCTTCAGAATAAGGGTATTGTCTTTAATGACATATTATGTCAAGTTGCTCATTAAGGATGTTAAATACTAGACCATCATATGCAAATACTAGAATGTACACTATCTCCTTATGCACAAAATGCAAGGGAAAATTTGTGGACCTATCCAACCACCATACGGACCAGTTAAATATTAATGGTTTTGGTTGATGCATCGACAAAAGTGATCAGATGTCACATCACTGTCCACAAGAAAAAAATGTTGCGTTTGCTAAACTCTCACCCATGAAATTTAGGGTACACCACTCGGATTATCTTATAAAGTCTATAAGGCTTGATAATGCCGGAGAGTTTACATCGATGGCTTCTGATGATTATTGCATATCCCATGGGATCTGTTGAACATATAGTTTCCTATGTTCACACCCAAGATGGTCTCGCAGGTAGAACCTTGGTAATGCGCACCAAGCTTCTAGTGTTTGCGTCGGGCTATGCAATCTTGCATGCAGCCATGTCGGTCCGGTTGAGGCCCACTGCTACCCACCTTACTTTCACTACAGGAAAATAGGTCTTAGCCGACAGAACATATTCGTCTCCTAAGACATAATATCTGTCACCTATGATCTTGGCAGACGGACAGTCCGTCGTTTAAGTTCTGTCACCTAAGTAGCGTGAGGTAGATACTTAGGCGACGGAAATTAACCAGATCGTCGACTAACAACTATCCTAGCCGACGGAGCTATTTCTACCTCGTCGACAACAAGAATCGTCGATAGAAATTCTTTTCGACGAAAGATATTAGTCGGAATGTTTCCTACACGACAAATCAGAATGTTTCTTAGCCGACGGAATATGCGTCGGTATGTATGTGTTCCGACAAATATTGTTCCGTTCTTAGGCGACGATTAGTTTGTCTGTAAGTATTTTTACTGACGAATCTTGTTCCGTTCTTAAGCGACGGAATATTCGTCGGTATGTATCTAAACAGACGAATTTATATCATTTGTTAGTCGACGGATATTTCTGTGTTCGTCGGTTATGTGTTAAATCTTAGGCGACGGAATGTGAGTTTTCCGTCGCGTAAGTGTGTTTTTTTTTTACCTGCAAAAAAAATGTTATTTTTGTGTAAATTACCTTATTCACTGTTTCAAAAAATTACATATCAGTAATTCTAATCAAACACATACATATACATATGTACCAGAAGCATTGGATTTGGAAAAAATATTCATATATATATATATATATATTGATCATGATAACTAGGTAAATGAAAAAATTACAGCAGGGTCCAAATATTCCTAATTACATTAATGTTCATACATACATAATTAATAATGCCAAACGGCATTCTCGTCCACTCCTATGTCGCCTAGATCATCGTTGTTTTGTGAGGAAACATGTGGAGAAGGAAAAACAACTGGAGGATGAGGAGGAGGAAAAAGAACTGGAGGAGGAGGAGGTGGCATACCTAAGCGCTCATATATGACGGAAAACTGGGACTGCATAGCGCTATACATAAACTCCGCTTGCAGGGTACGCTGTTCAGCCGCTTGATATTTTTGTTGGGCACACTCCTCTGATTCTTTTAGTCTCTGCTCATAGCGTTTCTGCAGCTCTAGGAGTTGCTGCTCATCAACTATAGGAGGACGACTACGTGAAGTGGAGCAATTTGAAGAATGACTCAAGTCTCGCTCGCCTGCTCGTCCCATCCCTCTGATCTCCTTTCCTTTCCGAGTTTTCAACACCGTACCCAACACCTCAATTTGTTGGGACTGAACACTCTTCACAATCTCCTCCTCCGTCGCGTCAAGGTGTTGTTTCTTAAATACATCCTTTCGCCTATTGACCTCATCAACCATGTCATTCTACATTTAAAATACATCAATTAAGCGCTAACTTGACATTATGCAGAAACAAGAACCAATAACCAAATATAACTATTTACAGATAGCTCATTTTATGTGTACCTAATAAACCTTACATTTTGCATAATAAACTTCATAAGTGCATGCATGCATCAAACAATAAAATAGTAAAAGGAAAGATACTTACATAATGCTTGGTCGTAGCTTCATCACCGGCCCTGACATAGGTCTTCTCAAAACCTTTGATAATTGGAAGTTCCTCCCCTTGTATTCTGAGTTCCTCCATTGTGTAGATGATAGGAGAAGACCCCGTGTGGTGGTGCATAGTCTTCTCCCCACGGTTCCGCTTGTTTGCCAAGGAGAGTCTCTAATATACGAAAAAATATTAAATATATTAGTAAAATACAAGGGAAACAATGAAGGTAATTTTTTTTTAAAAAAATTGAAGGTAATTTAAAAAATCACCTTGAACGTATCTGACTCGAAGTGAGAGCATAGAAACTCCCACTGGTCCTCTCTCCCAATGAAATCTGAAGGCATCCCAGAGGCCCCTTCCCTCAGATAAGCTTTGTGGCACTGGTACTTCCAATCCTTGTACCTCTCCTGTGCCCTCTTCATTATCCAATTGAACATTGGCTCATCATTTTCATCCCACTCGTACTTCGTCTAAGTAACAAATAAAAAAAAATCGTTGTTAAGAACTGAAAAATAAAATAAACTTATGCAATTAAGTAAATTTACTTTTCAAACTGTTTTCAGTGTTACTTACCGACATTGCATTCCACACCTTCCACTTCTCCTCCTGATCAAGGTCGTAGAACGTCCTTGCCCTCATTCCCACCAGACTCCGTATGGCGGAACCGATATCATGTGTCACCAAATTGTTTACCCCCCTCACGTTAGGGCCTTTTACACGGGGGCAATACTCCAGCTTGATCTTCTGCCCCATTGCTGCAACGATATCCTCCGCCTTCTTTCCAGAACATAAACCCCGCTTCTTCTTTAGGGCCAGAGCTACAATTAATATACATACAAAACATAAGCACTTGAAATGTCAAAAAATCCGAAGTAGTAGTAATTAAGCAGGCACCCTGGGGCGCGCATGCTTAATTTACCTGTTGGATTTCTAACTTTCAACCGAGTGCTGCCGACGATGCGTCTTGAAGATTCGGGCGCCAGTGTAGATGATGGAGATCCTGCTGAACTACTGTCAACGGGAGGGGGCCGCACGATCAAAAGGGGAGCCCCTGGTGGTACTGTCCCAGCTGGCATTAAGGTAGGCTCGTTGCTACTACCCGCTGAGCCAACGCTCTGCCGTATAGACTCCATCAAGGCACTGGCCTTAGTGGCTCGGTCCTTCCTCTTCCCAAAAAACATGGTCTTGCACATGAATAACACATAATTATTATAGCTACACTAACAAGAAACTATAACAGGGAAAGCAACAACATGTATATATTAACCCGTCTGCGGAACAAAAACCCCTATAATGCTAGCAGCCTAACAATCTACTTAAAATCAATTTAAGCATGTGTTAAACCAGCTCCATTATTCATCACAGAAACACCTCTCATTGCATCAACAATTGAAACTAATTTCTAATTTCAATAAACATACGGACATATATACATCATGTATTTAGTCAATTATGAATGCATACAACAGGGGGTATAAGGCCTAAGAAATTCTTCCCAAAATTCAACCTGGTTCTTCCCAAAATTCATCACAACAGGGGGTATAAGGCCTAACAAATTCATACCAAAATTCAACCCGGTTCTTCCCAAAATTCATCACAGCATGGGGTATAATTAAAGACTGAGAATGCTGTACCTTTTTTGAAGACAACACGGGTTCAAACTTGGGAGTGGAAATCAGACGAGATTATCACCGAGGTCGGAGACAGACGGTGGGAGAAGCAGTGGAGTCGATACGGCTGCGGTCCAATCGATGAGTGGAGGAGAAGGACGCAGTGGAGTCGATGCGATACGGCTGTGGCTGCGGTTGGGACGATGCGGCTGCCGTCGGGTCAATGGTTTTTGCGGTCCAATCGCTGCGGCTGCGGTCGGCGGATGGCGGGGGTCTCTGACGGGCTCTACGACGATCAGAGGGGCGTAGTAGGGTATTGTGTTTCTGGAAATGAGTGTGAGTGAGGAGGAGGCGCGGAATAGTTGTGTATCGTCAAATGGGATTTAAGGATCCATTTTATCTTAGCCGACGAAAATATTGAATTTTCGTCACCCTAAACCAACTTAAGCGACGAAAACATCAAAGTCCGTCGCCTAAGTGTTAGTCGACGGAATATATTTTTTCGGCTAGGACAAGTAATCCGTCGCCTAACAAAATCAATTTTCGGCCCAAAAATAAGGGGGAAAATATACTCGCCCAATCTTTTGGCTCCCTACGCGACGGAAAAATCACATATCCATCGCCTTGGAAAGCCTAACCCGACAATTTATTATTTTTCTGGCGCTTTAGAAATCCAAACCGACGGAACTAATGTACTTCGTCGCTTATGTTAAAAGTAAATTGTATTTGCCGCCTAATATTTTGGGGATACTACGCGACGGAAAACGTGTTGTCCGTGGCCTAGGAAATACTTAAGCGACGAAATGGTCATTTTCCGTCGACTAAGTCTTTTTCAGAAAAATAATGTTGGTGAGGTTTCTTCGAGTTATGCGAGGCGAGATAGGAGGCTGGCGTGGTAGGATAGGAGCCTGGCAAGGCGAGAGAGGAGTATGGCAAGGCGAGAAAGTTTTTTCTAACCGACAGAAATTGGACAGTCCGTCGCCTAAGAAGTACTAAAGCGACGAAACCATTATTTTCTGTCAACTAAGTTTTTTTCAGAGTTCGCGAGGTTTCTTCAAGTTATGCGAGGCGAGATAGGAGGATGGCGAGGGAGGATAAGAGCCTGGCGAGGCGAGATAGGAGTCTGGCGAATCGAGATAGTTTTAACTTACGCGACGAAAATTGTACAGTCCGTCGCCTAGGAAATACTAAAGCGACGAAACCATTATTTCTGTCGACTAAGTCGTTTTCAGAGTTGGCGAGCTCCATCCTAGTTATGAGAGGCGAGATAGGAGGCTGCGACGAGATAGGAGGCTGGCGAACGAGATAGTTTTTCCTAAGCCACAGAAAGTGGACTTCCGTCTCTTAGGTTTGTCTAAGGCCACGAAATTTCCATGTTCCGTCGAGTAAGTTGTTTTAAAAATAATTTACACATATTTTTAAATATGTACGTCTGAGTAATTTTGTGTAATTTATGAAACTAAACCCAAGTTAATTTAAAAATACATATCCGGACTTAATTATCCGAAATAATAATATTGAACAAGCTAGTACATTAATCATACTCATGATAATCTAAGTCGTCTGAATCATCCTCCTCCTCAGTCTGGCCAGAATATTGATCCTCCTCTATGTCCGAGTCATCTATGAACTCGTCGTCATGTGTGGGTTTGATGCGTTGTCGCGAGTTCATTTCAGATGGTGTAACTAGCATGTAACCTATGATTACCGAAACTTGTTGGTTGTTGACACGAATATCCTCAGTATCAGGGACTACATGTGGAGATTCCTCTTGATATGGTTCATTCGGTTGATCAGTTGTTGGTTCACTAGGCCCACTCTCATCATCCCCTCCCAGTGTAGCTGCACTCTAAATATTCCTATGTGACATCACCTGCACCACTTTCCATCCCTCACCCATAGCCGGATAATCAAGATAAAACAATTGTTTTGCCATGGTAGCAAGAATAAATGGCTCATTCTCATACCATACACTGTTTGAGTCCATTGATAACAAGCCACGATCTAGAACTGTACTCCTTCATCTTGTTGGGTCAGTATTGAACCATTTGCACTCGAACAACACGACTGGCATACCCTTGCCGTAGATTAGTTCGATCACACTGACAAGAACCCCGTAGTAGTTGAAACCCATACCTTCAACCATTACTCCATTGTTTTGGGTGACATGGCCTTCATCTCGTTCTGACCCAACTGCCGGCAATTCTGAAGAGTAAAGCCATATATGCCTAAACAGCTTGTTGAGTTAGCTTCATCTTTTCTTTGAGGCACTTTTACATTTCGGCACCATAACTCATTGGAAATCAGGTTTGAATGGGTAAAGACCTGTGCTTCAGCTTTTCTGTTCGAATTCTGTTTTTCTTCTAACTTCGCAGGGCTGCTATTTTCAACACATTTGGAGTTAGGACACGTACCATCTATGCACAAACAGCTACCAATGCCATATTTCCTTTCCAATTGGAATCTCAGACATTGGATGCTGCAATAGGATGTTCTATGAGCTGGAACTTGGCTTCAGAGCACAAAATGAGGGAGCTTTTCTGAACTTTATCTTCTTGTTTTGCTCACTTTCCTCCTTATATCTATTATCATTGCATGATCTATATTGTTCTTGCATCGAGGACGCTGCATAGTTCAAGTGTGGGGGAAGGGACCGCACACATTTTGTGTTTTGTTTTGTTTTTGTTAGTCAAAAAATTTAAAAAATTCAAAATAAAAATAAAAATTGTTTATGTTTTTGTTTTTGTTTTTGGTTTTTGAGTCGTAGAAGCCCTTAACAAGTCTAGGATGATACTAATCTTCTGAAATCATGGCTAGAAGATGATCATTAAATTGAGATGATGAGCATAACATTCTTTGGTTAATCGAGTCTTATGTGATGCATGCGTACTTGTAGTAGATATGGCTTGAGACTTTGGTACAGAATTTTTGAACATGCTATTTTGAATTGTGATTTCACAATAACCCTTGTGAGGTTATTGATCTTAATGCCTTTCTTTGAAAATATTTTGAAATTCATTACTCGATTTTCAATTATCTGCTTGTTGCTAAATCCCATTATTCTTTCATGATTGAATGCTTGCCACAAATTAAGTTTAATGGACTAGAGAGTTTACTTGAACTCGCTTTTGCCACCTTTCAAAACTTTTAGTCATGACATGCCTTGATTGGGGAAGGGATTGAGGCACTTAGTATTGCCACCAAAGCCAAATCAGCCTATGTCCCTAGTTGTGTACCCAAGATGTACACCCCCTAGATTAACCCCATCGAGCCTACGTTTTAAACCTTTTTTGTCATCACCCTCATTATCTTGACCTTGAGCTTTAGTATAGCTATATCTTTGCCCTTGTTCTGGAACCTAGTAGAGCTATACATGAGATTTATAAATAACCAAGGTGATATGGCTGATGAGAAAGAACAAGTGTGGGGGAGGACTCAAGTTGGATTGCAATCGCTGACAGTATAAAAAAAATAATTTAAAAAAAAATATAAATTATTTGCATGGCCAGGAAGAGAAGATCAAGAGAAGAAAAAAAAAGTGAAAAATCAACCTTGTGTTCTGGAGGTGTTTAAACTGAAGCAACGGCCCAACTCAATGACACTCGGCCGCATTTAATGACACAATGAAATTACAAGGAGACCTTGATGGTTGTAAGAGCACAAGAGGAATCTCTCGACATCAATGAAAGCTCTGCTAGGTTTCAGGATTTTTGTTTGAATTCCTATCCCCTTGTTTCTGTAACCCTAAGCTTAACCCCATTACAACCTTGAAAAAGACCTACTTGCTCCTTGAGATGGGCAAACTATGATCTGTGGAGTTAGGTGCAAAAGTTGAGCATATTGTAGTCCATTTGGCAAGTATTTGATTTCCTTCATGGGATTATAAATCATGTTTTTCGTTGAGCCTTTTTTCTTTCTTACGTATGTGAGCTATTTGTTGATTTTTATTTTGATCTCTCGCATACACTTGAGTGAAAGCTTTTAAGCATACCTTGAATCTTGAGAGAAGAAAGAGTGCAATCCTTGTGAGGTGAAATCATGATTTGTCTTATGCATGTTGAGCTCTAACCATCACCATTGTTGTCTCCTAAGTCTTACTTGTGCTATGTTGAACATGAGTCTTTATTAACTCTCGAATGTGAGCTAAATTCTTGGTTGAGTGTTATTCTTGGTGCTAAGAAAGTAGGGGATTTCTGAGATAATTTGTTAAGGGCATTAGAGTTGTTTTCGAGTCTAGATGGGTTTTGAGTCTTTGATTTTGCTAAGGGACTAGCGAAAGCTAAGTGTGGGGGAATTTGATAGGAGCATAAAATGCAACGATTTTATAGTTTAACCTTTGCATTTAACTTGGCTATTTTTCTTTAAAAATATCATTTTAACTTTGTTATTTTCTTAGGTACTTCGTAGAGCAAGATAATGCAAATATGTGCTCAAATGGTGCAAGTAAGGCTTCCAATACGAAGTAGAGATGTCAAGGATGGAGTTTGATTACTCACATGGTCAAAAATATCAAGGAAAGGCGATGGAACCTCTTCACCAAAACAGAAGCTGCAAACACAAAAAGCTGAAAATTGGTTTCTGCTTATTTTCTCCGGTTTTCAAGGCTTATTTCCATGCGGTTCTGAGAACGGTTTCACCAAGATGACTGCCTGGATTTTTAGAGGAGCATTTGTAGATAAATTTTGACTCAAGAATCATCCAAATCGGTGATGACATCTTGGATTTATGAAGCGTCGAAGTTGGACAAAAAATCAGCAGTTCCGGGAAAGCTGTGCAGCAGTCAAGTTCGAGGTAGTGTTTGGGCTGGATTTTGATAAGCTTTCTTGGGGGTTTTTGCACGATTTTGAAGAGTGACATCATTAATATAATTTTCCCAAAAGCCAAGCCCAGATTATATGTGGAAGACATTCAAAAGATAGCCCAAACATTGATTCTAGTCAAAGAAGGAAACATAGTCTGAAAAGGAAGTTCTGAAGACTTGGAGACTACTTAAAGCAAAACCCTAATACCAGAACGACTCTAAGCCATCATATCGGAAGAGAGCCTTCATGTTGCTGCATCGCACAAGAATCCATCAAGGGGAAGTCGCCAAGATCATCGTCATTCATTCCATTCACAGTTTTCTTCTTCCCTTTTGTAATCTTTAACTTTTGAATTTATTTTCTCTGTGTGATTTCTACAACGATGTGTGGCTAGTTTATTTTATTTAGGGGTGGAGGTTTGAAGCCCCGGATTATGCAATAAACTTTGTTTTACAACCTTGATTTCGTAATTACTTAGTTATGGATTGTTTGTTTGGTTTTGGTTTATAGGGAACTCTTACTTGTTTATGTTCATGGGTGCATACATAGAACATTATGAACTTGTAAGTGGGGCTAGAATTAGGTTGTTTAATCTCTTAAACGGTTAATACGGCTTAATTCAAAGTAGTAAAACCTATAGGACAATAGGTGAAACCAAATAGAGAGACTTGCATGCTAGGTAGGCGTTCCACATTAGTTTTGCATACTTGTTCAATCACTTCCATTGATCTTAATGCTTAGAATAACTTGTTGACAGGATAGCGTCTATACCTTGATTGGTTATTCTAAGGCTTAGTAATGGTGCGTTCATCTTGCATAAGTAGTTAAGGGAAGTAGTTAAGGGAAGTAGTAAGAATTTACGCAGTGCGTCCACGGTTTATTCTTGATTGAACCTTTTCATAACTTGGTAATTGGAATCTTGGTTGTGTGGACTTTGTTTTGAAGCATATTCGGTGGTGAATTTCCTAAATCTCTAACCTCTTCTCTGTCTTATTTCTCAAACTACAAAAATCAATCTAGTTTTCTTATTCTTCTGTCTTCTGTTTTTCGTGATTTATTTAATATAGTAAACGAACTTCAAATCCCCTTAAATTTTGTGTGCGTGTTCTTCTCTGTGTCTAGTTTAGGTCTATAAATTTTCATCTTCTTCTGAGTAGTGTAGGTTAGGTAGTTAAGTATATTTTCGTCTGCTGTTAGTTAGGAACAATAGACACTTTTGTGACATTATTTTTGTGTGTGAAATTAAATACCCTCAATCTCTAGCAATGAACGATCTTTGCTTCTTTATACTACAATTGACAATCTTTTGCAGGGTTAAATTTTGAGGCTATTTAAGCCGAACCAAAGTATGAACATCAACTTATAAGAAGAAAACAACAAATCAATATGACATGTTTAAAAGAGAAGAAACCGCTATAGAAAAAGTATAGAACAAATACCTTCTTCCGCAAATATCCAATCACGTGTGTAGATAAGAGTTTCTACAGTTTCAGATTTAAGTGCACTACGATATTGGTGAAGAACTCTACCACCAACGCTAAATGTGGACTCGGAAGCAACTGTAGAAATCGGAATGGATAGTACATCACGAGCCATGATAGATAATTCCGAGTAATTGGTTTGCCTTCAAAAAGTGAAGGGCATTCAAGTTTGTAGTCCTTAGTAACCTTGGTTCATCTGAGTACAATTGCAACCGAGTCTTTTGGGTAGAGAAAACAAATTCTTCACTCTCAAACTCATCAAAATCCTACAGTTACACAATGTCAACATAACCAGGTGAACAACAGATGAAAAAATAATTAAAAAAATAACCAGAACTTATCCGAAAGTAATGAAAATATATAAGAACATAATAGATACATAGTGCGTCCAACACACAAAGTTTTAGAATTTTAGGAGATTATTTACTATTTTAAATAAATTAGTAAAAACAGATACCATAATTTAAAGAGAAAAACAAATTTTATTTACCTTCATAATATCTATGCATTCTTCAAAAATCATTGCATCAGCAGCAAGAGGAGGACTATTATCTTGATTTCTTGATGATGTAGAGGCAGAATTCATTAACGTAGAATAAACTTTCATGTAAACATCGAAAAGAGAAAACAACTTGTCACGTACCCTTTTCATTTGAATAGAATAACTGCCGTATAACCGTTTATATGAAAACTCCACAAACTGCAACTTGTATCGAGGATCAAATATTACAGCAATTGCAAGAATCAAGCTATACTCAGACCAATACTTTTCAAATTTGGTGATCATTTGGGATGCCATACTACTTATAAAAATATCATGATCATCCTTGGCTTTTCTCAAAGTATCTTCAACCACAAAGACTTGAGGGAAGTACAAATTGGATGTGGGATAATGAGTTCCAGAAAACAAGCAAGTAACGTCATAGAACACCTTCAGAAACTTGCATATCTTTTCCACTTTTTTCCACTCATCATGAGTAAGTGGATGCTTGTAGTTAGAGTCACTTAATTGCATATGAAGAAATGCACGTTGATAATAAATTGCACTATCAAGCATAAGATATGTAGAATTTCATCTGGTTGGTACATCTTGATGTAAGCCCTTTCTATATTCTAAGGAAATTTGTGCAACACAATCTAAGAATTTTTTTTTTCTTCCTTGTGAACCCCTAACATACTTGATGCACTCCCTAATTTTCACAATAGAACCATCAATTTCTTTCAACCCCTCTTGCACAATCAGATTAAGAATGTGAGCGCAACAACAAAGATGAAAAAACTCACCATCCATTAGAAGCACATCCCTTGGTCTAAGCTGTCCCTTTAGTAACTCAACAAAACAATCATTGACAGATGCATTGTTTAAAGTCATAGAAAATAATTTTCTTTCAATACCCCAATCCACTAACAGCTTATAGATTTTGTCAGAGAGAGCCACACCAGTATGTGGAGGAGGCATAAAACTAAAGTTCAGTACTCTCTTTTGTAGTTTCCAATCATCATCAACAAAATGAGCAGTCAGAGCAAGACAACCATCAGTTACAATAGAAGTCCACAAATCAGAAATTAAGCAAATTCTATTAGGAATAGAAATTAAAGTCTTCTTAAGCTTCTTCGTTTCTATAGCATGCATACTCATAACATCTTCTTTAGCAGTGTTCCTAGATATCAACTTGATATCAGCACATATATAAGTAAATAGGTTTCTAATCCCAGCATACTCAACAAACTGAAAAGGCAAATCATGCATAACAATAGTTGTCACCAATAGTTCACGAAATTTGTCATGATCAAATCTAGTAGACCTTGTGATCAGAAAGCCATCATCATTATGTGATACAACTAAGTGTCCTAGATCTAGAATTTTTTGTTTCACACAAGATGCTATATGTCGTTTCAGATTCCCTGTACCATACCTGCTAGAGCACAAGTAGGTAACACCGCATCCTAGACACTTAGCCTTTTGTTTCTTATCCGGACCCAATGGAAGAACTTCAAATTTAGACCATACATTTGAGGTGAGTTTTCTTCGCCTCTTACCACACTTTGGAGATGCAGTATTTGTTTCTTGGCAATCTTGCATCACATTCTCATTGGTCTCGGCAATATCACATTGAGCGTCTTGACACTACCAGAAGAAAGGCTTTAGCCGACGAAAAAAAAAAAACCAGGCCGACGAATTTTTTTTTCGTCGGCTAAAGTGGACTTTAGCCGACGAAATTTTCCTTCGTCGGCTAATTAAAAATCTTCGTCGGCTATGATCAACTTTAGCCGACGAAATTTTATTTCGTCGGCTAAATAATTTTTTTCGTCGGCTATAGTCTGTGAACTTTAGCCGACGAAAATTTCAAAAGTTTAGCCGACGAAATTTTCAAAACTTTAGCCGACGAAATTTTTAGAGTTTAGCCGACGAAATTTTTAAAAGTTTAGCCGACGAAAAATATAATTTCGTCGGCTAAAGTGTCTTATATTTACAAATTTTGATGCAATATAGTCCTACGCAAAAAGGGGTGTAACTTTTGATCCGTCCGTCAGAAATTGCTGAAATTTTGACAGCAGCTCCGCAGGCCCAAATCCAAGCTAATTTCCTTTCGGGGCCAATCCGACCGTCGGATCTAGCGATCCGAGGCTTTTTATGTAATTTTCTGTTTTTAGGGTTTGGTTTTTTTCTTTTAAAACTGCGGTCAACCCTATTTACCGTTAAAATTTTTATACGACTTGTTGCGTGTCATCGGTTTAAAACTATTTTCAGTTGGAGGTCCGGCCAAAATACGTAATTTAGACGGTCGAACGACCTTTTCCGTGCGTTTAGGGGTTTGACTTACGAGATTGACCGTCCGGATCGAGCCCTTATTCTTTTCGGATCAAGTTGAATTTTTTCCCATACATGTATTTTATCATGATTGTCAGATCTGACGGTCGGAATTCTGTTTCTCAACTTTGATCATCACAATCACAACATGCATACTAATGTTGTATAACTTGTTTACCAAGTGTTATGTAAATGTTCCGTTTCAAAAACAAACTATACGTAAAACCTTCAAACTCTAAAAAGTCATGAAATAAGATATGACGAGAATGTTGAAATACATCCACGGTTGAAAAATCACACTATTCCGGTAAATATTCGGTGCCGATAGTTGCGGTCAATGCAATCACAACATGCCAAATGTATAAAAATACTTTTAGCCGACGAATTTCAAAGGTTTAGCCGACGAAATTTTCAAAGGATTTTAGCCGACGAAAATATATGAAAATTCGTCGGCTAAAGTCGAAAAATTTTCGAAATTTTCAACCAAAATTTTTTGGCGGGCAACCAAAATTTTCAAAGGACTTTAGCCGACGAAAATATATGAAAAGTCGTCGGCTAAAGTTGAAAAATTTTCAAAATTTTCAACCAAATTTTTTTGGCGGTCAACCAAAGAGTTTAGCCGACGAAAATAAATAATTTCGTCGGCTAAAGTTCTTTATATAGCCGCAAATAAACCCAACACTAGACATATTGCGGCCCCTCCTCCTCTTCCTCCTCCTCCTCCTCCTCCTCCTCCTCCTCCTCCTCCACACAACCACCACAAATAAACCCAACACTAGAAATATTGCGTCCCCTCCTCCTCTTCCTCCTCCTTCTCCTCCTCCACCTCCGCCACTCTCTCTCCTCACCCCACCGTCTACTCTCCACCCCCACGCGCCCAATGACCACCTACCGCGCCCTCCTCTCCCTCAAGTCCTCCCTCGACGACCCCGACTCCCGCCTCTCCGCTCTCCGCCTCCTCAACCTCTCCAACAACGTCTTCAACCGCACGTTCCCGCCGGAGCTCTCTAACCTCACTAACCTCCGTGTTCTCGATCTCTACAACAACAACCTCACCGGCGTGTTACCAGTTTCGGTGGCAACTTTTCACTGTATATCACAGTTTCTCTGTCAAGATTCTCCACACACACAAAAAAATATATAAAAAAAGTTTCTGCAGTTTTTTTTTTCAAAACCCAGCAACTTTAGCCGACGATATTCAAACACAATATTCGTCGGCTATAGTATTTTTAAATTTTTTTTAATAAGGTTTAGCCGACGAAATAACCTAATATTTCGTCGGCTATAATTATTTTTAAATTATTTTTATAATGTTTAGCCGACGAATAACCTACTATTTCGTCGGCTATAGTTATTTTTTAATTTTTTTAATAAGGTTTAGCCGACGAAATAACCTAATATTTCGTCGGCTATAATTATTTTTAAATTTTTTTATAAGGTTTAGCCGACGAATAACCTAATATTTCGTCGGCTATAGTTATTTTTTTAATTTTTTTTATAAGGTTTAGCCGACGAATAACCTAATATTTCGTCGGCTATAGTTATTTTTTAAATTTTTTTACAACGTTTTGCCGACGAAATACTTCGTCGGCTAAAGTCTGGGACTATAGCCGACGAGATTTTTTTCGTCGGCTAAAGTGGGACTATAGCCGACGAAAAAAAAAAGTTCGTCGGCTAAAGTCATTACAGACGGCCTTTTCCCGACGACACTATAGCCGACGAAGGCTCGTCGGCTAAGGTCTTAGCCGACGAATTTTTTTAACAGGCCGACGAAAATTTTTCGTCGGCTAAAGTGCCTGTTCTGGTAGTGTGAGTATTGTCATGAATAACATCCATCTATCATACATAATACAATATATTAGTAACTAAAAAGCTATAGGCAGAACAACGTTTTCTCTTAATTGTGAGTAAGGCTGAATATATAACAAATGTATAGATTTTATGTTTTTTATATAAATAATGGTATCAAACAATAACCATAAGAAGTTCATGAAAATTTGGTAAAAAATTGGTTCACACTAGCACGTGGACTATATACAAACTTAATTGAGATTTATAATAAGCAATAAACATCACGTGAAACAAAACAAGAGAATAAAGATGGAGTGGGAGATATTAAATTGATAACAACCATGTCTCTCATCGCAAGAGTTGATCGAGCAAAACTAAGAATCAGTCAAATAATTCTCATATATAAAATTGTCATTGACGTGATCAAAATACCTTTGCAAAGAGTTGATGAGCCGTGAATACAGAGCTAATGAGCCGTGAACCTTAAGGTTTGTGTATTGATACAAGAGTACAAGACTGAAACAAGAGAATTTATAGTATTTTGGTAACTCTAGGGTAAAGTAAAGAAAGACGTACTTAACCCTTATACACATGTAATATTGCTTTTTAAATGGGTCGTGTACGCGGGTTATATATTATATAACCCAACCCATCTAATAAACGTGTTATTTGAGTTCATTTCGTGTTGGCGGGTTGACTCGCTTTTTAATCGTGCTGGTTCTACCAGCTTTATTTTGTGTGGGTTTCGAGTCGTGTCGGAATTGACAGCCCTACTCACAGGTTTGCCAATTTTGGATACGAAAATAATGGCAATCGAGAATGGTTCACTACAGCTCTTGAATTTGTTCAGGATGCCCTCATGTACGATATTCATACTCATTAATAAATTTATTTCTTCTTTAAAAAAAAAAGGGTGAGATCCACGAAACGCTATTAAAGACCGGCACCCAAAGGGTGTTCACTCCCTTGTTGCATCTCTCGGTCATATTCTACTATCAATGTACGTTTGAAAACATATATAATATCATTTAATTCACGAGTCACTCTGAGCTTTGTCATGAATGAAATCACTAAAAAAAACAAACTTGCCTTCATTCGGATGAAGAACACGTACTGTATATAGATGATGTCCGAGAAGAGAAGGAACCCTAAACTTGGAATTGTTGTCAATTGATATTAGAGTGGCGTATGCAACCATCTAATTTGAAGTTTCCATATAGGGTGTATAAGCCTATACGGTTTCTTAGAATTTCAAAATTCATCACAGGAAAGAAACCTTTAATTTCTTACCCTACGGATTCATATATGGCATAGACATTAATCATCATATTTATTAAGAATCTCTAAATTAATCCGTTGTCATCAAAACCCAACAAACATTATCGCCAAAATGGAATTCAGGTTGAGCAGTGATATATTTTTGAAGAAGAGCATCAGATAATGACCTCACCATCTCTTAAAGCTTATAACACAGCTCCAATCTCGGCCAAAAACTCTAACCAAAGCCTCTCTGTCTCTCTGATCTGAATTTGAAAGCTAGTAGTGCATATGGGGCCGCAGGGTAGCACTGAGATTTCAAGCAGTCCTAGTAGTGTAGTGGATGGAATACTGAAGCCAGTGATGACGATGGTGGCGGTTCAGATTGCATATGCAGCAATGGGTATCTTCTACAAACTTGCAGCAGACTCTGGAATGAATCTCAATATTCTCGTGGCCTACCGTCTCATGTTTTCCTCCGCCATTATGATTCCTCTTGCTCTTATAGTCGAAAGGTAAATCTTTACAACCATAATTAATTTTTTTATTTTTTTTTGGTTTCTTACAATTCTTGAATCTGATAAAAGAAAAGGTTTCTTGAAATTTTTATATATTTACAGGAACAGCAGGCCCAAACTTACTCTAGTCGTACTCTTCCAAGCTTTTCTCTGCGGATTATTTGGGTACTAATTCATGACTTAGTAATCTAGGTAGAAGTGATCAACAATATTAGTTGTCTAAGCTAGACGCTGTATATATATTGCAGTGGATCATTGTCACAAAATTTATACATAGAGGGATTGGCCTTAACATCACCAACATTTTCTGCAGCCGCTGCAAATCTGATTCCGGCCATCACCTACATCACGGCAATCTGTTTCAGGTTAGTAAATGAATTAATTTATTTTCATTTTTATATTGATGATTTGGATGCATATGCGTTGGTTGATTAATGAATTAACCCCAGGTTGGAGAAATTGACACTAGGAAGCCATGCAGGGAAGGCAAAGCTCGTGGGAACCGTTGTGGGTATTGCTGGTGCTGTGGTCTTTACCTTCTACAAAGGACCAGAATTCTCAATCTGGTCTGTTCACGTTGACCTACTCCAAGGACACCACCCGGCGCCGTCATCCTCCCATAGAAGCACCGGTAGCCACTTGCTGGGCGCCTTCTTCGCTTTCGGCAGCGCCGTTGCCTACTCAATGTGGCTCATAGTTCAGGTGATCGAGCTTGATTGTGTAGCAATTATGTTTGGTGTACTTGTTTGATTTTCGAATTAATAACTGCGCGCATTTGAATAACTTGGATGAAGTTTCAGGCAAAAATGAGCAAGAGATATCCATGCCCTTACTCGAGCACGGCTCTGTTGTCAGTGATGGGATCGATTCAGTCGGTAATTTTTGCAGTCTGCGTGGACAGGGATTGGAGCCGGTGGAAATTGGGTTGGAACATCAAGCTTTTTACCGCTGCATATACGGTAAAATCATCAATCAATAAGAACAATCAACTACATGGGTGTAGACAGTGCGTATGTAAATTATTATTGTGGTTTGATCAATGGATGTAGGGAATTGTTGCTTCGGGGATGGTGGTGGTTATGATCTCCTGGTGTGTACGCAAGCGAGGTCCATTGTTCGTGTCAGTTTTCGCTCCTCTTTGCCTAGTGATTGTGGCGATTGCTAGTTCTTTGTTGCTCAATGAAAACTTAAGCCTGGGAAGGTAAGCAGCAAGCTTTTTCAAAGTGCAAATTAAGCGTGCTAGCTAGTGTTTGAAAAACAAATTTCACTAATATATTAACATGTATTAATGTGTTCTTGCTTGATCATTGGTGATGATCTATGACAGCGTATTAGGAGGGACTTTAATTGTATGTGGGTTATACATGGTGCTATGGGGAAAGAGCAAGGAGATGAAGACGGTTATTGATGTAAACAGTGATCAAGAACAACCAGCTGCAGTACCAGCACTGCCATCTTCAACAAGACCCCAAGATTCCAAACTCATCGAAATGGTCGAAACAACTCGAGCGCCTGACACTAATACCTCCGATAACAATAACAGCAACACAATTGTTGGATCTAGTTGATACAATATTAATTAGCCTCAAAAATTTGTTGTATTTGCTAGTTTGTCTAAACTAATATTAGGAGGTTGATCATGTTGCCCGAAGGCTTATGTGCATGGTAGGCTTTTCCGATAACGAAACTCGAATACAATCACATAAATGTAGGTTAATTTTAGGGAAAATGCCTATTTAGTACTTTAAGCATGTTGCACTTGAGCGGTGCTTCCAATATTTCTCCTATGGTATGAGTAATTCGCTAAGCTTCACACGTAGTTGTCTTTGTTCTTCTGTTTGTTCCGGTGAATAAGGAGCTTTTATATAATAATGTCATGTAGTTTTTCCCGGATGTATAATATACACATCTCCCTTCATGTTCATCAAACTCGCTCAGTTAACATGCCATTGTATGATCTTAATTTTGCATCCATCATATGACTTGATGAGTCGATCTCGATCGCACTTCTACATTACTCTACAAGAGTGCAACAAACCTGCGATTTAAATTGATGAGGAAAACAGACGTTTGTCTTTGAAACCAGGAACGCGATCAAGCTTTATCAATTAGGTCTATTTTTTTTAACAAGATTATCAATTAGGTCTTTGAGCAAGGGTTTCGACAGAAATATGATGACTGGTTTTCGAGCTTGAACAAAATTGATCAAAGCTTTTTGAGTTTCGGTATTTACTATACCACGGCAATTCCACACAATTCCACCCCAAGATCTTGCCTTGTAATATAGTTGAGGATTGAGGATTGAGGATTGAGAATTGATGTAGGGAGATTAGACGCATTCAGGAGTATGAAAGATGTTTGTGGCACTTGGAGCAACTTTAGCAGATTCTCTATTTTAACTTTTAGCTATTTTAGAGAGCGTGTTTAGTTTTTTTTTTTTATATTTTCGGAACTCCAGCAGACTAGCCAAAGTATAGCTATTATGACTTTTAGCTATCTCGCTAATTAAATATAAAGATCGAGATGACTCAGATGAGTCTAGCTATAATTTAATACATTCCTTGTAAGATATTTTACGTGTGTAGACATATAAAATTTAACGATAATAATAATCGTTGAATAATCCAAGCAAATACATGGCTCGTGAGTCAACAAAATTGGAAAGCCATCGGAAATAACACGTGGCAACATGAAAATGGTCGGCCGACAACAAAACCTTAAATCCCGATTGAAATCAATTATCAAGTGTCGATTGATGATCAGATATCAATTAAATTAAATTAATCAAACATCCCCAAAAATAATTGGTGATGGTTCGCGAGCGGTCAAGCGAGCTAGAGAGTAGAGTTCGCGAGGCGACCTAGACTTTGCAAGGCGAAATGGATTTCGCGGCGCGAACGAGACTTCGCCAGGCGAACCGGACTTTGCAAGGCAAAATGACTTCACGCTTGTAGATTTACATGAAGGGGAGGCGAGATGGCTCCGCGCGCATAGATTTACATGAAGGCGAGGTGAGATGGCTCCCCTCTTGTAGATTTACATGAAGGCGAGGCGAGATGGCTCCGTGCGTGTAGATTTACATGAAGGCGAGGCGAGATGGTTCTGCGCGAGTAGATTTACATAAAGGCGATGCGAGATGGCCCCACGCGAGTAGATTTACATGTAGGCAAGACAAGATGGCCCCGCGTAGGAAACTTCGCGAAGAAGCTAGAAGATAGAGTTCAGTCATTTAAACAAAAAAAAATATCAAAAGTGATAAACCCTCATCCTTGAACTACGTGATGACTTAATTCTTTCTTCGGAAGGATACGTAGGCAGCCTGAAAATTATATTCTTGAGTTCAGTCACATCAAAAAAAAAATCTCTTTTTATTGCATAATAAGTTCTATTGTCAAAATGATTTATTATATGCACAAAAGAAAAAAAGAAAGTTACTAAACGATGATGGGCCCTTCACGTCCAGGATAGGCCTTTGAAGCTGTTACGTTGATTTTCAAAATCATCTCGAAACCTCTTTGCTTCCTTAAGTTCTTCAGCAGTCAACTCTAGAGTCTTCTTGATTTGGACTTTCTGCTTCTCTAAATCAACAAGCCTTTTGTCGTAAAGTAGAAGACTCGCGTCTAGGGAAGCTATTTCCTGCTCCAACCTCCGCTGTTTCTCCTTCAAGTTCTCCAAGGACTCAATCACAACTTGACGTTGACCAAGATCAGTTTGACGATGATGCATGGTGATGGTAGCAAACATACCTCAACACGATTTGGAGTTTGTTGAGAGGGACCAGAAACTTCGCCAAGAAAATTTCTATTAAGGAGAAACTCATCGTCGGGATTGAAATAAACAAAACCAAGGTCGGGTTCAATCCTTCGACACTTGAAGTTCACGTCCCTAGAACTATTACTACTCCCACTAAGTCTTTTTCCTTGAAGTGTTGATCCCCTTTAATTTAAAGTGACTCCGGGCGAGATGATAATCAGATGAGCCCCTATGACCTTCTAAAGTTTGGTGCAGATCATTCGAAGAGTTGCTATTTGGAGGTAACGCCTTGATAGAAGATGCGTGAAGGTTATTGTCAGGTTTAATCTCGCGGATAACCACTCTCTGGCGAGACGGCATCTCGCGGGTAACCACTCTCTGGAAAGATGGCATCTCGCGGATAACCACTCTCTGGCGAGATGGCATCTCGAGAATAACCACTCTCTGGCTGGGCAGTACCACGCGAGCAGCGATCTTGTCTTCTTTCGCTTTTAAAGGCTTGTGTTGCGACCCAACAATAGGCATTGTTGCTGTAGTCATCTTAGGCATGGAACGATATGCTTTAGACCACCATTCAACATAATCACGAGTCACCATGTACTCTATTAGAGCACTCTCACGGTTAACGATCACTTTGCTGTTAACGTTCTCACGGTCAAAGATCACTTTGCGGTTAACGTTCTCACGATCAACGATCACTTTGCAGTTAAACGTTCTCAAAGTCAACGATCACTTTGCGTTCTTTAGAATAAAGAACGAGCTTGTGCGTCTCCAAAGTACTCTGCCAACCATGTATACATGTAGTGAAAGGGTAAAGTGGCCGAACAGTTCCCTGGGTCTTTGGAAGCAGAGATCTCTTTCATGCCTTGATAAATGTTGGTCAACACGGTCATAGCTGAAGAGCGATGCAAACACCACTCGGCCGGTAAAGGCCTGTTTTGTGAATGAGATCTTCGCTTCGGCTTAGGATGTCTTCTAACCATTCCCAGTAACGTTCCATGTAGGAGAAGACTCCGTTGGCACGAAACCCTCTCCATTGCACTGAACCATTGCACGTACGGTCGCTGAGAAGCATGAACGGTGTTTGAGGAACATTATGGTCATGATGGGCAGACTTCAACATCCACACATCTGTGCTTCGCTTCTCACAGGTGGATTTGGCTGATTGGAAGGTGGCCAGCTGACGTGATTGTTGTTAAGTCCACCGAGAAATATGACCTGAACCATCGTACGAGGGCGACTCAAGGGCGCGCGGCCCAGTCAATGAAGGATAGATATATAAGGTGGTGCCATCGCTTTGAACGTCGTTAGTGTCTTCAAGGATAGTGATTGTGCCTTTCTTGAAACTCTTGAAAAATGCCATGCGAAGTGGTGTAAGTCTACACAAAGATTTGTTGAAAGGACTGCACCTCGCTGCCTTAAACTTCTGCTGTACCTCGCTGCTTTAAAATTCTGTTGCGCCTCGCTGCCTTAAAATTCTGCTGCGCCTCGCTGCCTTAAAATTCTGTTGCGCCTCGCGGCCTTAAGATTATGCTGCGCCTCGCCGAGTAAAGTTTCTGCTGTTACTGATGGATAACTCATAAATACAAGATTAAAAAAAAAAAAAAAAAAGAAGAGTCATCGAACTATATAACTCTGCACCATAGCAATCAAATAAAAAGGCACTTAAAAAAAAAGAGAAGTGTACTGCTGATCTCGCAGTGAGATGGTTGTAACTTTGTGATGGAGAATGTTAAACCGGAAGCTCTAATTTATAGTGCAGTTTAATTTCCTCATTGAAACTGGAAAATCATGGAGGATCAAGTGAATCAAGAAAGACATCAAAGGTTTCCGTCTGGTACTTGGAAACTTTACCGAATCAAATTCGTAGGAATCCTTGCGAATTAAGGAATCCCTACAAAATTTGGATATCCTATAAATTCAAGGAATCTCTACAAGAAAATAGGGAATCCTTACAAAATTAGGAATCCTTATCAATTCGGGAACTCCCACAAAATTAACCCATTAACATAGACTTCAAGTCGCGCCTCTGGCACATGATGACAACATGGCTACGACGCACCTTGAAGTGGGGGCATTTGTAGACATATAAAATTTAACGATAACAATAGTCGTTGAATAATCCAAGCAAATACATGGCTCGCTCGTGAGTCAACAAAATTGGAAAGCCATCAGAAATAACACGTGGCAACATGGAAATGGTCGGCTGACAACAAAACCTTAAATCCCTATTGAAATCAATTATCAAGTGTCGATTGATGATCAGATATCAATTAAATTAAATTAATCAGACATCCCCAAAAATAATTGGTGATGGTTCGCGAGCGGTCAAGTGAGGTAATCAGAGCGGCCAAGTGAGCTAGAGAGTAGAGTTCGCGAGGCGAACTGTACTTCGCGAGGTGAACAAGACTTCGTGAGGCGACCTAGACTTCGAGAGGCGAACTGGACTTTGCGAGGCGAACTGGACTTCACCAGGCGAATTGGACTTCACAAGGTAAAATGACTTCGCGCTTGTAGATTTACATGAAGGCGAGGCGAGATGGCTTCGTGCGCGTAGATTTACATGAAAGCGATGCGAGATGGCTTCGCGCTTGTAGATTTACATGAAGGCGAGGCGAGATGGCTCCGCGCGTGTAGATTTACATGAAGGCCAGGCGAGATGGCTCCGCGCGCGTAGATTTACATGAAGGCGAGGCGAGATGGTTCTGCACGAGTAGATTTACATAAAGGCGAGGCGAGATAGCTCCGCTAGAGTAGATTTACATGAAGGGGAGGCGAGATGGCCCCACGCGAGTATATTTACATGAAGGCGAGGCGAGATGGCCCCGTGTGGGAAACTTCACGAAGAAGCTAGATGACAGAGTTCACATGCATGCGGGGATGTACGTTCAAGATAAGTCGTCCGCAAAGTGGGACGAGAAATCACCGTTTGCTTGGAAATCAAGGTTCCTCGCGGGATACCTTCCATATCCGCGAGATGGCTCGCCCTTGCTAAGGATCTTGATCAAAACAAGACATTCAATCCAAAGCAATCTGGGCATATCTAAATCTTAAGATTTGATTGATTTGATTATGTTAAAATCAACAAGTAAATTAATCAGTCAAGATTCATTGATTCGATTAAGGAAATATTATTGATTTAGAATCTTCATTACTTGCCTTAAGTGGAGGCATGTTAACACTATAAATACCCCCTCTCATATCAAGAGAAGGGAGCAAAACCAGGGAGCATAAACAGAAGCAGCGAACTAGAGAGAGAGAGAGAGAGAAATCCCTCCGCGAGTTCAGAAGTCTCCCATAAATCCTTGAAGAACTATCAAGCTTCCCAAATAGCCAGTTCTTCATTAAACCCTTGAAGAGCTATCAAGCTCCCCAGATAGCCAGTTCTTCACTAAACCCAAATCCAAATCCAAATCCCAAATACTTGTTACGTGATCAACCCGCGTAATCCTCAAGAACAAGTGCTTGTCACCCTTGAGTTAAACCTATATTCGGAGATAGAATCAGAGGAATTCACAAAGATTGTAACCCGCATTCGCATTGATTAAATTAAATTATTATTTGTACACGTGTTGTTCTATTATTTGTCGCAGATATTTTCGTGTTTACAACGTGATATATAAATATATTTAAAATATTTAATCTTTGTTTAAAGAATAATGTTGATGTAATGCTAGCTAAAATAGAGAGCATTGATGCACCCGCATTTCTAAAGTAGCTAGTAGACTAAAATTTAACTAAAAAATGGCTAGCATTGCTAAAGATGCTGTTATGATTGTTTTTTTTTTCTTTTTCTGTCCACAAGTCCTCATACAACCTTCCCAAGATTGCAATATTTGGGATCTAATTTTCTGCCAATTGACTCAAGTGTCTGTTTCCAATATAATTATATAATTTAGATGGAAATCCTGGCCTGCCCCATTGCAAACTTCATCGCTATACCATATGTTGACCGTTCAGCGTGCATATTCTATTGAGATAAGACTCACGACTACAACACTGAGCAACAACCACACACCCAAGTGTGACCTTTAGCCTTGATACCACACAAAAAGCCACATTTATGCCACACTTGGGTGTCTGGCGCGTTGTTGCTCAAAGTAGTAGTAGTATTGACCGCTTAGAGGACATCACTCCCCCCCCCCCCCCCCCCCTCCCCAAAAAAAAAAAAAAAACAAGTAATCATATTCCTAATAATGTACGTACGTAGTCTCTAACTCAAAGCTAGATCACACCTCCCTTCTGGTAAACAAGCTCAATCAACATTTATTTTCCTGATCCCAACTGACGGTGCTTAAAATTCTACAAATTTAGATGTATAGATAAAACAGAAAATATCACATTTTATTGGTTAAAGCTGAAAATAATCGCTTCAATGTATTTATTGTGCTTCATCTACTATAACCGTAGGTCTTGAACCTCAATATATTTTTTGGAAAGATTCTCATTCAATGCTCAAAAAACTTAAGGAAACAATTTAATCACTATTGGTATTCCTGTCAACTCCTACACAAGCCTCGGATTTCACTGATTTTTTGGTAAGATAGACCATGTAGTAGTGTAGACAGTCCACTGGAATTATGATCCAAGCTGTTACACACAACTGCCATCTCAGATGAAATATAAAAGGGAAATCAGAAACCCTCAACCCTAAGCTTGAAATATATAACCACAACACTGATAGATAGTTTGATACTAACCTGGTGAGCGGCTACTGATCAAAGTCTCTCATCTTAGGAGAGACGATCAATAGGACACCATGCAGAATTGCAAGGCAATGGAGGCATTGAAGCCTGCTATGCTTATGGTGCTGGTTCAAATTCTGTTTACAGGGATGAACGTTCTGTACAAATTAGCTGCAATTGATGGAGTAAATTTCAGGGTTCTCATTGCCCACCGCATGTTGTTTGCTGCCGCCTTCATGACTCCTGTTGCTCTCGTTTTCGAAATAAGGTACTTCTCCTTGCTCTAGCTAGATACAATTAATCGATCTCTGATTCCTATTCGAAATAAGGTACTTCTCCTTGCTCTAGATACAAATCATACAATCTCTCTGATTCATATTCAGATCGAGATTTTATGATCATTATTGTTATATTCAATTTCAGGAAAAGCTGGACAAGACTTACATGGACTGTACTCTTTCAATCTTTTCTAACTGGGCTATTTGGGTACAGAACTTATTGCCTTCTTGAACCTTATGCTTTTCAGTGCGCACTGTCATATTCATATTTTGAATTTGGCAAATAAGTATTCTGATGAAGAATAACTAATGAATCTAGTGATTATTTGTATTAGGGGAACAGTAGCACAAAATTTGTATATCGAGAGCCTAGCCAAAACTTCAGCAACATATGCAGTAGCTATATATAACCTTGTTCCAGCGATTACGTTCATCCTCTCCACTCTTTTGAGGTATGCACGAATTTATAGTTTGAACATAATGGTTAGATAACTTAGATTTGTGTCTACATGTCGAGGTCACATTACTGATTAATCATTAGCTATATGTACATTCACATACACATTTCAGGTTGGAGAATTTGGCAATACGAACTCATGCCGGGAAAGCCAAAGTTGTGGGAACAATTTTGGGGATAGGAGGGGCTATGGTTTTCACCTTCTATAAAAGCTTTCAGATTGATATTTGGTCTACGAACATTAATCTTCTACGCTATTACGGTGACAAAAACAACAATGCTCAAGCTCCATCATCAGCAAACAAAGACTCAGGAAGTCTTTTGTTAGGCTTATTCATGGCTTTGGCTAGCTGTATATCATTTGCCATTTGGCTTATAATCCAGGTCAATTTTGCTCTCCAGTGTTCATTTTTCTTTTCCGTTATTGCATGTATTTCTTCTATATTTCGTAGTATTCATTTCACTAGATTGTCAACATGTTTCCTTTGATTTAATGAATAAAAGATTAAAATAAAAAATGTACTTATTTAATTTAAACTAACAATGCAGGCAAAAATGAATAAGCGATATCCCTACCTATACTCGAGCACAGCTCTAATGGCAATCATGGGATCACTTCAATCTTTAGTTTTTGTTCTTTGCATGGATAGGGATTGGAAGCAGTTGAAGTTGGGCTGGAACATTCGACTTCTTGCAATGTCTTATTCGGTAACTTATTTCAATAAATTTTCTTATTTTTCGGTCTAAAATTAGGAATTAGAAAGTCCATGGGATTATAATTTATCCAGCAATAGATTTTGTAGTTCATTGGTAGCTTATTCAGGGCTCTTTTCTCATTCTCAATTGTGTTTAGGGTATTTTTAACTCTGGAATTGCTGTGACTCTAATGGCATGGTGCGTAAAGAAGGGAGGGCCACTGTTTGTTGCAGTTTTTCAGCCTCTCTTGCTTGTGATGGTTGCAGTTGTTGGGTCTCTGCTTCTGGATGAGAAGTTGCACCTTGGAAGGTATGTCTTATAATGTCATATATGCAGCAACATACTTGATAGCTAGCTTCTTGATTTTTGACTACAGGCTAGCCTTTTAACATCTAAAGATACGGTATTGACCAATTGTTTATATATGCCTCTGGAAATGACAGTGTACTAGGTGGATTGCTGATTGTGAGTGGACTGTACATGGTATTGTGGGGTAAGAGCAAGGACATGAACAACCTGAAAAGTCCATTACCGGCACCGGCAGGCCTCCAATGCCAAGATGAACACCAATCTCCTTCAGTCGAAGTCATTACATCATCTTCTATGCAGGACTTGAACCACAGAAATGATAGAAATGTGACAAATAATTTATAAAATCATCAATGGCTATTAAGTTCCACATGTTTCGAATGCGAAGGATGAGTTCGAATATGCACAAGGCAAGTGTGAGAGTGCTGGAGTTCTACCAGACGTATATATGGACAATTTGCTGTTCAACTATTTAGTAGCCTAAATTAGAACTGCAGAGCCGTCTCAATAGTTCTGGAGACCCTGTGCGAGACTGAAAACATGACCCTTGTTACGCCGTCTTACTTACAAGGGATACATCCATTGAAAATTGTTATAAACAACCAAGTATAAGTGTGTAATTATTTTCTAATTACAATACCTCCGAAAAATAGAAAATATATGAAAGAAAAGCTAACAAATCCTAAAAGAACACCAGGCACTCAAAGAAATAAAAGAAACAAACAACAGGACTGTACTAAGACTGGAACTCAGGATCTGATACCAACTTATCCACAAATAAGCAAACTGTCAACTGAACCGCAAAGCATGAATACAAGGTAGGCCATTTCATCTGTACATATAACAAACTCAGTAGTATATATAGGGCCCCAAAATTTGGGGGTCCTGTTCCGCCGCTCTTGATGCACAGCATCAGAGCCGGCCAAGATAAATCCCCTATCCCATACACATTAATTAGTGTAATAAATCGAGATGTCTACATTTGAGAGGGGTTGGGTGCTAGCGGGTTGGAATAATCAAGTTTCAGGTCATGCCTTACTTTCAGGTCATGTCTTGTTGGAACCGGAGACAGTTTGAAGGAGAGTAGTATTTTGCGTTTTGCAAGTGGAAGAGATAGGATACTTCTACTTCTAACAGCATATATATGTTTTCAACCATAGCCACCAACATCTTCTTCAGTTTCAGAATTTCTAATATGATATTAACTAGTCAATCCCGGCCGCGTCCTGCTGCGGCCTTTTTTTCCCGAGTGTCTAGTCCCATCTCACTCCTTCTCCTACTTTTCCACCAATACATCCACCTTTCCCAAATCCACCACCAACATCATGGCCTCCATGCCTACAAAATCCGCCGCTCACATCTTATTTCGCCGCTTGCACAAAATCCAACATCAACCTCATGGCCTCTACCATCATTTTCAATTCCCCCACCATTATCCCCTTGCCAAAACCCACCATGGACACTTCCGACCCCAAGCCCACCACGAAAGCCACCTCTGTCATCTGCTCCACCACCACCGTTGCCTCCAAAGCCACGAAATGGCAGATTTGTGAATACAATGGACACAGGCATAAACGTCATTCTTATTTATATAATGGCAGCATTGTAAATAAGTTGCAATTAGGGGCAGTAATCTCATTTCGCTAGAGAAATGAACAGTGCTATATGTCTAACGCTATTATAGATGTATAGATGTCTTAAATTAAAAAATGAATATATATATATATATATATATATATATTCAGGGCTTCTTGGCTACAAACATCTGCACCAATGGTTTTGGTGCGGATTTTCATTTTTGCACCACTTTTCGATTGAATTTCCTCATTTTCACCGTCTAGTATCAAGATAATATTGTGTAGATCATTTATGCAAAATTTCAGCCAAGTTGGTAATACTTAAGACCCTCAAACTCGAAAAACAAATGGACGGACTGAATTCTATCAAACATGAACCGTTCATATTTATAACAGAAAGACGCAATTTTGAGGGCCTTAACGATTACTAAATTGACTGAAATTTTGCATAGATGATCTACACAATATTATATAGATACTAGACGGTGGAGATGAGGAAATTCGATCAAAAAATGGTGCAAAAATGAAAATCCGCACCAAAACCATTGGTGCAGACATTTGTAGCTGAGAAAAGCTATATATATATATATATATATATATATATATATATATATGATTTACTCATATAGTCCAACGAACTAAACGGTGAAGATTTGATTTTGTGATCGAAAAGTTCGTCAAATAACATATCCCTAAAAATGAACAAAAATAGGGATCCCTCATTTGAAGGGTCATGTGTGTGTGTATACAGGCCCGTTCGAGAGCGAACGTCCGCACTCGACTTAAAGTGCAGACTTCGTCGATTTCTCCACCTTTAGGGTGTCGACGGTGGCGTTTCTCTTGCCGGATGAACACTAGAGGCCTCCAGGACGGCGTTGACATGAAGAAGAAGGTCAAGGAGATCGGGATCGGAGCTCTGGGCAGCAACTGGGGCTATCTGATCAAGGTTGGCTGCAAACTTGTAGCTGGTGAGTCCACCGGCAAGAGGAAGCTCAGTATCAAGGTCTGCTATCGTCTGGCAAGAGAAACGCCGCAGTCGACGCCCTGAAGGTAGAGAAATCATCAACGTCCGCACTGTAAGCCCAGTGCAGATGTCTGCTCCTGATCCAGGCTGTATATATATATATTATATTGAAAGTATAGAAATGGATTAAAACACAGATGAAAATAACACAGACAAAAATTTTCAATGGCTTGGTGCAAAACCTCAGTGAGGGAAAAAACACCAAACAAGATTATGCAATTAATCTTCAATTCAAAGTTTACAAGAGAAATAGTTCTCACTCAACTATCAACACTTGAATCTGTTTACAACTTTCACTTCTCACACAAGTGATTTAAACTCATGTATCTCTAAAAAGAGAAACTGAATCAAAGACACTAAGACTAATGTCACTCTTAGTTTTCTAGTTCTTACTCACAACTAAATACAAGATCAAAACCTAAGACTTAATCACTCTTAGTTTCTCACTACAAGAAGAAAGACTTTAGCCGACGAAAAAAAAAACCAGGCCGACGAATCAATTTTTCGTCGGCTAAAGTAGACTTTAGCCGACGAAATTTTCCTTCGTCGGCTAAATTATAATTTCGTCGGCTAAAGAATTTATTTTCGTCGGCTAAAGTCTGTGACTTTAGCCGACGACTTTAAACTTTCTTTAGCCGACGAAATTTTAATTTCGTCGGCTAAAGATGACTATAGCCGACAACAATATAATTTTGTCAGCTAAAGTTCTTTATATTCGCAGATCTGGACAGCGAATATCGTCTGTTTTTTTTAATGTATTTTTTTCCTTTAGCCGACGAAATACACTATAATTCGTTGGCTAAGATGGTTTTTGCCGACGAATAACCTAATATTTCGTCGGCTATAGTTATTTTTTAAGTTTTCAATTACATACTATAGCCGACGAATACGTTAGGGTATTCGTCGGCTAAACCCTAAAATTTTTCTATTACCTACTATAGCCCTATATTCGGTGGTTATTTTGCGTAAAATTTTTATACGACTTGTTGCGTGTCATCGGTTTAAAACTATTTTCAGTTGGAGGTCCGGCCAAAATACGTAATTTAGACGGTCGAACGACCTTTTCCGTGCGTTTAGGGGTTTGACTTACGAGATTGACCGTCCGGATCGAGCTCTTATTCTTTTCGGATCAAGTTGAATTTTTTCCTATACATGTATTTTATCATGATGGTCAGATCTGACGGTCGGATTTCTGTTTCTCAAGTTTGATCATCACAATCACAACATGCATACTAATGTTGTATAACTTGTTTACCAAGTGTTATGTAAATGTTCCGTTTCAAAAATAAACTATACGTAAAACCTTCAAACGCCAAAAAGTCATGAAATAAGATATGACGAGAATGTTGAAATACATCCACGGTTGAAAAATCACACTATTCCGATAAATATTCGGTGCCGATAGTTGCGGTCAATGCAATTTTTCATTTTTCCCCCTATGAGTAGCCCTATATTCGGTGGTTATTTTGCGTAAAATTTTTATACGACTTGTTGCGTGTCATCGGTTTAAAACTATTTTCAGTTGGAGGTCCGGCCAAAATACGTAATTTAGACGGTCGAACGACCTTTTCCGTGCGTTTAGGGGTTTGACTTACGAGATTGATCGTCCGGATCAAGCCCTTATTCTTTTCGGATCAAGTTGAATTTTTTCCCATACATGTATTTTATCATGATGGTCAGATCTGACGGTTGGATTTCTGTTTCTCAAGTTTGATCATCACAATCACAACATGCCAAATGTATAAAAATACTTTTAGCCGCCCAAAAATTTTCAAAGGACTTTAGCTGACGAAAATATTTGAAAAGTCGTCGGCTAAGGTCAAAAATTTTTGGGCGGTAAAAATTTTCAGAGGACTTTAGCCGATGAAAATATATGAAGAGTCGTCGGCTAAAGTCGAACAATTTTCAAAATTTTCAACTAAAATTTTTTGGCGGTCAACCAAAATTTTCAAAATTTTCAAAAGAGTTTAGCCGACGAAAATAAAGAATTTCGTCGGCTAAAGTTCTTTATATAGGAGGTTTACCGGAGGTGGATGGTAAGAAGTCTGTTTCGTCTGCCGAATTTTCTTCTCCGCCTAGCTCCGTCGTCAAGCCACTGGTGACCGCCACACTTGTCCCAAAAGCTTCGCCGTCGTCTCTACTTCATTGCTGGACAGGTGGTGCATCGAGTGGCGCCGCCGTGAGGGATAAATCGAGCTCCAAAACTCCGCCGGTTCGGATTCGGTGTCGATCGAATTTCTCCTTCTTCAGGTCACCATCTGGTGAGTTCTATATATGGATAAGTTGAGTTTGATTAGTACTACATTCCCCTAGAATAGTGCGTACTAGTTGGTGACTGGATATGAGCATGACATTGCACATTTACGCATATTTGGTTGCGCGATTTAGGTGTCTATTACGCCTCCACTGCGTACTAAGATGGGTCCTTAAAGACGATTAGGTATTTATGTTGGCTATCAACATCCTACGATTATTCGCTATTTAGAACCTTTGACAGGAGATCTATTTACTGCGAGATTCGCAGATTGTCACTTTGACGAGACATTCTTCCCGCTGTTAGGGGGAGACATGACCATTTCCTTTCTAATTGAACATTGATAATTAACGTGGTATGACCCCACTATGTCTCGTTATGATCCCCGCACGTCTGACAGTGATTTAGAAGTTCAGCGTGTTCTCGATCTTGGTAGAGTTGCAGATCGATGCCTAACTCATTTACTGATATCGCAAAAGTGACAAGATCAATTATACCTGTTGCAAATGTTTCTGCAAGGTTAAAAGTCCCCACAAGAGGAACTTTACTGGCCGCACCCGGGCTCGACAATGGCATCTTGGATGCACCGGACGCTTATGGTGGCGGTGTGGCCACGGCCTCGGTTCCGACCAGGAAGAGGGGGAAACCTGTTGGTTCAGTAGATACTGTGCCACGCAAAAGGCGTGACAGTAAGGCGTAAAATGATACACTTATCATCAACACTATCAATCCTTCTCATGAGATTGTCTCTGATTATAGTTATGTCCAAGAGTCAATGTTAGCGTATCTAGGGGACACCTCGGATCCAATGTTGATGTTGGAGAACAAAGAAATCTCACTAATGTTTACCGATGCGCACGGTATGATGGAAAGAAGTTCCATGACTTTTACTTATTCCGTCGCTCAAGTGATTATTGACGACGATGAGATTGAACCACACTCCATTGCAGAATGTCAACGTCGAGTAGATTGGCCAAAATGGAAGGAAGAAATCCAGGCTGAACTAGACTCTCTAGCGAAAAGGCAAGTTTTCGGTCTGGTAGTGGTATGCCCACCGAATGTGAAGCCTGTCAGGGGTAGAATTTTGAAACCGAAAACTGAAAAAAACCGAGCCGAAAACCAAACTGAAAAACCTAAACCGAGTTAAGAAAAACCGAAACGAACCTAATTAGTTTGATTTGGATTTTGGTTTCGGCCCTTGAAAAACCAAACCGTACCGAAAAACCGAATCTCTCTAAAATGACGTCGTTTTTTGTCTTTATTTTCTTATTAAATATTTGATTTAAGTTCTATATAATTATATGTTTATCTTTTCTAATATTTTATTTTTTATTTTATTTATTATTATTTTATTTTTTTAAAATAGTATGGAACCGAGCCTAGTTGGGAGGCTCAGCCCCACGCTCGGATTTTGCTTTTTGTTTTTGTTTTATGTACAAATAGAAATGTTCTAGGTGTCATGTATGCAAAATATATTGAGTGATATGTTACCTCTAAAATTGAAGACCTCATTTTTGGGAGCTTTAGATAATGTACTCTAATATTTAATTTATTTTTTTTCTTCTTTATTCAAATTTATAATTTTAAAACTATAAAATTCGGAACTTATTTAGATGGATTTTAAACAATGGAGTCTATATTTTTTGTTCAAGATGAACTTAGAAGTTTTAAAATTATGATTTCATGGTGTCCTATTGTGGTCAATTCCCAATACTTTCGAAATTATTGAGTATTAAACTTTCAAAGTATCTATTTGGTTTATAGATTGTTGGTTTGTTGGAGAATCATTGTTATAAATTTTATTGATATATATATATATAAGCGCTTATAAAAATAAAAACAAGTAATGGAAGAAAAAGAAAGACTTAAAGTATGATAATTTTTTACTAAGCTAAAAACGTACAAATTTAAGAAAAATTATTTTAAAAAAGAAGAAGAAAAACCGAAACCGAACCGAACCACAGTTTGGTTTGGTTTCCGGTTCAAGGTCTCAAAAAATTTCAAACCAAATCGAACCGAATTTTATATTCGGTTTGGTTTCCGGTTTTAGGTGAAAACCGAACCGAACCCACTCCTAAAGCTTGTTGGACATAAATGGGTCTTTGTTCGGAAGCGGAATGAGAAACATGAAGTCATATGCTATAAAGTGCGACTCGTGGCGTAAGGATTTTCTCAACGTCCTGGAATTGACTACGAGGAGACATATTCTCCCGTTATGAACGTCATTACCTTTCGTTACTTAGTCAGTTTAGTAGTGTCCGAAAAACTGAGCATGCAGCTTATGGATGTGGTTATTGTATATCTCTATGGGGATCTTGATTCAGAGATATATATAAAAGTGTCTGATGGACTGTCACTACCCAAGTCAAGTGACTCTAAGCCACGGAGTGCCTTTGCATTAAAGTTGCAGCGTTCACTATATGGATTGAAACAATCCGGACAAATGTGGTATAATCGTCTAAGTGACTACTTGATTGGGCATGGATATAAGAATGCCAATCTTTGCCCATGCGTGTTGTCAAGACCCGCCCCAAATTTCACCCTGAAACCCGAGGTGAGTCCTGCGAGGACCACCTCTAAGGAAAACTTACCTAAGGACTCAGCAAACCTCCCTTAAAAATGGACAACCCTAACCCGGAAAAATTAAAGAACACTTTTAACCAATAATATAAATTCTTCAACTTAATCCAAATAACCAAATAAAATAATACACAGTTATTTTTCCGAAATTATTCAGAGCTACTACAAGAAATACAGCGGAAGCTACTAGAAATCCTAGTGGGTTAAACAGATGACCTACTGGTGAACAGTAGTGGAGATGAGTGACTATGCCTCGTCGCCTCCTTCTAGACCCCACCCGAACTCTGCAGACTGGACATTTAAAAACGAAGGAAAAGTCCAAAGGAAAATATTTCATCACGTCAAAGTGAGTGGACAAAATAATCTCAACAACAATAATATTTCCCCAAGAAATTTAACAATGCAAACGACTAGTTCTGGCTAGTTTCCAAATCATAAACAAAAACAGCCTCTCAGGCACAAATTATAAATATATATCAGTATGTATTAACCACTCGTCTACTCCATGTATGCTATCTATGAATAAGCTTTAAAATAGATAGTCACACCAGACTAATACGATTGCGTCTAACGCTCATGCCGCCCCATATTGGCATTTTTCCTCAGAATGAGGGTAATGACCGAGTGGATATAAATATGTGCTTACTCCTTGTACGATTTCTATGAATGAATGTAAAACATAGAATAATCTCAAAAAGTAGAAAATCGTACAAGGCTACTACGCTCGCGTCTAACACTCACGTCACCACATACTGACATTCGTCCTCAGAACGGGGGCTGCCACGTATAGCTAGCTAGCATTCTCTCTCATACATACTATTCTCGAAAACGTCAATAAATGAGTATAAACTCCGAAATTCTCAATTTCAGGATAAAAAAATCCATCCAAGGAAATTACTCAACAATAAAACAATTCAAACACATTATTTAAATGAAAGGCCCACTTACAACTTAGGCCTAAGCCTGACGTCAGTCGGAGGTCTCCTCTGCTCGAGCCTCCTCGCGTCCTGTTCCAAACATAAATAATTCCTTAAAATAAAACACCGACGCTTAAATAAAATAGGCATAATTAACTATGAGCTTCTAGCGCTCAACCATGCCTATCGTTCTAAATTTTAACTTCACTTCCTCAAAACCACAAATCTCCATAAAAAACCAACTTCCTCAAAACCACATTTCACCAAATAAAATCCAATGGCCGGATTGTAAATTAATAATCCGCCAAAAATACCAAACTTCAACAAATCTCAAACCTATCCAAAACTCCTCCAAAAATTCTAAAACTTATTCCATTAAACTCCTCACATTTTTCTCCACCAAAAACATTTTCTCGGCGGCGGCTCCGCCGGCAGCGGCGGCCGGCGACCAACTCCGGCGACCTCCGATGGTCACCAAAATTTGGCAGCATCTTCCTCTCAACCTCCTCTACATCATTCCTAACTACCACAAACTCCAATTCTAAGCCTAAGCACATCAATCGAACGAAAAACACAATAAGCCCTAGAAAAATTCAAATTCCGATTTCTCCTTACCTAGCTCGAGACGGAGCGAGCCCTTTGAAGGGATTGAAGCACGAGAGGAGGGCTTCATTTTGAGCCAAGGCTCGCCGGCTATGGCGGCCGGAGGAAGGAGTTCCGGTGAAGAATGACTTTCGGCAATCGGACCTTCCGGCGAGCTTTTCTCCCTCACGACGGCTCTAGGGAGGCTGCCACCGGTCTAAGATTGCAGCTGGGTCGAAGACCGACCGTTTGGGACCGGTGCGGCGGGTTGGGGCGGCCGGACGGTGGCGAACGGCGGCCGAGAAATCTCGGCAGAAAACTGGGCTCGGGGTAGAAACCGGGAGGAAGAGAGAGAAAGAAAAAAAACAGAAAACGGGCTTTGACCAAGAGCGGTCCACAACTCCATAATAAACCCATTCCAAAAATTAACACCCCAAAATAATACCCCAATAAAAATTACCTTTTACTATCTAAAATTTACAATTTTTACCGTTGTCACATTTTCTTCCTTCAAATAATTCCTTCAAATAATTCATTCAAAAAAATTAGTCCCTCAACACCCTCTGGGGACTAGTTAAATTACACACTTAGTGACGAACACGGTAAAAACTCTTATTACCACTATGCTAGTAATTAAGGTAAAAATTAAGGTTCGGGGCGTGACACGTGTTCATTAAAAGAACAAGTACCGGATTTGCTATAGTAGCTTTCTATATTGATGACATAAAAATCATCGATAATCTCAAGGAAATTGATGAGACCGTGACCTACTTGAAATCTGAGTTTGAGATGAAGGATCTTCAGAAAACTAGATTTTGCCTAGGCTTAGAGCTAGAGCATTGAGAGACTGGAATATTGATTCACCAGTCAGCTTATGTTCAAAAAATGCTTAGGCGCTTTAATATGGACAAAGCTCATCCACTTGAGACTCTCATAGTCACGTGAAGTCTGGATATCGAAAATGACCCATTCCATCCTAAAGAGGAGGATGAGGAAGTCCTTGGAGCAAAAATTCCGTACTTGAGCTCTATCAGAGCTCTCCTATACTTGACACAATGCACAAGACCAGACATTGCATTCTCAGTAAACTTATTAGCTAGGTTTAGTTCTGCGCCAACGCAACGTCATTGGACTGGTGTTAAGCACATCTTTAGGTACTTGAAGGGTTCAATTGATTTGGGCTTGTTTTCCCTTACAAAATCGAACTTGAGAACATGATTGTTGATGTTTTAATTGAAGATTACATTGCAAACAGTTTGGCCGAGCCCCTAAGGGCCCTTGCCATGTCGGGCAGTATCTTGGTAGCGAAAGGCAGTGCCCAACTCTCCCCTGCCGAGCCCCTGCGGCAGTCTACCTACGCGGGCAGCGTGCAACGCGCCTCTGCCACGTCTTGCCGCACACTTGCCATGCCCTTGTGCGTGCAGCGCTGCAGCTGAGCCACTGCTGCGTACGGTTGAGCCCCTACATAGCCCTTACCGTCCTCAAGGGCTTCCAATGCCGTAATTGAGCAAATTTTGGCTCCCAACCAAAATGCAACTTCCAAAGCTCATTTTAGCTCAAAATTGACTCAATGTGGCATTGTCCCCTATGCTGAGACACTGAATGATGTGTTGGTCGGTTTTGCTGATGCTGGGTATTTGTCAGACCCACACAAAGGGCGTTCCCAAACTAGGTATGTGTTTACCATGGGAACTACGGCGATTTCTTGGAGATCTACCAAGCAAACCCTTGTTGCTACTTCCTCGAATCATTCATAGATTATTGCACTATATGAAGTAGTCAAAGAATGTGTTTGGCTTCGCTCTGTAATAACTCATATTTGAGAGTCCAGTGTATTGACATCTACCACTGAAGCACCAAATTGCATCTATGAAGACAATGCAGCATGCATTGAACAAATGAAGTTAGGATTCATCAAGGGTGATAATACTAAACATATCTCGCCTAAGTTCTTCTACAATCAGCAACAACAACAGCTTTTGAATATCCAGGTGAACCAAGTGAGTTCCGAGGATAATGTAGCAGATTTGTTTACCAAGTCTCTACCCAAATCTACTTTTGAGAAGCATGTGCGAAGTATTGGTATGCGTTGCTTATCTGAACTCCATGATTGATTGATTATCAGGGGGAGTTGATTATGTAGACATCAGGGGGAGTGTACGACACATGTTTTACATTTCAAGTTGTAGTTGATGCGTTGTGCTCTTTTTCTCTTTGACCAAGTCTTTTGTTTTTACCCAAGAAGTTTTTGTTTTACTTGGGCAAAGTTTTTTACCGAGGCAACGTTCATGCGCCATGTAATTATGGTACTTGACACAAGGGAGAGTGTTGAAAGAATTTACATTCTTATCCTTGATGATGTGTCTTGACCTAATCTTCACCTTATTAGACTAGAATATCTGTTAGATATCAAACCCTGATTTACAGGGATTCTCTATGTAATGCTTATATAAAGGCCATGATATCAATGAGATGAGTAGACCTTTATTCTCGTATTCACATACTCTTTATCAAAAAGAAGTTTTTTGTATGTTCTTGAGAAAAGACTGTGATAGCATTGTCTCTGAGTTGATATAGTGTTCATGCTTTTCATACAAATTGCTTGTGTGTTTCCTATATAGGCTGAGTTTCTTTTATTCCTTGCATACAGGTTGCATTTGAGATTTGTGAACAAAGGCTTACTGAGAAAGTTGAGTCTAAAAGGAGTTGAGAAATTGGTTGTGTCAAAGGACCAAGGTGTTTGTCAGATCTTCATCCTACTGTGGGATAGAGTTTGAAAAGAAGACTGAGAGTGACTTAGTCTCAGTTGATGCTGCACAAATACTGATTGTGTAAGAATCAGTTGTAGAAGGATCTAGTTGTGTGAGAACTTGTATAGCTGAGTGTGTGAGATCTCAGATCATCAGTTCAGTTTCTTTTTGATAGAGTTATCTAAACTGAATTACTTGTGTGAGAAAAAAGGTGAACATTGTATAAGTTGTGTAATTGTGTGAGAATTACAACTTGTAAACCTTGTTTAAAGATTAAAGAAAGAATCTTACTTGGTACTTTTTTCCTATTAAGGTTTTGCACCAAAGGAGAAAGAGAAGTAAAAGATAAGGGTGTCCCATGGGAGAATCTAGTGAATGTAGTTGGGAAAGTGAGACGATGATGAACATAGAAGAACAAAACCCTGTGGCCTCGCCAGTCGTCTCAGTCAGAAACTGTAGCTGCTGCTGATATAATGAGAAATTCAAATAGCCATTTTGGTCATCATCAACCATAACCATGAGCATGAGTGGGATGTGGAAATATTAAAATCCCACAACAAACGTAATACACAGAGACAGAGTCACAGACACACCAACAAGTATTTAGTATTTCTTCCTTTTCTTTTCCTACACCAAAAACCAGACACTGTTCATTTCAATAATCAAATATAAAAACACCCACCACCACCCACACAGAGAGAGAGGAGAACCTAAAAGAGAAAATCATGTCTCACTTTTCTTCTTCTGCTTCGTGAACTCAATTTAATGTGGGCTTGGAGTCCGTTCTCTGTGTGAGAGAGCACGAGAGAGAGAGAGAGCCGAAAAAGGTTGAGAGAGAGAGAGTAGTGATTGATGATAATGAAGAAGGTGGCTTTCTGCTTTTTCTGACCTGACCTCCTTTCTTTCTTCTTCCTCTTCTGCTGCTGCTCTGCTTGATCTCTCTTGGTAATTTGCAAACCCAGAGAAGATAACAGAAGAACCCAGAAAGGATCCAACCCTGCTTGTTTCTATAGAGCTGGTTTTTGAGGTGCAGATCTATCCTATGTTTGTTGTTTTTTCTTTTTATGTATTTTAAGCTGGTGAAGAATATTCTTAGAAGTTTAGGTTTCTCTACATGGGTTGTTTCTGAGGAAATTCCCCGGAAAATCAAGGTTTGAAGTATTCAACTTTGCTACTAAAGTCTTGAGCTTTACTAAGTTTTAATGATATTTTTCCTTGCAGATCGTTGGCCTGTTGAAATCAAGCAATGGAGTAGCTTTGACTTTGACCAGCTGAAGCTCCAGATTATCTGGGTTTATTTGGTTTGATCGGTAAGTCAACTTAGTTTCATCAATTGCTGTATTCCATTTATAATTAAGACAGTGAAGATAAATTTGAGATAGAAAAATGTAGAAGAAAACTAATTTTCATGAGCATCAGGTCTAAATTCTGACACTTTCCATCAGCGTGTAGAGATGAGGGTTCTTTTAAGTTTGCAATTTCTTTTCCTATAGTCAACACGGGCTTAGATTTCTTGTGGTATGTAGTTAAACAATTCTTTTGATACCACGTACTCCTTGTTTGCTATATTGCATATGCAGTTGTATATATCCAATGTTCTAGTACTTTATCACGGGAGCTATGGACAATTTTGTTGTTGTTTCCACAGCTTGATAGAGTGTAATTAGCATTTTTCTTTTATGTTCATCTGCAAGAGAGGATTTGTAGATCCAAAAGTTAAATTACTAAAACTAAAGTCTAGCACTTTGGAATCTGCCCTTTTTACTTTTCCTTTTCTTTTCATTTTTCTGTTGCTTTCCTTTATCATTATATATCTTTTTCTCTGTGCAGATTATTTGGGTGGCAGAGTCACTTTTCTTACATTCTATGGGCAGCTCTTAGCACAACCCAAGTGGAAAATCAGAGGATTTGAAGGGGATACATAATTGTTTTGGAATTCTTGTGCGCAAGTAGGAATGTCATTCCGTAGCATAGTTCGTGATGTTAGGGATGGCATTGGAAGCCTATCTAGAAGGGGTTTTGAAGTTCGGCTGATGGGCCATCATAGAGGGAAATCTCATGGATCATTGAATGATCTGCATGACCAGCCTCTTGTCGTTCAGAACAGTTGTTGGGCTAGCCTTCCCCCAGAACTTTTGTATGATGTAATTAGGAGGCTGGAGGAGAGTGAGAGCACATGGCCTTCTCGAAAGCATGTTGTTGCATGTGCTTCAGTTTGCCGTTCTTGGAGAATCATGTGTAAAGAAATTGTTAGAAGTCCTGAGATCTGCGGGAAACTTACTTTTCCAGTTTCACTAAAGCAGGTTTGATTCCTTTCAACCCATTTGAATGCGATGTATATCTTGTGTTTGAATGGAATATGGTTTCTTTTGCCAAGTTTCCATTAAAACTAGAAGTTAGTAAGGCTCTGAACAAGTTGCATGCAGCCAGAGATTATAGTCTAGAGCAGCTGGTCATCTTTTGATCTTATATATGATACTTACCTCTACCTCATTTTGCTTGGTTTTTCAGCCAGGTCCACGGGATAATCTTGTTCAGTGCTTCATCAAAAGGGATAAATCTAATCTAACATACCACCTGTATTTATGTCTTAGTCCTGGTGAGTATACTTTCCTGTGTTGTTGGGTTCACTAGTTTATCCATCCATAGTCATGCATTTCTAAATTTAGTCTTCTCTACTCTCTCTTTCTCCCTCTCTCTCCCTCTCTATCTCCTTTTCTCTAACTATAAATACTTCTGTTTTTTTTTTGTTTTTGGTCAAATATCAATATTTTTGTTTAGAATTCATACATCTGCATAATGTTTAATTGAAGAAATGCATTTTGTTTGGTCATAGATTAGTAAGTAAAGGATAAGTGGGACACTATAGCCACCAGTATGAAAATGTACCATGTTGAGGGCTGTCTAATCCACGTTGTGGTATGTAAGGGTCTGCAGCGATCTGGTAAATATGTTGAAGACTTTGGGAGTTTAGACAAATCTTCATTTGTCTTATCTGGTTGCATCTTCATTAATCAAACCAATGAACCTCCATAATGGAAAATGAAATTTACACTGGCTCATTGAGTATAACCTTTTCTATGATCTCATGTAGTCTGAAAGTCTGTATAAAACCCCATTCCTTCACCTGTTTATATATCATAGTTCAAAGATGAGAGCCTCACTTGGAGTGAGAAGAGCTAAAAAAGTATTGCATTTTGAGTGACTCCAAAAGAGTGATTGTAACAATCTTTGAAAGTGCCCAAATCTTGGTACTTTGCATGGTAAAAGACTTTATGATGCTCCATGAATACCAAACCACGTATATATCTCAGACATCTTTGCTACTTGCTAGGTCACTGCTTAGTTTTCCTGTATATTTGGATCACAAATTGTGTGAATAGTTTTGTCCAGGACTTCTAAATAGTAAATTAGTATATGTTGGTGTTTCTTTTGAGTAGTATGTTGGGTTGAGTAGTATTTTAAATTAGTTATGAGTAGGCCTTGGACCTGTCAGCTCATATGATCCTAAGCATGAGAAGCTTGATTTGGTACTTCATGGTCTGGTTTAGATTTCATTTGATCTTTCCTGCTACCTAGTTTAGAAACTACATTCCATTCTTCCATTCGGAAAATGTAATTTCTTATGTGGCAACTTCTTCAGCCAGAAAAAAGTTAATTGGTACTTGCAATAACATATTAATGTTAAATGGCTTTTGAGGTTACTTTGAGTATAGTGAAGTGTCAAAAGTAATTCAATCTGTTAGGCAACAAAGTTTATATGCCTTGATGAAACTTCCCTTACATGGAAAAGTGTTTTGGCATTAGATTTTCCATTACCTTCATATCAGTATAAGTATCCCTACTTTTCAACATGGGGGTGTCACATACATCGACTGAAAATATTTAGATAAGGGACAAAGTTAAATTCCTCAATTGGTCAGTATATAATGCATGTATATCTATGCATTTTTTTCTTTTCTTTAGCTTCAACAGCATGTAAAAGAGCAAGACTTTTAAGCAATTGTAGGAAAATTAACTCCCTAAACTGCATGAGATCTTAACATTCTGTTAGATTACAAATAAGTAAGATATGGAGTGCATGTGGTGTTTCATATCTAGAAACAGCTTTAACATATAAGTGTCCTGTAAATCATGGGTCTGAGTATAACACTGTCATATATGCTTAGCAGTTGCTTCGTAATTATTACTTGATGTTACCATTTTTGAATCACAAATGGCTATGCTGGGTTAATGAAGACCACCAGTATATTGTTTTCCTTTTCATATATGTTAACAAAGAACACCCATATATTGTGAAAATCATTGATGTTTTTGTCCTGTATGTCCAATCCTGCAGCTTTGCTTGTTGAAAATGGGAAGTTCCTTCTTTCTGCAAAGAGAACTCGACGAACCACTTGTACAGAATATGTTATTTCCATGGATGCTGACAACATTTCAAGATCAAGCAACACTTACATTGGAAAGCTAAGGTGAGAACATGAATTTGGTAGTTTTGTTTTTTTGTCTATATATACTTATAAAAAACAGTACATTAAAAAATTTTGGTGAATGAATTAGTCGAACCTTTGTGCAAACAAAATTTCCTATTACACCACAAATACCTTCCCTCTCCATTGAGATCACCTATCCTTTTGTTACGTATTGAGTAGATTGAACATAAACACAAATATATGTCTTCTATGCTGAAGTAGGTATAACTATGGCACTGACAAGGACAGTTAATCTATTTACATTTATGTATTGTTTTACTGGGAGCTATAGTAATTTTGTATGCGGAAGCTTTAGAAATTTTGATTCAAGTAAATCTTTTTGTTTCATGTCCCAGATCAAACTTTCTTGGCACAAAATTCATTGTATATGATACACAGCCTGCATGCACTTCTGAGCATATTACGCCCCCCGAAAGGACGAGCCGTAGGTTTACTTCCAAAAAGGTCTCCCCAAAAGTCCCAACTGGCAGCTACAACATTGCCCAAATAACATATGAGCTAAATGTGTTGGGTACTCGTGGCCCGCGAAGGATGCATTGCATGATGCATTCTATCCCAGTCTCGTCTCTTGATGTGGGAGGTAGTGTCCCCGGCCAACCGGAACTCCTTCCCCGCTCCCTAGAAGATTCATTCCGAAGCATCTCTTTCTCAAAGTCTCTTGATCACTCAGTTGAGTTCAGTAGTGCACGGTTTTCTGAAATTGGTGGGCCTCAGGATGAAGGGGAGGATAGCAAGTCAAGACCATTAGTTCTGAAAAACAAGCCCCCACGATGGCACGAACAATTACAGTGTTGGTGCCTAAACTTCCGAGGCCGGGTAACTGTTGCTTCAGTTAAGAATTTTCAGTTGATTGCTGCCATTCAGCCTGCCCCAAGTGTTGGTACACCTACTCCATCTCAGCCAGCTCCACCTGATCTGGATAAGATAATATTGCAGTTTGGCAAAGTCGGTAAAGATATGTTCACCATGGATTATCGTTATCCTTTATCTGCATTTCAGGCCTTTGCAATCTGCCTGAGCAGCTTTGACACCAAATTGGCCTGTGAATAGAGAAAAGAATAAGGGGATAGGTGGTAAAGCAGACTAATGACTATGATTCTGTTAACGTTATCTTTTACCTGTTATTTGTTGTACCTTGTCTTTCAAGTTTTCTTAGGATAGGAAATTGTTTGTTCTGTTGTAAAACTCAATTGCTGCCTGGGTAACAGAGGGGTATAACATGGTTCTGATACCAAATCTAGAGTTGTTACCCATGTCCTTCTGTCAATCTATTCATTTATGTCCATCTGCATTTGTATGTTCATTCCTCTACATTTAGTTATGCTTTCATTTTCACAACCCAATTCTCCTGTTAATGAATGGTAGTGACCATTTGATGCTGGTGCCTGGTGGATGTCACTCTCATGTTGTTGACCTTGGTGGTAGTGGTGATATGAAAAGTGGGTCATGGACTTCTTCATTGCTTGATTGAAATCTTGTGATGCCGGTTTCCTTTTGAATTTTCAATCAAGTCAATTTAGAACAGCTCCGCATGGTTTGCCATATAATCTAGCTGACTTCTCTTCTCTATGGAAGGCCATCAAATTTTTTTTTCTTTCTTTCTGGAGAGGCTGAACATTCTCATTGAAAAATAGAATTTCATTCAACTAGCGATTGAAATTGATAAAGGTGGTATCCTAGAGAAATTTAGGAGAAAAATTGCAAACCGAATTGCCACTTTGAATGCTGCGAATTCCACAGAGGTAGCTGTTGACAAAGGAAGGCTCCTGCTGCCTTGACATAATCTCCTATCACATCTTGCAGTACCATATTTGTAAAGCTCCATCCGCAGTGCACTTGGCATAGGTCTCTTCCAAAGAAGTCCCTTTATGCACAACTTGAACTGAAGGAATTGTTGATGCATGGACCGACATTTTTCAAACCAGCAAGCGTTACTATCGCTATATCTGCTGGCGGTCCAGGCTATTACTCCATTATGCTGATTAGAACATCATAAACTTATCAAATTGTGGAAGTGAAAGCCTGGCAGTGCACTCCAGCATCCGTTCTTTAAGCCAAAACCAAGTGAATGGAACAGAAAGCTGCAAAGAAGGTGACCCCAATAATTCCTGAGCTATTGGAAATCTGCTAACACGTCCTATCGATTCTGTTGGACAATCACATAAAAGGCAAGAAGTGCCCCCCTCATACCCCCCGAGTTAACAGTCTCACACTGGTTGGAAAAATATTCTGACAAGCCCTCCAAATACTTATAGCCACTTTTATCGGTACTTTAGCCTTCTAATTGTGTTCAAAAGTGGTTTAAAATCATCATCTAGTGCTGGAGTTTGAACTTGATCAAGAGCAATGTCTCTTGCTACATAGTATGCACGATGTGCTGGGAAGTCCCTTCTTATGAGGTTGCCAAGCTAGCTTGTCTGCTGGTAATCTCAGAGCTCAAAGGGAGAGCTTTAATTAAGCTATTCTCTTGAGGGGTAAAGAACTGAAACAAGACATGATCATTCCAAGTAGCAGTCTCCACATTTTTAAGGTTGGATATATAGAGCTCTTGAAATCACTGTGAGAGGCAATTGATCTTTATTGTTGTCGTAAGTGTGCCAGCGCCTTAGGGTGCAAGTTGTTGATGATGCGCGCTTGAGGTATTGACTTCTGATCAAACGAACGGTTGACAGGAGGAGAACGGACTCTACGCCTAAAACTATTTTAGGACTTCGATGATATCTTTTGCACTATGATATCGATACTTAATTACGTTAGGTAATTGAGCAGAGATTCAATTGTGGAACTCTGTTGTGCTAAGGCAGGTTTTCCACATAGGCTTAGGGTGATGTTTGCTAATGATACTTGTCAGGAAATGTGTATGCATTCGCCTCTATTTATAGGGACTAGAGGTCCATTTAGCACGGAGGTCCAAATACCATTTTTGCAGATATAAATAGAAACTAAAAAAAACATATATTAAACAAATAAAAAAGAATCATAAGAGAAAGAACATAAACTTATGTTAAGAAAGTTTTGAGGATATCGTTGTTGATACCAAAAAGAAAAACTTATATTATGAACTTATATGTAGTTACTACTTATGTGATTCCACACCGATTTTCTATGTATTATCCACAAAGAACGATTATTGCATAAGAGAGTTTGATGCATTGTTGGAGACTTGGAGATATCTCTAATCGCATGACCTAACACATAGCCTCATGACCTTAAAGCAAGAACTGCAACCACATTCCCTACTTGAGTGTACCTGAAAGTATTAGAACAATAGATATAGAACAACTTGATACCAGGATTATTGTTGCGATGAGAGACTAAAATAGATACTGCTGCGGGGAGCACGTTTTAAGCATATATATGCTCGCTACTTCAAGAATCCACCAAGGAGATAAGAGCACGCTTACCACTTTAAGGAATTCACCAAAAAGATAAGAGCAAAACTCGCCACTCTTGGAATCCACCTAAGAGATAAGAGTTTAGAAACAATTGGGAGGAACTCCTTCACCAAATTGTATATATTTTATGATAAAAACTCAAAATATGCTTACAAATGAAAGAAGGGCTTCCTTTTAGAAGATAACGAAGAGAAACAAAAAAACTATTTATTAAATCTTGAATAATTAAGATAGCTATATTTAGCTATAATTGTAGTTTTATCGATGTTCTTCAACTCCAAGGTGTAGAAACTCAAAGGTCAGAAGTGAATGCTCCTCGCAACTCAACAACTTCTTCAATTACTGTGGTGAATTCTCTCTTACGTATAGGTTCCAAATTCCCCGTATCATTCGCTTCCGCTTTGCGTGAACTCGTCCTTGAGTTCTCTTCATAATCATTCTCATAACATGACGAAATTTCTGCAACTTTGGAAATTGTTTGAACACCATACTTTCTTGGGAATTCAATCTTAACTTGATAAAAACACCAAAATGACCGAAAACTTTTACCATCATTTTTTATGTGGTTGACAATATCAATTAATGTCTTTGAAATCCGAAAATTGAAAGCATCAAACCCAAGAAAATCAACAAATTTTTCTTTTGTTCTGTATGCAATTCCTCCAAAACCCACATTCTCACCAAAAATTGAATCTTGCTCATGTGTAGTTCTTGGAAGTCCATCATTGAAACCAACATTACCATCACCAATATAAATATATATGACTTGGGTTTATATCTTCAATCCTTTCACCCACATCAAAGCTGCCAATACAAATACATGGGAAAATGTCTTTCACATCATCTGGTGGTACAATATCTTCAATGACCTGTATAGTTGGATTTGTTTCTTACATGGATACAGTAATACGTCCTACTGACGTCTCACACTCTTTATAAAAAATATATCTACCATGTTCAAGAGTGTTACTTTCAACCTCCAAGCAATTCCAATCATAAATTTGATCATCGAATTTGATACAACATGCCTCAAAACAACAATCAAAAATTGGTGGCTTACTATAATTGACAACACATTATTTTTCATCTTTTTCCAGATTTTCATGAACTGAGGAAGTGAATATAGAATTTAAACCTTTGAAGTCGAAATCAACTTGTCCTTTCCTTTCGTCTGACTCACGTCGTTCTTCATCACGCCCAACCATCTTAAAATGGAGCAATCGATTTTGCTCTCATACCAAGCTGACACTGCGATTATTACTGAGGTGAGAGACTAATATAGAGACTGTTGCGGGGAGCACGTTTTAAGGATAGATATGCTCGCCACTCTAGGAATCCACCAAGGAGATAAGAGCACGCTCGCCACTTTAAGGAATCCACCAAGGAGATAAGAGTTTAGAAACAATTGAAGGAACTCTTTCACCAAATTGTATATATTTTCTAATAAACACTCAAAACTCAAAATCTGCTTACAAATGAAGAAATGGCTTCCTTTTATAAGATAAAGAAGAGCAATGAAAAGACTATTTATTAAATCTTGAATAATTAAGATACCTATATTTGTAGTTTCATCAATGTTCTTCAACTCTACGGTGTAGAAACTTAAAGATCAGAAGTGAATGCTCCTCGCAACTCAACAGCTTCTTCAATTACTGTGGTGAATTCTCTTACGTATAGGTTCCAAATTCCCCATATCACCACCAACCATCTATTGATGCCAAGGTTCTAAAAAACATCCTAGGCTGCCGCCTAGGCACCCGGAGAAGCCTTGCCGTCACGATTTTAGGCTGATCGGTGAGTGTAGAAAGTCGGCCGTTTTTTGGCCGCCAAGGTGGTAGGTTTTTTTTTTTTTTTTTTGTAATTGTGAAAAGTGAAAAGTGAAAAGCATAAAAAGAAAACTATAGATTTTGAGTTTGAGTCTGACACCGAAGAAGTACTTGAAGGATGTGGAGAACAAGAATTGGAGTAGGCTTGCAAGAATGTTTTTTTTTTATTTGAATTATTTTTCTTATTTTCCTAAGGACATTGTTGCCTAGTTGGTGAATTGTGTTTATTATTTTCGGATTTTTCTAAGAACATTGTTGTTTAAATTGCGTTTCTTATTTGCTTCAATGACTTTGTTGTTGAAATGTTGAATTTTATTTCTTATTTTCCTAAGAACGTTGTTGTTAGTATATTTTTAAGAACATATGTTATGTATTTTCATTATTTTCAAACGTTATATATTGTTTTTTTTATTATTTTCAAACATTATAATACATATTTTAATTGTATTTATATAATTATTTATTATTAAAAAATAATATAAAAATATAAATCCGATTAATCCCCAATTAATCTTTGAGAAAATGACAAACCACTACCATAGACAGTTGCAAAACACAGAAAAACCAACTTTCAACATATTTAAACAAATAAGGACATAAGCCCAAGCCCACAATCCATAGTCCTATGCCCATGTCAGCAATTTTTATGCAAAATACCTAAAAAATCAATACTTTCTAAAATAACTACAAATCTGCCACTGCCTCCTCCAAAATCCCGCTGCCTCCCCCAAAATCCCACTGCCTCCGCCTAAAGACTAAATCCCACACTTCTCCACCATTTCCATTCAAAACAACGATTCTCTCTCAAAATCTCAAGCCCTGAATCACAGTAGCAGAAAGATTTGTCCCAAAATTCTCCACCATTTCCATTCGAAACACTGATTCTCCACAGTAGCAGATCTACGTCTCTCACGATTCACGATTCAGGTATTTGTTCAATCTTCTATGGCTTCTGCATATCTGAGATTAAGTTTTTAGCTTCGCGATTTTATAGTAGCAATCAGAAATGAATAATCGATTTCATGGATTGGCTTTGTGGTTGTGCATTTCGTTTAGATTTGGTGTTATTTGAACTTGAAATCATGATTTCGTTTTCGCATTCATAATCGAGCAGTAGCACTGAGTTTATAAAAATCCGAAATTCATATTTTACAGTGCTTTTGGAGGCAGTAGCAGTTTATAGATTTGATTAATGGAGGAACCGGGGTCTGCCACCTATATCCAGGTAATTCTCTATGCACATGCTCATTTGCAATATCTCTGCTACTGTATTTGTATCATGAGTTGTCTATGTATTGAGTGTTTTGCAATTGTGAAAATGTTTTGAATTGTCTAGACTAGTTATATGTCTGCTACTACACCTGCTAAAGTAGAATTGAAACTGTTACTGCTTCAATTGTTTCCTGTTAACTTGATCATGCTCATGCTTCAATTGGTACCAAGGTAAATAGTCATAGCCTATGCCTTCATCGCCATGCAAACTTCGATTGGCAGCGTCTTTTCCCCTATACGTTGTATGGTAAGCAACCTCAAAGCCAAAATCTTGCTTCAAGTAATCCATAATATCCATAGTCTTCACCAATGGATTAGCTCGAACTTTATCACTAATGATAGTGGAAACAACATTGGATCCCAACCTCTTGTGTTTTTGATGACGAACAACACAAACACAAGTATGCTCATTGTTCAATTTGGTGATGTAGAAAAAGTTATTGGATTGGCGTAACGAGGCATGCACATACCATTGACAACTCTCTCTCTCTTTTTTGGCACACTCAGCACTAATGCGAGACTTGTCATTTTTCGTATAGCGAAACTGAAATCCGTTCTCAACAGCATATTTGCACAAACTCAACAGCACCGCCAGTAAAAAACTGACCTATCCTGAAAATATAGTCATTCCACTCGCTTGACATGTACTTCCTCTTCATTTTGTCACTTACAAAGTTCCCTAGGATCATGTTACTATCATCCTCACAATTAGAATCATCACTACTAACATCACCATCATCAAAGGATGCTTCAATGCTAACAGTAGAAGGCTTAACAGTAGCAGACATTACAACTGTTGAAGGCACTATAGAGGTAGATGAGCTAGATCCAACATCCAAGATTTGGATATTTATGAAACGAGAGTTCAACACTTCAAAAATCTCCATCATTATGGCAATATCCTCATCAGAGTCAAGACGACAATTAGGAAGATCAGTGAGCGAATATTTCAGGACATACTGACCAACCTTCAAATTATGAAACTTCAAACAAATCGTCACACACATATCATCATACTTAGTGCTTGATGACAAGCACATAATGAAAGAATCTCCTCCATATGGGAACCTTCCAAAATTAGAATTAGACATCCTACAAAAAATGATCACACACACTATCAAACAGAGCTATGCACATACATTAAAAAAAGATTCAAAAAAGGCAACGTGCTACTGCACCGCTAATCTGGCTAGTACACCACATCAAACAAAAAAAAATCCAACTGAGACAAGCTAGGGAGCTACTACAAAAAAACACTAATGTCTGCTACTACACAGACTAAACTAGTAAAATGTCTGCTACTACACCTGCTGAACCTTAAGAATCACTAATGTTAAAGAGCTGCTACTACACAGGCTAGATTAGTTATATGTCTGCAACTACACTTGCTGAACCACAAAATCCAACTTAAATTACAAAACCATAATGAGTAATTAGATCTTGATACAACAAGATGTATATATATGCACTACCAGAAAATAGTTCTTGGCCGACGAAAAAAAATCGTCGCCCTGTTTAAAAATTTCGTCGCCTAAGTACTTAGGCGACGACATGTCGTCGGCCAAGAAGTCGTCGCCAGAAGTCCGTCGGTGAAGAACTTGGGCGACGAAATATAATTCCGTCGTCGCCTAAGAGTAATTCTTAGGCGACGATACTAATTTCGTCGCCTAAAATATACCTCTCGTCGCCCAAGATTTAACACCTTGGCCGACGAAATTTTTTTTCGTCGCTTAAAATCTTCTGACCTTGGGCGACGAAAATTACTGTTTCGTCGCCTAAGATCACTACATCTTAGGCGACGATATTATTTTTCGTCGGCCAAGGTGTTAAATCTTGGGCGACGATTTATAGATTTCGTCGCCTAAGATATATTTAAATTTTTTTAAAAAAAATAATTAAATAATTATTTTAAATATATAAATAATGTTTTTTTAATTTTTGTCATTATTTTTTTTTTTCGGCATTTCTTTAAAGTTTTCTAATACTAAAATTTAATTAAAAATAACACAAATTTATAAATTTATAAATAATTTATTACAAAAATTCTGCCTATGGATCGAGAAACCCAAAATCTAACTCATCATTCCCGTTCGGAGGGTCCTGAGGCGGCGGCTGGTCAGGCTGAGGAGGCTGCTGCTGAGGCTGGGGCCACTGAGGATGCCACTGAGGTAATGGTATAGGCGTAGGCATGGGCGGAAACGGCTGTCCGGCCGCAAGTGCAGACATGCAGGCAGTCATCCACTGTCCCATAGCCGCCTGGTTGGCATTGGTGACTTCATTCACCCGCTCCATATGCGCAGCATTAGAAGCCGCATATGATTCCGCCATCGCCGCCATCTCCCTCGCTCTTTGGGCTTCCAGCTCAGACTCTCTCGCTCTTTGGGCTTCCAGCTCAGACTGTAGGCTTGCGAACTGATCCTGTAGCCGAGTGGTCTGGCTGTTGCTACTTGAGGCTCCGGCGGCTCCCTTGCGCTGAAATCCTGGCGTCGTCTTCAGGATCCCCTTTCCAGCGTCTCCCATACCCCGGCAGTAGTAGGTGTTGGAGCGCTGCGCGAAGGCAGTGGCCATAATCCGCGCCCCAACGGTAGGATCTGAAGTGTCGATCCTGGACATGGCCTCTGACATGTCATCCTCTGCCGTGCCCGGCCATGTGTCGTTCACCATGCCTCTGATGACCTCTTGCTCCGCCTCCCTCACCCTCGCCTAAATGGATATATTATAAAAATATATTAATATACATTTAATAAAATGTAATTAAAATTAAAAATTAGTAAATATAAGGAACTTACAAGATCCTCCTCAGAATGAGGATATGCCCTCTGAAAGGTCCCCACATAGGGGTTCTCCTCTGGCCGCTCTCGCCGCACGTCGTCCATGATGGCCGAAAACGGCCTCGAACCGGCACGATGGTTGGTTGTGTTCTGTTGCCGGTTCTCAGCGTTCACCCGGGCGAGGTGCTTTTTAAAAAAAAAATTATCGTTAGTAAATATTTAAAAACATACAATTATAATTAATTCACTAATTAAATATTCAAATTTGTTTACGAATTACCTGTTTATGAGGGTCGTTGAACTGCGTGACAAGAAGCCACCGCCACTCGTACTCCCGATACTCGAACTCCTTCGGGGTACCCGAACGGTCGCTCCCGTACTTCTTCCAGTGTTCCCGGAGGTCGTGCTTCCACTCCTTGAACCTACATATACAAAAAAAATATTAATAATTTTATTAAAAAAATAAAATTTAATAAATTATTAAATAGCTAGAGGTACCTCTCCCTATGGGTCTTGTCCGCCCAGTCACGTCCCTCCTCGGGAACCACAAACCATTGCTGCATTACCACTTGTTTGTATTTTTTTCGATAATGAAATAATTTATTAGTTAAAAAAATAGTTAAAAAAAAAGGTAATTTATTGAGTAAACTCACCGACATCGACTGATGGAGCATCTCCTTCACTCCATCAGGAACCTGGCTCCAGACTCCCCACAACATAGGAAGTCTGGAGCGGATGGTGCCTCCCGCGGCGCGCGTGTACCGGTTTCCCAACGCGGCGTCCACCGGTTTCCCGTTGGAAAACGGGATGGCGATCCGTCCAGCGGACTCGACCGCCCTATCGAGTCCCTTGTTGCTGACGGTGCCTCTCCTGTTCCGCCTTCTCGTTCCGGCGGCTGTGACATTGTGAATCAAATTTAATATTAATAATACATTTTTACAAAAAAAAAATGTAAATCGAAAAAAAAGTAATAATAAATTACCGATCGACGAGGCTGAGCCGACGGATTCGTCTATGTCCGCCTGCTCGGAGACCCTCACGGGATGAAGAGGCGTGGGAAACTCCCGGTAGATATAGGCCTCGTGCGGTGCCACATGCGGGAGCTGCTCCCGAATCGGTCGACCCTCCTCATCGACGCGAGGTATCGCCGGTATCGTCGGAGGAAGGAAGAGGCCGGACGGCACCATAGGGACCCCAGATGACCCGCCATCACCGTCGGTCGGGGACGACTGTGTGGGGGCGTCGCTGCGGGATCGCGACCGGCGAAGTATGGGTGGATGACGAGGAGCCGTCGCTGCGGGACCCGACTGCCCAGCAGAACCTGAGCCGCTCGCGCCACCCATCAGTTGCGCATGTCGGGCCGTCAACTGCCACGGAAACCCGATCGACGGTGATTCCGACGGGTTGTTTGAGGTACCGTCCGAGCCTTCTTGTCCAGAAGTTCTTCTCTTGGCCATCCTGTTTAAAATAACCATAAATTTATTAAAAATATTTTACCGTCTTAAAATAACCAAAAATTTATTAAAAATATTTTATCGTCTTATAATAATTTAATAATTATTATAGGATTTATTATTTTTTTTTATTCACATAACAAATTATTTACATTAATAAAGGCTTATTATATCACAAAAATTAATTTACGAATATTTACATCCTTCCTAAAAAATAATCATAAACCCTAAACCCTAATTAAACCCTAAACCCTAATTAAACCCTAAACCGTAAACCCTAATTAAACCCTAAACCGTAATTAAACCCTAAACCCTAATTAAACCCTAAACCGTAAACCCTAAACCCTAATATTTAACCCTAAACCCTAATTAAACCCTAAACCGTAAACCCTAAACCCTAAATAAACCCTAAATTATTTAATCATTTACAATCCTAAACCCTATACCCTAAACCGTAAACCCTAAACCCTAATATTTAACCCTAAACCCTAATTAAACCCTAAACCGTAAACCCTAAACCCTAAATAAACCCTAAATTATTTAATCATTTACAATCCTAAACCCTATACCCTAAACCGTAAACCCTAAACCGTACATCACAATTTACAATTATCACAACAACAAACATTTACAATTATCACAACAACAACAATTTACAATTATCACAACAACAACAATTTACAATTTACAATTATCACAACAACAACAACAACAACAATTTACAATTATTACAACAACAAAAACAATTAAAACCAATTTAGGGTTTTAGGGTTATACCTTAAATTGTGGGTCGACGTCGGGGTCGGGGTTCCGAATTGGGGTCGGGGTCGGGGTCGGAGAGAGGGAGAGAGAGAGGGCAGAGAGAGGATTTTCGGAGAGAGAGAGAGAATATGCTTGGCGGCTGAAGAAATGGTTAGGGTTTCCGAATTTTTGCCTTTTATACTGGCGTTCTTGGGCGACGATTCTGTAAAAATCGTCGGCCTGTTTTGTAAAAATCGTCGGCCAAGAGACTCTTGGCCGACGATTTTTGAAATCGTCGCCCTGTTTTTTTAAAAATCGTCGGCCAAGATAGTATATTTGGGCGACGACATTCTTCACTATAAATATCGTCGCCCAAGATGAAGAAAATCGTCGGCCAAGATGTTATACTTGGGCGACGACATTCTTCATTATAAATTTCGTCGCCCAAGATGAAGAAAATCGTCGGCCAAGAGTTCTATCATAAAATTCAGACTATTTGACCATCCAAATCACGTAATCTGGCCGGACCTTCAACTGAGAATAGTTTCCAATCGACGAGACTCTTACGGGGCTATAAAAATTTGGTAAAAAATAAATAACCGGGATAGGGCTACCACTAGGCAGAAATAAATGTGTTTCGTGCGACCGGAACAACAGGCACCGAAAATTTACCGGAATATCTTCATTTTTCACGGGTTGACGTATTTCACCGTTCCGGTCATATCTTATTTCACGACTTTTTTGCGTTTGAGGCCTCTACGTATACGTTGTCTTCAAAACGACACTTAAACTAAACACTTATATAAAAAAGTTATACAACATTAGTACATATAACGTGAGTTTATTGATCGGAGAAGAGGAACTGAAACCCGACCGTCAGATTTGACCAGCATAAAGAATTACGTAGGTGGAAAAAAATTCAGCTCCATCTGACAAAGATAAGGGCTCGATCCGTCCGGTCAATCGGCGCGGTCAAACCCCTAAACGGACGGAAACGGCTATTCGACCCTCCAAATCACGTAATCTGGCCGGACCTTCAACTGAGAATAGTTTCCAATCGACGAGACTCTTACGGGGCTATAAAAATTTGGTAAAAAATAAATAACCGGGATAGGGCTACCACTAGGCAGAAATAAATGTGTTTCGTGCGACCGGAACAACCGGCACCGAAAATTTACCGGAATATCTTCATTTTTCACGGGTTGACGTATTTCACCGTTCCGGTCATATCTTATTTCACGACTTTTTTGCGTTTGAGGCCTCTACGTATACGTTGTCTTCAAAACGACACTTAAACTAAACACTTATATAAAAAAGTTATACAACATTAGTACATATAACGTGAGTTTATTGATCGGAGAAGAGGAACTGAAACCCGACCGTCAGATTTGACCAGCATAAAGAATTACGTAGGTGGAAAAAAATTCAGCTCCATCTGACAAAGATAAGGGCTCGATCCGTCCGGTCAATCGGCGCGGTCAAACCCCTAAACGGACGGAAACGGCTATTCGACCCTCCAAATCACGTAATCTGGCCGGACCTTCAACTGAGAATAGTTTCCAATCGACGAGACTCTTACGGGGCTATAAAAATTTGGTAATAAATAAATACCCGGGATATTTATTTTAATTATTCAAATGAAATTTAAATGTGTTTTCTTTTATTTTAATTATTCGGATTACTCTTGGCCGACGAAATTAGGCTAATTCGTCGGCCAAGATGATACTTGGGCGACGATATTCGTTAAAATCGTCGCCCAAGAGTGAAAATAAAAATTTCTTTACTATGAAATTTAAATGTGCTTTATTTTATTTTAATTATTCGGATTACTCTTGGCCGACGAAATTAGCCGAATTCGTCGGCCAAGATGATACTTGGGCGACGATATTCGTTAAAATCGTCGCCCAAGAGTGAAAATAAAAATTTCTTTACTATGAAATTTAAATGTGCTTTATTTTATTTTAATTATTCGGATTAATCTTGGCCGACGAAATTGGGTTAATTCGTCGGCCAAGATGATACTTGGGCGACGATATTCGTTAAAATCGTCGCTCAAGAGTGAAAATAAAAATTTCTTTACTATGAAATTTAAATGTGCTTTATTTTATTTTAATTATTCGGATTAATCTTGGCCGACGAAATTGGGTTAATTCGTCGGCCAAGATGATACTTGGGCGACGATATTCGTTAAAATCGTCGCCCAAGAGTGAAAATAAAAATTTCTTTACTATGAAATTTAAATGTGCTTTATTTTATTTTAATTATTCGGATTACTCTTGGCCGACGAAATTAGCCGAATTCGTCGGCCAAGATGATACTTGGGCGACGATATTCGTTAAAATCGTCGCCCAAGAGTGAAAATAAAAATTTCTTATAATGAAATTTAAATGTGTTTTATTTTATTTTAATTATTCGGATTAATCTTGGCCGACGAAATTGGGTTAATTCGTCGGCCAAGATGATACTTGGGCGACGATATTCGTTAAAATCGTCGCCCAAGAGTGAAAATAAAAATTTCTTTACTATGAAATTTAAATGTGCTTTATTTTATTTTAATTATTCGGATTAATCTTGGCCGACGAAATTGGGTTAATTCGTCGGCCAAGATGATACTTGGGCGACGATATTCGTTAAAATCGTCGCCCAAGAGTGAAAATAAAAATTTCTTTACTATGAAATTTAAATGTGCTTTATTTTATTTTAATTATTCGGATTACTCTTGGCCGACGAAATTAGCCGAATTCGTCGGCCAAGATGATACTTGGGCGACGATATTCGTTAAAATCGTCGCCCAAGAGTGAAAATAAAAATTTCTTATAATGAAATTTAAATGTGTTTTATTTTATTTTAATTATTCGGATTAATCTTGGCCGACGAAATTGGGTTAATTCGTCGGCCAAGATGATACTTGGGCGACGATATTCGTTAAAATCGTCGCCCAAGAGTGAAAATAAAAATTTCTTTACTATGAAATTTAAATGTGCTTTGGATTATCTTAGTACAAACATATTCTTTTAGTATACAAACAATTACAAAGCTAAGGCTCAATTATAACGTCGCTAAGGCTCGTAATCTGAGTCATCCGATGAGTCTTCTTCGGTATCGGAATTAATATCTGGTAATCTATGCCTTAATTCGTCGTCAGAGTCGTCGTCTGTTTCTTCATTTGGATCAACATCAATAAAGGTTGAATCTTCGTCACGAATTCTGATCACTCGACCATGTTTAACATTATTTTGACGAACAGTAGCTACATCATGAATACCTACTGCGTTCGGCTCCTGATACGCATCAGCCTCTGGCCCTGGAATGGTCACTCCAAGTGTAGCCGCCCGGTAAATGTTTCGAGGATGCACAATGTTCGCTATTTTCCACGCGTCACCTTTTGCAAGGTCATCAAGATAAAACACTTGTTTTACCGATGTCGCAAAAACAAACGGGTCATCTTCGTAGGCGCTTGTAGCAGTGTTGACCGATAAATTGCCATACTGATCCATCTTCATGCTCTGTGCGCCTGTATCAAACCATCTACACTTGAACAGATGCACTTTCATGCCTTCCGCATAAACTAGTTCGACCACTGAATGGAGAACACCGTAATAGTCAAGGCCATGACCTTTCGCCATCACCCCAGAATTCTGTGTTCTTCGTCTGCTGTCTCTCTCTTCAGATACAAATTTGACGCCATTCACTGTGCAGGTGGGATAAACTCTAGCCCGTTGCGGTTGCATCGCAAGAAGTAATAGTTCGTGCGACCAGTTTGGATTATCATCAGATTTAATCATGTCCATCTGTAACGGATATTTAAACTGTAAATATCCGAAAATATATGCAATAGAAAATAATTAGATATATATATATATATATATATATATATATAACAGGGAAGATTAAATTACGTACCCAGGTGCGAAAATAATTTGCGAACGTCATGTTGTGGTACTCGAGATCACCATCAACTTCCGGAAAATTTAGGTGCAACTCTTTCCAATATTTAACTTCTTCACAATTGATTAGTACCCACCAGTGCGCTATGGCTATCTCTTCATCCGACAATGCATACTCGGCGGACAGTCGTGCTCCACCAACTTCGACATCACTGGAAACTATAGAGAGATTGAACCGCGGCGCATGTTCCTCCATGGCTTGCGGAGCTCCCAACGACGCTCCTAAATACAACTTCATGTAGGTGACGCATTCATGCGCAATATATGCTTCAGCTATACATCATTCAGGCGCGGATTTATTAGTGACAAAATCTTTGTACTCACCAAGTTGTCTGTAAATATAAGATTGCAAACTATACGTTACAATTATTGAACATGTACGTACATATATGTATTCTGGAGATGTAAGTGAATAAAACATACCTTTCCATGGGATACATCCAAGTGAAGTGTACTGGACCGGTAAGCAACAATTGCTGGGGAAGATGGATCATCAGGTGAGGCATGATATCGAAAAAATTTGGCGGAAAGATCCTCTCGAATTTACACATGATGTATATGATGTCTGCCTGCATTTCCCGGAGATCGGATTTTCTCACTTCCCTTGTGCACAACTTCATGAAGAATCTTGACAGCGCTACTAACGGCTCCACAACCTGGCCAACCACACATCACAAATTTAATATAAAATCCATTTACGACAGGTTAACCGTAATTTTAACCACAAATTTACCTGACGGTGAAGGAACGGTCGAATGAAAACAGGGAAGAGACGTTGTAGCAGAATATGACAGTCATGACTCTTCAAGCCGTATATCTTATTCTCCCGCAAGTTCACACACCGGGCTATATTTCCTGCAACGCCTGAGGGATACGTCACACAACTCATCCACCTGAAGATCTGGGTCTTCTGATCAGGCTTCACGGTGTAAGGAGCCCAAGGCATCTTTTTCTTCCCCTCTTTCAGCCAAAGATGTTTTCTGATTCCCATTTTCTTAAGATCAACGCGTGCCTTAGGACCGTCTTTCGTCTTCCCCTCCAAGTTGAGCACTGTACCTACCACACTGTCGCAGACATTCTTCTCTATGTGCATCACATCTAGGTAGTGCCTGATCAACAGCGTACTCCAGTACGGGAGTTCCCAAAATATGCTCTTATGTGTCCAGAATTTGTACCTGTCTGGTCTTTCAGGTATTCTGGCCACAATATCGGGATGATTGCTGAGCTGCCCAAAATCATACTCATCCAGCACTGCTAAAATCTCTTCCCCCGACCATCTATGCGGCTCCACACCTCTCTCTTCGGTCCCATCAAATGCCCCGGTATCTATCCGCTAGGGGTGATCATGTGGTAGGTAAGCACGGTGACCCATCCGGACTATCTTGTTGCAATGATTGCTGCACCCCTGGGAGCTAAGGCACTCAGGACAAGCCTTGTATCCCCTAACAACGTTGCCGGACAACATCCCACGTGCAGGAAAATCACTGATGGTACCAACAATCATGGCATGCATCTGGAACATCTCCTTTTTGTGGGAGTCATAAGTGGGATGACCAACCTCCCAAAGCAATTTACACTCTTCAATCAGCGGTCTCATATACACATCGAGACACTTCCCTGGATAACAACAACAACCACAACAAATTCAGATAACGACTATATATGACCAACAATATAGAACAAAAACAATAAATGGAGAGGTGTTGAACCAACAGCAATATATACAATATGGGAAAGTAGATACCTGGATAACCGGGCCCAGGAATCAACAAGGTCAACATGTTGTATTCCTTCTTCATGCACATCCATGGAGGAAGGTTGTAAGGCACCAAAATGACCGGCCATATACTGTACGAAAGACTCATGGTCCCAAAAGGGTTGAACCCGTCGGATGACAGCCCGAGCCTCACATTCCTCACCTCTGAAGCAAAATGAGGAAACTCCCTGTCTATATGCTTCCACGCCTCCCCGTCAGCAGGGTGTACCATGAGGTCTTCGTCATGCACCTCCCTCACAGCGTGCCATCTCATAGCTTCGGCCGTCTTTGAAGACATATACAACCGCTCCAGCCTATCCCTCAACGGGAAATAGCGAAGTACCTTAACAGGTTTCCTGTTGCCTGCGGGAGTCCGCTTATACCTGTCGGTCCCACATACCGGACAACGATGAAGGCCTTCAAGGTCATTACCGTCTGCATCTTTACCCCAGAATAGAACGCAGTCATATCTGCATGCATGAATCTTGATGTAGGAAAGCCCGAGATCTCTCAAGATACGACGGACCTTATGATGCGTGGTGGGATGACGATGACCGTCGGGCAGGAGCGAAGCAGCGTACTGTAGATACCTATCAACAGCCGTCACGGTCGATTTTGTGTCAACCTTGATATGCATCACCTCCATCACACACTGAAGAACGGTCTTCTCATGACCTGGGCACAGAGGGGTCTGTTGGAAAGCAATAAGTCTGTTGTACTTGGCTATACCGGCAGTGTTGACACCTCTAGGGACGGCCTGCATCGGCGCCTGAGGAATGTGCTGTCGTTCAGGGCATACACCGCTGTCATGAGGAAACATGTCGTTGATGAAGGTCGTTGTTGGATCGTTGGATGTACTGCCCGTCTCATCAAACTGTCCATGATCATGCGGGCGTGATGAGGTTTCACCGTGATATATCCAACATGTGTAACGTTCCCAGAATCCGTTACTCTTCAGGTGGTCCCATACTGTCCCCAACGGAAATCGATGCATATCACTGCGACACTTACACATCTTGCACGGGCAATAGAACATGCCACTCCCGTCAGCATTGGCCTGCGCATATTGCATAAAATCCCAAACTCCTTCAGCATATTTTCTGTGATATCTTGGAAGAGAAATCCAACTCTTATCCATATCCTGAAAATAACACATATATATATCAATATTTAATGAACATATCTTTTATATATATATATATTAATGTAATACAACATACTAATTATTAATTATATATATCTAGTTCGAGCGGATTCCGTGGTTTCAGAAGGCAAGTGTCAATGTCACGGAGGGCGAACCCCCTACAGGAACCAGGCAGGACTCGTTTGTGATCACGGAGGCGAACCCCTATCGACCCCTTCACCGAGAAGAGTGGTCAGTTTGTGATCTTGAGATCCAGTTAAACAAACCTGTGAACCATATCTATGACAGAACGGCCCCTTACTCAGCTTGGAACAAACTCTATGCATATATATATATATATATCATTAATTCAACTCAAATAAAACTGAAAATCAATATATATATATGCACATATATATATGTGCATATATATGCATATGTACGTACCTGGGAGTAGCTCCACAAACTATGTATGGACAAATTTCCACAACACCGAACGATTTGAAGAACTAGAGAAATTTATGTTTAAAATTTTCAAAGTTCTCATTCTTCTATCCCGCCTCACAATATATAGAAGAATCTTGGGCGACGAAATATTTGAGTTTCGTCGCCTAAGAATGAAAAATCTTGGGCGACGAAATATCTCAGTTTCGTCGCCTAAGGATAAAAAACTTAGGCGACGAAATAAATATCTTAGGCGACGAAATATTGTTTCGTCGCCCTAGTTTCTCTCTTGGCCGACGAAATGTATTCTTAGGCGACGATTTTATTTTCGTCGCCTAAAGTTGGACTTTAGGCGACGATTTTTTTTCCTTGGGCGACGAAAAAAAAAATCGTCGCCTAAGTTCTCTCTTAGGCGACGAAAAAAAAAATCGTCGCCCGGTTTTTTTTGTTTCGTCGCCCAAGACCCATTTTCTGGTAGTGATGCTACTATACTTGCTGAGAACACAAAACCAATAAAGCTACAAAAAATATTCTGATACTGCATTTACTGAAAAAATCCAAAAAAAGGAAGTATGCCGCTGCACCATAAAAAGACCATACTAAATGATGAAAGGGCATCGTGCCGCTGCACCGCCAAAAAAACATATAAAACGTTCTCGTTACAACACACATTAAAACATTGAATCAACCCCAAAACAAAACACCTGCGACTGCATATAAACTAGAATAGCTGAAACATTGAATCAAAACATGTAAAATACAATAGCTACTGCATATAAACTGCAAATGAAAACATATCAAAACAAACACCTGCTACTACAAGTAGCTGAAACATTGAATCAAAACAAATAAACAAAAACAAACACGACCTAGGCAGCTGCTACTACAATAGCTGAAAACATTGAATCAAAACAAAAACAAACATCTGCAAATTTCAATAGCTCAACAAATCTGCTTCGAATGAACTTTAAAATTGATTTATAACTGCAATCGGAAAATTATCAACACAAAACCTAAACAGAAATAGCTCGTCATCAAATTCAATTCAAAATTCAAAAAGATGAAAACACCATAAGAATAAAGAATCAAGAGATTTAACCTACAAATTGCTCACTACTAACATCAAAGCATCAAACCGATTCAAAAACGAAGTAAACCTAAATGAAAATTGGATCAAATTCAGAGGAATTCGAATTTACAACTAGCTTTTCAGTAGAACAAAAAGCTTGAAATCGATGGAGAAGAATGAAAACTTAAGCATGTGAGAAGAAGAAGCATGAAGGTTAACTGCAAATTCACCTATGGAGACGAAGCAAAACGAAATCGCAACGACGAAGAGACCGAGAGATTGCAACGACAAAGAGACGAAGAACATACTAAGAGAGAGACGTTGCGTTTCAATCGGCCTCCAGCGTTTATATACTTCTCCTCACAGCCCTAAATTGGTTAGCTAATTATGCAGGGGCAATTTAGTAAAACTATCTCATGACACATGACATGCACATAAAATATTGTCCTTAAGTGTTAAAAACTGTCCTTATTTGTTTAAAGTAAACATAAGTGGATTTATCTGTATTTCATATCTTTTTAGAGGATGTATATGTGATTTGCTGTTAATCTTTTGAGTGTTGTCCTTCCGAGTAACACCTAGCGCTTGCTAGAGTAATCTACAACATTCGCAAAAGTTCAAATCTTGTAATAAATCTGATTCATGTAACAACATTATTGAAACATTACTTCTCCTTTACTAGACCATTAAGCTTATAGTAGTCTAGAAAACCTTGTAGACATGCATTCTCACGAATTGACAACACTCTATCTTGGTCAAGATGCGCAATGGCCTGTAAGAGAATTAATAATATGATTGCATCCATAGATTGAAAAGTTGGTAAATCTCATGGTAGTAGTTTTCTTCGATATTGGATCTAATGGAGCACAGAAGAAAAGCTGAGATTGCAACTCATGGTGTATTTGTTTTCTGTTAGATCCTCAAGGCTTTAGGGTCTCTCGATTTAGGGTCTCTGGATCCTTGTATAGCCACAGATAACTTAAGGTTTGCTTAGACCCAGTTTCTAATGGAATGAAAAACAGATAGACAAGTGAAATCATGAGAGACAGATCTCATCCATGGAAGATAGATCTCATTCAACCTTAATCGTTTAATTTCATCCAGATTTTGCATATAATTTTAAATCCAAGTCATTTCTCTGTTTTTTGTTTTTGAGCATTAGTTGAAGTCAATGCATTTGACCCAAAATATTCATATCCTAGGCAGTCTGCTATCTGTGATTTGGCTTGCCCCGATCGTATTGATTGTTTACAACTTTTTATCCTTTTTATTTCTCTTTAAAGCCAAACGGTCACAACGATCATTGAGCAACACATGCTTAAAGACACATTGAAGATGTTATGTCTTGGGTCAGAGCTAACATTGAAGACGCATTGAAGACAATTAAAGTGCTTATAAATAACTCCAATACTTGTCCAAAGCTTCTAACATCTTTTTGTCTAAGCCAGTAAGTCTTCATGTTCTTGGCACATTGCTTGGACATAAGCCTCACCAATCAATTGATGTTGATCCAGGACTTGTAGCGAATGACTAGGACCCTACCTTGACAGTGCCAACCATCGTCAAGCATTACCAAAATTGATTTGCCTCCGACTCTAACAGCCTTGCCATTAGAACAGTCGAAGTTGTCGAACAAAACATCACAACCACGACTTCAAACGTTACCATAACCGATTTGCCTTCGACTCCAACACAGAGCCTCGTCATCGCATCACCAACCCTGACAAACCCGCAACCCAGTCTAGACGACCAAGCCTGCAAACCTCCCCTGGCCTAAAAAGCAAGATGACGAGGGCTTTGATCGGATCTGAAGTAAAAGACACCCTACGCTGCATCCTCTAGACACACTATCTCAAACCCTACGTCGAACCTTAGAGAGAGATTAAGAGAGAGAAAGACAGAGAGAGAACTATAGACTCAACTTAAAAAAAGAAAAACACAGGAACAATACTTTAGTGAATAGTTACTTAATGAACAGTGATGACGTCAGCACAATAAATATATATATATATATACAGTCCGTCTCAGCTGCGGACGTCCATACGGGTTTTCCGTACAAATTTCAGCCGTTTTTCCACCATTCCAGCGCCGGGGACGCCGTTTCTTCTCCCCGGCGTGATCCTAAACCTCCCCCGACGGTGTTGGAATGAAGAAGAAGGCCGGAGAGATCGCGATCGGAGGTTTGTGCAGCAATCACTCAGAACTTCACGACCGATCATGGTGGACCTCTGATCGTGATCTCTCCAGCCTTCTTCTTCATTCCAACACCGTCGAGGGAAGTCTGGGATCACGCCGGGGAGAAGAAACGGCGTCGCCGGCGTTGGAAATGTGGAGAAACGGCGGAAATCCGTACGGACGTCCGCAACTGAGAAAAACTATATATATATATATCAGGGCTTCTTGGCTACAAACATCCGCACCAATGGTTTTGGTGCGGATTTTCATTTTTGCACTACTTTTCGATTGAATTTCCTCATCTCCACCGTCTAGTATCTAGATAATATTGTGTAGATCTGCAGAATTTCAGCCAAGTTGGTAATCGTTAAGACCCTCAAACTCGAAAAACAAATGGACGGACTGAATTCTGTCAAACATGAACCGTTCATATTTATAATAGAAAGACGTAATTTTGAGGGTCTTAATGATTACTAAATGGGCTGAAATTTTACAGAGATGATTTACACAATATTATCTAGATACTAAACGATGGAGATGAGGAAATTCGATCAAAAAGTGGTACAAAAATAAAAATCCGCACCAAAACCATTGGTGCAGACGTTTTTAGCTGAGATATATATATATATATAGAGGTTAAATTACGGCGTGTTGTGGCAAATTTTAGCGTCGTACAGAACAATAAAAATAAAAATAGAAAGAATAATAACCGAAACGGAGACATCTACTTACAATTTTGCCTTCTTGTTTTGTTTATATAATTTCCCCCGTATCTTCCGGTGTTCGGGTTATGTCGAAGTGAGCGCTCCTCAGTTCCTCAGCCCAAGATCTCTGCGGCTGCCACTACGCACATGTCGTTTGTCTTGTTTATTCTCTACAAAAACATTCTTCCAAGCAAGTTACTTTTCTTTCCAATTCTATTCTTGTTTCTGTGAATTGGTTTCTCCCTAGCTAGATCCTTTGCTTGTTTCATTCCACTTAATAATTTTTGGATCTGGGTTTTTGTTGCTTGTTGTTATTGTTTTTGGGTTTTGAGGATCTAGCTTGATGTTGTATGCCTCAGTTCCTCTAGGATTTCTATGTTAAGTGCTTTGAGTTGATGTATGTGTATAGGTGGTGGGTGTGTTTTGTTAGGTTTGAGAGCTTCACTAGTTTGGTTATGTGAATACAAATGAATTAGTATTGGGTTTGTTTGGAGTGTTGGAATTTCTGTAGTTGTGGGGTTTAAGCTGACGAATGATTCTGAATGAATTGTAGGTGGGATTTGGAAGGTGATATTGGTCGTTTGATACATCGATTTGAGACTGGGTTTCTGTTGATTTTGTGGCTTGTGTTGTCGCTTGCAATTTGTGAGGATTTTGTGATTGGTATCTTGTGGGTTGAGAGACCATGCCTTCTACACATAATCCTGCAACAGGTTCTTCTTCACCTTTGACTTCGTTAGGTCGCTCCATTTGGACTCGGCGAGAGCAGTTTCATTCAATTGAAGCTAATCATGAGTCTAGTGCCCAGGAGTTAGAGCTTCAATCTTTTCAGAAACATGTAGCAGACCTATTCCATGACTTGTCGGCTGTTGGTGCTGATGAGCTGCTCTCTATTGCGTGGACTCAGAAGCTTTTAGATGTTTTTGTCAGCTGCCTAGAGGAATTCAGAGGTCTCTTTCTGAAGAACAAAGAATATATTTCTAAACCACCCATGGACCATTGGACTGATGAATATTTAGAAAGGAGTTTGAAGGCACTTGACATTTGCAATGCATCACGTGATGGGATTGAGAAGATTCGTATGTGGCATAAGCATTTAGAGATTGTTCTGTGTGCCTTGGATTCTCGCCAGAGGGCATATTGTGAGGGCCAATTCCGTCGAGCAAGAAAAGCTTTGATGGATTTGGCACTTGAAATGCTTGATGGGAGAGACTCTGGCTCTGCATTTTCACAGCGGAACTGGTCTTTTGGGCGTCACAACACAAGAAAGGATCGCCACCACCATACCTCATCAGGACATTCTCGCTCTCACTCATGGAGCACATCTGCTTCTTGGTCTGCAGCTAAGCAGCTGCAATCAATTGCAAACAACTTGGTAGCACCTCGTGGGAATGAGAATGCTGCAACCAATGGCCTCGCAGGATCTGTATTCACAATGAGTTCTGTGCTCATTTTTGTTATGTCGTCACTTGTGGCTGCAATACCTTGTCAGGATCGAGGTCTTAATACTCATTTTTCCATTCCACCACAGTTTCCATGGGGTATCCCCCTAATTTCACTTCACGAACGGATAATGGAAGAATCTAAGAAGCGGGAGCGTCAGAGCTCCAACGGATTGCTGAAGGAGATTTATCAGGTTGAGAAATGCACTCGTCAGATGACAGACTTTGCTGATCTGGTTCAATTCCCATTGACAGAGGAACAGAAAATGGAACTTGAACAAGTACTTGAGGAGCTAGCGTCTATCTGTGAGAAGTTTAAGAATGGATTGGGTCCATTGGAACGCCGAATTCGGGATGTATTCCGCAGGATTATGAATTGCCGAACTGAGGGTCTTGAACTGTTGAGTAAGGCTACCAATCTGGAGTAACTAAAAATAGATAAGTTTATGAGCATGAAATGTACAAATGTGTGAAAATATTTTTTCTTGCATATTTCCACCTTTTGCAAGGGGGGAGAAGAACATGAGATGGTCAGCAACAGTACAAAAGTTAAGCAAGTATCTCGTTATACTCTTTCATTTCTGTAAAGAGCATAGTATTTTCATCGGATCATTCCTTGCTAGTAAAATGATTTTACTTTGTTGGTTTGTATTTTGTGGTTTCTTTTTTCTATACTAGTCCATTCCATGTTGGTTATATCTTCTATTTTGTGACAGTTTGCACATGCTATGTCTTCGGGACAGTCATAATAATTCTTTGATTTTGTTGGTTCCTAGATCTCTCTGAAATGGTATGTTTCGCTTTTCACAAGTCCACTTCGGAACGTGTACGTGTGTAGTTCATAATCTTATCTAGTTGCATGTTTGGTCCCTCGCTATATGCTATGCTGTAACGGCTGTTTGATAGTGATAGCATGATCATGAAATTCTAGCTTCCATTGCACCCGGTGGGCAGAGGTGGGTTTTAGAGGTTTATTGATGCAAAGAAATTGGCTCATCATACAACTAAGGATTGTTGGATTTCCAAAGAATCCAAGAGTATGTTAAATCTTTTATGATGAATCAATGGAGTTGGGGAAGACTTTCAGATGAAGTCGGGCAACTAGCTGGCAATTTTGGCCCTGGACAAGGTTGATTGGAAGAATATGAATGGTTTTAGCCATTGCCGTATTGCTCCATGTTGGAGAAGTTTGAGAAACACCAAAAATAATGCGCCAACAACTACTCATGAAATGCTATCGAAGTATTCGTGCGATAGATCATGAATAACTCCTCGTAAATAGCATATACTAGTAACATATTATTGGTCTGAATCCACTAATCCTCAAGCTTTCTGTAAATAATAAGGTTATTTTCGTTTTCTACAAGACTAATTACAATAGACCCGAAAGATTGTCGAGGATCTCATCTCCCCAACAGGCTATCGATTGAAGTATATTCACCATTAGCTGTACCGAAATCAATTCAATCTTGAGCTGTACTGAAAGATTACCAAGCCAACAGTTAATTTTCTCTACTCCGTTTTGTTTTAGTATCTTTTAGCCTTACATGACTGCTGAGCTCCAAGCAACTACATGACTACGCTCCAAGCGATATAAATAACTCTGATTCCATCACACATATTACGTACCATATCTACCAGTGCACGGATTGCACTCTCCGAAGAACACGTGCAGGTCTCCTCTTCTCCACGATGGGAATGAGGTTCTCCATGAGCTGCATGCGGAGACAGTCAAATCATTTGCCAACACTTTTAAGATGCATGGAAATATGAAATCAGCAAGATCAATATCATTATGTGGCCAAGTTACAGCTAAATTAAATCAATGAATGAAATACAATTTGGAGTTGAAGTACTTCTCTAACTACTAGATTGAGTCAAACTACCTAAGATACGATTTTTCTTTCCTGGTACATTTTTCTGGGAAGGGAAAAAGGAGACACATCCTCAACAACACCATAGAAACACAGTAATGTAAACTGTATTCAAATTACCTAGACAATTCTTATATGACTTCAAGTCTATTTTCTAGTTGGAACATTCACTGCCATTAATTTCATGTAAGAGTTCTAATAGAAATGATCACTTAACATTTAGAAAGTAACACAAGATAGTAGAAAGTAACTCGTATAAATTTCTTGACCATGCTTCCAAAAAAAATTAAAAAGAAGAAATGGCCACATAACATATTAACATATTATTCCACTACATGTTGGATCGGAAAAAGTATATTTGAAAATGTCGCCTCTTTATATTTGGATTCAGGAGAATTACTAGCTTGCTGAACAAATGACATAGTGAACAGCCTAACGGCGATATAATGCGTAGTATGTCAATTAATGAACTTCAAGCACAGATGGCTGTAGAAGTGAAACCCAGTTTTTTATTATAACAATCAGACAATAATATCAAAGGGTGGCACCTTAGGTTCCAGATACAGGCACAAATATAACCTGAACAATATTCTCAAAGCTTCAAAAATCTACTTTTGTTAACACCCCTTTAATTGTATAAAGTGTTAATTGTAAGGGATTGTTTATGATTTGCCTCATACAGAAGAAAAACCAGTACAATATAAAAGGTAAACAACAAAAACAATTCACAATATTTTCCATGCTACAAGGATACACTTAAGTGCTTCACCAATATAGCTAGGATATCCATATAGCTGAGATATTTCTAACTACAAACATAACATGCCAATATCCATTTGTTTTCTAGGATTCATAATCATGTTACCTATATAAGATATTAGCAAGCTTATAGACTTCCCCTAAACATTCATCTTGGAAAATGTCCTATTATTTTTTCAATAGATTTTCTTTTGCAAGTTCTTTCTGTATCGTAACTATTTAAAATAGAACTATACCCATCAACCGGGACAGGGATTACAATCGATACAGTTTATTACACAAAGTTTTAGAAAGGATTCATGAAACAGAAAATAAGACATACCTTCTTCAACCTCTCCTTCTTCCGCTCAGCCTGCATTGAAAGATTTGGATAAACTTAGAACAATCAGAATGAACTCATAAATCAACAGACATTACAATGGAAACAAAACCAATATGACCAAGCCGTGATAATTGTTTACATATCATCAAATCACATATTAGCTACGAAATTATGAAGAAATCATAACCTATGTGGCTTGCACCAGACAGTTTTAGGGTTTATGGTATATGCCTATCATCAAATTTCGACAAATTCAGATGGAGGATCATACCTCTTCTATCAAGAGGAGTGCATTTTCCTCCTCCAGCTTCGTCACCAGAGCTTCCAGCTCATTTGTGTAAGCCTAATAACATTGTCAAACATAATTAAAATACTAACCTAACCAACAATACTGAATCGGAATATAGTCTCAGTCAAAGGAGAGAGAAGGATAACCTGCTTGCGTTCCCTTGACCTGGCAGCGGACTCTCTGTTCTTGATCATCCTCCTCTGCTTCTGCTGCGTCGCCTTATCAAGCGGCGCCTCCTGCACAGCTCTCCTCTTCGTTCCTCTCCCACCTCCGCCACTCGTCGTTCCATTGTTGTTCGCATACACCAACTGCCCTTGCGGCTGAGGCGGCGGCTGAACCTGGTACTGCCCGTACCCCATCGGAACCACCGCCCCGGGCCCCACCCCGACGTCCTCCTCCCTCACGGCCCCAGTCCTGGTCAGAAAATCCTCCAACGTCATCTCCGCTAGACCGACGCCGCCTGCACCGGCTCGCACATGATCTGCCTCTCCATCGGCCGACGCGTCTTCTCCCTCACCGCCTCCGCCGGCGACGATCTCCTTCCAGACCTCCTCCACGGTTCTCCCCGGCGCGGCGGCGGAGGCTCCTCCAGCGTCGGGAGGTAGCGGAGAGGGGTGGGGCTGGTCGTTGTAGATGTTCTTGAGGAGGTCGTCCATGGTGATGTGGTGGTGCTTGTCAACGTCGGCGATGAGAGTGGAGAGAGAACATATAGAGGAGTCGCGAGGGAGATCCGAATTGGCCGTCGAGACTGATACTAACTTCGACGACGCCATTGTCGCCGCCGGAATCGTAGCTGCTGATTATTTCAGAATAAGAGCAACGGTTTTATTGGGGACTGGGACTATGTAACTCACTCGATCTTGTTAGAGCCAGGACTACTTGGGGGGCGTACTCGTAATCTCGTATCAATTAATTAACAACGCGTTACTAATTTGGTTTTAGGAACAAATTAGTAATTTTTAGGTTATATTTAACTACGTCGCCCAAACAAGTTATCAAATAACAAACAATACTTTATAAAAATAACGACAATTTTTGTATGATAATGAATGTCTTCCTCAATTACTAGCTATCAGTCCATACATCAAAGACATGTGAGTCTATAGGTCCCATACCGTGTATTTTACCAATCAGGGGTGACTCAGATGTCTGAAATATATGATCTAACAATCAATAATATTTCACCGCTTGTACCTCTTTTGTTAGTCGTCTTGTTATACTTATGGTCTCTCGATCTGCAACCCGATAAAGATTGTTTTATCGATGTCCGTCATTGAAAGGGCATACATTCCCTAAATTTGTGCATATGTGGGCTAATCATAGATTCCGAGGACAACCCATGAGGAAACTCAACTACACAAAATGTATATATTCTATCAATCTCATTCTCATCTCCATAATCACTATTCTCACTAATCTCACAATTCCTCACAATGAATTATGTATGCGATGAATAACAATACTTATATTATATCATCCAAAACATGCTTTTACGGAAAGCAATAACAACAATAACATAAGTCAACGATATCACATGCTTTATCGAAAACAATAACAATAAAAATTTAACCAACCAATGTCACACAAATCACTCGTTTCAATTATAACCTAATTATCAATTTAAAGAAAGGTTTCCCGATAAAGACCCTACCTGAACTCCAAGTGCTAGCTCCGACGCTAAAATTAGTAACTCAACGACTTGCTTTATGAAATCTTTATCCTTCTACTCCTGCAATCCAACTACTAATATTCGATCCTCGTACTGAATTTTCATTCCGAAAATGTTGACAGATCACTTCAAATCAATACGATCAAGTCCTTGAAATTTACTAAGGACACCCAAAATCCTTATTTGGAATTTCACTCACTTTTGTGATTCTTCCCCAAATCAAATACCATGCTCATTCTTTTTCAGTCATTCTCGAATCAATGTACTCATTTCATTTTGTTTCCACATTCTAATTCGCCTTTACACTCAATGCCATCATCATATCCAAATTGCGCTCCAAGTACCAACTCGACTCCAAATCTACTCTTGACACCCAAACTTGAAACATATTTAACCTTCATATCATCCTGTTTTCATTCTTCCCAAACTTTGACTTAAATGTCAACCAACATCAATAGCAGCTCCATAGTACCATTTTTGAAACCATACATAAGTATGAATATCAAAAACAGTAAGAACAACCACTATTCTCAAATCTCAAACAACACAATTCCAAATCCTTCAATTCGCAACTACAATTGAATCCACCAATTTCGACATCAAGTATCTCAAATCGCTCTTTCATGTTCACTACACTAACAACAACATAATCTGAAAAACAAGAAGAACAACCGCCTCTGCTGCCGCCTTCCATAGTGGCCACCCACGATGGTCACACTACCCATAAGAGCTGAAAACGGTGCAGTCAAAATATGCCTACAAATTCTACAATTCCATGAACTCCAAAAATATCATAATCATCAATTCATCTTCCTTACAAAGAACTAAATCAAGGACGAGTTGAGGCCAGCACCGCTAGTCCGCCACCACACACGGCGGTCGAGTTCTAGCTAAATTCCAACTTCTCCCAAAAACACCCAAACTCGAATTCAATAACCACTAACAATGAAATTATGTTCCAAAGCTGATATCCATATCAAAATAGCTAATCTAGACCCAAAATCATCACCACTTCCGCCGTACATGGTGGTCACCTACTACCTAAACCCAAGTTTTCCAAAACACAATCCAAAATCGAATTCAAGCACATAGCAAGGGAAAGCTCGACGAGTAGATGAAGATTGATACCTGAATCAAACCCAAAACTCGCCGAAATCCGTCGAACTCTTGTCGAAAAATACCATAACTTCTCCTCTTCGATTCTCTCTCACCGGACCTCATCTCTGCAAGCTGAAGGCACAAGGACGTCGACAAGACCGAGACGAAGGTACCAGTACCAGCCTTGCTCGTCGTCATGGCAGGAATCTGAAGATCACCTGTGAACCCAAATTTTCTTCCATTGCTTGATTCTCCGTCACCGGAGCTCCAATCCGCAAACTACACGCTCATAGATGACGGCGACGTTGAGAGGATTCCATAGCCATTGGTTGTAATACCCCGGAAATTTGATATTAGTTTCTAGTATTATTTAAGAATTTTTGAGTTAGATGTTAGTGTGTTTTTGAGGTTCGAAGGAAGAGCGGAAGTGTTCGGATGCATAAGTTACCCGAAACGGTTCTACCTTCTTTAAGTGTCATAGAGTTGACTTTTTATCTGTTGGGTTTCTCGAGAGACTTCCTTCACGAAAGTTATAGAGCACGACGATACGAGTTTGTAGACATATGACATGTGTAAAATAGACTTTGTATGAGAAAGTTATGGTCAACGGAAGTTCGCGACTTTACTGGGAATGTGAGTTAAATAGAAAAGTTTTAGGGTTCACTTTTCATTTTCGCACAAACCCCTTTTCTCTCCTTTTTTCTCTCGCACGTCTCTCCTTCAGAACCAAAGTCATCCGTCTGACCCGACCCGAACCCGACCGACCCAACCCGGCTTTTCTAACCACCTCCGACCGATCTAGACGCCGGCACCGGTCAGTTTCTCTTCCTCTCCTCGGCGTAATCTTCCCTGTGTTGGTGGGTGAGGATGACTTAAGAAGAGCTGTGCAAACTAAGCGCCACAGTGAGGGCGGCGACTTGGTTTGCAACCCGATCGGATTCTCACCTCCGACGGCAGCGACGAGGCTTAAAACTGGTCGGGATAGGAAGTGTTGGGCGTCCTTGTTTGATCCTTGGTTGTTTTGTAGCTCGCCTTGTTGTGTAGAGCTACGGTGGACTTCTCCTTGCGGCGACACTACTTTGGCCGGAAATGCCATTTCTGGTGGCGATGAGGCTTGATGTTAGGTGAGGCTTGACATCCCTTCCTTCTGAGTACTCTTTTGCGTATCATACAACTTGAAGTTGAGTTTTCAAACCTTGAATTACAGTTGAGGCAGCGAGTTTGCAGCGACGTTTCAGACCCAATTTCGACCAAATTAAGCTTGACCCCAGGTATAAGAATTGCTCTCCTTGTTCTGAGCTACATATTTGGTGTTGGGAGTTTGTCTGAAATTCTGAAGTTTTGAGGTGGTGCGTGGGGCCCACGCGCAGTCGCCTATGGCAGCGCGTGGCGGCTCGTCCGGTAGTGTCTGTGGTGTTTATGGTGATGGTTAGGTAGTACTCATCGATACGTTTGTGTTGATATTTGGGTTGTAGATTTTGGTTACCAATATTGCATGCTAGAACTTTTTGGTTAATTATAGGTGACTTGTGAAGTGTGTTTTGGGTTTGACTTTTGTTTTGTGTTGAAGACGCAGTGAGATTATTTAGGTGAGTAAAATCTCACTAAGGTCTACTTTGGGACCAATTATTTATAATTTTTTTTTTATGTTTTTCTTGTGTTGATTGATGATGATTTTATTATATTGTGGTTTAGATAGTCAAACCGGGTTCCAAGCCTTTAATCGGGTGATTGGTTATAGTTATGATGATTCTAAAATGTTGTGTAGATAATCAAACCGGGTTCCAAGCCTTTAATGGGGTGATTGGTTACGGTTATGATGCTATTATTATTTTGTGATTTGTTATTGAACAGTCAAACTGGGTTCCAAGTCTTTGGCTGGGTGATTGGTTATGGTTAGGAATAAAGCTCTATTTCATCTGTCGGTGTAGGTCATGGGAGGTACCTGAACGTATCTGGGACCCATGAGTACATAAATTGTTGTTGTAGGTCATAAGATGTATTTATTAATATCTGACACTCATGGGTACATGTGTTTGTTGTAGGTCATAAGAGATACCTTATTGGTATCTGGGACTCATGGGTACATGTATATTGTAAAAATATTGGTTATGTGGTTTTAACATTGTTCTTAATTGTTGTTATTTAACTTCTTTGTTTTGAGTATCTCCTGAACTATGCCTAATGCAGGAGATTCTTTACTCTTATTTGAGTGATTTTTAGTGGAATTCCTGAATTATCATTTTTGCATGATTCACTTATGATTTTGATTGTTTTGTGAATTGTTATGTTTTCTTATTTATTCTCTTCTGAATTTTATTGTGTTGAGGCGATTCCTGAACTAAGTTCTAAGCAGGAATTACCGGCTTTATCTCATGTGTTGTTGGGTTAAGTTATTTTTGGGAATTACTCATACAAGCTTTTTAACTTACCGGGTTTGTTGTTTACAACCCGGTACACCAATTCTTGGTGTAAGGGTTAGACCTGCATGTGATGAACAGCAGGGTTGAGGCAGAGGCATAGTGGCATGATTTAGTTTCTGTGCACTTTATTTTATTTTGTTATGACAGTTTGTTTTAAGCTCATGTGAGCGACTTTATTATTACTAAACTTTTGAAGTTGTTGTAATTTAAGGAGATATAATGGTTAACTCGGTTGATGAGTTTATTGACATTTACACTTCCAGTATTTGTTTTTAGTTTGGAAGTTGTTAAATAGGTTTTTGAGATATTAAGATTTTGAGTTATATCACGCCCAAATTTTTGAAAATTTATCCTTCAAAAATTGGCTTCAAAAATTGGGGTGTGACACCGGTGAGACGTCGTGAGGCGGCTGGACGACTGAGGGAGACGCCGAGCTCCGTCATAGCTCGAGACGAGGTCGGGGTCGGTCTGAACTAATCTAATCCCATTCTCTATTCCTCTATATAAAAATCATCCTACTGTTAAAATTCGACGGTTCTAAGATCTAATGGCCCAGATCAAGCTAGCCACCAAAATTTCTATTTTTAATTAAATTTTTGGATAATACCAACATCCAAAATTTAATTAAAAATAGCTCCGATTTCTAAACGATGCTCCGCAAAATCCTACGAACTTGTAAAGACGTCTAGATTAATCCTATGAGCTCCAAAGACAAAATTTGACAAACCAAAAATTTGAATAATTTTCGAAAACCACAAAAAATTGAAAGAATAATAGAAATCGAAATAAAAATAGCTCGACAAATAATTTTCCTTTTAAAAATAGAAAACTGAAATTCCAGGATATTACATGAATACTCTATGTCTACAAAAATCTTATCTGCTAAAAAACGACAGTATTTTTACTTATGGGTAAAATGTGAAAAATATGTTCCGAGTCGAGCTGAGTAGTTAGGTGGTGTTTGGTAATATTTTCATACTAGGTGGCTCTAGAACAACCTAAATGCAACTACCATGGAGTTTTAAACCAAGTAGAAAAACAACCAAAAGAAAATGAGGTTCTAAAGAAAAACAAAAAAATACTAGGGTGTAAGACAAAACCTACCCCTGGATTATTAGACTAACCCAGAACCGTCTTACACACAGGAGGTTTCCTGGGTTCTTCCATCACCACAATTGTAGAGTAGGATGTTGCCGGCTCCGACGAGAGCTCCGGAGGGCCTTCAATGGCTATTGCTCATTTGATCGACCCTATGACTTTCTTCCTTTGCTACTTCATAGATTTTGACGGAGCACTGATCTAAATTTTCAAAAGGTGGATGGCCTCTTCCCTAGGCGGGTTCTTCAAACACACCAGCCTTCCAACCTTACACTTCTTCAGAGGTGAGATAACCAAAGGCCCGACAAATTTAGGCAGCAATAACTCTAGCACTAGTCATGGTCGGCCGAGTTCGGTTCCATGTGCTTTATTGGGTCTTTGGGTCTTTTACCTAGGTCAAGGCCCACTATGACAGAAGCATCACACTTCTTTCCAGTGAGCAAAGACAGCTCCATCGTCAACTGGGGAGGCGCCACCAGAACTACAACCGACTAGGAGAAAACCACAGGCCCGGGCACACGTACAAGACGTTGTGCGAGGGATTTGGTAGCTAAGAATGGGTTTCTGTTACTGTTGGGAGTGTATCGATTAGGGTTAGGGTTTGCACCCGAACCTCCACTGTCACATCCCGGTTCTTAAATTAAGTTACGGTTATTTACTTTTGGTATTACTTTAGCTTTTACCGTTTTGAGTAACCATTTACTATTTAAGACTCCAAAAGTTGACTTTTTCTTCTGTTTGGAATTTGGGAAAACTTTCTTCATGAAAGTTGTAGAGGACATCAAACAGAGTTCGTGGACACGCGACATGCTTAAAACAGAGTTCGTATGAAGAAGTTATGGTCTAAAAATGAAAGTTACTATTTTGGTTGGGGGTATAAAAATGGAAACTTACCATTGAGGTAAGGAAGAAATCAGAAAGTTACGGGCTCTCTCTCTCTCCTCTCCCCACAGCTCTCCCGACCCGAAAACTTTCTGGCCGCCTTCCGGCTGAGATAGGAGGCGTGCTTGGTATCAATTTGAAACTTGGAGCATCCTCTACAAGTTTAGGTAGGTGACAGCCGGTGTCGCGCTGCCGTGAGGGAGCACGATCGCTAGGAAGGTGCGGCTGTGCCGTGAAGGTGTTCTCGCCGGACATCCTTTTTTCGGCCATCAAAATGGAAGCTACCGGTCTCGTCTTGAAGCTCTCTCTTTCAGCAGCAAACTCCTAAAAGGATACATCCTAACTCGAGCTAGGTAAGGAGAATTGGGTGTTTGAATTTCCTAGGGCTTTCTTGATATGTTTGGCTTCGATTACCCTATTTAGGCTTGAAATTGGACTTAGTGATAGTTATGAAAGTAATTGGGATGTTGAGAGGAAGATGCTGTTAAAATTTGGTAGCCATTGGGGGTAGCCGGAGTCGGCCACCGGCCGTCGCTGTAAGGGGGCTTTTCAGGGTTTTAAATGTGTTATATTAAAGGGAGTTTAATGAAGTTTAGTTTGGAATTTTTGGAGGAGTTTTGATAAGGTTTGGGATTTAGCAATGATTAAGGATTTAGGCGGTTAGTCGAATGGGAATCCGGCAGTTGGTTTAGCAGGATTTAAACTTCAAAAAGGTTAATATATGGCTATCGGTGAGTGTGGGGAAATGTGAGCCTTAATAGTTTAAAAGTGGAGAAGTTGGGCAAGGGAGATGAACTATAGGCTTCCTTTTATTTCGGAAATTTTTATTAAAGTATTATCCTAGTTTGGAGGCTTAATAATTATTTATTGTTCAGGACGTGAGGATGATCGGGTTGGGAGACCTCGGATCAACGACATGCATAACCATATACTATGAGTGGACCTTTGATTTGAATGTCATGTATGCACTAGAGTTTATTTAATTTTCAAAGGCATATTAGAAATTTAATATTTTCTTGGAGTAATGAGTTCAATTTATATTTTGGAAACTCTCTTGAGCATTTTATTTGACACGTGGGACATGTCAAGTGATTTATTTTATTACGCAATATTTCCAGGTATAGTTGGGAACTGTACTGAGTTTAATGAATTTAAATATTATCGGTTTTATTTTTGGATGATTTTGGGATTTATAAATAATTACTGAAAATGAGATTTTCGGTAGTTCTCCATCATAATTTAATGATTTATTTGAGGCATAATGATTTTGACTTGGAGAATATTTTAGCTAGTATTTTCGAGTGGAGTTATTATTTATGATTTATATTTGTTATCGAAGTCTCGCTTATATTTATAAGTTTGACAAATTTTGACGTGTAAGACACATCATTGAGTTTTAATACAATTTCTTATGATGATTTTCAAGTATTGTTGGGAACCGTACCATTTGTATGATATTGGGGAAGTTTAATGGATTTAAGTGGTTTCGTATGTTTTTAGTCACCATAATATAAGGTCGCTTATATTGATTACTGCTAGCTAACTATTATTAGCGGCTACTCACCATAGGTGAGTAGAGCGCTCAGTGTGAGACACTATTATAGCCTGCGAGGCAACCGATCGGTATTTATATTTATTTGTTAGTTAGCCATTATTAACGGCTACTCACTATAGGTGAGTAGAGCGCATAGCGTGGGACGCTATTATAACCTGGGAGGCACCGACCCGAGCTTGGGAGGCTCCGTTTACATGGTGATAACTCTTCCCCTTATTTATTTTTCTCAGTTATAATTGATTAACCAGCGGGGTTGGTTTATCCCTCATTTTGAAATTTCTGTTTTATTTAACCAGCGGGGCTAGTTTATCCATTATTAAGTGATTTTAGATTTAAAATTTTAAGGACGTTTAAAGTTGCGTGCAACCAAGTTTTAAAGTTGAAACATGGGAAAGTATTTAAATTACGTATTTGTTAAATTATTTATTTTATTTTTGTCCACTCACTATAACGTTTTTAAATTACTTTCCCCTGGGCCCTTTGGTTTTAAATGCCCAGTGTGCAGGCTAAGTTTAGATGAGGTCGAGCGTACATGGAGTAGAGGCATAGCCAGAGACTGCTTCCGCTTAATCTTTATTTATTGTTATTCTTTAGTTTTAGATATGCTCTGATAACCAATTAGTGAATTTATTTTGAGTATTGTTGGTTGTGGGATTATTGTGATGAACTTGGGGAGCAAGAAGGCTCCAGGTGTTGAGGATGGATGTGTGGATATAGAAGTGTCAAGTTGGATTTTTCAGGTAAGGGTTGTCCATTTTCAAGGAAGGTTTAGTCAAATTTTCGGTAAATTTTCCTTGAAGGTGGACCCTGCAGGATTTACCTCGGGTTTCTGGGTGAAATCTAGGGTGGGTCCTGACATCCACCCCCCAACATCACAGTGGTGGACATGTCTGACGGTCCCTGACAGCCTCCAGGTTTGTGTTCAAGCATGCCATAGGTGGTCCTGCAAAAGCCACAAACTCTCGCATACTTGATTGTGAGCAAAACAGAGGTTTCATCGATACCTTTGCCGAAATCGAATCATATGGGCGGGTAGGCATGTTTCACAAGTGAATCCAAGTTGTGTTCCAACCAAACTCGAGCCCTTGCACCAAAGATGAGGTTAGGGTTATTGTGATTGATGATGCAGCCTAGGGTTTCCCCCACTATCTACAAAGCCTCTGTCACACCCCAATTTTCGAAAGATAATTTTCAAAATTTTTGGCATGATATAACTTCAAATATTTACATCCCAAACTTGTTTCAACAAACTATCTCAAGCAACTAAAACTCATTAGCGGAAATATAAAAGTTACACAACCCAATACTGAGTTAAATATTACATTTCCTTGTTTACATAAACTTGCAAAACAAGAACATGAAACGATCTCATGAGTTTAATTAATGTCTACCCAATTAAAAACTATACAGAGTGCAGCAAAACCCAAAAGAACTCTGACACTAAGCCTCCGCTTCAACCCTGCTGATCCTCACCTGCAGGTCTAACCCCACACCAAGAATTGGTGCACCGGGATTGTAAAATAACAAACCCGGTAAGCTAAAAAGCTCGTATGAGTAAACTCAAAATAACACAACATTTCTCACATTTAAACATATCACAAGAGCAATTTATATCAATAATTTAATCCACAATTCCAACACTTTTTCAAATAACATGTACCCATGAGTCATAAGTATTAATAAATACCCCTCATGACCTACAACAATAAATTGTGTACGCACGGGTCCCAGATACCATAAGGTATCTCCCATGACCTACACCGACATACGGGCTAGAGCTCTATTCCTAACCGTAACCAATCACCCGGCCAAAGGCTTGAAACTCAGTTTGACTGTCCAATATCAAAACACAAAATAATAAATAGCATCTTAACCGTAACCAATCACTCAATTAAAAGCTTAGAACCCGGTTTGGTTATTTATCCAACAATTACAATATCACAACATCATCATCAACAACAACACAAGATCACATCATAAATTATATCCTTTCACATAGATATATTTACATGAACAAATATAGATATTCCACAAGAATAATCAATAAAATTATGATCATATGAACCTCCAAATAACACATAAGAAAAACTTGTTTTATCTTACCTATGAGTGGTTGGCGATCAAGCTCATATATTTTTTTTAAAAAACAAATAATAGCAAAATATTAAATTCAACATCATAATCATTATCATCATCAAATGACCATAATAAAACTTGGTTCAAGTGAACCTTAGTGAGATTTACTCACCTAAATATCCCGCTGCGTTTCCGCAAGACACAATAGCCAAGCTAAACCACAACCTCACAAACCATCTAAAATTTCACAATTAAAAACCTTAGTAAAATTCTCAACAAGGAACAAAGTATCATTAACCTAAAGGTTGCCTAAGAAGGGCAATCCTTCCTTCGAGACCTCTCAAGGTCATTAGACACTCAACAACAAACCAAACTACCTCCAAGATCAATCTTTCAAGGTTTAAAACCTAATAAACCTAAGAATAAAATAGCACCTAAGATGCTAAAATCACAACAACACTTAGCCTTCACACACAACAACACATTATTAACTACAAGGACTAGCTAATACTGCATCCAAAGCCCCCACACTGCTCAGACGCGCTCCCACGCGCCACCACAGGCGGCGGCTAGTGAGCCCCACGCGCCTCCACCAACTTCAAAATTTGGGGAAACTCACAACATCAAACTTGACGGTCACAGCATAAGGAACATTTTTTGTACCTGAGATTAAGCTTGGTTCGGCCTTGAACTGCCCCAAACAGCCCCCACAATGCTTGAGCCTCAAACTGAAATTCAAGATTCCCAACACTCAAAATCCAGTTGTATGACTAGCAATATCATACTTAGAAGGAAGAGAGCTTTACGGCTTACCTCTCACTGCCTATTGCGGTCACCAGAATTTGCAACTTCCGGCCAACTCTACTCTGATTGCCTCTTGTTGCTACAGCTCAAGGTGAGGCCACCCACTTGCTTAGGAAGCTTTGCACGGAGGAGACAAACCTAACTAGGCTAGCTGCGTCATCGGAGGTCACCGGATTAGGGTCCGGTGAGAGGTCATTGTGGCAGTGGCTTTCGGGCCTTGTTGCGCCTTGTACGCCGGTCGCCAGCGTCAGGGATCATCACAGTTGGGTTGGTGAGGACAATACCGAGCTAATGGAACCAGTGGCGGCCAAAACGACAGCCGGACGTCCAACTTCTTCTCCGGCGAAAATGACTGCATGTGCGTCTCGGGGAAGAGGAGAGAGAGAAAGAGTTGAGTTTCTAAAATTAGGTTTTCTACCCCCAAAACTTTTCTATTTATCCCAAAATCCCGTAAAGCCACAAACTTTCGCTGACCATAACATTCTCATACGACATCTGTTTTACGTGTGTGGTATGTCTACGAACTCGTATCGCCAAAATCTACAACTTTCATGAAGGAAGTTTTCGCAAATAACTTACAGAAAAGAAAGTCAACTTTTGATCTCCTAAAAGTCAAAGCACCTTAAAAATTACTCCTTAAAACTTTAACTTCGCACTACCAAATAAGAATTTCCATAAAGAATCCTTCATTAATTTTAGGCAATGGCCTAAAAGGAGCTAGGCGCTAGGCAGGCGGCGACCCATAACCTAGCGCCTGGACAGCCTAGGTGAGGACTAGGCGATTTACTTTTTTCACATTTAAATGATTTAATTAATATATTTTATATTATATATAATAACTAAACTTAGTAAAAATGTAAAACGTGAGTAAAAAAAAATTGGCATGACTTTTCTTTAAAAGTGAGCAACCACACCTGCAAATTTATAAACAAATATGATATGTAATTCAAAACACCCTCAACTCTTCAATGCTCATCATAATCACCAGTTCACCACACAACTTCAAAATAGCATATTTAAAGTGTTCAAAATCAAATGTAAATATCGCAAGTAGACAAGTTTACAACTTCCATAAGTGCATAGCAAATATCTTAATAAAAATAAATCTAGTGAAGAGTTCAAAATAGTCAAAGTGCTTAAAATAACTTGCAAACCTATGAATCCACTTCTTCTTCTTCTTCACCATATCCCTCTAATATTCCTTCGTTGTCAGACTCAAAATCAAAATCAATCTCATTACCCTCCTCTTCCTCTTCATCCGAGTCTTCAAGTTCTTCACCAAGTTCTCTTACCTCTTGGAAGCCTAGCACTTCTCCTAGGTGGAGCACTACTATCAACTCCCGATTCATATCTAACCATGTCCATGTCATTGGTAAGATCAGAATCCACATCTTCATCACCATCCTCAACAATCTATCCTTGTGCCATACTAGCCTCACTAGCAAGTAGCACATCCACTCCCTTCTCCTTTTGTCTTCTCTTTTTGTTGATGATCTTTGAATTGAATTGGACATAGACTAAATTGTTCAACCTTCCGGTATCTAATCTATTCCTTTTTTTGGTATGGATCTACATTTAAAAATAATATTTAGAAATTTATTTAGACAATAACTAAATATGTACACAATAACTTAGTAAGAAACTAAGAACTAACCATTTCAAAAATGCTCCAATTTCTCTCACAACCGGATGAACTTGTAGTCAAGGAAAGAATTCTTTTAGCCATTTTTTGCAATTTAGGCACACTATTTTCATAAAGATACCACCATCCAACTAAAGAAAAGAAACCAAAAACAATAACCAAAGAAAAATTAGTAAACAAATAAGCAAAAAGAGAAACAACTCAAACAAGTAATCAATATAATGAAGATAGAACAATTAGTTCTTAATCTCTTATTTAGTTCTTAATTAGTTTCTTACCCGGATCATAAGTGTCATTATTTGTTGTGCACCCCATCTTAGCCAATGCTCTTCCAAAACCATCTTCTTTCTTCATGTACTTTAATAATTCTTTATTTGTCACCTCACTTTGGGTCGCATAATCATCGGGGAAAAATGATTCCACACAAGTGAAAAACCCATTCATCACCACGTTATCATTTTCTATGCTTGGATCATTATAAGTATAATAAGGGTTCAATAGGTAGGCCGCCAAATGAAGTAGAGCATCTAATCGACCACGACCTTTCTCATCAATGATATCCAAAATTGGGTGAAAGTGAAGTTCTTGATTCTTGAATGCCTCTTTAATCTCCTCTTTTGCTCTATATAACTCTCCATACACAAAACTCATAGAGGGCTTCTTATCTCCATCAACAAGGCGAAGCACCTTAACTAAAGGAGCAAAGACCTTTAAGCAAAGAGTTACACCATTCCAAAAGGCGGCACTCAAAGTGGTATTAAATGCCGCTTTCCCCTTTGCACTCTTTGAATGCTTGCTTGCACTCCATTCACTACTAGCAACCATAGCCCTCAACTCACTTTTCTTCTCCATCAAACTTTGTAAAGTTAGAAAAGCGGTTGCAAATCTAGTGACTCCCAGCCTCACTATATATTTTTTCTTAGTAAACCTCCTCATCAATGATAATGTCTTGTGATGTGCATAAATGTAGATGGTGAATGCCTTAGCCTTCTCAATCACTCCTTTGAATCTAGGTTGGTTCCCAATTCCTTGAAGCATAAGGTTGAAGGTGTGGGTTGCACATGAAGTCCAAAATATGTTTGGCCTCTTCAACTTCAACAAATCACCCGTTGCCATATTATTTGAAGCATTGTCCGTTACCACTTGAACTACATTTTCCGGCCCAACTTCTTCAATGCACTTGTCCACATACTCAAATATATAGGAACCGGTGTGTGCTTCATCCGATGCTTCCTTAGAAGAAAGAAAATTTTTGGGAATAATACAAGGAAAATAATATAAAAATCTAGGGTATTACAGCCTCTTTCGTCATGAGATCTGGCGGGAGGCCAAAGACTTCAACCCAAACCAGAAAAGATTGGATCAAAACCGTTGCAACATCTCGGCGATCGTCGTATGGAGCCAAGGCAAACATGGGTTTGCCGTAAAACCATGACCCTCCTTCCACGATATGTTTCCTACTTCCCGCATCAACGAACCGTAGGACGTGTCGCTCACCTTGAGCCCTGATATAAAGCTCCCCCTTGAAATCCCAGAGTGACGCCATAGTCGCTATAAAAGTCGTGAGGATCACCTTCTTCTTGGAGGACAAGAGTCTGCTCACCGCTTACGAATGCCCGGAAAATGCCGTTTTTTTTTCTTTTCTTTCTGAAGCGGATTAGGAGTCCTGTTAGGTAGGAGTACAATCTCCTCCACCCAAATTTATTTAGAGAAAGATCGCTTATTGAAATTTCTGAACCTCGTGAAATATTACAATCATCCTTTATAAGAATATCTTAAATAATATTAGGATTTTCATCTACCCAAAACTCATCTAAAAGTAAAGATCTAGCAAGTCGATTTGCAAAACCATTTTCTTCTTGAAAAATATGACGAAGAAGTACAAAGTCTTTCAAATTAGAATGGTACTAACTTCAACCACATCTCCATCATCACTAACCAGAGCCTTCCTTATAGTAGCACAGTCGATCTCAATTTCTATCTCTGTCCACCGGTGTACTGCAATGAGCATGAGGGATCATATTGCACGAAGGATGATGTGGGAAGGAAAGAGAGTACACTAGTAAGTAGCTAGTAAAAACTTGAAATACATGTGGTAATGTGGTACGGGGTTGCACTTTGCGTATGTTTTTGGTCAGCTTGTTTAGTTATTTTATCACAAATGAAGTTATTTTATCAACAAGTGAGATCCACAGTAATCATATTCCCACAAAAAGTAGGAGACGATGTCAAAAGCAAGACGACGACGACATAGAAGTGATAGAACGGAGTTACTGATAACACGACGAATGTAAAGAGCATTTTTGCCGTTCCACTCGTTTTTCTGCCGTCCTGTCCCGTGACGATTTTCTTTTCTTCTTGTTTTGGTCAAAATTTTCTGCTTTAACATTTTCCAGAAAGCAAAAAAAAAATGAAATTTTGTTTTCCTGGCCTTTAAAGATTCCATATGTCCTGCCTCGATAGAACATACACAACATCCTCCATTTTTACTTTGGATCAAGTAATAGATGCAGAATGCAACTTAATTTTGGGTATGAGAAGAGCTTTATTGTTATTTGTATGCAACTCTAGGAAGCAAGAAATAAGATCAGGTCTATAAGTTTGCTGAGCTATATGCTTTTGCCGGCACCGGTAGCTTGTTGATCAGCCATGGATGATGGACTCAATCAGTCAATCCTGTTCGGTTTGATGCAGACTCGCTGGAGTTAGTGTATGGGGTGGGGTTCAGGCACCCTTTGTAGGCACACACCGACTTCATATGAGATTGTTCAACATTTATTATCTTCTACATTTATCCTATATTGGCTGATTTCTCTATTAAAACATTTCTCCTAAGAAAAGAAACTAAAAAAGGGAAGCTACAAAGGATGAAACCATTGGAAAAATTATGGAGCATGGGTCATCTGGCATCTGGGTATTGATGGATAGGTCTACAGGTCTCCACTTTTGAAACAATGGAGCAAGAACCTGCGAGTATCCTCATTCAACACGACTGCCTTGAATTCGTTTCAGCTACCAAAAGCTAAAACCAGAACAAATAACATTGCTAGAGTGAATCAATATTAGTTTACTTCAATGTAAGATTTAGTTTAGCTATAAGCTGGGTGATGCTACTGAGCATGCTCTGTCACTATAAATTACTTTATATGTTCAACACAATAATTGGTAAGCAAAATAGTTGAACATGACTATTGCAGGAAGAAATGTTCCAGTAACATGAATGTAAGACATTCTTTGGGCGTTTTGCAACTCTGGTGGCAATTTCAGACACAACACAAACACACCTCACAGACATTGGATTCATTCTACTGGTATTACTTCAAGTTAATTACTTCGAGCAAATAGAATTATTTGAAAGCATGTTAAAAGTGCCCAAATATGTTAGCCACACAAGAGAGCAAAGCAAGCAGTTAAAAGACGTCACACTCAGCTTGAACATCCAACTTCTTCCTTGATATACCTAACAGCATTTGAGACTCCATCCTGAAAAACAAAAGATGGTTTGATAAATCAGTTTCATAGTACCATTCATAATTTTGAAATCATCAGATCTCAAAAGCATGATTACACAGTTCTGCAATTCCAGTTGTTCCTTCACTAATTCAGTCTTGCGTGCTGTGCAAAGGAAAACCCATATTTACTCATCAGTCATCACACATTTCTTTACCAAGATTTGGTGCTAAATTGTGTAACTTCAACTATAGCTGTGGCCCATTATGATCAGAAGGGAGTTTGGAATGTAAGAATATAAGGAACTTTACAAATCATTTCTCCAAATCCTAATGCAGCATCAGCTTGGTAGATAATAATGTAAATATTGTGTATACGATAATTATCTAATGCAATATCCAAATCTGTATATGGCATACTTGTTATGTATTCCTGTAATCAACCAACATATTTAACATTCACAAGTCAAGAGTACGTATTACCTCAAGTGATATTCTCTTAGAAATTTCTACAGCGCGTTGTCTAATTTCAGGAGACAATGCATCATGTATGACCCTTGCTAGCAAATTGGCTGCCTCTTCTATACTTTCATCATCACTTTCTTCCAGAAGCAAGTGGCTTCTTTTCAACGGTTCTGGTGCCATTCCGAGCCAAAACATTCTTTCAGCCCAATAAAACTGGTCTAGCATAAATGGACACAGTACCTGCATTTGAGATAAATAAATTTTCAGAGTCTTTTGTCAGAGGAAGGAGAGAGTTCGATGATATAACTAAATTGACTCCTGTGATAGATTTTGTAGTTTTTTTATAGCTCCTAAATCATATTGCATTTTTTTTTCTTTTGCCCATTTGTCTTCAAAAATTACAACTGATAAACTTGATGTCTTGATCAAATCAAAACTAAATTCAACACCAAAGTATACTAAGAAGTAAGAGTATAGTACAAACAACTAACCTGTGGGATGCCTGTAAGTAGTCCTGCAGCAGTAGTTCCACTACTTCCATGTTTACAAGAAATATACAACATAAAACATAATGTAAATAATTTGCTTGCTAAATATTCCTATACACATTGTGTCAGGATCAAAATGCCTTTAGTTATCTTCTAGAAGTTATCTTAATTGATTCAATCATGCATGCTATATAATTTTTCAACCAAATGCAGTCCCCACCATGGATGCAGTGAATGAAGGCAGACAAGCTTCTGATATTTTAACTTTAATGTAACTAACATGGCCCAATATGATGCTATAGTAACACCATTCAAAGCACCGCTCCCTTGGAGTACCCTTCCAGTGAAGGAGACTCTGGAATTTCCACTTAGAACATTTCCATTACAACCCCTCTTGATCCATTTTGACCATGTTGCCCCCTTTTATTTTCTCTGCGCCCTCTCTCATCCTTTGAATGGAATAACCAGCAATTGAAAGACTTTGAAACCCCCAAATTAACACCAAACATGGAATTATTCAAGAGGTCAGGTATTTTAGTAGCATCTTTTTGTAAAAGAAAGTTGTTCATTATTTTGAAATATTATCTGACAAAAGAAATATTGGTATGAACGTAACTTGGGTAGCTATGGATTATTTAGGTAAATGGTGCTATACTGGAGCAACACTCCGTATAGTTTCATGAGGTGAGGTTTTCAATAAGAGAACTGAATCACTATTTTGTTTTGGACAGTGGTGAAGCTGCGGGTGCTGGAGGGCTGAATTGAAATTTTCTAATAGTACTCGAGGTAAATACAAATGACAAAGAAACAAAACTAAATAAATTACAGTAAGAACACGCTTACCTTCCCCCATGATGAATTGCAGCCGCACATCCAGAAAAAAGCCACGTGTATGGTACAGAACTAGTTGACAAGGTAAAGAAGATGTTATCCCAGAGAGGAAAGGATAATTGGAGCAGCTAACTTATTTCATATTCTGATACCCAGAAATCCTCCAAACAATATTCACTAATCCAAGCCTGAAACTGAACAGTAAAGGTGCTGAATTGATAAAATTCAGATTCCTCCTAGCCTCTTAAGTAAAACTAACTCATTTTCTTTCATCAATTCTCATGTAAAGCATGCAATGCATATATGAGATTCTCACCCAGAAAAGCAGAACAATCGTTTCCCGAAGAGAGAAACACAATCATCATTAATCTGTTTGTGGGTAATGTGTGATGATGAATTAGCAGCAATAGCTCGGATTGCTGCATCCAAAGGCTCATGGCCAGCAGTACAAAGGATAAATCGGTAACTTGTTATCTTGAGGACAATTTTGAGAAGACGAAGAAATGCGTGATGATTCTTCAAAAATCCCATGCTGCAAGTACAATGGGAAACCCGATATTACTCATACTAGCACAGAATCAGCACAGCAACAATATATAACAAGGGTACTGTACACTACAAGTTAATCATATGCATTAACACTAGAGAAACAACTCACTTAAGTAGCAGAAAAGTAACTTCTTATATACTAAACTAAAAGAACTCTAGCATATTATAATTCAGTCAAATCAGACACTATGACCTAATATTCTTATACAGTAATTTTACAAATTCATTAAAGCAGTTGCAAATAACTCAAGCAAAGGAACTTGCCTACCAATAGAATTCAGGCCAATAAAAACTGGTGGCATAGGCGTAGGAGTCTTCAGAAAATATTGCAAATGTACATGAGCGGGGCACATTTCATCATTTCTGTACAGATTCCCTGAAGAAACAAGCCTTGAAATTTCACTGCACTTCTTACATGAAAATTGCCATTCATTAGGCAGAAACCAAAAGCCACAAACCCGAATGCTCGATGGCCAATAATCTGTCAAATGATAACAACAGTGAGATCATTTTGATAGTAACAATAAAACTCAGCTGGGCAGATCAACTTCCTAGCTTATAAAATAGACTTTTATGGGTCCTTATGGTGCCAAGAGTTATAATGGCTTAGGACTTTCAACGTCTATACGGTTAGATTAGTCAATAGTTCCAAATCCTAATATTCTGCTGCAACAGCAAGCTTTTGAGAAACATTTTCAACCTACATCTATATCTACCAAGCACAATGTCATGTCTCATGCTTCTCTCAGATTTCTCCTACAAAAGGTATGCTTCAACGGTGGTTACAGTACCAGTAGTCATCTACTTACAGTCTAGGTGAGACTAATATTTATTTATATCACTTGAGCGCATCTTAATTATGGTATTCCTTACAGTGAAAAGAGTTGTTGTCAAAGGCAATTTAATCTTATTTATTTAAGGGTGTAAACAAGCTGTAAGCAGGTCAAGTCAAGCAGTAAATATTATGAAATTTGAGAAGGAATTTTAAGGAGCATGATTTATGCCTACTGGCATCATGTGTAAACGATCACATTTACAATTTTACAATTATGCATTATCAACATTTGAAATTAAATTGAATAGTAGAAGATCAACCTCTACCCATAAATGAGAAAAGTTTTTCAAAAACTTGTAAAAATACCAATATGTATACCTGGGCACTCAACAACTTCTTTGCTAAAACCATACCTGTGAATAAATAGTATAAGAATTCTGAATAAATATATATATATGATATGTATATATATATTACACCTATATATTTATACTCAGATGCATGAAAATAGCAATACTATTCCAACAGAGTCCACCCGGTTCTGTTTGTGTGTGTCAATTCATATAATACTGAATACTATACTACAATCATGGAAGTCATGCAATAAAATAAGAGTCAACTTTGTATTATTTAGTTTGAAAAACAATAAACCACAATATACTTTTGGTTGTAATTTTAATTGACAATGTATCTTGTACCCATGTTTAAAATAGCCTCATATTTTACAAGGAACGTTTAAACCCTATAGAGACCCTCTCTCTGTATTCCCCAACACAAACTTGAGTTTTATTTATATGAGCTATATTTTGTGTGCAACTTGAAAACTTATTTTGCGTTGCAAGTTCAAAACTTACAAAAGTCGGGGAGACAGTGGCTATCATGCCATTTGGGGAGACCCGTTACTGGATCCTGCATTAAATAAGGTAAAACAAAGGGTTTCAAGCAAAGAAATATATGTAAGCAGAAGGCCATGTAATGAAGGAAAATACTAGAACCATGCTCAGCGAGGATGAAATTTCACGAGTTCTTTTGCAATCACCAACTGTCATTTAAGCATCATGAAATGTTGCATCAAAGAGATCTTAACTGTAAAAGGGCAAGGACTCAGATTCAAATCGTCACATCTCCATGATCCCCAGTGTTCTATGAAAAGAGGCCACATCCAGTGGATCACATCTTCCCAACAAACCTATGTGCGTTAAAAGATGTAAAAAAAAACAAAAAAAAAAAAAAAAACAAGAGTATTACTTGTATGAATCACAAAATTATATTGTTACAGGTAGAGAAAATACAAAATAAAAAAAATTACTAGTCAATGATGCTGTACATGAACAATTCAGGAGGGAGATAAAGAAAAAACATCGTATTTCCATGTGTAAGTACCTTGTTGAGGTGAGATTCCTGCAGGTATTTATACAACTGTTGATATTCCTTTTTAAAGTGGCGCTCAAACGATGAAGGAGCACTGAAATTATTGCAATAAAAGTAACTAGAAATGATCAGGTAAGGTAAGTTCAAATGCCGAAGTACAGAGTTTGTTTAAAAACTAATTAGATTCGGATTCTTGCTTGTAGATGCAAGTGTGTACTTGCATCGCGATAGGATGATTTTATTCCTGTATATACTTCTAGAGGCCAGTGTTATCCTGAGAATTGGATACTGAGTTTCTTTTAGACTACATATATACCTTCATACACCAGGACATCAAGAAAATATGATTTTCTTTTTTACATGACAAGGACCACTGGCTATCAAGTAATTCTATGGGGTCAATTCATATCCTGAGACTTCTATAAAATAGGAGATTCCAGGGGCAAAGGGGTAGATTGCAGGGCAGATAGTCACAACATATGTTTGTACAAGATCTGAGTAAAGTAAAGATCAGAAGAAACATCTATTACCTGTACGGAACAACATAAGGAGCAGCAACCATGCAGCGGACACGGAAAAGCTCAGCAAGACTCCAGCCTTCCTGGACCATCACAGAAAGAACCCAGTATTGTTACCACATGATCACACAGACTGCAAAATTGTAACTGGCTGTGCTAGAAATCCAGGTACATATGGCGCTTGCAGTATATATTCTCTCATTGGATACTCCAACCCCATATATAAAATCATGACTCTTCTCACCCATTACCAATTTGTTCAGGGTTGCACATTCTTACTTTAACATGGTATTTAAGTAGCAAAGATCAACATGTGATGGATAAGTTGGCTACACCACATCACCTACCACAGATAAGGGGAATGTTTAAGCATACAAGAATCCCACATTGTGTATTCGAAGGTTTGCAAAACTTATAAAATCTCAGCCATCTCCATTCTCCACCCACATGCCATATGTTTTTGGGCTGGAAGCTCTAACCTAAAGGAGATTCACACTAGAAATGCAGATGCCCTTCATTTCTTTTTGATTTCACACAACGAAGTTGACTGACATAGGGACTGAAAGATATGCATTTGTACTGACACATGACACCAAAAGTTGTACTGCCAATCAGACAGTTACACAATTTTTATCATGTTTGTATCTAAAATCCTATTGTATAGATTTTCAAAAGTTTTATGCTTTATACTTGCTTCTTCTATGGCACTAACGATCAATCCATGGAGGAGATAACTTTTATTCACATTAAAAAATAAAAAGTAAAAATTACAAAAGAAAGTACCAGCGCAAAGAAATTTATCACGATGAAGTCACCATCCATGCTTGGGCCTGATCCAAATATCATTTCAACTACAGATAAACATTCTTTTCTATGTTCTCCGGAAAACAACTGTTTCTGCAGCGAAAGTGGCAACTCTACAGAGCCTGGTAAGGCAAAATTCAGTGAGAAACTGAGAACTATACAGAAGTACTTCTCCTTTTTCTTAAACAAATGCTATTATATAGAGAATTTAAGAGAACATGAGAGAACTAGAGCAATTTGAACCTGTAGTATCATGTTTCTGATGGACAGAGAGAACAGGAGGTGTTGAAATTGGAATATAGGAAACATGCTTCTCAGCCAAGTGACATCGTAAGCTCTGCATGACAACCAGCAAATAAAAATAATATCAAACAAAAGAATTGCATTTGCATAAACCTTTCCAAAAGATTAAGTAATGTGGACATATCAATGTGAACATTTTGTTGGATAGGGACCTGCTGTTTCCTCTGTTGTTTATATTCTTAATAATAGCATTACTTTCGTGAGGATAATTAGACTGCTAATAGTTTGACTCCCAACATGTAAATAGAGGATACAAGTAGCCAATGAGGAACCCAGAGATAAGTGTTTTGGTCCGAACAGAATGAGATATTCAGTTTTTTTTTTTTTTAATTCACTTAAATGAATCTATAGAAATAAGCACTCCAGTACATGTAGCAGTTGACCAACACAGTAAAGCTGAAGAAGTATAAGCTCTAAGAAGTATCAAGGCCTTCAGTATCATACTATCATGGGACAAGATCATAAATTCTAGTAATTCACAACAAACCTACAATCTCCCTAACTACTGTTGAACAAACTTCAAAATGTAGAGTATCCCATACACAAAAGACCCTCTCTAAAACGTGCAGTGTTGCGATTATATGACAAGGGTAAAGGATGGCTAGCATTGTACACAAAAGAAACTGGAAAGAATGAACACGAAAGCAGAACATTCTAGTAATCATATGTGATCTTTTTTGTTTTATATGCTACTACTTGGTTGGAGATCAAATGCTGCGGACAATGCAACATCGTGTGAACGATAAATGGGATAAATGAGTGGCCTAACTCTGAGAAAAACAAGGGTTCTATTCATGGGTCATCTTGGAATGGAATGGTGCTAGCTTATTCCCTAAAGAGGTGAACAAATGTCATTACAAAAATAATGAACAAGAAGTCCCAAAAGGGTGTTTCTTAGGTAATCCTAGGAGAACAAACAAGAAACTCCAGCATAGCTTATAAAATGACCTGATGAGCTGAATGTGTGATAAGAACAACTTGGTACTGTGTCTGGTCGGAAGCAAAGGCCGCCGCAATGGCCTGCAAAGTGAAAACCACAAGAGAAGAGAAGAATCAAGATTTTATGGTTGTCAAACGGAAAGAGTGATCGAGTAGAGAATAAAACGGCGACTTACGGCAATTGGATACACATCGCCTTTGGTACCGAAAGCCATGAAAACTGCAATGGGTTTCGTCCTGTCCGACTCAACCTCCATTTCTCTTGTTTCTTTCTTGTTGGACTCTTGAGTTTCAGTGTTCCGATGCTCCTTCCTATCGTTCCAAATTTGCTTCTAGTCCTACACTCCTGCTGCACCTTAATTTTTATTTTGAATATCTATAGATGAGCCTGTACGGTGAGGACTCAAGTCTTGATAATTTTGTATAGTTTAAAAAACTTATTTTTTAATTATATTTTGACATATCTCATCCGTTTAGTTTTTAGATTTATATGAGTAAATTATTTCTATAAATTTTTAGCCAAATTGGTGTTCGTTAAGATAACAAACTAGATCAAATTAATAGACGAACCAAATCTGTCAAATATGAACCGTTCAAGTTCATAATTGATAAATCACACTTATGAATGCCTTAACAATTTTCAATATAGCTGAAAATTTGGAGAAATGATTTACTTATAAATATCTATAAACTAAATTGTCAAGATATGTATATAAGATCGAAAAATAGGATAAGCCGAAAGTTCTCAACAAGTCTTCAACTTAAAGGTTCTCGCTCACATCTATCTATATTCAGATAGTCGAATGGACATGACCAACTAACTAAAGCAAATCATGATGGTAGGTAGAAATGAAATCGGAACACTTACCAGAGAGCTGGGGGAAACCCTGATTTGGGCTCTTCTTCTCATATAAGAGGTGAGGGGGATGATGTACGAAGATTATTGTATGCACCAGTGGGACAGCTACACCATTGATCTCCGCCGTCCATTCTGTCCGTTTCGACGCATGGATCAATTTGTAGATCAAGACGTTAGTTGGCCGTTTCGCCTCTGTTAGTACGCGAGTGGGGAGTCAGGAAGCAGCATCTATCACGTTTCCCGCTTCCAAATATCGAGTAACTGTTGGGGATGACTGATGCGGATGGTGGAGTGGTGGTGGCCGATGAAGGAATTGTGGCAGTGGTGACCGAGGAAGGTGGAACGGTGGCGGTTTCCGGCGGCGCGACGGCGGAGGCAGAGTGAGTTGAATCGGATCGGGTTCGGCGTGTGTAAGGGATGACTGGCGATGAGAGGTTGAGAGAGGGAGGCGGTGTTGGTGGTCCCGGAGGTGAGGCCAGGAGCTAGGGGCAAAATCTTTTGATGGGTGGAGTCGAGTACGATCGATGAAGTCGGCGAAGAATTGTGATGGGTCATGTTGGCCATTTGCAGAGAGGAGAGTACAATAATCATTAGAGGGAGATGAGAAAGGAGAAAGGAAAGAGAAAGGAAGAGTAACGACCCAATCGAGGGCTACTCGCAGCTAAGGTTGCATGAATTGACACACGCGGTAGACATCCTGGTGCAGCTGTCCCACTGGGGCATGGAATAGGCTCCCGATGATGTGAAAATTATACAGCGCACCCGGCCAATCTCACTATCCACTCACCCGTGCCCGGCCCCACCCGGCGATTTCACCGTTCAATTTCCAGGTGCGCGGCGCACCCGGGTGCGCCGAATACGCTCTCGTCAGACAATCAGCCGATTGAACGCACCTGCTTAACCCAGTAAAGCCGCAAACTAGACAAAAAAGCCTCAACACCGAAGACCAGTAGAATCACTCAAAACACCTCCAGTGCGTAGATTTCGATCCACTAGACTTCTGACTTCAATCAGTTATGAACTTTAAAGACAAGAGGAGCAGAAACTGCAAACAAGGCAGCGTACAAGTAGATCTAACCTCAAAATAACAACTAGTCTTACGACCAATTTTTCTCAGAAATAATGACCATTTTCTCACAGAAAGTCTTGTGACCATATTCATTGCCCCAAATTTCATGATGTTGCATGAGGCCCATACAAAATCATGGACACTGATTACCTTGGTCCCTAGCATAAAGGACTTTTAATTTCCCTATGCTGTGAACCAACTCCAAAAGCCTAATTCGCACAAATTTTCAAAGTTGCAAAGATCTCGGGTAGACAGCTCAAGTTTACACCAGAATTCTTCCAATCTACATCATTGTTTTCAGTTGATGATAAAACCTCAAATCTAGAAGGAGACTCAGTATACTTTAAGTAACAGTAACTTCTCGACTAACTATCCCAGTTCCCATCCCTCCGTATTACACTAACCACAGCATCCTGTAAAGTGTACACACATTTTCGAATCTTATTCCCTCGTTTCTTATTGGACACAACGTTCCAAGGTCCCCCATCAGGCTCAGACCTCCTTTTGATCAAGATCTTAGCTTCATAGGCACATCAATAGGAGCAGATGTTTTTGCCATGTTGACAGCTCCACCCATAGGTTCCTCACGTAGTCATGGACATGGACACTCACCTTATTAATAAGGCCATACTTATTAACATTCAAATGGATATGAAAAATGCCAAAAGTGTTAAGATTCATAAGATCTGAAACAAAACGCAGGCAGGTTCTCAATTTGCAGACACAGTTTGGCTAATTGTATTTTACCTCGCCATTGTGAAGCAATGTACCCTTCCACTTCATATGTCTCACCAAGCAAGTTGCCAATCTAAGCTAGGGCATCCTCCTTCAAATGTTTGATCTAATATAAACAACATCAATTCTACCTATATAAATAAATATGGCACAAAATGAGGTATAAAATGAATTCAATGTGACAGTCAGAGTTTCAGGGAAAGAAAAGCCGGAGATGGTGCGCAAAGATGAGAGACAAGGCACAGCGATCAAATGCGAATATATCCCAGAAAGCAGTGATGATCCAAGTCTTAATCATCCTTCGAGCGATCTGTAGCTTTGAAGACCTACATGTGTAAGATTGTCAAAATTGTAGTATATGGAAAGGAAGAAACACAAGTACACGAAGAACCAAGGAGATAGAACAATGACAGATGAGTCTATAGCTTCGTCCAGCCAAATGTACTCCACTGATTCGGACACTAAATTCCGTCGTTCAGAAAGTACAGTAAATGGTGCAAAGTAGCATCCAAGACGCACAGTAGAGAGCACACATGCCCTCTATATTGAGCACTCAAATGAGCACATATACTTTATAAGAGCAAATGTTACTTTATATTATAGAAGAAATCATTTAGAACTCTCATTGCTGGAATGCTGGTACAGAAAGTTTTATGCAGGTTTGAGACATAAAACTATGAGGATGACAAACAATGAAACCACAAAGTGAAACACGGTCTTTTGATTTCCATATCTCATCACAGATTCACAGGAGTCTCATCAAACGCCCGTCATATTTTTACCTTTCTGTAACAATTTGATGGAAACCCTTTTCAGGTTGTAATAGGAATGAAATGATCATGACAGAGTAAAAAGAAAAACATGATGAGAAGCAAATACTCATGAAAGTGACATGGTACAGTATCTATCACAATAACAATTTGGTGAACTTTACAATACACAGCTTTTCTTTTTCATGATTCATCTACTCTCAGAAATTGAGGCTGACGACCTAATGTTTACATACAACGAAAAAATTAGCGTCACAAACAAGGACAAGAAATAAGGCAGCCTTTTGATTCTAGTAGGAAGTAGCAAAAATTTTACAACACCTCTTTGGAAGCCGTTAAGTGGGACAAAGGGTTGTTGCTTAGCACATAGAAGTTAACGGAGGGGTAGACATTCAACTACATTCTCCATGGGCTTGTATATAGAGTATGGTTGTGAGCAATGGAAGAGTAATGCCATTGAATGATCATTCCCTCTTATCTTCTTCTGTGTCCTCTTCATCAGAATCTCCCCCGCTTCCAACATTCTTCACTTCTTGATTGACTAAACTGATATCACCCTCTGGCTTGCCCTCAGTTAGAGACTGAGATTCTTCATCATCAGATTCTTCTCCTAGCTTCTCTGAGTATGCATACCTATGTATAATCGGCAGAACAAATTATCTCAGCATCATCAAAGTTACCTTGCTAATTTTATAACACTAAGGCTTTTGTTAATGATCCACCAAATGTATTACACAGCCAAATTTAACATATACCGAATGTAATCCACAAAATAAGACTTTGCAAAGTATTGAGCCGAGAAATACCATTTGATTTTTGTGGGACTGAAAAATGTTGACTATCAAATTATGGATTTTTTAAAAGAAATATTCCAACATGAACTCTAGCCTTCTGAAAAACCAAGTTATATACCACAGGAGAAGAATCTTTGAAAGGGCATATTACCGGAACAAAAATCCTTCTAAAAGTCCGTTTCTCACTCAAATTACTCAATCTAAAATGCCTCATCCCAACTCCCTCTAGTGCTTCACAAAACCCACTCAATGCGGCATTCCTATCTCTCTATGAAGTGTGCACCAACTCAATACCACTCTTGTCCATAGATTAGATTCTAAACCACAACGTACACTTCCAAGTAACATGTCGCATTATGTGTTCACTGGCCAACCAGAGGTTCAGGAAACTTTTCCTCTTATAAAATGGAACAAAAGGTAAGAGCAGAGAAATACAAGCATCTTATCGATTGCACAGGAATTAAGGATTATTACGCACCGCTGAGAGTTCTGAGATGGTGCCCAAAGATAGCAGATAACGCACAGCAATGCAAATGCAAGAATATCCCAGAAAGCAGTGATGATCCAAGCACTATGCCACTTCTCGTTGAAGGGGTCTGTTGCTTTGAAGTACACCTACACATGTAACAAAGTTAAATGGTATTGTTCAAAGCTTGAAAAAATCAAGTATGGAAAGGATGAAACAAAGTACTATAGGCAGATAAAGAGTATTACAATTTAAACAAAAAAGAATTAGGTAAAGGCATCACCAACAATAGGCATCAAACAAGCGGGTTTCCTCTTAGTGGTTAAACGCGATTAAGCAAGATTGGAACCATTAGATGGATGCTAGTGTTTAGATCCATTTCAAAATACTGTCAAAAGGATTACAGTATCAACAATAGGTAAATTAAGGATCAGTAGTGAACCAATATGCTGTCCCATAAACTTTCTTATGAGGCTTCTATTGTCAGCATATGTACATTAATGTAGGAAATAGTATCAGATAATGAACATAAAAATTTCTTTATGCGTGTGTATGAAATGAAAGAGCACAGAAGTCTTAAAATAATAAATAGCATCTTTACTGAACAAACTGATAAATATTCACATATCATTTTTAAGATATTCAAATCCTCAGTAAAAGAATGGAATCCATTAAGTAATAATTCGTTATCATCATAAATAAATATATATAGCCCCCCAAACAATACCTCATAAGCAATCCATGCGACTGAGGCAATGACTGTCACTGCTAATGCATTTGAGAACTTCCTATACATATCCAACTTGACAGAGCTTCTCTTTGTCTGAAATGAATGTAGATTTTAGCACTTGAAGAAAAAAGAAAACAGAAAGTGATTTAAATAAAAAAAAAAAAAAGTACAGTTTGATAAAAATGATGTACCTGTAGCTGTTCTAGTGTTTTTGAGAGAGAGGTGAAAATCCACAATATTAAAAATGCATCCAAGAAAGCATCAGGAAGAACAAGAAATAATCTCGCTCTTCCTGATACATCATTGATTGTTCCAACAAACTCGGTAATATTAAGCAACTCTGTGGCCAGAAAAATTGTTACTCCAAGCAAAAGCACCTTGGAGGTAAGACCCCCAAGAGTAGGCCGTACTACACCATAGCCCATACAAACAGTGAGGATAAGGAGACGGGAAACAGTTTTTCTCACAGCTCCAACCGTCACAACCAATGTCGTAAGAAAAACTGGCCTCATCCCTGTATTATTAAAATTGACATAGTCGGCATACCAAAGAATCATCTCAAACAATCCAAGAGCAATTACAGCCGTGATGCAATGCTGAAGTTGCAGAATATCATCCCAGAACCTCACATACTGAATAAGCCAAATTACACCAATCAGCACATAAGCAAGTGCCATGAACGTGTAAAACTTCATCAGTGGAGCCATTCGACCAGGTAGATAACCATCAGGACTTCTCCACACCGTCTTCCCACTCATTACCAATTCCTTCAGTTTCGGATCACAGGCCACAAAAAACAAGTTATACATCCCCGTTTTCGTGATCGAAATCTCTTTATAATCCATCTCTTTAGACAGACTCTTCCCTCTGAACTTGACATTCAACACAACAGGCCAATTAGCATCCGTGGCAGAAGGTCTCCTAATGACCTCCCCTTGCTTACAACCTTCCATCTTAGCAAGATCAGGGGTGCAACATATAGATCTCTGTCCTCCATAAGCAGAACCGCCAATATTATTCCGATCCGCAGCTTCGAAAATGATGACCTGTATCAGCCCATTGCTACGCTTCCTGTCAGCTGCAGCCTCATTCCTCCAGAAGGTGATATTCTCAAATCTGTTCCGCAAACATGATATCAGGAGAACAAACAACAGTAGTGACATAAGATTTTCATTCGTGATATTATCAATGCGATTGAAATGAAGAAAGCTAAAACCCTAAAATTCTCAAATGAAGCAAACAAGGCTCTACCGATCTAGCAATGAGGTGAATATGAGAGAGGGAGAAGAATACCGGATATAAGAGCGGGACGAGGGAGAGGTGGCGATTCCTTCGCTGCCGCCGGAGAGGAGGAAGGCGTTGCCGACTTCGCGGAAGACGTCTTTGTGGTAGATATGGATGGAGGCGTTGGCCGGATTGCAATTGAAGAATGATGTCAAAAGGAGGAGGAGGGCAATGTGGGTGGTGGTGATTCTTGTGCTACTTTTCTGGAATGTGAAATCCATAACTGATGGAGTAGCTTTGGAGGGATTGATTTGGGTTATTGAGAGAGGAAGAGAGGTGTGGGTGGGACTTGGGGGGAGAGTGAGGAAGAAGCAATGGCACTGTCACTGACCTCACTGCTGCTGTCGGTCTGAGTTGACCTGGATTTTACGGGACGTATTGGAACCTCTTTTACGGACCCTCTACTGTTTTTTAATTTTTCTATTTTCTTTTTAAATGATTAACGCAATTATCTTCAAATTTTTATTTAACAAGAGTATAAAAAATTTCATATAAGTCCCTTTTTTAATATTTTTTCTTCCACGAGTCCACTCTAATCTTTCTACCTATATAAGTCCACTTATTACTTTACTTTTATGATGTTTCTATACTATCCTCCTTTCCTTACATCAGTTTCTCTCTTCGTTAAAATAAAATAAAACAAATCTCAATTCTTCTCTCTCTCTCTCTCGTGCTCTTCGTCTTCCTTCTCCCTCTCTTCACCGAGCTCAAATCTCCGGCCACGGCGGCGTCTCAATCAAACACGAAGAAGATGTAGATCCGACAAAGCTACCGTGCCCCGGACCTTATTTGACCATTTACCGTAACTTGGACCGTAAATGAGCATCACGTTTTTACTTTTACCTTCATATTAAAGCTTTTAGTGGCTGTAAAATTTGACTTTTTTCTTCGTTCAAAATTTGAGAAAACTTTCTTCATGAAAGTCGTAGAGGACGTTAAACCGAGTTCGTGGATATATGACACGTTTTAATCGAAGTTTGTACGAAAAAGTTACAAGGGTTTAAAGTCAGGGGCAGATTGGTAATTTCATAGGAAACTGAATTTCTATAAATAACAAATCAAACCCCCCATTTCGGGATGATTCCAGAAATTACCTAGAATTTCCAGAATTGCTGCCGAAACTTCATCGCCTCCATCCGTCGCAGTCCGGCCGAGTTAGGGGGCGAGCTAGATATCAAATCGAAGCTTGGAGCATCCTCTACAAGTCTAGGTAAGTGGCAGCTTGTGTTGCGCCACCGTGAAGGAGAAATTAGGCCCGAAAGTCACGGCTGTGCGCAATGGAGTTTCGCTGGAAACTCCCTTCTCCGGCCACCATAGCCGAAGCTTCTTGTCTCGTTTGGAAGCTCTCATCTTGTGTAGCAGAACCTCAAAAGATTTCGACTTAACTCGAGCTAGGTAAGGAGAATCGAAGGTTTGAAATTCTAGATTTCTTGATTTAGGATTTTTATGTTTTGATTCGATTAACATGTTTCAGCTTGAAATTGTTCAATGTGGTAGTTATGAAAGTTTTTTAAAATGTTGAGAGGAAGATTGTGTCAAAATTTGGTAAACATTAGAGGTGGCCGGAATACTGGCTGGCCGGCCGCCGCCGCTGCTTAGGGGTAGTTTTTCATGTTTTTGAGTTGGTTTTATTGAGAGGAGTCTAATGATGTAAAGTTTGGAATTTTTGGAGGAGTTTGATAAGGTTTGAGATTTTTCAATGATTAAGGATTCTGGCGGTTGTTAGAATGAAAATCCGGCCGTTGAATTAGTATGAATTAAACTTTAAAAAGGTTTTTTAAGGCTATCGATGATTGTGGTGAAGCTCGGGCCTTAAATATTAAATGTGGAGAAGTTGGGCAAGGGAGAAGAATTTATAGGCTTCATTTTAGTTCGGAATTTTTATTAAAGTATTAATCTAGTCTGGAGATTTAATATTATTTATTGTTCAAGACGTGAGGAGGATCCTGTGGAGGAGGCCTTGGACTGTCGGCAGGCATAGCCGAGTGCTGTGAGTGGACACTTTGGTTTTTAATAAATACGCATGCAAGATTTTATAATTTATCATTTTATTTTTCCGAGTATATATTAATATTTCGGCTTATGAAATGATCTTGCAAATTATTTTGAGTTTGACGCATGGATTAATTGTTGACCATGATTTATGGATTTGTGCTCGGATCATTAATTTGGTATTTGAGTTTGGATATTATTTATGATTTCCGGATTTAATTATTATCGGTTTTATTATTGACTTTGAGATTTATTAAAAATTACCGAAAATTATTAAAGATTACCGAAAATAGGATTTTCGGTAGTTCTCTATTTATAACTTTCTCGTTTATTTATGGATTAGCGATCTAGACATTAATAATATTGTTTAGCGAGTACTTACGGATTGAGAAATTATTTACAAATTGTACTTGATGATTAAATCTCGCTTATAATTATGAATTTGAGAATATTTTGACATGTGAGACACGTCATTGAGTTTTTTTAATTTCTTATGATAATTTACAAGTACGGTTGGGAACCGTACCATTCGTATGACCTTAGGGAAGTTTTATGGATTTAAGTGATTTCGTATGTTTTTAGTCACCATACTATAGGGTCGCTCATATTTCATTACTAGCTAGTTTTTATTAGCGGTCCTCACCATAGGTGAGTCGAGCGCTTAGCGTGGGACGCTATTATAGCATGCGAGGTACCGATTGATGGGCGCAAAAGCACCTACAAAGATACCCTATTATCAAATCAATTATATCGAGATAGTAAATGGCAAATAGGGGTCATTACCCGCAGAGGATTGGTGAAACTAAGACTTAAAGACACAAGAAACACAAACAGACATGTAAACCAGAAATCTAGCAGACTCGACTTAGGAGCAGAAACCGAATTAATTAACTAATCTAGACTCAACCAAAAATTATGAAATTAAATACACAGTAACTAGACACAGTGGCGGACTACCACACAAATTTTGAGGGTATTCGGAGTTGGTTTGACTGATGAACAAACATAAATAATACAGGAGTATTGCTGAAAACAGAATACTAAAAGTAAATATGGATGTAAATATGAGAGAAACAATAGCTAGGAACTTCTCTCCACCACTAGATATGCTTCAATCACCCCAAAACAATGTCAAGGATTATAGATGAATGTACTCACAGTTAAGCCAATGTCGTTAGGTCATTAACCGTATTATGTTCTCTTACATGTCATGTTAAGTGAAATGTCTTATCGACTTAACTATATAGTCAATTAATTGATCTATGAAATGTCGGTATCTAAACCAAAATAACTGAAATCATGAAGTTCTAAGAACGTTTGAGTAACAACAAAGAATTTAAGGTCAATGTCGGTAGCCTTAGATTACCAAGGAATTACTTCACACAAGTACCTGTAAAGAACTTGTTATCTCTCATAGAATATGCAACGATATGTCGGTCATATACACATTCAAAATTATAAACCCTAAAACATGCATCAAAGTGTCGATCCAATGAAACATGCAATAGAATTATCAATGAACAATCAGTGAAGAAATTCTCATCTAGAATTATATAAATCAATTGGGGTTCAAAATGAAAGACATATCTAGGGCTTTGATCAGCCTAGTCTTGAATAAGAACATTAGAGAATCCATGGAAGATGAACTAAAGGTGGAGAAGAAAAACTTGTTTGGCCGAGAGACTGGTCGAATTCTCCCTGGTTCCTCTTTTCTTCTCTCCCTCTTTTTCTTTTCTTCTCTCCTCTGTGCTCCGCCTCCCTTCCTCCCTTCTTCTGTTGTCAGCCTCTCTCTTCTAAAATAGGTTAATTAACCCTAGGTCTCCCGTCCATCCCCTAATCCAACTAGGATTTAGGAATCCTTATTAAGCCCAATTATCTCATTTTCTTTGTTTGACTTCAAAATACCTAAAAACAAATAAAGTTAATTAAAAACAAGAAAACATAACAAAATAACTAAGTAATAGGAATAATTAGCATGATAAAAGTCGCACAAATATGCGACTATCACCGATTGGTTGTTATTATTTATTACTAGCTAGCCTTTATTAGCGGTCCTCACCATAGGTGAGTCGAGCGCTTAGCGTGGGACGCTATTATAGCTTGGGAGGCACCGACCCGAGCCTAGGAGGCTCCCCTTATTTTACATGGTGATAACTCTTCCCCTTATTTTATTTTTCTCAGTTATTTATTTGATTAACCAACGGGGCTGGTTTATCTCTTCGGACGAGATTTCTGTATTTGATTAACTAGTAGGGCTGGTTTGTCTATTTTTATGTGATTTTGGTTTTAAAGTTAAATGTTAGATCAAGTTGCGTGCATCGAGGTTTTAAAGTTTAAACGTGAGAAAATATTTAAATTACGTTTTTGTTAAATTATTTAATTTATTTTAGTTTACTCACTCTAACGTTTTTAAATTACTTTCCCTTGGGCCCTTCGGTTTCAAATGCCCAGTTTGCAACTTAAGTTTATTTGAGGTCGAGCGTACATGGAGTCGAGGTATAGTCAAAGGCTGCTTCTAATTATTCTTTATTCATTGTTTTTCTTTCATTATAGATATGCTCTGATAACCATTTGAGATAGTTATTAGTTGATTAAGTCTGTCGCCTAAAACAACAGCCGTCATAAATATATTCGTTCTGCGATGTGTCAGGTAATAATTCAATTTCTTAGACGACCGATTATTTCGTTGACTAGGAACATAAATTCGTCTCCCAGGAGACAAACTACACCGACGGAAAACTATACGTCGCGCAAGACTTACTAAGCCGACGAAAACCTACCGACAGAATATATTCGTTGGCTAAGAATGTCTTAGCCGACGAAAGCTCTCAAAAATTTACTTCCGTCGCCTAGCCATATCTTAGGCGATGATTATGTTGTCCTATACGACGGTTGTTATTCCGTCGCCTAGGTATGTCTTAGTCGACGGAATTTGTTTGATTCCGTCGGCTAAGAGGTATTTTCCACTAGTGTATTGTGTTGTTGTTTTTCACTGTGTTCATCTGATTTATTTTTTGTACATTTAGAGCTTTTATTTGTCTATTCTTTAGGTGTCACCTATGTTGCACGAAAACGTCAATTTCCTGGCGTTTCGCGTTTCAGAAATGAAACGCATCCGAAACGCACGGAAACACGTTTCCGCATATATACCATTTCGATACGGCGTCGAAACGGGTATTCTTGGATTGGATATGGTGCGGAAACGCGAATCGTTGATTGGATACGTTTGTGTAAGTTAGAATCTGATCTCTTCCTCCTTATTTTCTTAAATTTAGCTGAGAGAGATATCGATGTGAGATGCCTTGGAATCACGGAAGCGCGATTCCAATTCGAGATTGATCCAACCAACCAAATTTGAAACTAATTGAAAAGAAATAGAAAAGAGAGGATGAAGCAGAGAAGGCGATAGCAGATCGAGTTTCTCGGTGACGGGAGGAAGAAAAATGAGAGGATGAAGAAAACGAAAGCCTCCGGCAGTGGTCTGGACAGAGAGAAAGATGGTGGGTTTGAGGGGTAGTAGTCTAAAACTCTAATTGAAGAATATTTCGGCTGTGGCAGCGGTGAATTTTTGCTGTGAGAGAAATCTTCACTGGGTCGGTGTCTTAGCTCGGTGATGAAGGAGAAGGTCAGTGGATGGAGGATGGGAAAAAGTAGTATCACAACATTATGAGAAATTTTTCAGTAGCACGGTAGGACACGTGGCAGTCTGACATAGTTCTCCATTTCATTCAAAATTTGACATGTGAATTTTTATGACGAAAAACTATTTTAGTAATTTTGTTAAAGACCATTTTGGGTTTCTTGTTGATTTTTTAAATCCTAAACCCTATATCCTATACCCTAAACCTATACCGTAACCATATACCCTACACCCTAACCCCAAAATCGTATACCCTAAAGTCCTAAACCCTAGGTCAAACTCATAAAAGACCTATGACGGTTATTTCACAAAATATAGAAAACCTTAGTTTATATTTTAGTTATAATAAATCCACGTGTCAAAAGTTAATTGACAAGGGAATACCACGTCAGACTGCCACGTGTCCTACCGTGCTACTGAAAAATTTCTCCAACATTATCTTCTATTAGCATGATAATCAAGGAGTTATCAATAATAATCATAATTATAGTTATAGTGATGTTAGTATTTAAGAATAAATTAGGAAATGTTAGAAATTTAATGATATTTACTTATTAATGTCTTTAATTTATATATATATACACACACACACATATTAAAAATAATAATTAATCGACATTTCCGTCACGTTTCGTATCGGACTATATTTTGATTATTAGAAACCGAAACTCGTTTCCTTTTCCGTGCAACATAGAGTGTCACCTATACAAAGGAAAAAAGTGACTACATTATGGATGTACTTTCTAACTCGAATTTTGTGATGTGTCCTCTAAGATTTTTTAAGAAGACTGAGACAGACCTCAATAGTGTTAAGATAAAGAATGAGAAGGTGAAACATGTTACAAAGAGAATGAGAAGACCAAGCCTGGTATGAAAGAGAGGAAACCTTGAACTGGTACATACTTTAACTCTTTAGTGCACCAAGTTAGATATAGACCTTCCGTAAACTCTACAATTTCTTGGATCAAAAACCAACATCAATAATGTTCGAAACTTTGTAATCATTTGCAAGTACAACCAACATTGATCACTCTAGAATAGTCAGTCATGCAACTTATTGTGTTTAAACATAGACCTAGGGAAAGACATAATAGAGTGTCGGTGACATGCAGATTGGTTAATGAGTTAACTAACAATTTATTGACATATGTAGGATGTATGAGTTATTTAAAAAAGACACAATAGAGTACATGGACGAAATCACTTGACTTTGTCATCATAAATTGTCTAACACAGATCAAAGGTGGAGTCAACATTAAAGAGAAAAAGGTTGATAAAGAAGCATTGAGTTTGTTTATGATTGTTTCTACGTTCATTGCCACATGCTCTTATGTGGTATGTATTTTTGTACCCATGGGTTTCACAGTGATGGAGGATCTGATAAGAATGGTCATGCAATTTTTGTAGGACGTTAGCTTTCAACCTACTTGCTATTTTGAATGAATTTGCGATGGCTCTATCCTGCAGCTTATTGTTTTCCTACCTAGTTAGGACCATGATAACCGCGCTTCTTAACAAATCGAGAAGCGTAGAAGATGTCCGCGCTTTAAGATAAAACATAAAAAAACAATTTTGATGAATTGAAATTGATGCATGTGTAGTTAAAGATATATAAGAGATTCAACAAAACAGACGATCCAAAATTGGAGACAACTCAACCTTTTCACAGCTTAACAAATCTGGTAGTAGTAATACAATGAAATCCCAGATTCGTATGCCAATAAACTGGTCAAATTCAAAATCTCAGTACAACTCCTCAATCAGATCCAGCATGTATGAAAAGTTGCAGTGTTAAAGCAACAACCATAGTGTCAAATTAGTACACATAACTAGGATCGTGAAATGAGAGAAGCAAAGAAGCACAATCAAAGCTTCAAACAGAGAGTCGTATCTTTGTATACCAAATCCTAAACTTGTTATGCCAAATACATAGCTCAAAGGAGCTTCTTTTCTTTATAGTTGGAGTGTTTCAGCAACATCCATTGTTTTGCATTAGTATACATAGCTAGAAATGTGAACTGGGAAAAGCAAAGAAGCATAATTAAAGCTTCAAATAGAAAGGGATATCTTTGTGGGGGATTCATGCTTAAATAAACAACATGAATAATGAGTGAGCACAAAAGAGAGAATATTGTCACAAACGATCTGAAAGCATTTGTCTCCCTTGTGTCTTGTCTTCTATTAGGTGCCAGGCTTAAAAGTATGAATAGAGTAGATATAGCCAGATATGGTAAAACCAGCTTGTCACGATGTAGAAGAGGGAACATCGAGAATAAGGCATAAAGAGTCATCCAGGTATATAGAAAAGGTTCTTCACTTGCCAAAAGACTTGCTGGTAGGAGAGGCAGCAAAATAGACTTCTCGTGCACTGAGAGTTCAGAATACCGAACATAAATGCTAGGCTCTACTAGTGTGTACTATGAAGGATAATGAACAGGACTTGAAAAGGGATAAAATCTACTTACCTTGGAAAGAGAACAGATAAAATGATAAAGCACTATTCAGCAACCCATACAGGAAACCTTTTTTACTTGGATCCCATATCTGCTGAATCATTGAAGGCAGAAAAGTAGAAATAGTTGCACCAAGGCTGAGAACCTTCAATTGAGGCGTCGAAAACAATCTCTTCCATTTTACAAGAACGGAGGTGGTGCACCAAAAGTTAGCCACATAGTCCTCATATATTCCTCTCTCAAAAGGAGCAAGACGAGAGAGAACCTATAAAGTTAACCAAGTTCAAGTTAAATCATCTCTTTTTTCTATGCGTCTAAACAAGAAATATCCCTTTTTAAATTATTAAACAAGATAACTATAGTATTTCATAACTCCTGTATATCTTTTTATACATTCTGTGCCAAAATACGAAAAGAAAACGCAGACAAATAAATCGACATTAATTTATATTTATAGCTCCATTTCTGACATCAAAGTTGTGCATGCTGTTTGTTTTGTGCAGGGGAATGTCACTAATAAAATAATTGGGAGATAGTGGCAGCTTAACAAATCCAAGTCTCAAGCATCTCAATGCTTGAGGTTGAAATACCAGATATGTGCTGCACAGAACTTTGTGAATCCAGCGCATTTTTGCGACAACAGACATAACCTAAATATATATCCAGCCCACTGTGCAACAAGCCAACAACATATGAACCTCAACTATATGGGTGTCCTATATTCGTGATAAAATAAAAAGCATCAATAGGTGTTTTCCTAAAGGGATTCATCATAGAATTAAGCTGGATTGAATCAGTGTATACTTTTGGTTTGCTCATCAGTTAAGGGCAAGGGTAGAATTTATCTTGCATCAAATAGCCTGATCTTAGAACCACAGAGATGCATGAGTTTAGTCATTGTAAAAGCTCATACACAAAGAAATTAACTGTGTACTTGTGCTTACCCCAAAGAACGCTTCCATTGAGTGAACATATGGCCACCATACCACAAGAAACGTAACTGAGACCACAAGGCCAAGTTTAAAGACTTCGAGAAGTGGATACCGGCGCCTTATACATTTACCCAGAAGATGGCTAAAAAATGCAGGAGCAAAGTATGCACTCATCTGCAAAACAGCATATCACATTCAAGTAAATATTACCCAGCAGAGAGAATTTCCAGGTGAATAACAAAGATCAGAGAACATTTAACTGGATTATCAAAAAGCTCACTAGCCTCCTATAAATCTCATTTGAGTTGGCTCTATGGAGATAATATCACACCAACATTTCCTTAGTACACTAAGCTGAAATCCCTCCAACCATTTTCTATAAAATTCGTCAGGACATTCTGGATTGACTGCACTTCTAAAACGTACTCAAGCAAGAACATAACTTAGTGAAAGCAGTATAAAGCCGTAAATACATCCTATACAACCAGATGAACATGCTTATTATTTTATAATAAACAAAATTTTATTAAATAGATAAAGAACATACACAGCAGTGGGTAAGAATTAAACAGAGAGTTCAGCTGGGAGCAGAAACAAAGCCGACAGAGACTATTCAAAATAGAGAAAACATAAAGTGAAACAGCACTCCAACTTAAAAATTAGCAGAAAAATGGTGAATTTGAATTCCAAAGCCCATACACATAAGGATGCTAAGAAATCGAACACATGAGCAAGCTATAATCTCTCCCACCTGCCAAAATCCTATTGTTTCTTTCCACCCAAATATCCCCAATAGACAACCATCATAACACATCTTCCAGATACAGTTCTTTCTTCTTCTCCCACATAAATATTTATTTTCACTCAATAGAGCCATACAGTTGGCTGCGATGACCTTCAGAAGCGCTAAAGCAATTGAACAACGTAAAATATGGTGAATCTCACTCTCAGCTCCAGCTTTCCAGCTTTACACATCTGACATCAGTAAGGAGACGAACTAAAGATGGCCTCTCCTCTGCACCATCTCACATGTATTAATCTTGCCATGAACAATGCTTCAAGCTAGCTCCGGTACCTTAGGAGGTACCTTGGAGTTCCAGATTACAGAAAAGGGAGTAAATTGTGAGATTCTCGCTAAAAAAGAAAATTTTCCAAAGACTCTAACATTCATCTTCTCCTATCTGTGCTCTTAGATGGAACCAGCAGTACTCTGATAATATCAATATTAGTGCTACCATTTCCCAGCCATTTAATTTTAGTCCATATTTACTTCTAACATATCTACTTCTAATGACTGCATAGCGCAATGAATTTGAATATTTCCTCCTGCTATCTAAAAGACTCTATTTCACAAGTAGAGCAGTCATTTATTTTTCACCAGATCCCCACCCCTGACCACCTATTACTTGAGTCACCATTCCCAATTTAGTACATGATCTTTATTCCCAGTCCATCCCCGCCCTTAAGAAGTCTATTTTCAGTCTATCAGTCTTCTTTGCCACAATGCAGGGATTTAAAACAGATAGAGATAATAGATTGGCAGTTAAATCAAAGTACTCTGCCCCCTGCTATCTAAAAGACTCTTTCTCCACTGCTGGATCCCAGAAACTCGCCGCCCTAGAATTCCCTCTTACAGACAGCAGGCACATATATTTCATTGGCGAATTTCCAATAATGGCTGGGTGGCTTTGGAAGGATAATGTAAGAACTTTGCACAAGCACGATGTTTCTATAATTGCTAAGATCCTTTTAGTTTGCTACAATGTGTGGTTTGCTAGAAGAAAGCTTGTTTTTCAAGGGAAAGATATTTGTTGCAATGTGCTTATTCAACTGTTTCAATGGCCTCTTCCTATTGGCAAGTTAATCATTTTCATGTTAAAGAAAGAATATCGTATTGTCTGCAGATTGATAGTGACATATTTCTACATCTCCTCTCTCCACATTAGACCTTCTATCATAATTCACCATTTTACTTGGACAATCAACAACCAAATTGAATCAGAAAGGACACAAGAGATCTCCCTATCTGACCCAGGGAAGACACAAATCTGACCCTTGGATATATACATGTTCTATTTCCTTATTGGTAACAAGTACCACTTCCTTTTGTTTTGCAGTATTAATCATGTGTCCTGTCTTCTGACCCTTCGCATTTCTTCAATAGAGCCATATAGTTAGCTGCAATGGCCCAGCTCAACATAGCTTCTTGAAACAGCCTATTCTAAAGCGCTAAAGCAATTGAACAATGTAAAAATATGTGAATCTCACTCTCATCTCCAGATTTACACATCAGACACCAGTAAGGAGAAAAATTAAAGGCCTCTCCCATTCACCATATCACAGATATAAATCTTGCCATGAACAATATATCAAGCTAGCACTGATACCTTAGGAGGTACCTTAGCATTCCAGAATACAGAGGGAGTGGATTGTGAAAATGCCTTAGATAGGAGATTTTCCCAAAGACAACTTTCACTTTCTCCTATCTGAACTAGAAGGATCTAACAGTACACACTGATAATTTCAAATATTGGTGCTACGATTTCTCAGTCATTTTATTTTCGTCAATATGTACTTCTAATAACTGCATAGAAACAGTAAAAATATTCCCTCCTGGAATCGAATGTCATCATTCTCAATCTACTACATTATCTCATAAAAAGTCCATTTTCACTCTCTCAATCTTCTATTCCATATTCCCGGGATTTGAAACAGGTAGGCATAAGAAATTGGTAAACTGCTACTTACTCTGATCCCGCTACCCAAAAGAGCTTTTTTCCACCCTTCTAACCTTCTCTCTACTTTCACCACAACCGGAACTCCACCACCCAAAGTTCCCTCTGACAGGCAGGCGCAAATTCCTACTCCACGTCTCATAATTTTCGCCCACTCCCCAACTCTTCCTACTTGAGTCTTAATCCCAGCTACTGAGCACTCTTCCCTATTCATTTTCGACCCAAATAATAAGAATTAAAAAAAAAAAAAAAAAAAAAAAAGTGAAATGATTCAATTACCCTTAAAAGAGTAGCCAAGTTCTGGTTCCCTTGGAGAGAAAGAATATTGTATTGTTTGCAAATTAATGGTGACATATTTCCACATCTTCTCTCCCCATATCAGACCTTATACCAAATATCCACCATTCTACTTCAACAATCCACAACCAAAGTGAATAAGAAAGGAGACAACAGATCTCCGTCTTACCCGGAAAAGCTCAAACTGACTCTTGGCTACATACATATCTATTTACTAATCGGTTACGAGTATCACTTTCTTTTGTTTTGCAACATCAGTCACCTTTCCTGTCTCCTGACCTTTTATTAACCTTGATTTGTTAACATTCCCATTGCTTTTGTCTTATTAATTTACTTATTTGCACCCTATTTACACCAATGTTTCCTTTCTCTCAGAGGAAAAGTAACAATGAACCAGAACAACTTCAGAAATAGATAAGGTAAGGAAACTTAAGCTATCAGGATCTGGCCCAAAATGTATAAAAAAAATACCTGTTTGTGGTTGAGAGCAAGGCTGTATAGGACACAGGCTAGAAGATCTTTGTCAGATAGAATAGCGGCAATAGCTCCCACAGTCAGACCCAAGCTGATGCAATTGTACTGACAAAAATCATGAAGAAATAAGATTCAAGAGTTCAAAATATTGTGTACAGAGAGAGAGCTAGAGAGAGAGAGAGAGAGAGAGAGAGAAACACGGAGCATGCTACAGAGAACTTAATTTTAACCTGGAAATGACCATCGTCAATTAAGATCAGGCATGGATTGAGCAAAATAATTGCAATGTGCCATGCTATGCCACCCATACTACCACTTTGCTTACGGCCACTATAGTAAACAACAATAAAGTAAAACACAGCAGGAAAGAACACCAAGGCATCGGACGATAACACTGTCCACCTCATAAGAAGCTTCCTGCGAGAAAGACCATTTAGAATGAAGGGAAACTCAATACTTACAGTTACAAACAGAATTCCCTCATTCAAAAATAAATTGGTGAAGATGGGTCAAGGTACAAACCCCAAATAGGACTCATGGCCACGGGAAGTGGTAAGCGCAACTGATTCAGGACTAAAGAATCTGACAAACAGACCATGGACATAACTCTGATAAGCAGTGAGAGGAGGGTAGTCCAAACCCCAGTAGCTGAGATCATTGAGTGTACTGTTTCGGTACCATTCCTTAACTGGAAGATTGAGGGTGATTTCCATCCAATGCCGCTGCGCTTCGAAGTCCCCGAACTTGGGAGGAGTTGCAGCACCAGAGTAAGGATGGAGTGACACTGCCACTCGAACCAAAAGAGAAAACAACGCAATGCACAGGAAGGAAGCTGTGATTCCCTTGTGCACCAGCCACCACCAAGCATCATCAGATTCACCATTCTCCTCTTGTTTGCTAATTCTAACCTTCTTTTTCGAGCTCTTGTCCATTTTTGTCTAACCCAAAAGAGATAAAGAGCATAAACAATGAGACATGGAATTGAACAGATGGTACAAGTCAGAATGCTATTGAAATCCATATGAAGGTTCTGGGTATAATTTAGAGAGTGAAACTTTGCTATGTATTTATGATTATCAACACAAATGGTATTGAATTTGAATGAGTATTATCGTCACCAAATCTTCTTACCCGAGACTCAAAGCTCTACGGCGATCCTGAGCTGAGGCTAGTCAAGGGCGCTGCAAGCCCAGATAAGCTGATTCGTCTGGAGGGCGCAAATTGAAATCGAAATTGAAAATTGAAATCGAAGAAAGAGGAGAGAGTGCAAAGCCTGGTTGATCTGTTATCTTACACGCCAGTTTCTGTCTATACTTCGTCTATTTCGTTTTTTTTTAATAGAGAAACGAACGATTTATTAATAAGGGATAAACTCAAATTATATGTACTAATGATAATAAGGAGCACGAGTCTCTAACTCAATCAAACTAAAAAAAAGTGTAAGGAAACTTATAACTCACTAATGTATGGCCGTGGACCCTACAACCGATAATAAAAATGCAACAAAGTTAACAAATCTAACACATCCACCATCTATGATCGCTATCATTGTTGTCGTCGTCACCGTCAACAATCGAAATGTGAGGAGAGATAAATCGGAACAACGATGCCCGAAAAGTTGATGTCAAACAAATCCCATTACACATATCATAAAGACACCCACGACCTAGAGGAAAAGCTCCTCCAAATAACACCATACAATCCACCATCAAAACCCAAACCATAAAGGAGCAGAGGCTGACGAGAAAGGACCGAAAACCAAACCGAAGAACTATAACCAGAACCAACGAAAATGGGGGGTGATGAGCCCACACGAAGCACCCATAATCTAATAGGTAAGTGCCCAATTGCATTTTAAGCGTCCAGACACACAAGCTCTCATGAAGGTTCAGAATGGTAGTTGTCGGATTGTTTTGGTATTAAGTGAATACAAATGTGGAAAAAATTAGAATTGATTGACACCGGTGTGAGGAACCAAGTCCTTCCATTTTGGACAAAGCCAATAGTATAATCCAAATAGGGATAGAATCGCACCACATGGGTGATATGAGTCTAAAAACTGGAACCTGGATTAACATAAAGCAATAAAGTACAAGGTAATTAAAGATAATTACCTCATGTGAGCCCATAGCCCAAATCAAGGCTAAGGCCCAGACCTAGGTCCTCCTAACATGAGGCCACAACCACAGGGAATAAGGAGCTTAATACCCACCAGCCTAAATAGGAACAGCCCAGGCCCAAAAAGCCTCCCTCCCAGACCTAGGCTTCTGCTGCACTGGTCCGCCGCCTTTCCTCCATCCGCGCCGACAAGTTCCGACTCCCCCACCACCAGTCGCCCCGCTCTCCAATCGATCCAGGTCTAGCCTAACCACCTTTGTCGCGACTGAGCTACCCAATGCAGTAAACTTCCTCCTTTGAGATCGACGAGTATTAGATCTCCCCACAACCCTTGGTTCCATAACAACCTTCAAAGAGACGACATCTCGTCCGACCACACTCCTCGAGCGCAGGTTTGGCCAGTGGCCGGCACCAGCGTCGCGGCGTAGCCGGACGAGAGGAGAATTTGAAAACCCTAACATTATGCGCGTGAGGCGCGTTCAATGAAGATGAGAAGGAAAAAAAGCTTTTTTGGGGACCATCTTTTAGATTTCCTTTTCTTTCCTTTTCGTTGCTCAAGCGTCAAGACACTGCTGTTTTAATGTACACGTGATGACCACGTGATGCAAAGAGTAATGGTTAGTAACTTATCCAGCCATGGTTGATAAGCCTTAATTTTAAGAATTTTATTCCCACCAATAAAATTAGATTTTATAATTCCCACACAATTACCTTAATATGTAAACCTTTGAGTTGAAGTTTGTAGTGTTAAGTCATTACATTGCGTTCTTAAACTATGTGTGTTCTACGTCAATAGGGTCTCATGGTTTTTTGTTGTTGTAGTGATGTTCTTTTGAAAAGCTATATTAGTAGAGTAATAGAATTTCTAGGTTATACTAACAAGTATTCGTGGCGGCATTAGTAGTTTCAATTCCCTTTTTTGAGAGAACTTGTCTCCCTGCTCTGCTAGGGTTTCACGTTTAGCACCACCAACCAAGATTCGATGGAGGTTTTGGCTTGGAATTGCAGGGGTATGAACAATGATAGATCCGTTCAAGCCCTGCAAACCCTAATTCGGCAAAAGAAGCCGTAAGTGGTTTTTCTGTCAGAAACGAAGATCCATGACCGGAGTTACCTAAACGCTTTACTTCTGCAATTAGGGCTTCGAAATGGAGAGGTTGTTTATAGAGAAGGGCAGTCTGGTGGCGTTTACTTGTTTTGGGAGGACAGGCTTGATATTAGATTCTTGTCAAAATCGAGCAACCATATTGATGTGGAGGTGTTCGCAGTGGATGGATCAGGGATCAGATGGAGGTTAACCGGGTTCTATGGCTATCTGGTAGCGGCGGATAGACATCTCTCCTGGGATCTTCTTCGAGAGCTGGCTGATCATTCCTCACTGCCATGGGTCGTCATAGGCGACTTCAATGAGATTGTCTTGGATTCAGAGAAGGATGGTGGGGTTCCGAGAAACGCAACGCAGAAGAACCGGTTCCAGACTGCATTGGATGACGTCGAGCTCATTGATCTGGGTTACTTCGGAGCGATATTCACCTGGAAAGAAGGGGATGTCAAGTGTAGGTTGGACCGAGAGGTAGCGACACCGTCTTGGCTTGATCTTTTCCCGGCCTCTACTGTGACTCACTTGCCTCCCATACATGGAGATCATGTTCCCATCCTTCTTGGGGTGTATGAGACGGCGCCGGTGAGTAGGGAGCGAGTGAAGTCTCACTTTCGATTTGAGTCCTCATGGACAGTTCACGAGGAATGTAAGGGTGTGGTGGAGGAAGGTTGGCTTGTTCCAACACAAGGTTTACCAATGTTTCAGGCTATGTCTAAGATAGCATCAACGAGGATGGCACTGAATTCATGGCAGAGAACCACTTTTGGTAATAGGAAGGAGGTTGAGCTGATGAGAGGTAGGTTGGAGGAGTTGTTGAACTTGCCTGTTACTACTGTCACACCCCAAATTTCGGATAAATAAAAATTACAAATTCAAGGCATGATAACAAAAATAAAAAGGGGCCATATAAAACAATTCGACGTTTACATAACTTGAGAAGTCAAGTAAAGATTACACTCAAAAGAGCTAACTACAAATTGACAATCAATAATAAAGATATTTAACTCCTAACAAGCAGCTTCTAGACCTCTACGTCTCAAACTTGAAAATCTTCACTTGCAAAATCAACTTCTACACCATGGAATGGTGCACCGGGTTGTAAACAACAAACTCAGTAAGCTAAAAAGTCCGTATAAGTAAATTTCAAAAAAAATAACTCAATACTTCTAACAAGCAAGTAAAACACATGAACAAATAAGAACAATAATTAATTCTACCAATCCAACAAATTTACAAAAGACAAAACTGGTAATTCCTGCATTAGCAACTTAGTTCAGAAATCGCCTAAAAGCAAGAAAATTCAAAAGAAATAATTAAGAAAACACAACAATTCAAATCGCTTAAAATCATAATGAATCATGCAAAGCATAATTTAGGAATTCTATTAAAATCACACAATTAAGATTTAAGAATCTCTTATGGATAAGCATAGTTCAGAAGATACTCAAAAATAAGAATTCAAATAACAACACATAAGAACATCATACAATCCTTTCCCTACTCTTACTTATGGGTTCGCCAATACTTAGTCATTCCCCATAAGTAACCAAACAAACGCGTACTCATGGGTTCGTCAACACTTCGTCATCCCTCATGAAGTACCAACAGACAGACTAGAGTTATATACTGACCGTAACCAATCACCCGGCCAAGGCTTGGTTCCCGGTCCACCACGAAGGCTCCTAATCTAAGCAATAAAATTTCGTCGTGATTAAAAAAAAATCAGATGTTAAGATTCCCAATAGCCAACTTAAACAGGAAAAAGATAATTATATTCTTAATGATTTAAATAAACTACAATAGACCATTATTATAAGAACAATAAAAAGTTTATTTTGAAATAAATATCTATGACCAGATTCTCGCAACCGATGACCATTGACCGTGACTTCGGTGACCGTTGACCGGGATCCGATGACATTGACCGGACTCTGATGATTGGATGTCTATTGGGGTAGTAGGGAGTCATGTCGGGAGGTCTATTGAGGGCAGTAGAGGGTTCGTCGAGGGTTCTATTGGGGGCAGTAGGGGTTCGTTAGGGGGTCTATTGGGGGCAGTAGGGGTTCGTTAGGGGGTCTATTGGGGTCAGTAGGATCTTCTATTGGGGGTAGTAGGACGTCCTATTAGGGGTAGTATGACCCTTAAACTTAACTGTATGCTTCAGTCACTTATAAACAGGTCTCTATTGGGGGCAGTATGACCACCTATTGGGGTCAGTAGGACCTCCTATTAGGGGCAGTATGACCCTTGAACTTAACTGTGTGCTTCAGTCACTTTCTACAGGCCTCTATTGGGGGCAGTATGACCACCTATATTGGGGTCAGTAGGACCTCATATTGGGGCCAGTAAGACCTCCTATTGGGGACAGTAGGACTTTTGAACTTAACTATTTGATTTAGTCACTTATAACAGGTCTCTATTAGGGGTAGTATGACCACCTATTGACCAGACTCCGATGAAAATAAAAGAAAAGACACTTATCCATATCCATATCCCATACTAATCTCAAAATGATGAGAGAATGAGAGAATGAGAAGAAGTGAGAGCAGTTTCGTCCATAAAAATAATAGAAAAGCTGAAAATTTTGTCCATAAAAATAATAGAAAAGCTGAAAATTTTGTTAGAGGGGACAAATCACTAAGAGTTTTATGGTTAGTGGGAATTTTAGATTATTATTTTGTTAGTGGGAAAAAATTCCTTAAAATTAGGGTAGATGGGAATTTAGATGAAAGTTATATTTATCAATCCATTTTGAGAGTTGTGTTCCAGTAGAGTAACTGTTAGAGAAAACCTAGCTATTCATTGACAAAATTTCTCTCTTCAATTGATAAATTTGTCAATTTTGCTTATGAATTTTTTAATTTGTCAACTTCTTAAGTATACTGCTAGAGCAAAGATTCATTTACAAATTGTCAAATCTCTAATTTTTTTTTTCCATTTATGAATGCTGCTAGAGGAACAAACCATCCGGTTAGTAACTTGGAAATGCAAAGCTATGGATTTGGGATATTTGTTGTAAAATGTTTTCAAGGACAAATTATTCAAGTAACTCGAATACAAAAGCAGAAATGAAACTAGACAACATGTTTTATGCTCAAAATTTGAGCTTGAATAAAAATACGAGTGACTGAACTACTAAACACACGCACATAGGAGACGCTCTCTAAGACCTCTCCAACTCGATCATAAGGTTAAAAGGCCAGCCATATATCCATATCTTTGTCCTTTCCATCTCCAACACAACATGTTAAGGGGTAAAATGTCATATTTAAGGGTGAAAAGACATTGTTAAGGACTAAAATTGTTCTCAACAATATCTTTTAACCATGCTATTTGATACCCAACAGCTGCTTCTAGAGACTTTTCTTTGTATAAAAAAAAAATGTCTTTTAACCCTATGACGAATGAATTGCTCACCACAAAAATCGCAATAACACATTTAATATCATTTAACTCTACAATTACATATAAATGTTTTTTTGTTCTTTTCTAAAAATGTAGGATAAAGATTATTCTTAATGATGCTTTGCTATTAACTCAAGAGCATGTTGATAATGTGCTGAAAGAAAAATGTAAAGGAAAGAGAGAATTGAGACTCTATTTATAGAGGCCTACAAAGTACCATTAAGAAAATATGAATTATACTACAACTAGCCTTACACCGTCCGATCGATGTTGATGGAAGTTTATTTGTCATCACTAAGAGCATCTCCATTAGAGATGTCTTTTACTTATGTCAAATTCAAAATTTGACATTTAACATGACAAATTTAACTTGACATATTTTGACCACTCTAGTCTCCAATGGAGATGTCAAATTTGAATTTTATTTTAACAATATCCTTCTTTTTCAGTCAAAAAATAATATTCTTCTTCATCCAAACCATTATAGATGCTGATATGGGGAAGTTGGAGCAAAACTCAACACAAAGGAACATAAGTAAAAACTGCTGGGAATCAAAGCTAAAAATGCTAAAGTTACAAAACTGTTGTTTCATTGAACCAAAGCTACTTGGAATCTTCAACATAATTAAACATTAAACATTAGGCAATAGGAACCAAAGTTACTGCATAGCACACAAAAACACTTAAAATGAAACCTCATACATAATCAAACATTACATGAAGAACTAAATATTGGGAATCTTCAAAAGCTTCAACTGTCACCCTGCAAAATTTTCATCTGCAACTTGAAATAATATGCGCTTTCCTCAGGGTTGATAGTAGATGTATTCATAGACATAATTCTCATCACAACCTCAATCTTCTTACTTTCGAACTCAAGTTTCCTAACTCGCAATATCTCTTTATCAACTTCAACCTTCTCCTTCATAATTTATAGTTTTTTTTATCATCTCTTTCTTTTTTCTCCAGATGTAATTTTTCAATTTGTGCTAATTTGTCAATTTCTTTTAGCTTTCTTTTTTTCAGCCATTCTACCTAGTGGTCTAGATACTAGAATGCAAGTGTTCATGTCTTCCTCAATATCTATGTGAGTGCATGTAGTTGAAGAGTTAGATCTTTTCTTACCTTTCTTGTTGTCAAACTCTTCCATTAATTGATTGTATCCATTTTGGTTGGTGCCTCAACAAAACCCAAGCATGATCAAGAGTGAACCTTTTGTTTTCTTGCTCTTCAAACATTTTCTTTGCTTCTACAATCTGAACAATGAGAAAAAAAAAACTTATGAGCTCCAGATGCTTATAAACTATACTTTGATGAGCAAAGTGAATAAAGAGACAAATAAACAAAGTTTGCCTTATCTTGTTCAGTTTTCCCACTTTCATTTTTCCCATTTATAGTTGTCAAATATCCTGAAAATTTGTTGATCTCTCTTAGTATTTTCCCCCACCGTTGCTTTAACATCTGTTGTGAACGATCGGAATCAAAGTCTTTGTATTTGTGGTAATAATCTGTAATTTTCCCCTAAAATGTATGAAGCTTTTGATCATTGCCTTGTATCAAATCCATACCAGCATTTAACCATGCACTGCTAAGAAGGTTATCTTCCACTACGTTGAAGCCGAGACCTCTTGGAGCCCTTACGGTAGTCTTTTGAGGCACCTCCTCAATAATTTCACACTCTGAATCTTCTGCTAAATAATCGGAAAATTGTGAGTATTGAGAATCCATTGATAAGAAGAGGACACTGGGAAAAACAGAAAAAGAAAACAAAGAGCTAATAAAAGAGAGTGACAAATAAAGTTGATAGAAGTGACTAGATTATATACTGGTTGTGTATGTTATTAGTTGGGAAGTAGATGAAGTACATACCCCTAAATTCATTGTTGGAGTAAATGAATTTACAGGTTTTGAGAAGTACTCTGCAGGTTATATGGAGTACTTTGCTAGTTTTAAGGAATTTAGTTTTGTAGTCCTTAACGTGTTGGGTTTCTAAGAGAAGTTAATGTAGAATAATTCTAGTACCAATTTTCATTACAGCACACAATCTAAATCAATATGCACACAAACTTCATTGTAGGAGTTATGGTAGTATTATTGTGTTTTCACAAATGTATTCTAAACAAGATTTAAATGCTTAAAAGCATTTGAATGAATCATAGAAGTGAGAAAATAAAGAACTAAAATAAGAGATAGAGAGAGAGGGCCATGACATGTACCTGAGTTGTGTAGCTTCCAGAGATATATTAAGGACTAAATTAAGAGATAGCTTCTCATTTGCAAAGTTGCTCAGTAAATGCTCACTCCATTCTTCTCATCTGCAAAGTTGCTCTGTAAATACTCACTCTATTCTTCTCATCTGCAAAATTCATAACAGATTTTTGAGTCTGTACATCAATCTGGAAGCAAGTTAAACATAACAGGAATTATTACTACTACATAGCAGTAGTTATTACTACTACATTACACATGAAAAATCTCAAAATCACAAAAAGTGTACCTGGATGGACATGGCCTTCTTGTTTGCCTTCTGAATGCTTCAAATATCAGGTTCATATGTATAAGAGAATTAAAGGACCAAACACACTTGGTTCTACTAATATATGGTAGTACTCTGATATAGAGGTATTACTAATATTTTTGGTTCTACTAATGTATATTTGCCTTCTGATATAGAGGTACTACTACTAAAAGAGAATTAAAAGAGGACCAAACACTATTGGTAGTCCTTCTTTCCTCCATTAAACCAAGCAAGTACATAGTGCAATTGCCTCTAACAAGTAACTGGTAGAAAATACATAATGAAGCAACATGTTAAACTTTAGCCAATTGATCAAACATAAAACACATAATGAAACAACATATTGAACTTTAGCCAATTGATCAAAGAACATATTGGTCAACATCTATTTACTGAACTCTAGCTAAGTGACATTGTCACAAGTGGCCCATGAAGGATATATTCCATTTGCTTGATAATATCCCATTGTATAGTCATGATCATTGATCTTATAATTGACCGGAGGAGCTCGGCCTTCACGAAGATCATCAAATAAAGGAGAATGCTCCAAGACATTGATATCATTATGAGAGCCAGGTAATCCAAAAAAAAGAATGTCATATTCAAAGATCTTGTGAGGCAACAACTTCAAGAATCAATGAAGGTTCATGATGATCTCCACTGAAAACATACATTTCCAAGAAACTGAACAATTCTTCCACTTCTAATGCATACAATCAATACCACCAAGCATTCCTCTAAACCCACGACTCTCACCCATCAATAACAATTTGGAAATATCATTCGAATTTGGTTTTCTCAAGTATTCAACTCCAAACACATCAATAACAGCAAACACAAACCTTCTCATAGCTTCGATTGCAGTGCTTTCACCAATTCGAAGATAATCATCCATAACATCTACCCTAACTCCATAAGCAAGCATACAGATTGCCACTGTTATCTTTTGTTGAGTGAATAAACCAACTCGGCCGGCTAAACATTTTTTCTGGACAAAATATGAGTCATGAGCTTCTACCCCAGTTAGTATTAAAAAAAAAAGAGGGCGATGCATCCGAAACCTTCTCCGAAATACAACATCTCCATGAATTGGATTTTCAGCAAAATAATCGTTGTAAAGCGTTTGGTGGCCTTGACATCGTTGTCTATCTTTAAACTTTCGACCTGGAACTAAACCCCGACGTCTTCTTCTTCCATTCTCCAAGTTCTCTTCTAGAAGAGCAATAATTTGCCGATTGAATTCTTCATCTGATGACAAATCGACAAGATTCCAGAACTTGTCATCTGTAGCATCTGAGGATGAATTTGAAAAATTAAAATCCATATTCAAGATAAGAACCAAAAAAAAGAATGAATATGGGAAAAGAATGGATTTTTGGTTTTGGGTTTTGTTGTTGGTGATGAGAAGAAAGACGAGAGATAACAAAGAAGCTAGACGAAGAAAGCAAGAAGAGGAACGGATAAAAAAAGAAATTAAGACAATTCGTGAAGAGGCTGTCAAATTTGACAGTCTCTTACCCTAATGTCAAATACACATGGATATCATATTTAGGTTGGAATGGATTTGGGCTATCATTTTAGAGTTGTTGGGCTTGTGTAGCAAAAAAGGCCTCTAATGGACTTGTCAAGTTTGTCTTTTCTCTTTATTTATAAAATAATCAGTTTAAGTGATTTCTTTTTTTCTTTGTATATGAAGGGTAATTTAGACAATCCACAATTTGCTGAATCTATTTATGGTTTAGCTTACAGCAGTAGAGATATGAGAGTAAAGTGTATTTTCCTAACACAACATTAAGATATTAGATATGTTTTAACATAATTTTTCTTTGTTTTAAACTAAAAATGGGATAGACCGAAAACAAAAAATGGACCGAGACAAATGACAAATCGGATCCGGGTAATTGGATTACCGACAAGTTATTCGTGGGTAGGGAGTTAGGGTATAATAACAAGATTTTGAAACCTAGTTGGCAACTAAAGCCCTCTCCCTCTCCCTCTTCCTCTTCCTCTTCCTCTTCCTCTTCCTAGGATTAAAGAAGCAGACAGAGATTGAGTGAAGTAGCTACCTCGCTGTACGGCACAATATCATTTGGGATTGGTTGCGAGATGGCTCATCGCGGAGGAGGAGGAGATCAGGAGCTGAAACTGACGGAGGAGATCGGCAAATCCCTAAAAGAAGGGGAGAGGATTCTAGCGCCAACCCGGAGACCCGACGGCACGCTCCGCAAACCCATCCGCATTCGGGCCGGGTATGTACCCCAGGAAGAAGTCGCCCTCTACCAATCCAAAGGTGCCTTGGTATGATTTCATTCCCTTTCACTCTTGATTTCAGGCTTCTGTTTTGGGGAGGGAAGTGAATGTTTCGTGTAATGGCAGTGGAAAAAGGAGATGTCCTCACAGGCAGGCCCTCCGGGTTTTGATGATAGTACTCCCGTCGTGGCCGATGCGAAACCCAAGACCAAGTCTGTAAAAAGGAATGAAAGAAAGAAGGAGAAGCGGCTGCAGGTATGTCTTGTGGCCTTATCCTGTGTAGATTGGATTAGCTCTCTTGGATTAGTCTTACAAGTAAGCATATCTCTTAGAAATGGTACATATCCTGGGTTGTCATAAGTTAGAATACCATTCTGTGGATATTGATTATAAGGGAGGTTTAAATTTTAAAGTCTTGCTATGACGTCTGTGTCATTTCTCTTGTTAGCCAGTTTGGGGAACCCACAATGTGCCATTTTGTATATGAACACTTTTTGAAGGACCTTAACTGTAAACTACGTATCACTCCATTTCAAAGGAAATGGAGATCAGGGGTCTATTTCTCCGGGGTAACTAACTTAAACTGGTAAATAGTTTTATGTTGCGTACTTTAGAATTTAATGTATTTTTAACAGTTCTGTAATGGATGTGCATTGAAGATCACATAATCACTGTTTATGGCATGTAAAATATCCCAAATAGAAGCTTTCAAATAAACAATCTTACTTCTTCAACTAAGTTTCTGATATTTTTATCCTAAATTTTTAATAGGTAAGCCCTCCCTTTTTGCTTTGTGATACCGTTAATACTACCCAATAGTCAATCTATACTCCCCTTCTATTTTTTGGTTATTTTATGTGACTTCATAATTTAGTTGCCTCAATACCCTCCCTCATATTAGTTGAATAGAAAAGGAAGGGTTATATGGGAATTGATATGAGAAACTTGTTTCTAAGACTGAAACAAAAGGAAAAAGTAGTATACTGACTTTTAGGGGACTGTTAATAACAATTCCAATTTACAAACAAGTACAACTATTCCTATTAACATATTTTTCTCTATTTTGCCCCAATTTTTACTTTTAATTTTTATGAAGCTATAAGGATGTAGGTCATTTTTACCTATACTTCTTATCTTGAGGACCTTTAACTTCACAGTTGGTGCTTACTAAGATTTATTAATTAATTAAGTACGTCAGTAATTAAGGATTAATAGCATGTTTAATAAGTGGGTGTCAATAAAATATGGTTTAGAGCTGAATCTGAAGCTGATGTTATTGACATTGGTTTTTGGGGTGTCATTGAAGTCAGCTTTTGAATGGTTTTCAATTGAATGCTAGCAGGGTTAGATTTTAAAAGAACTAGCAAAAAGAGGTTTGATTTGGATTCCAAAAGGATCTGAAAGAACAATGCTTTTTAGAGAATAAAAAGTGTGGATGATAATAATGTGCACGATAAACGAGCGAGAGAAGAAAGGAGAACAAAGTGACCCCTTTACTAATTTTCCAGTACTGTTGTGTTTTTGGACGACCATGTGTGCCACTAACAGTTTTGGCATCAGTGGAAATAACAGCTAATCAGATAGTTCATTGGTGGTTCGCAAAGTTATTACTTACATTTCAGGCTGCTTTTTTATTTTTATTTATTTTTTATTATTTTTTTATTCTTCGTTCATCTCTTCATGCAGGCTGCTCTTGAGAAGGAGAAAACCTCAGAAGAAGCGGAAACTGGGGATACTAAGGAAGAAGAGCCACCTGCTCAAGGTGTAGGTCATGCATCAACATCAGTCCAGTCATTGACATCTCAGATGAACGAGCTTGGTGTTTCTTCTAATTCTGCTTTAGTTACCCCTTCCTCTGACTCAACAGAGGATTCAAATCTAGGAGCTCCAGTTCAAGATATCGATAAAAAAATCCGAGCTCTTAAAAAAAAGGTACAAATTATGAACAATGTAGCCTTGCCTGGAAACAATATGAGCTTTATGTATTTGGCCTGTGAGAAAATATGTAGCCTTACCTTTTGGATGCCAGAATTTTGCCTAACTATCAGTAACAAATCTTATGTATCAATGTTCGATTGAGAATCTTTGGTGTGCTTGTTATTGTTTAAGTATAAACTATCCAACTAATCATTAGTAAGTAGTTAGAATCTAAGATCATAAGGTTTTAAGCTCTTGTTATGAAAAGAATCAGATGCCATAATCTAAGTCTTGAGCATAAGACGAAGGAATTCTGGGTTCATAACAATGCATGGCTAGCTTTCACTCCCTTTTAATACAGTTGGTCCCTTATACTGCAGTGGTCAATGTTTTTTGCCCACTTGGTAGTCTACAGTTTAGTGTTCAAGACAGTTGAAGTTGCTGTTCTTAACATGGTTTTGACAATTATGCCGTATGTTATTACTTACTTGATGGTTCACTTTTGCAGATTCGACTTGTAGAAGCGCAGCAGCAGAAAACTGAGCAGAAAGATAGTAAGCCAGAGCAGTTGGAAAAGTTAACGAAACTGGAAGGATGGCGTCAGGAGCTAAAGCTTTTGGAAGATAAAAAGAAAGCTGAATCATGAATGAGGGTTTGTGCTAGTATCAAGAACCCATGTTGTCTCCATTTATGTTTTTCTGAGGAACACATGAATGCCTAATTGTTGAAAGAGGTTCATCTATTAATATATTCTTCTAATCAGCTTACATTATGTGCTTTATATGACCTGATCCACCCCCCTTATATGTGTTGTACCATGTTTTATCCTCTATAGTGCCTTCATCTGCTTGTTCTATTCATTTTTTGGCATTATATCTTTGTTACTGCTGGATATTGAATGAAGTGGGCTCTTAATCCCAAGTTCTAACAACGAAGATATGTAAGATGATACCCATTTTTTGTTTATGGATTTTTCATCTTTGATATAGAAGACTAATTAATGAACTTGAAGGTGTGTGTATCAGTTGTATATCCGCTTCTTTCTTTCTGTTTTTCAGTCAGGAGATGTATAGGTTCTGCTGAATTGACAAGTCCTGAACAATTGGCCTGTGTGGTTTCATCTTTTGTTTTAAGTTCTGGTCAATATTATTACGACTTTAAGAGGGGTATTTAGATCTCAGAATTTGCTTTCTGTACTTCTGATATCATTGAACACCAAATTTTCAATTTTGCCCATAATTTTTCTCTTTGCACCTCATCTTCCCCGACTTCACTCTAATTTGTGCCCTTAACTGCTTGACACTACACAGAAACTCCAATGATGTCTCTCTTCATTTTTTATGTTATGAAAATGATGGCAAATTCGTGATGATTCAAATGGGTAAGGTTGAGGAGAACAAAAAAGATGAAGGCTACTTGATCATAAACCACAACGGGTTTACTGGGTTTAAGTGGCGTTGGCTGTCAAAAGTAGAGACATCCTCTTTCTGATTAAGAAGCTGGTACTCAAACCCTGACCCCTATATAACTCAGAGGGTGAAACCAAGTCTTTGTTTCTCTTTTTATAAAGCCCTGCTTGAAATGTGCTAGAACGATAACTGTTGGCAGTTTGGACTTCGGAGGCATATGCAAATCTTTCATTTGTTTCTATCATTGGGGACTACAATGCTCCCAGAGAGTAAATCCTTATCCTGCTCATCTTCATCAACTATTTGCTTCTCTGATGTGTTCCATAAGTTCCAAACTGGAAATGAAAAAGAGCAATCCATCGGTACGCCACAGTGGAATGCAAAACAACAATGTATTTATTGAGTGGGAAACAATTAGCAACCCTTCGCTTCTGAGATATCTTCATCAAGCATCTGCTTTCTGATGCTCTTTGATGGCTTCCATGGCTTGCTCCGGGCTGGAAATACAAGTGGCAAATGTTAGTACTGTATACCATTGAAATACAAAGTTTAATACAGAGAACCACACTCAAACAGCAATTTTGGTCGTTGTCCGACACTATAACCAAAACAAAAGTGAGGTGATGTACTGATGTAGAAAATAGTAACTCTGGAAAAACACGAGACTAGATTTGGGTACATCATACATAAGTAACTGCACATTATGGTCATAGGGAAAATCGTGGTAAGTAAACAAAGCAAAACTTGAAATATGCTTTAGAAACTCTCTAAAGAGAGGACTGTCCTCTACTGTCCACCATCCAATTGAAGAATGCTCATAGTTAATTTATATAGAGAAAACAATAATCCTGGAGCTGGCACCATTGTGGAGCATTCCATACACTAATCTTTCATAGACAGAACTCAGAGTGACTTTGTTCAAACCAAAAGATTGATAAGTAACGAAATATGCTGTTACTTACCCTCCCTCTCCATCTTTAGAGCCAGGTAGTGAGCTGCTTTGAATAAGCCATCAGTAGGTTTTCCACATTCAAAGCACTTGTGGTTGTCTAAATGTTGCTGCGAATAAGAAGCAGATAACATCAGAAATCACTTGAAAGAAACGTCAGAAAGCAGAAGGACTCCCTGTAACACTTGATTCATAAATCCAAGGCGGTAATTCATTCACATCAAATTACAGCAAGAAAACAATAAGGATGGCAATTACCTGTTCTGCACAGTGACCGCAGAAGTAATGCTTGCATGAAGTTTCAACAGGAATAATAAAACGGCGTTTGCAGATGGCACAAGTAGAGGGCAATGAGCTATCATCATAAGTCTGGCGCATCTTCTCCTTACTCAAAGCAGCTAATCTCTTGATTGCTTCATCTACTTTCTCCCAGTCCCACCCTGTGTTCTGCAGCGAGCCGGACTCGTCATGTCAGCAATCTACAACGGATCATTTTGTATTAGTACATGCAACCAAATAAGCAACATCATAACACTAGTGGACATACCTTTTCCATGTTCCAATTCTGTCATTTTGGGCCAAGAAACAACCAAAGCATGTCTGAGAGCGTATTCAGCGCACCCGGATGCGCCGCGCACCCGTCCATCTCCGCCGTCCATTTGACGCGGACTTTTGACTTTTTCAAAAATGACGGCGGAGATGGACGGGTGCGCGGCGCACCCGGGTGCGCTGTATAATTTTCGGTCTAACAAGATAGGGTCTCTAACTGGTTTTATGGTAATTCTTCCTTTTATATATATTATGGCTGCGAGTGACAAACAAGATTTGCTAAAGAATATTAACAATGAAGAGAAACAAATGGAGTTACAATCACAAATACATCGCCTGGATGTGAGAAAATAAAGATCGGGTCTAAGTAACAATCTTAAGCGTTTTCCAAAGTAGTGCAAAACAAACTAGTGAAATTTGATTGTACAAAAAGAAGAAATACAACACGGCCCTACCTATTAGATTTTGATTGTACAAAATGTATGTCTAAAAAATCAACGCCGATAGTCCCAAATCCAAAGCTTTTTTTTTTTTTTTTTTTTTTTTTTTGAGAAAAGTCCCAAATCCAAACCTACGATAACTAACTTGGAGATTCTTCAACAATAAAATTTTGGGAGGTGTAAAATCACTATCTGAATGAGAAAGGAACTTACTCGAACTATTGGCGGCTGTCTCGGGTTGAAGAACAGAGATTTCTCTTGCTTTTTCCATGTCGTTTATATATAACAATAGCATCTTTAATCGTAGTTGTTTAATGAAATTACTTTCATGTCCTCCTATTACGTGTCTTGATCTAATCCATTCCTCGTTAGAATAAACTACTGTATTGATAGAAAATCTAGATTCTTCGGGAGACTCTATGTAATGCCTATAAATAGATCTTTCTATCAACGAATAAACAGACAATTTTTTATCGTTATATTCTCTCTTTCAACAAATTATCAAACCTTTTGTTTTAAGTTCGTAAACCACAAGAAAAACCCTAACCCTAACCCTTACGTGCGCTCTAGAAACTGTTATGCGGAAGCGGCTGACGGGCCCCATGAGTCCCACACACACATGTCCAATAATGCCGATACTCCTCCCACTTTAGCCACCTGTAAAGAAACGGGTATGGGGTTTTACACAAAAGGTCTCGACATTAGTGTGTGTGGTAACATTCCTTATAACCCATTAACCCAAGGATGATTCTTTCACGTTTCCGATGTGAGATTCTAAATGCTTATATCTAAGCCACACTTTTTCAATAATCTCCACTTGGCGTGATTAGAACCATCTCCAACTGTCTCACGATCCAAATTCCAATAGCTCAACCTTGATCACAACCATCTGAATCTTGTGATCCCAATCCAAACGAGAGCTCTACCAAATTACAACTCGATAGTATGTGACGCCAAGTCCCAAGCGTAGCCTGGGCTCTGATACCACTTGTTACACAGAAGCGGCCGACGGGCCCCACAGATTCCACACACACGGGTTCAATAATGCCAATACTCCCCCACTTTGCCCACCCGGTGGAGAAACAGGTATGAGGTTTTACACAAAAGGCCTCGACACTAGTGTGTGTGTGTGTGTCACACCCCAATTTTCGAAAGATAATTTTCAAAAATTTTTACATGATATAACTTAAAATAAAAACATCTCAAACCTGTTTCAACAACTATTTCAAGCAACTAAAACTCATTAGCGGAAATGTAAATGTTACACAACCCAACACTGAGTTAAATATTACATTTTCTTGTTTACATAAACTTGCAAAACAAGAACATGAAACGATCTCATGAGTTTAATTACTGTCTATCCAATTATAAAACTATACAGAGTACAGCAAAACCCAAAGAACCCTGTCACTAAGCCTCCGTCTCAACCTTACTGCTCCTCACCTGCAGGTCTAACCCCTACACCAAGAATTGGTGCACTGGGATTGTAAAATAACAAACCCGGTAAGTTAAAAAGCTCGTATGAGTAAACTCAAAATAACACAACATTTCGCACATCTAAATATAACACAAGAGAGATTTGATCAATAATTAAAAACCTCACATCCAACACATTACCAAAGAAAAATGTATCCTCTCACGACCCAGATATTTAATAAATACCTCTCATGACCTATAACAATAATTTGTGTACCCATAGGTCCTAGATACCATAAAGTATCTCCCAACATCCTACTCAAATCTCCCGCACTTCACCTACTGAGGCAACCTATGCCCTAGCGACCTAACGCTCAAGACAACACCTTACTCCCGCATACCCAATGACATATCAATACCGAAAAGCATATGATGGTGATCCGCTACAGTTGGGCCATCACTCTGAAGTACTGATTATCACCAAACATGCAAACCTAGGCTCTGATACCAAACTTGATTTCTAGGTCACCAAAGAGGTATAAACATCTATAGAGGAAGCAAAGGAGAAAGACTCACCTAACTCTCACCGAAATTGCCGTCGAAATCACCGGCTTTCCGGTGAGACAACAGCAGCTCCGCTGCTTCGTGGCAGCCTCTAGACTGCTAGACAACGAGAGACGCTGCCCCAGGAGTGGAGAGGAGACCCGTTCCGACCCAACGGGACCGGCGGCGTCCACTTTGGTGGCCGGACGAAGGAGAACCGAGTCGGAGAAAAGAGAGAGCGGGAGGAGGTCGAGAGAGAGGAGAGAGAAAGTGAGACTGGTTTAGGTTTCAAAAAAAAAAAGACTCCCACACTCGTATCGCCAAACTCTACAACTTTTATGAAGGAAGTTTTCACAAATAACTTATGAAAAATAAAGTCAACTTTTGACCTCTTAAAAGTCAAAGCACCTTAAAAATTACTCCCAAAAATTCAACTTCACATAACTAAAGAATTTCCACAATTAATCCTTCATTAATTTCGGAAATAATACAAGGAAATTGATATGAAAATCTAGGGTATTACAGATAAACAGTGTACACAGAGTTAATTTGAAAAATAAAAACAGTGTTAGAAAGTAATATATAGTACCAACTCCGAGAAAGACCTCAATCGAAAAAATGCTAAATCAAATGCAAAACCAGATTAAAAAAGAAAGAAAGAAGTGAATGTAAGAAGTAATAAGCATACCTAGAGAAATACCTCGATCTCATTATCCCTCTCTTTCCTATCTTTCGGCTCGTTGACAAAATCTCTCAAAGCAGAGAACCCGAGAGCTTATTCTCGAAAGCTGGGTCTGATCATAACTTGTCGAAGAGACAGAAAGAGAGAACATTAGTATAAAAAGAGGAAAAAAAGACATCGTTATGCAAAATTTTGATGTTTTGGTCCTAACTCTCATAGACCCAATTCAATAGAATGAGCAGACTTAATTACGTCTTGATCAATGTTAGATCAAACCCAATCCCCCAACACGGTCTGCAAGTTATTTCGCACACAAACTCTCAAATTAGATTTTCTTGATTATTAGGGTAACTCAGTTACAAGCAGTAAGCATACCTATAAAAGTACCTCGATCTCTCTATCTCCTCTTTTCCTATGTATAGAACATTGATGAAATCTCTGGAACGTTGTATTTGAATGCAGAGAAAGCGAGAGCTTAATCGAAGACGTGATCTTCTTGTACGGTAAATTGGGTAGATGAGAGAGCTGGGTTCGATCACACCTTGTTGGGGAAGACATCCAAACGAAAAACACAGAGAGAGCAGAAGGATAAGAGGAAAAAAAAATGAAGGATCTCGAGATCACTCTCGATTCTTTCTCACAGAGGAAGAGCCAAAATAGTCTAGAGAGATAAAAAGTGAGAATTTTTTTTTTTGGTCAAGATAGATCAATGCAGAGCAAGAAGAGTCTAGAGAGGGCGAAAGAGACAGAGCGAAGGCGCTGCCGCGAAATAAAAAAAAAATTTATACTTGGGGTTGAAACGAAGAGTACGTGGGGAATTACACAGGCCATAGTAGGGACAAAGAAGTCCGTGAACTGGTCATGTGAATAGTAATTATGAACAGTGCTATAAACAGTGAATTAAGTTGTGTGAATAGTTTAAAAAAATAGATATATAGTAAACTAGCAATGGTACATGTGGCTTGCCACGGGTGTTTCTTGTGCGTTGTTAATAATTTACAATTATGACAGATGTGAATAAAATGACTTGATTCTTAACCAAGATGATAAAATAAGACATAGTTTTCTTCCTCTAAAATTAGTTGAGTTTACGTTACTGCAGTTCATAAAACTATACAAAACTATTGTATCAACACATTAACCATTTTAGGGAATAGGGAGACATAGATACAAAATTATTGTATCAACACATCAAGTATTACAGAGAACAGGTAGACCTAAAATTTATCGATAGAAATGCCACCAGCAGCTTCCTCAAGAGTCAAGTAAATGAACTTCAATAACACCCGAGGATAAAGAAGAACCCATATTACTCTAAAACATATGCTTGATCAATAGTGCAGCAAGGATAGAGAAACAAAGCACAGAGCACTAGTGAAACGAATTGGAGCCCCCAAACAATCTGACCTCCCTTCTTCCTCTGTATTCTATTTGCTCTCTCCTTTAAAAAAAAATCTGAATATCTTTTCTCATCATCTTCTAAAACCTCTTAAACACTCGAGTATGTGTAATACGAAGAAAGAAAAAGCAATATGACCGATGAGAAAAAAAGAAATATCTAGAGAAACAGGGGAGGAAAAATAAGGAACTACAAATGAAAAAATAGGGGCAAAAACATCCTCATACTATTCACGTGAATAGTGCTTAACCAACAAAAAATAGGAGCAAAAACGTCCTCACACTATTCATGTGAATAGTGCTTATGAATAGTTAACCAACAAATAGTATATACTAGAATTATACCCGCACCTTGGCGCGGTGTATACATTTTGGATGCGGGTGAATTCCCGAGAATTTAATCAAAAATAAAGAATTCTCAATTTCTTAGGACGGTTTCCCTTGTTTGGATACTTATCCCGTGAAATTAGCAATTTCCACGGGAAAATAATCGTGGAATTTAGGAGCTTAAATTCCCGACTTGAATTCCTCACAAAATAAGCGCGTGTTATTTGTCAGTTCCCGTAACTAAGGTTAGTCTGAATATAAATTATTGTCATTTTAAAACTCTACATCATGAAATATAAACAATGGAATTCTCAATTAATGGATTTAAATTCATAGAATTGTAATTCTCATGATTTTAAAATTTCTTTGGACATTAAAATTACTTTATTCAAAAAACAAGGTCATGAAACTAGTCAATGGGTTAATTGATTGATGCAAATGTTTCTGATAGATATTTCATAGAATGTTATACATGCAAATTATACCCGGCTTTTATACTGATTATATATCTAGGGTTAATGACAATATTATGGTTTCCTAAAAATAGCAGGGGCAAAATAGTCATTACACTGTTCACATACTTGTGAACAGTTAACCAAACTCGCGCCTTGGCGTGGTGTAATATCCACATTATGCATATTCCACATATGTATAAGAGCTATCACAAAAACTATCTTTATACAACAAAATATCTAGTTAGTTTTGTGTTCTATCCAAAATATAAATGCTTCAATTGTTTTGATTTATACGTATACAAAACAAAAGAGAAAATTACAGAAATAGTTCCGTGAAAAAATGGAGTAATAAATTATCAGGGTAATATATTAATATTTCTAGACTCTTCTGTTTTGTGAGAAATATTGGAGTTATTTCGAGAAGAGTATAAAGAGTGTGAGAAAGATGGAGAAATGTTGGGCAAGAGAGAGAGCGAGAAGCGGTTGAAAAATAATAAAAAATTATACCTAGAGTTGAAACGAAGGGTAAATACAGAATTACACAGCCCATCAGTAGGGTAAAAAGGTCTGCACACTGTTCACAGTGCTTCTGAACAGTTAACCAAGCAAAGACAGAGTGATGGGAGAAATAAAAATAAAAGAGGTCTGAAGAGGCAAGATCGATCCGGAAGATTCAGGAGGTAGAAGAAAAGTCAAAAATGGAGGGCAATAAATTCAATGCCGAGAGAGAGCCTATTTAGAAAAATCTAAATTACCTATTTCAAAAAAAATTACTGTTATACCCGTGCCTTAGCGGAGTTAGCTCAGTATAGATTTACGGTGTGTTTGGATGCGGGTGAATTCCTGGAAATTTAATCAAAAATAAGGAATTCCCAAATTTTTAGGACAGTTTCCCTCGTTTGGATACTTATCCCATGGAATTAACAATTTTAATAAGAAAATATTTGTGGAATTTGGGAGCTTAAATTCCCGACTTGAATTCCTCACAAAATAAGCGTTATTTGTCAATTCCCTTAACTAAGGTTAGTCTGAATACAAATTCTTGTCATTTTAAAACTCTATATCATGAAATCCAAACAATGAAATTCTCAATTAATAGGATTTAAATTTATGGAATTCTCAAAAATAGATGGCAAAAAATCTTTGCCGAGAGAGAGCATATTTAGAAAAATCTAAATTACATGTTTCATAACCAAAAAAAAAAATCACTGTTCATAAGCTTATGAACTGTTAACCACCCTTTAGTGTGTGTGTGTGTAGGGCTTCTTGGCTACAAACGTCCGCACCAATGGTTTTGGTGCGGATTTTCATTTTTGCACTACTTTTCGATTGGATTTTCTCATCTCCACCGTCTAGTATCTAGATAATATTATGTAGATCATCTCTGTAAAATTTCAGCCAAGTTGGTAATCGTTAAGGCCCTCAAACTCGAAAAACAAATGGACAGACTGAATTCTGTCAATCATGAACCGTTCATGTTTATAACAGAAAGACGCAATTTTGAGGGCCTTAACGATTACTAAATTGGCTGAAATTTTGCAGAGATGATCCACACAATATTATCTAGATACTAGACGGTGGAGATGAAGAAATTTGATCAAAAAATGATGAAAAAATGAAAATTCGCACCAAAACCATTGGTGCGGATGTTTGTAGCTGAGAAAAGTTGTATGTGTATATATATATATATACATAAACGTTCTGAAGCGCACGCGCGCACTTTTCTTAAAGTGCGCACGTCTCTTTGTTTGCCACTGTCTGGCGCCAACGACGGCGCGCCTCCACCCCAGCGGACTCCAGCAGCGTCCCCGACCGCTTTCCCTCCTCGGCGAGTCTATTCTTTTCCAGTTTTCCGACGAGATCACCTAAAACTTCAAATAAAGTCGATCTTGGGTGATCTCACCTGAAAACCGGAAAATAATGGATTCACCGGAGAGAGAAAGTGGTTGAAGACGCTACTGGAATCTTCTAGGGTGGAGACATACCATCGTCGGCGCTGGACGGTGGCGAATGGAGAGACGTGCGCACGTGCGCTTCAGAACGGGCCTATATATGTATAAATCTGTCGCATATGAAGAACCAAAAGCAAACAGGATACATGCAGTTCACAACAGTAGGGATTAGTCGTCAACTTAATTATAACCAAAATGGGTCATCATGCAACCGGATCAACTCATTCATATTTTTGCTCGCTCACTGCAAGGGTCGACTGAATTACACCAGGAGATCCTATATGGATGGACAGTAGTCCAGTAATTAGAAACTACACGACATCAATATTTCTTGTAATAACTAGCAAATTAAACTTTTACAAGTTCCAAGGTAAATACAATAGGCCAAATCATATTCACCAAAAATTCAAGTGCAATTCACTACAAAGTACGGCCGAACACAAAAATGATAAACCCAAAAACCCAGGGTCAAAAATGGCCAAAGGTAGCACACACCATTACATATCTCGCAGTAGTGCAAACATAACATTCCCCCCATCCTGCTCCCATTCGCCTTCCACTAAAATACATGTTGATTTCAGATCAGCATCTATGAGGATTCTACACCCGAATCACTTGGTCCAGGAACATAGAGTTCAAATTCACCAGGGCTCCATCTGCAAATTAAATGGAGTCGGAAGGTAGCCGTCTTCGATCCCAACGAACGCTGTATATAAATTACCATTACTGCACATTAGTTTCTCTAAGGGTCCCTTTCTCTAATATCAAATTTCAACAAATTCAAAAACTAGCGGAATATCATAGCAACAGCCGCAACAAGAGCAGTTATGCACAAAGCCCATCAATAACAAATATAAAGCAAAAAATAATGGGAAAAAGTTTGATGTACTTGAAACCCTATCAATAACACAGGCAGCGGTAGGATGAGGCACATGCTGAAATTTTACACAGGCCAATCAATCAGAGCAAATCATGGTCGATGGATCAGCCAATGCAAAATATTACAGTGCATACAAAAGCGTTTTCGGGCCAATCCATTCAACAACAATAATGGGCAAGATATGCAAACAAAGTCGTACAGGTAAACTAACAAAAAGATATCCACACACACAAGAGCAAGTAGAACTTCAAAGTAAGACTGCTAAGGACATCATTAACTAGTAGGAATAGAAAATCCTTCGGCATAGGGAGCACAACACCAAACAATGGAACTTCATAGTCAAGCAATTCGAGCATGAAACGAACCAGTATACGAGCAGACTCAGGTGACAAAGGCTTTCCTTGCTCACAAACAACATAGTCTGCAACAAGCTCCACAACACCTACAAGCAGAAACACAAAGATGGGTAATCATTGCCTTCTGTTACATGCATAAAAGGACTAGCAAATAAATGCAAATAGGTACCTTTGTTCAAACGAACAGGCATCCCTTGTTTCCGTAGAAATGGCTCCATCTCATGACTGAACATCTCCAAAGGACCTTCCTGAAGCTCGACCTGAACGATTTGAATTAAGACTCATTTCAAGAGATCATGCGGAGATAATTGAATGCTATCAAGTAGAGTAGTCCCAAGCCAGACACAAGATCAAACTTATACACCCACTCTGATCTACATAATTTACACACAAATAAATACCTTCTCTGTTGCAATGCTTCCTGTCCTTGCAAAATCATATTCTTCATATTCATTAAACAGCCTGAAAGAAGAAAAAAATTGAACATCAAGAAATTTAAATCAGAGTACATGTGCACATTTAGACTTGAAGATTTGTGAGTTAAACATGAGCAAAGGATGGAATTCTTAAATCTTGATACAGCTTGAGTCTCCCCAACCAGATCAGAAAATCCTTGTGTTGAAAATTAACAGAAGTAATCTAATTCTTCACCATGTCAGCATGTATCTAGTTGGACTTAGCTTGTACTTTTTAAATTGGACCTAGTGGGCAAGTTCCTCTAATTACAAACAACTCCTCAATCCACATTTTTTTTTTTATAATAGTCATTAACAAATTGCTTGAACTGCTAGTAAGTTATTCTTATACGGGTAAGTAATTGACAAAAGGCAAAAGTAACCATTAAGATGGATAACATCAAACATATTCCCAAAGCTTGTGAACATGTATGTCACTGGAATCTACAATACATTCCTCCCAGAATCCTTAAGAAAACTGTTCACAGATATCAAAGCTTAAATTTCTACCTCTCAACCTCTTCCTTTGGCAAATTGGTAAAGCAAAGTCCAGCATTTCCATGGAGAACCTAAGGAAGATCGACAAACTGTTTAAGAAAAGAAATGCAACCAATTTCAAGAGAGGAAACTAAATACATGAGGTGCAAAAAAGTCTCACCTCAGAAACTTTGTGAAGTCCGCTTTTGATCTCATCAGATTCAGATCGGCCAAGAGCAATTTGCATGACTTTGTTGGAACCAAGGAAAAATCTGAGCAAACATAAAACTAATCATGACACACATGCGCATATTGAAGACTCCATGAATAAGAAATTTTCGACAACGTAACTTGGAAAAATTGCTGTTGGCAAAATTGCTTTACAGCAGAGCACTTAAAATTAGGGAAATAGAACATCCAATTTGATTATGGAGAAACATTGACATGCCATCAGAGTCAAAATACCATTACATATAATGGTGTAGACACATGAATATTAGTGATTCAGAGCCAATACATACTACATGATCAACCCAATTGACCTAACTCAGCAGAGTCAATTTCAGTATCAAACTGAGCATCTCAGAGGCGACACGAAAATCAAAACTTACCTGCTGGTTGATTTGAGCTGGTCTCTGAACTCCTTGAATTTCAGATTGCGCATGTTCTCAAAAGAGAAGACATATACTGAATTGTAATCTTCGGCAGCTTGTTTGATCGTATTCACCACAGCTCCCTTGTGTTCCCTTCCCTTCCTTTTTGTCTTGGATAATGTAACTGCACCCAAAACCCACCAAACCAATCAGACAAACAATAACAAATATTCACAAGACCAATCATTTCAGTTGATGAGCTAAGGAGAAGTTGAGGTGAGCTTATCATTCATATCAAACTCATGTTCATGAGACCCAAAATAAGTTCTAAGCAATCATATACAATTTCAAATATCTGTGTTTGTAGAAGACGATATGGAAGAGGAAGGCATACCAGGCCTGTCGCGCTTAGACTTGGGCATGGTGGTTAGGGTTTTGGGCGGCTTCTGCTCTCTGCTTTGCTTCTGGTCTTCTACTACGAGCGGCAAAAAGGAGTTTTGATACCGCGTAGCGACTAGGGTTTTAACTGAAACCCCAACGATGACGGGTCGGGTATTATCATTATGTGACTTTGGGCCTAAACTATAACGGGTTCTTCTCATATAATATATTTTTATGGGTGTTCTCGTAATTTAAAAAGACACTAGACATAGGTCTTAAAGACAATAGTCTCTTAAACGAAAATTTGCAGAAATAATCTATACATTAGTACAAAGACTAAACCATTAAGATTAAAAAATATGATCGAAAAGTTGGTTTAATGTTCAATTCCTCATTGTAAACACGAAAATATCTGCAACAAATAACATAACAACACGTGTACAAAGAATAAATTAATTTAATCAATACGAATACGGGTTACAATCTTTATGAATTCCTCTAATTCTATCTCCGAATATAGATTTAACTCAAGGGTGACAAGCACTTGTTCTTAAGGATTACGCGGGTTGATCACGTAACGAGTATTTGGGATTTGGATTTGGATTTGGGTTTAGTGAAGTACTGGCTATTTGGGGAGCTTGATAGTTCTTCAAGGGTTTTGGGGAGACTTCTGAGCTCGCAGAGGGATTTCTCTCACTCTCTCTCTCTCTCTCTCTCTCTCTCTCTCTCTCTCTCTCTCTCGTTCGCTGCTTTGTTTTATGCTCCCCTCCTCTTGGTATGAGAGGGGGTATTTATAGTGTTAGCATGCCTCCACTTAAGACATGTAATGAACATTCTAAATCAATAATATTTCCTTAATCGAATCAATGAATCTTGACTGATTGATTTACTTGCCGATTTAACATAATCAAATCAATCAAATCATAAGATTTAGATATGCCCAAATCACTTTGGATTGAATGTCCTGTTTTGATCAAGATCCTTAGTAAGGGGCAAGCCATCTCGCGGATATGGAAGGTATCTCGTGAGGAACCTTGATTTCCAAGCAAGCGGTGATTTCTGGTCCCACTTCGCAGACGACTTATTTTGGACGTAAATCCCCGCATGCATGCGAATTCTGTCTTCTAGCTCCTTCGCGAGGTTCCCTACGCGGGGCCATCTCGCCTCGCCTTTATGTTAATCTATGCACGCGGAGCCATCTCGCCTCGCCTTCATGTAAATCTACGTGCACTGAGCCATCTCTTCTCGCCTTCATGTAAATCTACGCGCACGGAGCCATCTCACCTTGCCTTCATGTAAATCTACGCGCGCGGAGCCATCTCACCTTGCCTTCATGTAAATCTACGCGCGCGGAGCCATCTCGCCTCGCTTTCATGTAAATCTACACGCGCGAAGTCTGTTTACCTCGCGAAGTCTGGTTCGCCTCGCGAAGTCCGGTTCGTCTTGCAAAGTCTGGTTCGCCTCACCCCTGGCGAACCATCACCAATTATTTTTGGGGATGTTTGACTTCTTTGTTTTGATAATTAATTCAATTTAATTGATATCTGATCATCAATCGACACTTGATAATTGATTTTAATTGGGATTTAAGGTTTTGTTGTCGGCCGACCATTCCCACATTGCCACGTGTCATTTCCGATGGCTTTCCAATTTTGTCGACTCACGAGCCACGTATTTGTTTGGCTTATTCAACGAGTATTATTATCGTTAAATTTTTATATATCTACAAATGCCCCCACTTCAAGGTGCGTCGTAGCCATTTGTCGTCATGTGTCAGAGGCGCGACTTGAAGTCTATGTCAATGGGTTAATTTTGTGGGAGTTCCCAAATTGATAGGGATTCCTAATTTTGTAAGGATTCCGTATTTTCTTGTAGAGATTCCTTAAATTTATAGGATACCTAAATTTTGTAGTGATTCCTTAATTCGCAAGGATTCCTACGAATTTGATTTGGTAAAGTTTGCAAGTAGTGGGCGGAAACCTTTGATGTATTTCTTTCTTGATTTGCTTGATTCTCCATACTTTTCCAGTTTCAATGAGGAGCGACTGCACTATAAATTAGAGCTTCATGTTTAACATTCTTCATCACAAAGTTACAACCATCTCGCTGCGAGATCAGCAGTACACTTCTCTCTCTTTTTTTACTCCTTTTGATTTGATTGCTATGCCACAGAGTTATATAATTCGCTGACTTTTTTTTTAATCTTGTATGGGTAGGTCACGAGGTATTTCTGAGTTATCCATCTTCAGTAACAGCAGAAACCTTACTCGGCGAGGCGCAGCAGAATCTTAAGGCAGAGAGGCGCAACAGAATTTTAAGGCAGCGAGGTGCAGCAGAAGTTTAAGGGCGCGAGGCGCACTCATTTCAACAAATCAATTCTTTGTGTAGACATACATCACTTCGCATGGCATTTTTCAAGAGTTTCAAGAAAGGCACAATCACTATCTTTGAAGATACTAACGACGTTCAAAGCGATGGCACCACCTTATATACCTATCCTTCATTGACTGGGCCACGCGCCCTCGAGTCTCCCTCGTACGATGGTTTAGGTCATATTCCTCGGTGGACTTTCCAACAATCACTTCAGCTGGCCACCTTTCAATCAGCCAAATCCACCAGCGAGAAGCGAAGCGCAAATGTATGGATGTTGAAGTCTGCCCATCATGATCATAATGTTCCTCAAACACCGTTTGTGCTTCTCAGCGACCGTACGTGCAATGGTTCAGTGCAATAGAGAGGGTTTCGTGCCAACGGAGCCTTCTCTTACACGGAACGTTACTGGGAGTGGTTAGAAGACATCTTGAGCCGAAATGGAGATCTCATCCACAAAACAGGCCTCTACCGAGCGGTGTTTGCATCGCTCTTTAGCTATGACCGTGTTACACCTGTGATGCGGGCCTTTTGTGAGTATTGGTGCCCTAGCACAAATACTCTTCACACATCGTGTGGCAAGATGTCTATTTCTTTGAGGGACTTGACATATATTTGTGGCTTGCCCATAACTGGAAGGTTCTACGACGAAGTTGTTCCATCTATCGAAGAATTTTCAGCCAAGGGTAAAGGTGGTGAGCCAATCATTCCCAAGAGTTGCAGATTTTTATTTCTTGCGTACCGTAAGCTTTGCAAGGACAATAAAGGGCAAAAAGTGAAGATCGCGTCATGGATATAGTACTGGTTCAAAGGAATTATGAGATACAAGAGGCCGCCCGCCAAGAGTGTACGGAACAAGAAAGATGCACCTCAGAACACGTACAACCCTTCTGGTGAAATCCACGAGGTTCAATCCTGGACTGATGACGACTCCGCACCGTTCGATGACTTGGGCGTGGATGACGAAGACATAGAGTCTACTTACTTGGCCGCATTTTACGCATGCTGGTTGTGTCTATTCGTCTTTCCTATGGACGACACAGGTTTGATCCGACCTAGCGTGTTTAAAGTCGCCAGCAAAATGTCCCAAGGCTATCAATTTTGTCTAGCTATACCTGTGTTGGCCAACATTTACCAAGGCTTGAACGAGATTTCTGCTTCCAAAGACCCAAGGAACTGTTCGGCCACATTACCCTTTCACTACGTGTATACGTGGTTGGCAGAGTACTTCGGCACCCATTTTTATTCTCCTCTTCCTGACAACTTTAAACCGCGCATGGTTCACTTTTCAGGGGTATTTTCAGCTAAGCACTTTGGAGACGCACAAGCTCGTTCTTTATTCAACGCATGTGGTAATGTGGGGATGGATATCTTAGCCATAGTCTCTAAAGAACCACTATGTCATTTCTTGCATCAGGCAACACCCATCAGGTGACACGCACAAAATTAAGTATGGTTCGGGGTTTCAGGGCGACACATTTTTTTTTTGTGTTGGTGGAATATGCACTTAGACAATACTTATTTTCTTTGAAAAAAAAATATGTGTTTGGGACAATACATATATGTTGGTGAAGAAAGAGGTCTGTTTTTAGTCTCAGTTGTCAAAATGAAAGTTACATTCGGACAACACTTATAGGTCGTCTAGCTATGAAGGTTACATTTTCTCAACTTTTGGAGGAATTTCCAAATTGACCAATACTTGTGTGAAAATTTTACTCATGTTATCCGACAACATTTATGTGTTGTCTGATATTGAATTTTATTGAATTGACAACTTGTGTGAAAATTTTACTTAATTATGTTAATAAGACAACATTTATGTGTTGGTTGATATTGAATTTTATTAAATTGATAACTTATGTGAAAATTTTACTTAATCCACTCCCGCTCAATTTTTTCACCAAAACTTAAACTTCCCACACTTTTTTTAGTGAAAGAAAATTAATAAAGATCCCATCAGGTATAAAAGGGAAGAGACGGATTGATTTTGGTCAAAACCCAAACTCACACGAGCCCAGACCGCAATCTCTCCCTCTCCGCCTGCCTCCGCCATCTCCGACGTGACATAACCAATCATGCCTCAAGACCACCACCAAAATGTTCGTCTTCCTCTTCTCCACCTTTCCCTACCCACCAATTCGACTTAGAACCATAGACTTTTCAAATTGAAGTCCAAACCCTAACCCCCAAATCCGATTTCTAGCTGAATCTCTTTCTCTCCGTTGAGCCCGTGCTTCGGAAGGTAAACCCTATCACTTCCCCCTCATTTTCACTTTTCCTTGAGCTTCAATTTCCAAATTAGAGCCCTAATCCTATTTGCAGTATTCAGATGTTTGGTTCTTTTTCCTATTTGGTTTCTAGGTGAGTGAATTTACTTCCAAGTATTATAATTCAAAGTTTGCTAATGTTGGATAAGGCATCAAAATATGAAACCCAGTTGTTTTAAAAGTTTGTGTCTTTATTTTGTTTCCGAGGAAATGTGGGCAAGCTAGAAAATGATTACAAGTCTTATGATTAAGCTAGGTAAACTAATGTTGATCATATTAATGATTATTTGAGATGGGCAATTCTCTATTGTCTTCCTAAACTTTAAGAGCAAGCAAACAGACCCATCTTCTTGTATGCATGGTCTGAAATATACAAAACTGAATTTGTGTTAAAGCATTACACATGAATGAAGCTACAGACTTTACTGATTTATGTTTGATTATGTGCTTGCTCATATAATTGTAGATTTTGGTTTTCCAGATTGATGCAGGACTTCTCCATATGCTCGAGCGAGTTTTGCTAAACAATGCTCAGCAGGTAATTCTCTTTCAAGTACCATGATCATTTAAGATTCAAGTATGCAGTGCATTAATGAACTTTGGAAACAAGCTCATATGTGTACTAAATAATGTCTCTGTAGAAATTTGTGGTGCTATGAATTATACAGATTGAGGTATTAATATTTTGGTTGTTGTGCTCATTGCAATTAATTTTTCCGGGCGTGACTATCAATTTGTTGTGATCATTGCAGTTAATATTTAGGTAAGGTAATGGTGTTTTGGTAAGTTCTAGGTTTGCTGTTCCAAAGGCTTGTTAGTGGATTCAGTCATGATTCCTGTATCTACTTTCTTTACTTCTCTATTTTCTTTAGTTTGGGGAATTCTAGGTTGCATGTCTATATGTAAACACAGGGAGTTGTAGGTGCATAAGTATGTGAATTGTTTATGAGAATACGTGCTTGTTATGTTTCTTTTCAAGTTTCTGATGCAAGACTATACCTTATGATCTTATATACTTAACACATTATTGATCAGTTGCCCATTTAATTTAAGTCCTGCAAACTTTTATATAGTTTGAGTTATACATCTTCTGTAACATGATTTTTTTTTTTTCAGACTCTTAAGTCGACTATCACATACTTGTCACCTGAAGAAGTAGAATGTGTCCACAATGCTCTTAATGTTATATATATATATATATATATAAATATATATATATATATATATCTAACTTGATATTTTAGTGTGTACATGTCTTGCAGAGCCTTTAATATCAATTTGCAATTGCACGTAACTATAGTTTAAGGGTTTTGGTTATTCAATTAGATATGCAGCAGATATGTATTACGTGGTATTCAATCTTAAATTTCCTATGAGATTATGATCAAAAGCTTTACTGCTTTCATTATATATGTATTACCTAGTCCAAAATTTTATGATAATTTTGTCTTGATCATATCTGATTATAATGCAGGCAGTTGTAACAAAAATTCATTGAATCTTCTTGTTGTTGTAAATATGCTTGCCATCAATGAAATCCTTTACAGTTCCACTCTTAATTTCTTCTTTTTGCTTGACTTCTGTTGATTGTTTGGCTGTTGATACCTAAAGATTGAGGTAGGGAAAACATAATTTTCTTTATAGCTTTGATTCTAATCTAGTATCTATGTTTAGGTGTGATTGTGTTGGAATGTTTTCTGTGAGTTTGATCTTGACTATAATTTGGCGAGCTTTGTTCGCTTGTCAAACTGGAATCTTATTGAGTTCTCATCCATATGATGCTTCTTCAGAACTTTAATCCCTTTCACTTATGATGATATGAATGCAGAATTATCAACTTGTTCATTGTAAAAAAATATATATCCTTTGTTTTGGATGCTTTAATCTTGATATAAACTAGCCTTTGAGTACCTTACTGAAATCATTGAAGTGTGCACATTGATTATACCTTGTCCTTTCAGTTTGTTTAAATCCATTCTTCTCAAGTAAAGTTGCAGTCATGATTCCTTCAAAGTTGGTACATTAACGATAGTGTTTTACTCAAAGTCTGATCTATGTCTACCTTGTTTTGTAGTAGAACTTTGTAATTTCTGAGGAAGCTTTACATGGTTGTATTTGAATCTATTCCTGATCTATGTCTAGCTAGGTCTGTTTGCAGTGTATTGGTACACTGGTGAGGTGCTTGTTGGACATTACTACGCCTTTAGCTGGCCGACACTTTCTGATTAGTGGTAAGCATTTGGACTCCTGATCAGTGGTTAGCCATTGCTATTGCCCTTTCGTTGTGACTGATATTTTTGTAATGCAACCTTCTTCATTTTGACACTTTTGTAATGCAGCCTTCTTAACTTTGGCATTTTTTACACTTTGCCTTTGGGTTTTTACCCTTTTTGACTACTACTAGATAAGAAAAATTCCACCTACATATATTATCTTAATAACGTAAGATTTTTTTTTTGTGTAATGCCTTATTTGATTATAATCAAACACATATAAATGTTTCACTTTACAGGTTAATAACAATATGGCAATGCCTTGATATTTATAGAATAATGTGTCTTTACTTTGTTGGCATTGCAGGGGAAGACAAGCTGGTTGAAACAGAACATTTCTTTGTCTGCATAAGGAAAACAAGCTCACTGTAGGTAGCTAGACACATACAATACAATTCTACAAAATATGCAGAGCTATATAAATTATATTGATTGATGTATTGTCTATTGGGCACAAAGTAATGTTGTTTTTTCATTGTGATGCTTAACATTTCCTGCCAATAAGATATTTGATTTTCTGCATTTGATCAGACAATTATTCAGTGTAATTTTTTTACTAAGTTAAGATACAAGAAATGTATGGCCATAAAGCAACAACCGGCAACACAAACATATCAATATTTATTGTCTTTACTAAGTTAAGATACCAAAAATGTGAGGCTATAAAGAACAACCGGCAACATAAGTGGAGAGTTTAAATCAAAAGAAGGCATCACTTATATGTAGTTCAAGCTCATTCATATGATTGACAAATGTCGCCTGAAAATATGGAAACCTAAAAGATATCACGTAGTGAAAGCTTAAAGTATATCAGACGACAGATATCTATTGTCTTAAAGAGACCAAATGAAAAAAGAAAAAATATACATTGCCTGAAGATCATTCACCCAATGCATATGTGTCATCGTACTACGTCTAGACCAGAAAGAACATCAATAGTATGTCGTGTCGGTTCATCAGGCAATACATAAATGTAGCATGGAAAAGTTTAAATTCTAATTCACCAAGTATATGTCGCATGTAACATTTTTACATGATGTTTAAATGTCATCTTTCAATGAATTAACCTACACCTATATGTTGTTGTAAGGCGTATTTCTCTATCAGTCGCAGTTATAAGGCGACAAAAAGAGCTGTGTCGCCTCACGACAAAATAAAGATACGTCGCCTTCTAGCATGTCATTGTTTAAACTATCAGGTGACATATATACCGTGTCGCCTTATCTCAATTCAGGCGACACAAAATGAAAAAAGTCTTCTCTTGCCTGAGGTTCTTATAGGCGACACAACATTTGTGTCGTTGGAGAACCTCATCAACGACATGCTAGAAGACGACACTTACGATTTTTATCAAGCGACACTACAGTTGTGTCGCCTGATGCAAGAAATGGCATGGTAACACAAAGTGATCATTGACCATGAGAACGTTAACCGCCCAGACATTGTCTACCTCACCTGCCTTCGATCTGGATTTCTTACTTTTAGGCAAGACAACCGGCGAGTCGTTCAACCCTACAATCCTTACCGTTTCAGCCATCAGTTCAGGTATGTTCAAGATGGTCCAGGAAGCCTTCAAAAGGACATTCGGACGGGCGCATTATCCTTGACGTACTGGCATTGGGAAAGCTTTACCAAACGTGAGACAAGGAGCACAGTGACATTGCTGCCTAAGAGCGCTCTAACAGAGTACATGGTGACTCGTGATTATGTTGAATGGTGGTCCAAAGTATATTTTTCCATGCCTAAGATGACTACAGCAACAATGCTTGGGTCGCCGCACAAGCGTTTAAAAACGAAAGAAGACAAGATCACTGCTCGCGTGGTACCGCCCCGCCAGAAAGTGGTTCCCCGCGAGATACCATTTCGACAGGAAGTGGTTCCCCGCGAGATACCATTTCGACAGAAAGTGGTTTCCCATGAGATACCGTCTTGCTAGAGAGTGGTTCCCCGCGAGATGTCGTCTCGCTAGAGAGTGGTTCGTCGTGAGATGTCGTCTCGACATAAAGTGGTTCCTTGCGAGATTGAACTTGACAATAACCCTCACACATCTTCTATCAAGGCGTTGCCCCCAAATAGCAACTCTCCGAATGAACCGCACCAAGTAGAAGGTCATGGAGACTCATTTGATCATCATCTCGCCCAGAGCCACCTTAAGTTGAAGGGGACCAACATTCAAGCAAAAAGGCTTAGTGGAAGTAGCAATAGTTCTAAGGACGTGAACTTCAAGCGTCGAATGATTGAACCCGACCTTGGCTCTGTTTATTTTAATCCTAACGATATGAATTTCTCCTCGATAGAAATTTTTTTGGCGAAATTCCGGGTCCCTCGCAACAAACACCAAATTATGTTGAGGTACGTTCGCCACCATCACCATGCATCTCTTTTTGATATTTTATACATGATCTGAACTCATCATTTTTTTACCTTCTTGTTTTCAGTTAGAAGGACTCCCAATTTTTGAAGATGAAGCTTGTTCGAAAGAGGTTCGTGCTTTTTCAACAGAACCAATGAAGACCGATTCTTTTCACGAAGACGATGCATGCAAACAAAATGAATCGCCACAAGTTAATCGTGAAGATATTTTGGTGAACCCTCTGAAGCTTTTAAATAATATGGCATTCTCCGAAGTCACCCTTGGTGAAATTGATGTTTTTGACACCAACCAGGGGCTCCGAAAGATTTGTACGCAGACCGCCACTCTAATTTGTGAACAAATTGAAGACGTCATCACGAAGCACTCATCAAGAACCATTCTTTCTAAAAAGAAAGACCTTGACGAGATGGTGGCCGAACTTCAGTGTTATGGGTTTGATCCTTCGCCAGTAAAAGACAAGGTAGAAAGCTTGATGACTTGTGCTACTCAGTATAACGCGATAAGGCTTGTATGCACGCATAAAGCGACTCCAGGCACATGTGAGCAACGTTTGCCTTATATGGAGGCTGAAATTGCAAAGTCAGTCAAACTTCGTCAAACTGACTTTGATCAACGTCAAACTATGATTGAGTCCTTGAATAACTTGAAGGAAGAGCAACAGAAGTTAGAGTAGAAAATAGCCTCCCTAGATGCGAGCCTTCTACTTCACGACAAAAGGCTTGCCGATTTAGAGAATCAGAAAGTCCAAATCAAGGAGACTCCAGAATTGACTACAGAAGAACTTGAGGAAGCAAAGAGGTTCCGAGATAATTTTGAAAAGCAACACGGCAGCTTCAAAGGTCTATCTTGGACGTGAAGGGCCCATCATTGTTTAGTAACTTATGATTTATTATTTTTTTTTCGCATATAATAAGTCATTTTGACAATAGAACTCATTATGCAATAAAAAGAGATTTTTTTATGTGACTGAACTCAAAAATATAATTCTCAAACTGCCTACGTATCCTTCTAAAGAAAGAATCAAGTTATCACATAGTTTAAGGATGAGGATTTAGAACTCTTTAACTTTTTTTTTTGGTGCCTTGTGCAGTTTAGGCTTATGCAGGCTAGGAGCGTTTTTTGTCATTTGCAGTTTAAGCTCGTGCAGACAAGGAGCAGTCTTTACTTGTTTCAAGCATAGTATTTCTTCAAGAACTTGCCGTTGATTGGGCCAATTCTCAAACCGTCTTCGGCCACAATTTTGTATGTGTCGTTGGTGTAGACTTCGCTGACAACATAAGGACCATCCCACTTTGATTTGAACTTGGGACCGGTCTTGTGTATCATGATGATGGGTCTGCGTACAGCAAGGACCAAATCGCCAATTTGAAAGGATCGAGGTCGAACCCTTTTGTTGAAGGCACGCGACATCCAGGCTTGGTAGCATTCTAGATGTTGTTATGCATCGAGCCTTTTCTTGTCTAAGGCTTCCAACTTTTGTAGCTTGATATTTTCTTCATTTGTGAGGCCTTCTTGCAAAGCAATCCTCAATGAGGGAATTTGCTTCTCTAATGGCAAGACAGCTTCAACACCATAAACTAGAGAATAAGGTGTGGCATTTGTGGCAGTTCGGTATGTCGTTCTATATGCCCATAATGCTTCGCCCATCTTCTCATGCTAGTCTCTTTGTGACTTGCTGACGGTCTTCTTCAAGATGTTGCAGGGCGTCTTGTTAAATGCCTCCACCAAACCATTAGCTAGTGTGTTATACATTGATGAAAAGTGTAGCTTGAAGTGATACTTCTCGCTAAGCTTTTGCATAGCATTATTTGAGAAGTACTTGGCGTTATCCGTGATGATGCAATGTGGCACACCATATCGCTGGATGATGCATCTCTTGATAAAGTCCACAACGGTTTCTTTCTTTATCTCTTTAAGCGGTACTGCCTCTGACAATTTTAAGAAAGAATCTGTGCCTACCAAAATGTACATGTGACCTCTAGAAGATTTCGGATTTATGGGTCCCACAACATCTATCCCCCAGACATCAAACATGTGAGAAGCAATCGTAAGATGAAATAGGTCAGGCGGTTGATGGATGAAGTTCGCATGGAATTGACAAGCTTGACATTTCTGTGCATACTCTATGCAATCCTTGACCATTGTGGGCCAGTAGTAACCCATTCGCCGTACTTGAAAATGCAATTTAAGGCCTGATTGATGAGCTCCACATATTTCAGAATGAACCTCTTCCATGGCTTTGGACGCCTCTTCTTTTCCGAGACATCTAAGGAGTAACCCGTCAAATGATCATCTATAAAGAGTCTCCTTGTAGTAGAAAAAGCGTGGGGCTCTTCGTTTGATATCCGTCCGCTGTTTTAGATCATCAGGTAGCTTGTTGTGCTCAATGTAGTCGATCAAAGGATGCCTCCAATGTTCGACTTGAATAACATAGACGGAGACCACATTGGAATTTTCACACAATGGGACGATCCCTGTTGAGACAACTCATCGTTGGAAAATTGAAAGGTCCACAATCTCATCATTTGATAATGCCAAAGTTGCTGCTAGGTTGACCAAAGCGTCCGCCATTTGATTTTCTTTCCTTGGCACATGTTCTAGTGTAACAACATCGAAAACTGTCAAGAGTTGTGTAGCGAGACAGAAATAAAGAACCAAATCCTCTTTCCTGACTTCGTAATTAGTTAGTAGTTGATCAATTACTAATTTCGAATCCCCGTACACTTCTAGATTTGCAATTTGCATTTCTAAGGCCATTTGCAACCCCATGATGAGAGCCCATTTCGCCATTCGTCCTGATAAGATTGGTTTAGACATGACAAACTTGACTATGTCAGCTCGGGCTACTAAATGCACCGTGTAAGCTTGCATATAATGCCTCAAATTTTGGATGGAAAAGATGAGAGCGAGACATGTCTTCTCTATTGGAGAATAATTTAATTCTGCTCCTGTGAGAGTTCGACTTAAATAGTACAAGACCATCTCCTTTTGTCCATTCTTCTTTTCAATTGGGACAATGTTTGCGATCCACTTGGGATATTGGACCTCTCTGATGAAGCATGAAGCGATCAACTTGTCAACCTCTTCTTCAATTTGAGTTTGTACCTCTGTTCGAAAACGTCGTGTCAGCTGTTTGATCGGTCGAGCCTCCGATTTAACAGTTAATCGATGAACTGCCACTTTAGGATCAAGACCGGGCATTTTTGTGTAGGTCCAAGCGAAGACATCCTTGTATTCAAGCATCAAGTCATAGTACTCCTTCTCCTCTTGGGAGCTTAACGATGCGGTTACAAATATCGGTCTTGGGTCTTCCTCCGTCCCCAGATTGAGTTTCTTAAGTTCATCAACCGTAGATTTCACCCCATCTTCAAGCTCTGGAGGAGCTGCCTCTACTTCATATTCGAAGCCTTCATGGTCATCCTCTTCATAAGCTTCCACCTCTGCTATTGTGATGTGACAAGCACATTGAATAACATCATCCTCATCGCCACTAGCATCATCGCCTTCTTTATCTTAACTAGTGAGTATGAAGGTATGTTGCCTCACTTTAAGTTGGTCATTCGAATTCACCTCTAGCACACAACGTCTTTTCATGCGTGATGGGATGAGACTTTGAATTTCTTTATTTTCCAATTGACCAACTTCTTCTTTTCTTTTTCTATCTTGTTGGCCTTTAAGAGCTTGGATCCTTTCAAGTGCCAACTTTCGAGGAGTTGGCTTTAACTGTTTATTTTCTTCATTTGATGATGACAATCTTTTGAACACAGAAGTTCGTGTAGTTGTGGTGTCAAGACGATTGAAGATGGAGCTTCGACTTATTGACTTATCAACACGTTCAAACACCGAAACTCTGCCTGTTGATTTAGTAGTAGTACTTCCATAATTTAAAACGTTAGAGTGAGTGGACAAAATAAATGACAAAAGAAATATGCACTCCCATAATTTCAATTAGAAAAATATTTATGCACGCCATTCTTGGAACTCTTCTCGCAAATACTTATAAACCAAAATAACGACCAATCCCATTGGTTCTCAATAAATCACAATAAATAGGGAAAAATATTTCACCAAAACTATAAGCCTCTCAGGCTATAATAGCGTCCCACGCCAGACGCTCAACTCACATATGATTAGGACCGCTTAATAGATATAATGACGTCCCACGCCAAGCGCTCAACTCTTATATGATTAGGACCGCTAAATAATAGCTAGCTGCCAATAATATATACATATACCGATCGGTTGCCTCCCAGGCTATAATGGCGTCCCACGCCAAGCGCTCAACTCACATATGATGAGGACCGCTTAATAGATATAATGACATCCCACGCCAAGCGCTCAACTCTCATATGATGAGGACCGCTAAATAAATATAATGGCGTCCCACGCCAAGCGCTCAACTCTCATATGATAAGGACCGCTGGTGGGATTATAATAACTTCCCACTCTAAACGCTCTACTCACATATGATGAGGACCGCTAAATAAATATAATGGCATCCCACGCCAAGCGCTCAACTCACATATGATGAGGACCGCTTAATAGATATAATGACGTCCCACGCCAAGCGCTCAACTCTCATATGATGAGGACCGCTAAATAAATATAATGGCGTCCCACGCCAAGCGCTCAACTCTCATATGATAAGGACCGCTGGTGGGATTATAATAACTTCCCACTCTAAACGCTCTACTCACATATGATGAGGACCGCTAAATAAATATAATGGCGTCCCACGCCAAGCGCTCAACTCACATATGATGAGGACCGCTTAATAATTATAATGGCGTCCCACGCCAAGTTAACAATAAATAATATCAATCAACCCTTTTAGGGTGAAGTACAATATTAAAATACAAAGATCCACACTTCCCCAAATAAATGATAATAAACTCATAGCGCACAGTACAGTTCCCAACTGTATATGGAAATAATATAAAACACTTGACACGTCCCACGTGTCAACTAAAATTAGCAGGAGAGTTCCGGAAAAATAAGTGGAACTCGATAATCCAACAAAATATTATATGTCCAAATGCCTTTAAAATTAAATAACTTTAGCGCATGCATGATATTAAAATCAAAGGTCCACTCACTGTGCTCAGCTAAGCTTGTCAACGACCCGAAGCTTCTGCTGAATAATCCTCCTCACGGCCTGGACAAAAATAATATTAAAACCTTAAATGAAACACCGAACGTTTAAAGGCAAAACATGCATAATTTAATATGCTACGCGCTTAACCAAGCCTAATACTCCAAAATCTTAAATCCACAGCCAACCTCAAAACTTCACAAATTTTTACCGACATCTTCAAAAACACTTTTCACCAAATAAATTCCAATGGCCGAATTATTAATTAATAATCCGCCAAAATTACTTAACTTCAAAAATTCTTAAACCTATCCAAAACTCTTCCAAAAATTCTAAAACTTATTCCATTTAACTCCTCATCAAAATCTCTACATAAAATATTTTTCCGGCGACGGCTCCGCCGGCAGCGGCGGCCGGCAGCCATTTTCCGGCGACCTCCAATGCCTCTCAAATTTTGACAGAATAATCCTCTCATCATACCCAACAACTTTCACAACTAGCACTTAGTCCAATTCCGAGGCTAACTAGGGCAATCGAACTAAAACATCCTAAAATCTCTAAAACTTCCAATTATACAAACCACCCTAACGAAATCGAATTATACCGATTCTTTTGGAGGGATTACTCACCTTGATGAGGGCTACAAAATGAGCCAAAAATCACGGCCTATGGTGGCCGGAGGACGTAGCTCCGGCGAAAAGACGATCGGCGGCTTCCGGCGGCTTCCGGCGGCTTCCGGCGGCTTTTCTCCTCTCCGGCGGCTCTACCGGCTCGGATGGTTGGCCGGGGAGAGAGAGGAGACGGTGGGGGTCCTTTCTGGGCCGGAGTGGCGGTCCGTCGCTGGCGGGACGGCGGCGGGCGACGGCGGGACTTTCCGACGGGAGAACTTGGGAGGAAGAAGAAGGAAAAGAAAGAAAAAGAAAAGAGAAGAAATGGGAGGGCTCTGGCTGCATCCCCCTACCCGGTCCAATAATTATACCCAACTCACAAAAAGCCCACTTCAAAATTTTTCCTTTTTACCGACACGAAAACTTTACCATTAAATTCATAACTTTACCATGCTTACTCCAAATTTAACGCATAGCATGCCTACGAACTCGTAACGACGTCCTCTACAACTTTCATGAAGAAAGTTTTCCCAAATTCTCAACGGAATAAAAAGTCAACTTTAAAGTCCTTAACAGTAAACGGTTAATTAATACGGTAAAAGATCAAAATAATACCGGAATAAATAACCGTAAAATAACTTAAGAACTGGGGTGTGACAATTCTCCCCTCCTTATAAAAATTTCGTCCCCGAAATTTACGTACCTTTCACTCAAAGAGATAAGGCTACAGCTTCCTGCAAAGCTCCCCATGAAGTCTCACACTCTCATTCACATAAAGCTCCGTCAATTTATATAAAGAATACTTCTTCCCCACTGGCAGAAAAAAATGTGCAGACTTCGTTAATCGATCCACAATCACCCAAATACCATCATGCCCTTCACGGGTACGAGGTAAACTAAAACAAAATCCATGGTGATGTGATCCCACTTCCATATCGGAATAGACAATGGCTCAAGCAGACCAGAAGGTTTCTGCCTCTCAGCCTTCACTTGCTGGCAAATCAAACACTTGCTTATATAAGCGACAATCTCCCTCTTCATATTTGGCCACCAATAAAAAATCCTTCAGGGTCCTGTACATTTTAGTACTACCCGGATGAGCGGCATATGCCGAACTGTGAGCTTCCTCAATTATCTCTTCCTTCAGCTCCTCATTCCTTTTTGGGACACAAAGCCTGCTTTTGAACATCAAGGTCCCATCTCTCCTAACAGAAAAATCTACTGCCGTTCCATTAAGCTTTCTGTCAATCAACCGAACAATGGAAGGATCAGCATACTGAGCTTCACGAACTTTATCCATCAAAACTGGCCGCACATGAAAACTGGCTACCAACGCACCAATCTCATCCACTGACAACTCAACTCCTGAAGTTCTTAACTCATAAAGAAGAGGGACCCGAATTGTCCTCAAATAAGCTAGCGACAAAGAAGGATTGCGACTAAGAGCATCCGCCACTACATTAGCTTTCCCAGGATGATATACTCAATAGTGCAATCATAATCTTTAATCAACTCCATCCACCTTCTCTGCCTCATATTCAACTCTCTCTGAGTGAACACATACCAGAGGCTCTTATGGTTGGAGAAGATCTGGCACTTAGCTCCATAGAGAAAATGTCTCCACAATTTCAATGCAAAAACCACTGCAGCAAGCTCAAGGTCGTGGGTGGGGTAATTCACTTCATGCGGCTTCAATTGCCTAGAAGCATAAGCAATTACTCTCTCATGCTGCATCAACACACCACCCAAACCCTGCCTAGAAGCATCGCAATAAACCACATACTCCCCACTATCATCAGGGAGTGCTAGAACTGGAGCACTAGTTAAACGATCCTTGAGCTCCTGAAAGCTCTGCTCACACTTCTCGGACCACTCGAACTTAACCCTCTTCCGGGTTAATCTTGTAAGAGGAGCAGCGATCTTTGAGAAATCTTGGACAAAACGGCGATAATAACCGGCCAACCCCAAGAAACTACGGATCTCCGTCACGCTAGAAGGCCTCTTCCAATTTGTCACTGCTTCTATCTTTTGGGGATCCACACTGACACCTTCTGCCGAAACTACGTGGCCCAAGAATCCCACTTTCCAACCAGAATTCACATTTACTAAGCTTCGCATACAACTGAGCTTCCCTCAAAGTCTACAATACCATTTTTAGATGCTTAGCATACTGCTTCAAATTCCTCGAATACACCAAGATGTCATCTATGAATACAATCACGAAATGATCCAAGTATGGATGAAACACCCTATTCATGAGATCTATAAAAGCAGCGGGTGCATTAGTAAGTCCAAACGGCATCACAACGAACTCATAATGACCATATCGTGATCGAAATGCAGTCTTGGCTATATCACCTTCCCGAATATGCAACTGATGATATCCCGATCTCAAATCAATCTTTGAAAAGACTGAGGCACCCCTCAACTGATCGTATAAATCATCAATACGAGGCAAAGGATATTTGTTCTTCACCGTGGCCTGATTCAACTTCCTATAGTCCACACATAGTCTCATGGTGCCATCATTCTTCTTGACAAATAACACTGGAGCACCCCAAGGAGACATACTAGGCTGAATAAAACCCTTATCCACCAACTCCTGCAATTGAGTTTTTAACTCTTTTAATTCTGCAGGCGCCATTCTATAAGGCGCTTGAGAAATAGGCGCCGTTCCAGGAAGTAGCTCAATTGTAAAATCTATCTCCCTTATAGGAGGCAAACCAGGCAACTCATCTGGAAAAACATCTGGAAACTCACTAACTACAGGGATGTCTTCTATCCTCACATCTCCCTTCCTAGCATCCCCCACATGAGCCAAATAAGTCTGGCAGCCTTTATTCCATAATTTCGTAGCGGCGACCGCTGAAATTAAACAACTGAGAATCACATCTCGTTCATCATGAAATGTGACCTCAGGCTTCCCAGGACTTCGCAACACCACTACTTTCCGGAAACAATCAATCATGGCCCTATGTGCCTCTAAGAAGTCCATCTCCAAGATTACATCAAACTCCACAATATCTAATGGGATTAAATCAACTTCGAAGCTAAGACCATCCACCAACACTTCACAACCTCTAAATACCCAATCTATCTTCATCACATTACCGGAGGGCAAAGAAACCTGCCACTCTCCTGGAAGTGGCAATGAGGGCACATCGGCAAGAATGGAAAATCTACTGGACATGAAAGAATGCGTCGCCCAGGGTTTATCAATATGTAAGCAGGATGACCGAAAATTTACAACGTACCAATAATGACATTCGGGGAGGTACGTCCCTCCTGCTGAGTCATGACATGAAGCCTCGCCTAAGTAGTGGCAGGACGACCTCTCTGTCCTCTGCCCTACTGAAAGCTGCCTCTGGCTGAAGCCATGGCATGAGTACCACCACCAGAAGCACCAGCTGAAGATTGACCCATGGCCTGAGTAAGAGCATATGTAGCTCCCTGAGTCAGAAGAGGGCAGTCCCTCTTGAAATGGTCCAGCTGACCACACTGAAAACATCCCCCTGGCTGATACTGACTCTGCTCAGACTGAAAAGACTGTCCACCAGAAGTCCCACTCCTACTGCTTGATCCACTCCTGAATCGCTCAAGCTGACGCCCAAAGAAATTCTTGAAGGGCCTACTACCATGCCTCTTGAATCTCCCTCTAAAACCAGATCCTGAACCTGAACTGCTACCATGTCTACTGCCAGAAGATGATCCAGAACCTGAAGTGGACACCAATTTCTTTGATAAACCCTGGCTACGACCACCAGCATCACGAAGACGACCAGTTGCCAACTCTTGTGCCTCAATATTCAGAGTAAAAGTCACAGCCTGATGAAATGACTGATAAGGCACCGCTGTCATCCTGATTGCATAAATACCACCAAGACCCTTGGTGAACTGATAAATCTTTTCCTGATCTGACTTCACCAAGTCAGGCACATAAAATGACAACTCTCGAAATCGCTGCTCAAAAGCCATCACTGTCATGTCATCACCTTTCTGCAGACTCAAGAGCTCCTCCCTCATACGGTTGACATGAGCATGACTAATATAACGCTCTCTAAAAAGAGCTGTGAACTGATCCCAAGACAAATGATCAGCAGCTTCTCCCATACCTCTACTCAAATCAAGCCACCAATGCCATGCTTCCTTCTCCAAGAACTGGGTAGCCAAACTCACTTTCCTATCCTCAGGGCATCTCACTTGAATAAACATTTTCTCGACAGCATGGCTAAACACTCTAGCACCATTCTTGTAGGCTCTATCATAATTAATCTCAGGAACCATCCTGGTGCTAAAACGCTGAAAGAACTGCTCCATGACATTAGTCCAATCACTCGGTACGTTCTCATCTTCCTCACTTGGAGGATTCTGCATAGGTTCTCGGCGAGGAGGCATACTACCTGAGAATAAAATATTTAGCACAACAGACAAGAAAAAGACCACTACCCCACATACTCAATAAACACTTAGCGTACATTCATAAGCTAATGAATCCGCCGCGGTCGGACCATCACCCTCATGACACTAAGTTTTACTAAGTACATGTGGTAGTGATATAAGACAGGAATCGGACAACCTAATGCTCTGATACCAACTATCAGGACCCGCCCTGAATTTCACCCTGAAATTCGAGGTGAATCCTGCGGGACTCACCTCAAGGAAAATTCTACCAAAATTTTGGCATAACTTCCCTTGAAAATGAGCAACCTTACCTGGAAGAATAATCACCAAAACCCAAACACTTCTAAAACAATTCAATCCACATCTTCTAGAGCCATCCGCTCCCCCAAATAAACATCCACCACCTCAACCAACATAAGAAATCGAAATAATTTCATGAAATTAATCTCTCAAATAACATGACAAATAAACCTTTTTCAACACTTAAAGGTGGAGTCACAAGCTCTTAACTCACAACATTACAACGACAACAACACTTAAAACATCCCAAGGTTATCAGAGCAACTACTAAGGAAAATGAGACAACCAACACAGTAGGTTAACTAGTAACCTATATGGGAAAACTAGATGAGGTGGAAATCTATGACACGCCTCCTATCCTCGCCGAACCGAACTCTGCAGACTGGGCATTTTAAATACGAAGGGCCCAGGGGAGAAGCATTTAAAACATTAGAGTGAGTGGACAAAATAAATGACAAAAGAAATATGGAGCAATTAAATCAAATTTATGCTCTCCCATAATTTCAATTAGAAAAATATTTATGCACGCCATTCTTGGAACTCTTCTCGCAAATACTTATAAACCAAAATAACGACCAATCCCATTGGTTCTCAATAAATCACAATAAATAGGGAAAAATATTTCACCAAAACTATAAGCCTCTCAGGCTATAATAGCGTCCCACGCCAGACGCTCAACTCACATATGATTAGGACCGCTTAATAGATATAATGACGTCCCACGCCAAGTGCTCAACTCTTATATGATTAGGACCGCTAAATAATAGCTAGCTGCCAATAATATATACATATACCGATCGGTTGCCTCCCAGGCTATAATGGCGTCCCACGCCAAGCGCTCAACTCACATATGATGAGGACCGCTTAATAGATATAATGACGTCCCACGCCAAGCGCTCAACTCTCATATGATGAGGACCGCTAAATAAATATAATGGTGTCCCACGCCAAGCGCTCAACTCTCATATGATAAGGACCGCTGGTGAGATTATAATAACTTCCCACTCTAAACGCTCTACTCACATATGATGAGGACCGCTAAATAAATATAATGGCATCCCACGCCAAGCGCTCAACTCACATATGATGAGGACCGCTTAATAGATATAATGACGTCCCACGCCAAGCGCTCAACTCTCATATGATGAGGACCGCTAAATAAATATAATGGCGTCCCACGCCAAGCGCTCAACTCTCATATGATAAGGACCGCTGGTGGGATTATAATAACTTCCCACTCTAAACGCTCTACTCACATATGATGAGGACCGCTAAATAAATATAATGGCGTCCCACGCCAAGCGCTCAACTCACATATGATGAGGACCGCTTAATAATTATAATGGCGTCCCACGCCAAGCTAACAATAAATAATATCAATCAACCCTTTTAGGGTGAAGTACAATATTAAAATACAAAGATCCACACTTCCCCAAATAAATGATAATAAACTCATAGCGCACAGTACAGTTCCCAACTGTACATGGAAATAATATAAAACACTTGACACGTCCCACGTGTCAACTAAAATTAGCAGGAGAGTTCCGAAAAAATAAGTGGAACTCGATAATCCAACAAAATATTATATGTCTAAATGCCTTTAAAATTAAATAACTTTAGCGCATGCATGATATTAAAATCAAAGGTCCACTCACTGTGCTCAGCTAAGCTTGTCGACGACCCGAAGCTTCTGCTGAATAATCCTCCTCACGGCCTGGACAAAAATAATATTAAAACCTTAAATGAAACACCGAACGTTTAAAGGCAAAACATGCATAATTTAATATGCTACGCGCTTAACCAAGCCTAATACTCCAAAATCTTAAATCCACAGCCAACCTCAAAACTTCACAAATTTTTACCGACATCCTCAAAAACACTTTTCACCAAATAAATTCCAATGGCCGAATTATTAATTAATAATCCGCCAAAAATACTTAACTTCAAAAATTCTTAAACCTATCCAAAACTCCTCCAAAAATTCTAAAACTTATTTCATTTAACTCCTCATCAAAATCTCTAAATAAAATATTTTTCCGGCGGCTACGCCGGCAGCCATTTTCCGGCGACCTCCAATGCCTCTCAAATTTTGACAGAATAATCCTCTCATCATACCCAACAACTTTCACAACTAGCACTTAGTCCAATTCCGAGGCTAACTAGGGCAATCGAACTAAAACATCCTAAAATCCCTAAAACTTCCAATTATACAAACCACCCTAACGAAATCGAATTATACCGATTCTTTTGGAGGGATTACTCACCTTGATGAGGGCTACAAAATGAGCCAAAAATCACGGCCTATGGTGGCCGGAGGACGGAGCTCCGGCGAAAAGACGATCGGCGGCTTCCGGCGGCTTTTCTCCTCTCCGGCGACTCTACCGGCTCGGATGGTTGGCCGGGGAGAGAGAGGAGATGGTGGGGGTCCTTTCTGGGCCGGAGTGGCGGTCCGTCGCTGGCAGGACGGCGGCGGGACTTTCCGACGGGAGAACTCGGGAGGAAGAAGAAGGAAAAGAAAGAAAAAGAAAAGAGAAGAAATGGGAGGGCTCGGGCTGCATCCCCCTACCCGGTCCAATAATTATACCCAACTCACAAAAAGCCCACTTCAAAATTTTTCCTTTTTACCTACACGAAAACTTTACCATTAAATTCATAACTTTACCATGCTTACTCCAAATTTAACGCATAGCATGCCTACGAACTCGTAACGACGTCCTCTACAACTTTCATGAAGAAAGTTTTCCCAAATTCCCAACGGAATAAAAAGTCAACTTTAAAGTCCTTAACAGTAAACGGTTAATTAATACGGTAAAAGATCAAAATAATACCGGAATAAATAACCGTAAAATAACTTAAGAACTGGGGTGTGACAGTAAGACTCAGCTTCGGTGAATGGCTTGGTATCACCTATCACTGTCTTCACGCCTCCGCGGTAGAATTCATGAATCCATGGTCGCCCCAACAATATGTTGTATGAAGTCTTTGCATCGATCACGTGGAACAAAGTGTGTGACTCCAATTCGCCAATAACCATGTCTAGCCGAATCATGCCTATCGCTCTTTGCTCTCCTTGGTTAAAACCCTGGATCATGAGACGACTTTTAGATAACTCGTCGATATTGATGCCGAGTCGAGACATTGTCGATTTTTGCATAATGTTCACAGCAGACCCTCCATCTACAAGCATGCAATTTAATTTTTGCTCTCGCATGTAGCCTGTCACAAAAAGAGGTCGATTGTGTGGCTTTGAACCCAATTGTAAATCTTTATTCGTGAAATGAATGGCATCACAACATGCTACGCATGACAACACACTCATTGATGTTTGAAGATTGCTGGCCCTCATCAAGCAACAACTGGATTAACGTACGTCTTGCCAATTTGGAAAGTTGTGACAGGTTAGAGAGGCTAAATTTTAGAGATAAGTCTTCCAATTGTCTCAGCACTTCAGTTTCTTCAACCTTCTCAGCGTCTTTGGACCTTCAAAACTTGTTGTCATTGAATTAGCTCTCAAACTCGTTCGCATCTTAGGCATGCACTTTGCTGGCGGATTTTGATTTAGGGACTTTTGTACACAAGGAACGAATTTCTCCTTTATACACCTTGTCTCATTCCTCGCGAGGCATTGATGACTCCCATGTGGTCGTTTATGATCTAGCTGCGAGAGTGGTGGACTTGACAACACACCTTTGTGTGCTTTTCGTCGAGTGACAAGTATCCATCCCTCGCCATCATCGCATGGGGCAGCTTTAGAAGTGAGGTTTATTTGCCGTATTGGCTTCACTTCTTCTAACTTTTTATCATTGCCCGTCTCTTTTGAGAAATGGCATGGCGCCTTCATTGGCATGGAAGGTACTTGAACCGGCTCAAAAGACCCATATGAAATGGTAGTGTAATTGACCGCAGCAACCTCATCAACATCCAGCTCGATTCTTCCTTGTTTGGTAAGCTTCATGATCAAATCCTTCAAAACAAAGCACTTCTCAATTGGGTGGCTGACGAGGCGATGAAACTTGCAATACTTCGGATCATTGACCCGATGCATTTCTTCTAGACGTTTGCACTCTGGAAGTTCTATCACCTTGTTCTCAAGCAAATCCTCCAACATGCCTGCCACGTCGGAATCTGGGAATGGATAAGTCTTTTGCTCCCACTTAGTCAATGAATGCTTCTTCCTCCCGTAGGCTTGAGTCGGTTCTACTCTCTTAACCTCATTCTTGTCTCGTGTGGAAGTTTTGATTGGAGCAACACTTACAGTCATCGACTCCTTTGTAGATCTTTTCACGACCTTGTCAACTTTGCTGCTGAAAGCTTTATCTTTATGTTGATCATTGACAAACTCCTTCTTACCCTTGTGGCTAGCTATGCTCAACTCCATATCATGCGCTCGCGTAGCCAGTTCTTCAAAGGTTCGAGCTTGATACCTTGGAGAATGTACAACAAATCGAAATGCATGCCTTGGATACACATTTCTACTGCAGACGTCTCCGACAAGCGGTCTTTACAATCGAGGTTGAGCGAGCGCCACTGTAGAAGCAGTTTGAGAATTCACGTTCCATTTGGTCCCAACTGTCGATGGACTCAGGCTCTAAGTCTGTGTACCACTCAAAGGCATTGCCTTTCAACGAGCAAACGAATTGCTTGACAAGGTGGTCACCCTCCGTCCCGGCGTTATTGCACGTTTCAATGAAGTGAGCAACATGTTGCTTTGGATTGCCCTTCCCTTCGAATTGCTAGAACTTGGGCGGCTGGTATCCTATTGGCATCCTTAGACTGTTGATTCTTTTGTTGTAGGGCTTGGAGTAGGTGGGAGAGTCACGAGAAGGACCTCCATATTGAGCTCTGATGGAGTTGGTGATGCTGTCTTGCAATTATTGAAAGGACATTGATCCTAGCGAGCCATCATCGTCTTTGTCATCGTTCTTGGAGCTCTCGCCTACTTTGTGCTTATTTTCTTCATCTTGACTTTCAAGCCTGCTATAAAGCTCGGCAATTTACAGGTCTTTTTCTTCCACCGTTTTGGTGAGCTTCTCAACCGCTCACATCAGATTGGTTATTTGCTCTTCAATGGTGGACGCGCCTATCACCATGACTTGCATGGGGATAGGTTGCGATGAATGATCCGCTAGCATGCCATACGTGTGGTCTTCATCATTATTTGGACTTCCATTGTATGAAGCCGTGCTTGATTCATCATCCGTGGCAAGTGAGAATGATCGCTCCCTTAATTTGTTTGGAGTTTCCTTCTCTTCACTTCGCGAGGCACGCTTATCTTCACTTCGTGAGGCATGCTTGTCCGCTAGATTCGCCAAGGTGATGACTGGTTCGCAAGGCTTGGAAGGCAAAGCCACGAATGTTGTGGGTTAATTCCTCGCCATGCTACGGGTAACATGACCAGAGGGCTTGTTGTTTGACCTCGCAGTCATTGGTTTAGACTTCTTCGTCGAGATGGCTTGAGTGCTCTTGGAGGCCATTACTTCGAACGGATTTGACCTTTCTTGCGGAGAAGGAGATGAGAGGCAAAGTTGTCCCACTGGGCGTGTCAATTTTGTAAACACGAAAATATCTGCAACAAATAACAGAACAACACGTGTACAAAGAATAATTTAATTTAATCCATGCGAATGCGGGTTACAATCTTTGTGATTCCTCTTATTCTATCTCCGAATATAGGTTTAACTCAAGGGTGACAAGCACTTGTTCTTGAGGGTTACGCGGGTTGATCACGTAACAAGTATTTGGGATTTGGATTTGGATTTGGGTTTAGCGAAGAACTGGCTATTTGGGGAGCTTGATAGTTCTTCAAGGGTTTAGTGAAGAACTGGCTATTTGGGGAGCTTGATAGTTCTTCAAGGGTTTTGGGGAGACTTCTGAGCTCGCGGAGGGATTTTTCTCTCTCTCTCTCTCTCTCTCTCTCTCTCTCGTTCGCTGCTTTGTTTTATGCTCCCCTCCTCTTGGTATGAGAGGGGGTATTTATAGTGTTAACATGCCACCATTTAAGGCATGTAATGAAGATTCTGAATCAATAATATTTTCTTAATCGAATCAATGAATCTTGACTGATTGATTTACTTGCCGATTTAACATAATCAAATCAATCAAATCTTAAGATTTAGATATGCCCATATGGCTTTGGATTGAATGTCCTGTTTTGATCAAGATCTTTGGTAAGGGGCGAGCCATCTCGCGGATATGGAAGGCATCTCGCGAGGAACCTTGATTTCCAAGCAAGCGGTGATTTCTGGTTCCACTTCGTGGACGACTTATCTTGGACGTACATCCCCACATGCATGTGAACTCTGTCGTCTAGCTCCTTCGCAAGGTTCCTTACGCGGGGTCATCTCGCCTCGCCTCTATGTTAATCTACGCATGCGGAGCCATCTCGCCTCGCCTTCATGTAAATCTACGTGCGCGGAGCCATCTCGCCTCGCCTTCATGTAAATCTATGTGCGAGGAGCCATCTCACCACACCTTCATGTAAATCTACGCGCTCGAAGTCAGTTCGCCTTGCCTCTGTTTACTTCTACGTAAAGTCCGTTTACCTCGCGAAGTCCGGTTCGCCTCGCGAAGTCCCGTTCGTCTTGCGAAGTCCGTTCGCCTCTTGAAGTCCGGTTCGCCTCACGAAGTCCAGTTGGCCTCGCCCCTGGCGAACCATCACCAATTATTTTTAGGGATGTCTGACTTCTTTGTTTTGCTAATTAATTCAATTTAATTGATATCAGATCATCAATCGACACTTGATAATTGATTTCAATAGGGATTTAAGGTTTTGTTGTCGGCCGACCATTCCCACGTTGCCACGTGTCATTTCAGACAACTTTCTAATTTTGTCGACTCACGAGCCACGTATTTGCTTGGATTATTGAACGATTATTATTATCGTTAAATTTTTATATGTCTACACTCATATAAGTCAAAAAAAAAATCCTTGAGTGGAAGGGCCTTGAATACACACACATACATACAAGGCCATTCTGTTAAGGGAAAGAAAAAATAAAAATTTGTCAATATAAGGGATCGATTATTAACCCAACTTTTTGATCACATATTAACATCTCCACCGTTCAACATCTAAGTATATATGAGTATATCATTTATGCAAAATTTCAACTAATATGTACCAAATCTGCGAAATGTAAACCATTTTATGTTTAATTATAATTTTAAATCATAGTTTTGAGTACCTTAATGGTCACGAAATTGACTAAAAATTTACATAAATAATCTATTTATATAGAGCCACAAAATGAACGATAGGTTTAGTAAAATGTGATGGAAAAGTTGATGTACTGTCTCGTACCTTTTATGAGCCAGATTGAGAGAGGGCGTCCGTAAAAGAGCTAAAATGCGGACGGACACGTGTCATTCATTCACAAGTTCATTCATTTTCATGTGGGTCCCTCCACTCATGTCTCCTCCTCACTCTTCTATATCGAACTAAAGAGCTTTTGACTATTTTTGTACGTGCTCTCTTTTCTCTCACCCACTTTCCTCTGCTTCTTATCCCTAAATTTTTTCCTTGATTGCCTCTGTGTCAGATTTGATCTCAGGCTTTCACGGCTGGATTAATCTATATTCGCTCTCCAATTGAGTGTGGCTAACTGAAATTTGAGGGGTGTTGTGGAGATCTATCTATTTGATATATGGAGAGTTAATATTTTGGGTTTGATCCTGATATTTGTTAAATTGAATGTTGTATTAGATGATGTTGGTGACAAAAAATTCCTTTGAGGATTTTCACGCACCAATAATTATGGACTGGAGCAGGTGCTCACCCAAAACGTCAAGATGCTTTCTTCGATCGTTGACTCGAGGCTTGACTGTCAAGGAAGAAGGGAGTAACCTGCAAAAGACCATCCGACGCTCAAGTTAGAAACACTCTTAGCTCAGTAGAGACAACCGGGATGGAATGAGATTTATTACCCAGTTATGAAGCATACTATTTGTAGGCGAACAGTTACTTGAGATGCAAGTAAACTTGCACAACAAATAGCCCATAACTTGTGCGTCAAGTCATCATAATTACCTGCTTTTATATCTATATTTACTCACCCACTTATGATGGAGGATTAATGACAATTGTAGCTAAACTTAAGACGGTTAATCATTGCACACTATTACTATGCCATGTCACTTCATTGTCGACATTTACTGTCATATTAAGACTAAAATAAGGGTCTTCGTTATGGGTCTAGAATAATTTACTACCCCCACAGATGATCTTGAAAGTGTTGAGGATTAGAGATATATGCATTTTAAGAGTGTCAAAAAGGATGGCCTTGTGAGAATGGTGGGTGAGAGGAGGATTAGCGGGAATTCGAATTCCGTATATGCCTTCTTTTTCTCGATGAAAATATATGACTGTTGAGGGCATAGAGAATGATCTACATGAAAATGTGAATGATCTACATGCCTTCTTTTGCTAGAGGATTCATCTTCACTTCATTTTTCTGGGTTTCAACTTTCTACACAGAAGAGAGGAAGAGACGTAAGTGGAGGGAACTACATGAAAATGAACGACACGTGTTCGTCCACATTTTAGCTCTTTCACGAATGTCCTCTTTTGATCCGGACTCTGTGTGTGTATGTGTTTAGAGAGGGTCATCCTTACTTTAAGAATTTGAGGAGTTTTACTATTTTACACTAGTAGATGACTTCATTTAAGGATTTTAATCGTTGATCTTCTAGATTCATATGCAAGAACCATGTCTACAAAATATCAACTAATTCTATAATCATTTGGTCATTCAAAATGACGTAAACAATTGTAGGTCATTAAACAATTGTAGGTTGTTAAATAAAATAAAACAAATATTGTGCTAATCAAATGGTTAAACATTTTCTATTTTGGTTAATTTTTTTATAGGATTTATATGTGGGTAGGTAACTAAGGAATGAGTGACTTTGATTGTCAAAATACAAGCTAGAACTAAAAACATCATCACTTTAAAAAATTAATAACGTCTCTCTCTAGAACCGAACTCTCCCCTTAATTTCGATGTGGGAGCCTTGTTCCCTTCCTTTTGGTGACCCTTTCTCATTTCCTCTTGTACTTTTATTTATTTCTTTATTTATGTGACACTATTTTTATCATGGGCGAGTCATGAGTGACTCGGTATAAAGCCTATTCTAAGGCTTCCTAGCCAATAGAATTCATTAACGATCACCGAAGTTTCTGAAACTTTGCAAAAGTGATGGAGATGTGATTTTGTGATCGAAAAATTTATCAAATGACTCATCCCTCATATAAACCAGGATAAGAGATCCCTTAACGGAGGGGCCCTCTATACCATTCACTATATAGGTCTATATGAGTAGATCTCTTATGCAAAATTTCATCTAAATTGATGATCTTTAAGGTTTCAAACTAGCTTAAATCAATAGATGGATCAAATCTGCCAACCTGAACCGTTCATACAAATCGTTGTTTTGAGCACCTTCTTCATCATGCTTTATTTACTTATTCATTATCTATACTTTGTAAAAAAAAAAAAAAAAAAAACCACCAGCAGCAAACACTAATTAAGAGCATGATAATGAAACTTCAAACTTCTCAGACAGTTACATTTTCACGCATCAAGATCAAGATAACAACTCAAATATCAAAACACAACTTTTGTCATAGACTAACAAGAAGAAACAACAAAACATCCAAGAGACAAGAAAAAACGATAATATAATAGTTATAAGACAACGAAATCTATGCCTTATCAAAGAAAAGTTTTTTTTTCACCACCAAGAAAATGTCGAGCTGTATAAGAAAGTCAAGAACACATGGAAATTACATAAGAAGTTACTGGTTTATATTACTAAGACAACCTTAAGCAATCCTTCAAAGACTCTTAAAATTCAATAATATAACCTAATCAAATTGTAACATTTTTAATAATTATCATCAACAGAAAAGTTTCAAAAGCAAATAGAAATCATTTTCTAAAAATTGGAGAAGACTCACATTTTCAAAAGCAAATTAAAAAGTTTGATACGTACGTGTTTAAACAGGATGTAATGAAAAATACCAACCTTAAAATACAGATATATATATATATATATATATATACAGTCCTTCTCAGCTGCAGACGTCCGCACCAATGGTTTTGGTGCGGATTTTCATTTTTGCATCACTTTTCGATCGAATTTCCTCATCTCCACAGTCCAGTATCTAGATAATATTGTGTAGATCATCTCTGCAAAATTTCAGCCAATTTGGTAAGGGAAATTCGTCCATATGGTATGTCAACTTTCGGTCTTTATAAGTTTTGGTATACCAACTTTCTTAAACATCAGAATGGTATGTCATGTTTCGCCCCCGACTGAAGATTGGTACTTTTGACCGTCAGCTCCGTTACGACGTGATTCAAAAATCAAAAATGGGGGGTACTGTGGTAAATTTACATGTGACTGATTAAACCTATTTTCTCTTAAACTCTCTCAGCCTCTCCTCTGTCCGCTCTCTCTCTCTCTCGTCTCTTTCGCTGTCCGCTCTCTCATCTCTCTCGTCTCTTTCGCCGTCCGCTCTCTCTCTCTCGTCTCTTTCGCTGTCGCTCTCTCATCTCGCTATAACCACTGGTAAAAGGCACGCTTTGATCTGTACTATTATCGTCGGAAAACTTGGAGAACGATACTGCAGAAGCCAAATAGGTTGCCACAGGCAATTTTGATGGAAGAACTGGCACCGGAACTTCGAAGTTGAGTACTTGAATCGCTTGCTGTATCGAAGGCCTCATTATGTAGTCTGGGAGAGCGCCTCACAACCCAACAATCATTAAACACTCTACTTGTTTCTCATCAAATTCACCGCAGAGTTTCGGATCGGCTGCTTCAATGACGCTCCCTTCTCCATAAAGCTTCCAAACCCATTCTACAATATTGATTTGATGTCTTTCCATGTTGAGATCAATCGGTGTTCTCCCACATGCTATATCCAAAGAGACGATTCCAAAACTAAAACATTTGTTTCCTTACTAGCTTTTCCAGTGGTAACACATTCAGGAGTCATGTATCCCATTGTTCCAGCCAAAACCGTTGTTTGTGATTGCTTGCCATGATCCGCTAGCCGAGCTAATCCGAAATCCCCAAGTTTGGCGTTGAAATTGGAGTCTAACATGATGCTGCTGGATATGATGTCCCTGTGCAAAACGCATTGTTCCCATCCTTCATGTAGATAGAGCAACCCGGATGCCAATCCTTGAGCTATTTTGTACCTTGCCTCCCAAGTTAACAAACTCTCTTGTTTGAACAAATGTGAATTTAAACTGCAGTTGGGCATGAACTCGTAAACAAGCAGGAGTTCTTTCTTTTTGTGGCACCAACCTTGCCTCCCAAGTTAACAAACTCTCTTGATGATCCGTACTTCTGTAGCATACTCCTTCATTCCTTGTTTAGATCCTTTGGATATCCTCTTCATAGCTACATATGAGTTCAAGTCCTTTATGAACCCCTTATAAACCCCTCCAAATCCTCCCTAGCCCAGCTTCTGTTCCTCTTCAAAGTTACCAGTTGCCCGGACTAATTCCTCGTACAAAAATTTTCTAGGGCCAGTCCCTTGTTCAAATTCATCGTCAATGGCATCACCAACCATAGGATCCTCATCACTGTCCATCGTTTCATTTTTCTTCAACAAGATAAACCAGACCAGAGCCAGCCCACCAACTAGAATAATACTTGCTCCAATCCCTAACCCAACAACTAGTCCTTTATTGCAGGAGTTGGGATTAGAACTAGCTACAGGGCTAGGTGCAGGAATAGAGAGTATTTGGAGGGGTTTATAATTGGCGGGAAGTCCTTTCTTTTACCCATGAAAAATACTCAGGAAATTGGCGGGATGATTGGAGAGACCAAAATACCCATGAAAAATTGGCAGCTAGCAAATGCTATAACGAAGCTGACGGTCAAAAGTACCAATCTTCAGTCGGGGGCGAAACATGACATACCATTCTGATGTTTAAGAAAGTTGGTATACCAAAACTTATAAAGACCGAAAGTTGACATACCATATAGACGAATTTCCCATTTGGTAATCGTTAAGGCCCTCAAACTCGAAAAACCAATAGACTGACTGAATTCTGTCAAACATGAACCGTTCATGTTTGTAACAGAAAGACGCCATTTTGAGGGATGGGGGATTGTAATTAAAAAGTTCGTCAAATGATCTATCACTAGAAATGAACAAAAAAAGGGACCCCTTAGTGGAAGGGCCATGTGTGTGTGTATATATATATATATATATTGGTTTATATGAGGGATGGGGGAATATACCAACTTTTTGATTATATTTTTGAATCTCCATCGTTCAGTGTGTTGGTCCTTATATATAGATCAATTATGCAAATTTTCAGCCAATTTGGTGATCGTTAAGGTGTCGAACAAGATTAAATCAATGAATGAACCAAATCTGCCAAACATGAACCGTTCATGCTTATAATTATAAATCGTAGTTTTGAATGCCTTAACGATAACCAAAATTTCTGAAAATTTGCAGAAGTGATCTACTCATATAAAACTATATATTGAACGGTGGAGATGTGATTTTGTGATCGAAAAGTTGGTGTAATATATATATATATATATATATATATATTTCTTGGTTAAGGAGATCTTTATTTATTCTTACGATACAGATTTCCACTTTAGACTCACTTTTTAATCGAATTTTCACATCTTCACCGTCTAGTCTTTTGATAGGTGCATAATTATACATTATTTGTATCAAAAACCTCTATACTCTCTTTGCTTGTTTGGTGTGTTTTCTAGTTATTTACTTTGTTTATTTGTTTTCTAGGTATTCCGAAGCAAACAAGAAGAAAAGAAGGAAAGGAGAGAGTGAAAGACAAAATTCGGAAATCTGCCTACGTAAGCCAGCCAACTTTGACAGGGCACTGAGGGAAGCTTGAGAAGAACCAGATGATGAGTCTTATATCGATGGAAAGCTACGGATGTTAGCTTTGCATAGCATTTTACGGTTCATGAATAGCATTTTCCTAGAAGAAGTTATGGCCAATTTACTACTAGAAGGTCAATCTACACGCGAATCTGACTCTTGACGGGAATTTGTGTTTTGAGGCCCAAATCACACCGGGAAAGCCCATGGACGAGTTTGTACTTCATTATCCAACTTATTATCTCTATGTGAAGCTGATTATGAAGAATTAAATGAGTTGGCACACTTCCATTGGATCTACAGATGTACACCAATCAAAATGTCCAAGGAAACCTAAATCAAGATGGATTGGTTGAAGAAAACAATATAAAAGCCTATGCTATCATCTTTGGCGGCTCCTCCCCTTCTCCTGCCCTTCTTCGCCTCTTCTTCAACTCTTCTCCTCTTCCTTCTGCATTTTCTTTTTATTATGTTTATTTAAGCTTCCTTAGTTAGGGGCTGCTTGAAGCCTTAGACATGAACAACAAGATGATTTGAGTTTTGGTTTTAGTTTCTTTTAATCCAAGATGAGATTTCGTTTACTATTTTTATGTTGATGAATTCTTTTCATGTTTGCTTTGAGTGCACGCTTAGTATGCATGTTAGGGTTCTCTAGCTTTGATAGTTTGATGCCAGTGTCAATATCGGATTCCTCAAACTATCTAGAGAAGTAATTGTTAGTTTTCGCTAGCAAGTAAACTAAGTCCTAGGTTTAGCAAGACGCTAAGTTTATTGCGATGCCTTGTGATGTCTCAAACCCTTTTAGAACGTAATGATCTCTGCATGTTAATTCTAATAAGCGTACCTTTAGGTTGCATTGCTTGATAATGGTTTAGGTGTAGAGCACTTCCTGCCTAGCGTACGAAGTAAGAAAAGGTAATAGGTTGTGTTTCAAGCTTACCGAACCAACTTGAGCATCTTCATCTAGATTAATTGAAATATAACTGAACAAATTGTCTTGTGTGTGATTGTCGGGGTGGATTGCATCTTCCCTAGCTAGTTTTATTTCATTGTTTTCCAAAACTAGTTTTCGTCACTTTTTCCAGTATTTATTTGACATAGCAAACGAACTCTGATTCATCTGAAATTTTGTATGTAAGTCCGTCTGTCTATCTAGTTCGAGTCTGTAAATTTTCGTATTTTTCTGACTTGTTTAGGTTAGTCAAATAATTAGGTTTTCAACTGCTGGTTGTTAGGATCAGTAGTCACTTTTGTGACATCGTTTGAGTAGTTAGATTCATTTAGTCCTCTGCGGGAATGACCCTTATTTGCCCATACTATAAGCGATGATCTAGTTGTGAATAAGGAAAATAAATTGGTTTAAAAATAACCGATCATCTTTAGAAATTAATGTATAAATTATCTCTGCAAAATTTCAGTCAATTTGGTTATCATTAAGATACTCAAATTCGATTAAACCAATGAATGAACATAATTCTATCGAACTTAAACCGTTCATGTTTATAACAGAAAAACGCAGTTTTGAGTGCCTTAATGTTAACCAAATTGATTGAAATTTTACAGAAATGATCTGTACATTAATATCTAAAGACTAGAAGGTAAAAATATGAAAATTCGATTGAAAAGTGAGTCTAAAGTGGAAATACGCACCGTAAGAATAAATAAGGATATCCTTACCTGAGAAAGACTGTATTTTTTTTCATTTCTAATAGTTGTATAGTAAAACCTCAATAAATTAATATTTGATAAATTAATTATTTCGATTAAATAATAAATTTCATAACCCCCTATTTCTTTCGTGGTCGGTGTCAAAAGAGGACCGGAGTTGGCTCTAGTGACAATGGGAAAGCATGGCAGAGGGGATGGTGAATTGGAACCGTAGGTATTGGTGCCCTATGAGTTATCCTTTTCACAGGAAATGGCTCTCAATCATTCTGAGGGTGGTCATTGTTGTCTCTCCGGCAAAGAAAAGAGCTAGGGCTTCCGAAACGATCAAAGAACAAGAAGCATGCAGAGAAAGCTGGGAAGATATTGGCTAAGTCTGGTCCAAAGAGAGCAAGGAAGTGTTCATTCGGAGCTCAGAAAGTGCTGGATTTAGATGCGGTTGATGTGCCAGAGTCTGAGGTGAGTCCTTTGACTGTCACACTCCAATTTTTGAAAGATAATTTTCCAAAACTTTGGCATGATATAACTTCAAATATTTACATCCCAAACCTATTTCAACAAACTATCTTAAGCAACTAAAACTCATTAGCTGAAATGTAAAAGTTACACAACCAAACACCGAGTTAAATATTACATTTTCTTGTTTATATAAACTTACAAAACAAGAACAGGAAACGATCTCATGAGTTTAATTACCGTCTACCCAATTAAAAACTACACAGAGTGCAGAAAAACCCAAAAGAACATTGCCACTAAGCCTCCGCTTCAACCCTGTTGATCGTCACCTGCAGGTCTAACCCCTACACCAAGAATTGGTGCACCGAGATTATAAAATAACAAACCCGGTAAGCTAAAAAGCTCGTATGAGTAAACTCAAAATAATACAACATTTCTCACATCTAAACATATCACAAAAGCCATTTATATCAATAATTTAATCCACAATTCCAACACTTTTTCAAATAACATGTACCCATGAGTCCCAGGTATTAATAAATACCCCTCATTACCTACAACAAATTGTGTACCCATGGGTCCCAGATACCATAAGATATCTCCCATGACCTACACCGACAGACAGACTACAACTCTATTCCTAACCGTAACACTGTCCAATATCAAAACACAAAATAATAAATAGCATTTTAACCGTAACCAATCACCCGATTAAAGGATTAGAACCCGGTTTGGCTATTTATTCAACAATCACAATATCACAACATCATCATCAATAGCACAAGATCACATCATAAATTATATCATTCCACATAGATATATTTACATGAACAACTATAGATATTCCACAAGAATAATCTATCAAAATCAATAAATTATGATCACATGAACCTCAAAATAACCCATAAGGAAAACTTTTATCTTACCTATGAGCTGTTGGCGATGAAGCTCATATATTTTAAAAACAAATAATAGCAAAATATTAAATTCAACATCATAATCATTATCATCATCACATGACCATAATAAAATTTGGTTCAAAAGTGAACCTTGGTGAGATTTACTCACCTAGAAATCCCGCTGTAAAACCCCCAACACAACGAAGGCAAGTCAATCACAAAATCACAAATCACCTAAAATCACACAATTAAAAACCTTAGAAACCAAAGTACTAAAGGATAACACAATACCCTTTGTTTCTGCACAATCCCGGTCGGGGTATGCCGAAGCTGATGGTGGGTCTAATAGGTTGTATCTTCCTTCCCTGGTACCCTGCAAGTGAAAGGACGACCGGGAGCCTCCGGTCTTTCCTCCTTCGATGGTTAAGTTAGTTTCTGATGAGTTAAAAACTAATTAATAGGGATAGTTAGTGTACCTGACAAGCTGGTGGTTAGGCTGCATTTATAGCCCAACCGATGCTCCATTTCCCAAGGAACCGATGTGGGACTCCATGTCCAGTTTGAAGGTGGATTTCTCTCGTGCCTGCAATCGTCCCGAGCCCAGTGTTACTACCATGATTAACCCGACCCATCCAACTTATGGAAGAGATCCTTAAATCGGCCACGGTTGTGGTGGAATGCCTGTGGATTTACGGGCTAGAGAGGTTGTTTCACGCACAACCGACTACAAGTCCCCCCAAGTTCCCGTTCAAGACACATCTTGAGTGGGGACTTGCTAACTTAAGCCCGTAAACCTATACTTTTTCGCCCCCCGCCCATAGTCCCCCTAAGTTTCGACTCATGACGTGGGTTGAACGGGTGTTATACTTTCATGGACAAGGGTAGCAAGCCTGTTTCATACCCGGTGTTACTACACGAGTGACGGGGTGTTAACGCCTTCCGTGGTTTATCAAACCACTTGCTCCGTTTTTAAAGGGAAGATGTCTTTCATATGTTGCGATCTAGATGACACTCACCCGAGATGGACCTTATGCCTAATCTTATGTCTGGGTGTTACTATTTCGGTGACGTTCGCCCGAGATGGATCTTATGCCTGGGTGTTACGATCTTGGTGACGTTCACCCGAGATAGATCTTATGCCTCGGTGTTACGATCTTGGTGACGTTTGCCCGAGATGGATCTTATGCCTGGGTGTTACGTACAAGGGCGAAACGTATCAGGCGAGCTAAGGAGTTTGCTTCGCGTATAAGGACTAAGTAGGTCATGCAACCTGACAAGTGCGCTCCGCTTGCCATGACTACCATGCAAGCTGTGGAGTTTGCTCTGCGTGTAATGACTACACGCGAGCTGTGGAGTTCGCTCCGTGAGAAATATTTACACGTGAGCTGTGGAGTTTGCTCTGCGTGAAATGACTACACGCGAGCTGTGGAGTCCGCTCCGCTCACGAGCGGTGGAGTTCGCTTCGCGCACACTTTGTCTACTGTGTGTGAGCTATGACAGGTGCATTAAATGTCTGTCGCCACATTTATGGTGATCTGACGGGCAATTAATGCCCATCGCTTCTGTCTTGCCTTCTCCAAGAAGCTACGGTCGTGCGAGCCACGTGGCGTCATCCTTCGGTGTGATCCAATGGGGAGGGGTGCCTCATGAACTGTGGTCGAGGTTCAACCGCTCGACTCGTGGATCAAGGTGTGCATTAGTTGCTCGTGGATCCAATGTTTTTGTGCTTGTTTGGTTACGCTAGATGAAATATGGATTAAGGATTTCTGGGTTGCGGCTGTGCGCTACGCACATGTTTTTGGTGACGTACTAATAGGCGCTAGGATTTTATTCTAGGGTAGATGGATTCCCGGAGTACAACGGACTCGAGCGGGGTTAGCACATCTTCTCGGCCAAGAGCTGACGATCATGGAAGAATGGAGGATTACATTAGCCGGCCCTCGCGTCAGGGAAAGCAATCGGTGAGGCCAAGAGAGGTCACGTACAGCATGCCAACCCATGAGGTCGATTGGTCTGCAGGGGTTTTCCATGGCGTCCCGATGACCAATGTCGATGGCTCTTCCACATCTAGAAGATACATACTGGAAGATGAAACCGTTTGCGATGAACCCGAGAGCAGCATGACCCCGGCCGAGATGGAACAATTCTGAGAACACTGGCGGATCCCACCATAGTTACACTCCGGGGACTGTACGAGGGCGAGCTGGCCTGCTACCCGAGGGACAGATTTGTCGCGGTACACGACAATATGTTTAGGAACGGCTTCTCCCTTCCACTGCTACAGTGCGTGCAGTATCTTCTTAGTATGCTTCAGTAAGCGCTCGGGCAGATATCCCCGAATCAGTGGCGCCAGTTGCTGTCACTCTGCTACCTGTACTATCTATCTGACATGGGCTGGCCAACTATCAACGAGTTTCGAGCCTTATACTGCCTCGCGTACTCAAAGAAGCAGAATTACAGGGGATGTATTACGTTTGCCGCTCAGGACGTACCTCCCGTTACCGACCTTCCCATGTCTGTGAACAACAACTGGTGTTCGAAGGTCGTGCTTGCAGGCGGTCGATGGCAGAGGAACTGCCTGACATATGTGGTGCCTGATAGGTTTATGCCTATCCGAGACCAGTCCTTCTCGCTCTCGGAGCTCGAGAAGCGACGTATCGCGCGGCTGTTCACGGCCTGGCTGTCTGACGTGGACCGTAGCTCTTACAATTTGACCCGGTAGAGCGTTTTAGTTCACTTTAAACTAGGCCACATGCCTGGTAGGGTTCCTGGTTAAATGCCCCTTTCTTTTTCTTGTACTCGCGCTGCACCGTTATTCATAAATGTTGCACTTCTAACTGTTGTGCTTGCTGGCAGCAAAAATACCCAAGCGCAAACCCAGGACATCACACCCGCGCAACATGGATTCAAACATGGACGTCCTGATTGACCTTTTGGAGGTTGGGAAGGTTGCTGCTCATACAGACGTTGGCGTAGAGGACTCTACCGCTCGTGTCTCGGAAATCCCTGTATCCCTGGAGATTCAAGAGGAAGGGTATGGGAAGCCACCGGGCGACACTGGGGATCCCGGGAGGACTGGCGACGTAGTCAACATAATTGTTGGCGAGAAGAAGAAATCCTCGTCCAAGAGGTCAAAATCCCGCGACGAAGGAGAAACTCTTACTGGGGTTAGCGTGTCAGGCACCTCGCAATCCCGGAAGAAGCATAAAGCGATGGGGCCTTCGGCTGACCAGTCAGTGAGCTTAGCTGGTCTAACTCTAGTTGTGCCCCCGATTCAAAAGACACCCATCCGACAGGTGCTGGACAAGTACAGCTGCGCCAATGAGAAGTTTGTGCGTCGCACGGTGGCTGACCTGAAGGGCATCGAGTTGGACAAGATCAAGATAGGGCCCAACACACCCCAGCTGAATCGACAACACGCACGGCAAGCGATGATGAAGGTAGATTTCCCACTAACTCTGATTTCCATTTACTTTCTAGGAGTTTGTAGCTTTAACAACATGTCTTGCAGGCTCTTTTTGCTGTCTATGCTATTGATGCCAGCAAAGACACGAATGAGATGAAGGAGCGCCTGGCCAGCCTGAATGACCAAATCAGCTATCTTCGAGCCGAGAAGAAAAAGATTGAGAAGGAGCTGGAGGCGGGGAAGAAAAAGAATATCGCACTAGCCGACAAGTTGGCCAAAATCCGCCTTCATGCCAAAGAACTGGAAGGGAAGGCCGAGTGGGTGGTCACTTTCTAGCGTGACATAGAGGCAATGCAGCGGGAGAATGCTAAGTTGTGATCGAAGTTGAAGGACCGAGACGACCAGATTGTCGATCTGTAGGGTCAGATTCCCACACAAGGTGAACTTGTCGTTGCCAAGTTCAAAGAGTCAGACGAATTGAAAGCCATGCTCAAGGCGGCCCGAGAAGGCGGTATCACTGAGAAGTTTGGCGAATAGAGCCGCCTTGGCTACTTGGACAAGGCGAAAATGACAACAGACCAGGGAGGCCAAAGAGAGGGAGTCAAAGTCCAAAGCTTCTGCCGACAGGGAGTCGCATGCCCTGGAGGGTGAGCTGTTCGAGAGGGCAGCAGAGAAGGAAGGTGATGGTAATGATGACCTAGCCGAGTCGTCGGAGGACAAGGACGGGGAAGGCCGCGAAGTGTAGGGTGTAAATAGGCTCTCTTTTTTTGCGAACCATGTACTTGATCCTGGTGACTTAACGTCCCGGGAATTTTGTAAAAACCCATTGGCGGTACACATCGAGAGACCGGGTTGTAATATATTATGCCTACTTTATGAGTTACTTACATCGCCTTGTGTGTTGCCTCGACTACACCCAGGATTCTAATGGATCGACTTACATCCCAGTCGACATTACTCGGGTTATAAGTTGACTTATGCTTGTGGAATGCCATCCTGGTCGATATTACTCGAGATATGAATTGACTTATGCCTGTGGAATGCCATCCCAGTCGATACTACACCGGATATTATTTGACTTATGCCTGTATTTTGGAATTAATCAACATTCTTGTATTGTGTTTTCTTAGACCTTTGTGGGGGGGGGGAAAGCACCTGCCTGGACATGTTATTATCCTTTCCTGTTAGACTTACTAAAATTACAATGGTTCTCCTTCCTCCCTTTAAACTGGGTAGAATCTGAGGTGTTCTGTATTCCAAGGGTGCCCGGTGACTATCCCATCCTGATCCCGGAGAAAGAATGTGGGGGGGGGGGGGGCCAACTTCCTCAACTATCTCGAATGGCCCTTCCTATGTTGGATCCAGGGCGATCGTCTTGGTCGTGATTTTCCTCATCACCCAGTCCCAACATCCGGGTCCTGACTTTATTATTGTAATGACGCGCAACTCATTGCTTGTACACTTGATTATGCAAGTCTACCCTTTCCTGCCTTTCTTCAATGAGGTCGACATTCCACTGGTGGCCTTGCTCATTGGTCGCGGAATCAAAGTTCTCGACCCTGCCCGAAGGTATGTAGGTCTCGATCGACAAGACAACTTCTGTTCCGAAGGCCATACAGAAGGGTGTCTCTCCCGTTGCTTCGGTTGCTGTGGTTATGATTGCCCATAATACCTCTGGCAACTTCTGTGCCCACAGGCCCTTGGCATCATCCAGCTTCTTTTTTAAAAGCTTTTTGATGATCTTGTTGACTGCCTCTACCTGACCATTGGTCTGTGGGTGCACTACGGACGCGAAAACCATCTTGGTGCCCATATCCTTGGTGAACTTGATCAGGTGGTTGTTATTGAATTGAGTTCCGTTGTCCATGACGATTGTCTCTGGGACCCCGAATCTGTAATATATGTTTTTCATTAGGAAGTTCTTCACGCACTCGGTGGTTACTTTCCCGAGAGGCTATGCCTCCACCCATTTTGTGTAGTAGTCAACGGCCACTATCACATATTTGAATTGCCCGGGGGCCATGGGCAGGATCCTGATGAGGTCCAGCCCCCATTGAGCGAAAGGCCATGGCGATAGCAAGATCGATAGAGCGATAGAAGGGGAATGCGTCTCGTTGGCGTGCAAATGGCACTTGCGGCACCGAGTCGACATCTTGTCCACCATGGCACCATGTTGGGCCAGAAAAATCCTGCGCGTAGCGCTTTGTGTGCCAACGACCAAGATCCTGAATGGTTCCCTCATACTCCCTCGTGTATCTCCTCCATGACTACTTTCCCTTCCTCCTCTGTCACACACTTCAGGTTGGGAAAACTGTAACCTCTGCGGTATAGCTTCCCGTTCATGAGCGTGTATCTGGCACACCTCGATTGGAGCTTCCGTGCCTGCCGCCTGTCGTCCGGCCCCACCCCCTCCTTCATGAACTCTACTATTGGATCCTTCCAAGTAGGCTCTCCGGGTTCTGCGTCAATCGTGAATATTTTCGAGATGGTCTTACTTATAATCGGCTTTGCCAATACCTATATCCTTGCCTTCCTTCGCCCCTTCTCGAGCCCTTCGGTAGCGAGCCGAGCAAGAGCATCCACATTGCTATTTTCCTTCCGCGGGATGTGCGTCAGAGAAGCTGACGTGAAGCGTTGCATGAAGGCTTTCGACAGGGCTTGATAGGAGCTCAACTGCGGGTCCTTTGCATCGAAACTCCCGTTGACCTGATTTACGACCAGCTGAGAATCGCTATACACGTTGACACTTTCGACGCCGATGTCACGGGCGAGCTGCAACCCGCCAATCAATGCTTTATACTCCGCAGCGTTGTTGGAGGTCTTAAATTGGAATTCCAAGACGTACTCATGCTTGAACCCATCGGGAGTTTCCAATATGATTCCCGCCCCGCTTTTGTGTCTCGTCACCGAGCCATCCACAAAAAGTTTCCAATGTGGTGATGGCAGAGTATCACTACCCTGCCCAGCATTGGAGGAAATCTCCCCGGCGCCTGCTAGTTGCTGGAGCGCTACCGGATCATCCACTGCCTTCATGGGCGTGAGTTCAGATATAAAGTCAGTTGCCACCTGCCCCTTGATGGCTACTCGTGACCGGTAATGAATATCGAATTCTCTAAGCTCTATTGCCCATTTCACTAGTCTCCCGCTGACCTCTGGCTTTTGCATGATCTGCCTGAGAGGGTGATTGGTGTAGAGTGTTATCGAATGTGCTTAGAAATAATGCCTGAGCCTTCTTGCTGTCACGATAAGCGCCAGTGCAAGTTTCTCAACGTCCGGGTACCTGGTCTCAGTGGGAGTGAATCCCTTCCCGGCGTAAAACACCGCGTGCTCGATGTCTGACTCTTTTCTTATCAATACTGAGCTCACTGCCATTTTTGATGCTGCCATATACAGGTAGAGCATCTCGCCCGGGGATGGCTTTGACAAGACTGGCGCGAACGTGAGATATTCCTTTATTTGCGTGAAAGCATCCTCCTGCTCGGGTCCCCAGATTATCTTCTTACAATGCTGGTCCCGCAGCAACCGAAAGAAGGGGCACACTTATCTGTGAGTCGTGACATGAACCTCGCTGGGGCGACGATCTTCCCGGCCAACGACTGCACTTCATTCCTCTCCTTGGGCCTTTCTATGTCCAGGATGGCTTTGATCTTTTCCGGGTTGGCTTCTATTCCCCTCCCACTCACTATATGGCCAAGGAACTTCCCTTTTACCACCCCAAATATGCACTTCTGGGGGTTCAGTCTCATCCCGTACCTCAGTATCACCTCGAAGACCTTCTCTAGATGCCCCATATGCTCCTCGACCGTGAGACTTTTGACCAGCATGTCCTCGACATATACTTCCATTATTTTCCCGAGGTATTCAGCGAACATGACATTCATCAACTGCTGGTAGGTGGCCCTCGTATTCTTTAGTCCAAAGGCCATGACCTTGTAGTAGTACAACCCCCTGTCGGTTGTGAAAGCGGTGTGCTCCTCATCCCCCGCGTGCATTTGAATCTGATTATAACCCGCGTAAGCATCCATGAAGCTCAATAATTCAAACCCGGACGTGGAGTCCACTAGCTGATCTATACGGGGAAGCGGGAAACTATCCTTGGGGCATGCCCTGTTGAGATTTGAGTAGTCCACGCACATTCTCCATTGTCATGTTGACTTCTTCGAGACCATAACCACATTGGCCAGCCATTGGGGGTATCGAACCTCTCGGATGAACTTGATTTCCATCAACTTCCTTACTTCTCCCCTCATTGCTTCGTATTTCTCTAGCTTAAACATCCTTCGCTTTTGTCTTACGGGAGGGAATCCCTTCTCGATGCCAAGTTTATGGGTCACGATGCCGCTCGATATCCCAGGTATATCTTTTTAGGTCCAAGCGAAAGCCCTAATATTCCTCCTCAGGAACGCCACTAGGGCCTCTCGCACTGCAGGTGCTTGCCCCTTCCCTGTAATCACTTGCCGACTCGAGAATTCTTTTGACACCGACACCATTTCTGTCTCTCCTACCGTGTCGGGAAGCTCTGTGTCGGATTCCGTGTCGTCCCGGGTATCCACCTATGTGTCAAAGGTGGAGACTGTGGGCTGGCCGGCAGTGAGGACCTCTGAACTTCTCCTCCCGTTGTCAACCGCGTAGCAATTTCTTGCCGCCGCATGATCCCCTCGGATCGTAATGATTCCAGTTGGGGTCAGGACCTTCATCATCAACATGTGCCCGGCAACAAACAACTTCAGCTTCCATAAGGCTGGCCTTCCTAAGATCCCGTTGTAGGATGATTCACAGTCAACCATGATGAATTCAACCATCGCACGAGTGACACCCTCTCGCCCTTCCATGCTCACCTCAAGGCTATCGGATCCGAGAGGCTGAACGACGTCACCCAAGAAACTGATCAAGGGCTCATGGTCTTGTATTAACTTGTTACGCCCTCAATGTAGTCCATCCCAAGCACTTCGGAATAACACATTCACCGAAGCCCCCGTGTCGACCAGGATTTTCTTCGTTATGTAGTGGTCGAGTTGTAATGTTATTAAGAACGGGTCCGCGTGCGGCCTTATATCCTCCTCTTCCTCTTCTAGGAAGGTCACGGATTTCCAACCGGTAGCCACCTGTTGATTGTTGCCACTTCCATAGGCGAAGACTTCCCGGCCAACGCTCCTTTCTGTACACTGCTCCTTGGCTCTGTTATTCCTGTGATCTATCTGGGAGCTGCCATGTATAGTGTGTATCGTCCCGTACACTTCCATATCCCCTACATGCCTCTTCCCGGGCACGTATTGCTGCAATTTCCCTTCTATCAGCCGGTTTTCCACTGCCCTTTTCAAATCTATGTAGTTGTTTATGTGATGACTTGCCTCCCCGTGATACCCGCAAAATTTCCCCGTGTCTTCCTTAGTTAGCCGCGATGCGGGGAACTTCCTCGCTGGGGTGGCGGAATGACAAACTTATTTTCATTCCATATTACCTCGTAAGTGGCGTTGAGCGTCGAGAAATGCTCTTTGTTCGCCGGTGCCACTCTCACGTACCCCGTGTCCTTGTATGAGCCCTTCGCCTTTGCTTACGAATCATATTGCCTCCCGGCCTTCCTGCCGCCCTTTTCCTTGTGTCTTTTTCCCGAGTAGGAACTCGGCTCTTGCTCTCCCTTCCAAGCCCGAACTTCCTGGACCACTTGCACTGGCGATTCTTCACTCACCTCGATCTTTCTTTTCCTGACCGAGCTGTCCCCGTAGGTATCATGATCCGCTTAGGCATGCCTGATAGCCATTTCCATAAGCTCGTCGTAGCCTTGTGGATTTTCAATCCTTACAACATACATGAATTTTCTGGGAAGCAGTCCCTGGACAAACGCCTCCTTTGAAAACCCTTTTGTCAAAATTCCTGACCCTGGCGGTGGCTCCTTGCCAACGGTTCACGAAGGCTTTGAGCCCCTCGCCCGTATCCTGCATGACCTTGAATAGCTGGGCGGTGCTCTATCCATCCGTTCGCAAGATGAATCTGTTGACAAACCTGTCGGCCAATTGCCGGAAGCAATCAATCGAGTCTGACGGGAGCTCATAGAACCAGCTTAGCGCCTCCCCCGACAAGGTTTCTTGGAACATGTTACAACATATCGCGTCCGAGTACCCTTTGGCATTGGTGTGAGACTTGAAACTATCCAGAAAAAGATGAGGGTCCCGATCCCCGTTGTAGTTTAGTTTCAACGGTTTAGCCGTGCTCGATCGGGTCGACTGGGTGATCGCTCTCGTGAACGCCCCCCCTCTTTCTTCGAAACTTGCGCGAGTTGGATTACGCTCCCCCCTTCTCTCAGTGTTCGTGACCCTTTCGGCTAAAACAACAACACTATCCCTGATTGCCCTCAGGGTTTCTTCCATTTCTCCGGATCTTCTAGCATGGCGATCCGGGATCGGCTAGGGCACGGGCAGGGGTCCATCATTTCTCATTTCATCCGGGAACAGGTTCGTCCTGATATGCACGGTCCTGCGATCCGCCGCCCTATCCAACTTCGTCGCCCTATCCAACACTTCCCGTTGACCTATGCCTCGGGACAGGGCGCTCAATAGCGTGGCATTTTCTTTTTCTAGCTTGCGCTCCCTCTCAGAAGCTTCTTTCTGATCTCTCACCCTCTGTTGCTCCAGTTGAGCAATCTGTGCCCTCATCCCTTCCATTGCCTCCGCTATCTCTTGGGCGTTTAAGTCTCGCGGCTCTCCCTCCTGTGTTTCCTCCTGGATACCTTGTCCTGCCCCTCGCGAGCTTCCTCTTGCTTCCGGGGTTCTTGCAACTATCGATTCTCTTCCCGCCTCCCGCTCTAGGTGGTCGCTTGATTCGGCCATTGAGTCACGTCAGCTTTTAGCATGACTTCCCACAGACGGCGCCAAATGTTTCTGCACAATCCCGGTCGGGGTATGCCAAACCTGATGGTGGGTCTGATAGGCTGTATCCTCCTTCCCTGGTACCCTGCAAGTGAAAGGACGACCGGGAGCCTCCGATCTTTTCTCCTCCGATGGTTAAGTCAGTTTCTAATGGGCCAAAGAGTAATTAATAGGGATAGTAAGTGTACCTGACAAGCTGGTGGTTGGGCTGTATTTATAGCTCCACCGATGCTCCATTTCCCAGGAACCAATGTGGGACTCCATGTCCAATTTGAAGGTGGATTTCTCTCGTGCCTGCAATCGTCCTGAGCCCAGTGTTACTACCATGATTAACCTGGCCCATCTAACTTATGGACGGGATCCTTAAATCGGCCACGGTTGTGGTGGAATGCCTGCGAGTTTACGGGCTAGAGAGGTTGTTTCACGCACAACCGACTACACCCTTAAACTAACCCTTAGCTCAAGGGAGGACAAATCCCAAAGTCATTGAACTCAACGACACAGTAGAGCTGCCTCAAATCTTCAAAACCTAAACTCAAACTCAACCAATCCAAAACAAATAACGTAAGTCCTAACATGCAAACCTTGCTCAAAACTTAGCCAAACTACCTCTCAACAAGCTCATAGCAGCAATGACTAGCTAACCACAGGAAACTAAGGTCACAACTCAGCCGGACGCTCCGCCACAGGCGGTGGCAAGTGAGCCCCACGCGCCACCCCAAACTTCCGAATTAGGAGAAAATCACAACATAAAACTTGTAGATTAAAGCATGGTTAGTAACTTTGATACCTGGAGGTTCAACCAGTTTGGTCGGGATCGGCCGAAAAACGCCCCGAAACAATAACCAAACCTGCAAATCCGATGCCCAAACTTGGCTTTTAGGTCAATAAAGACGTATAAACATCACCAGAGGAAGGAGAGGAGCAAGACTCACCTAAACTTGGCCGGAATCGCCGTCAAAATCATCGGCTTTCAGGCGAAACAGCTGCAGCTCCGCCGTTTCGTGGCGGCTTCCAGGCGGTGCGACGACGAGCGGGACTACTCCAGAAACGGAGAGGACAACTGTGGGAGTCGAACGAGACCGGTGGTGTCCGGTTTGGTGGCCGGATGAGAGAGAACTCGGCCGGAGAAGGGAGGAGAGCGGAAGGAGATCGGGAGAGAGGAGAGAGAAGTGAGACGGTAGGTTTCCAAAAATAACTCCCCCACATTTTTCTACTTATACAGTTTCCAAAACCGGAAACTGACTTCCTCTTACCATAACTTTTTCATACTACCTCCGTTTCAGACGTGCCATATGTTTACGAACTCGTATCGACAAACTCTACAACTTTCAAGAAGGAAGTTTTCGAAGATAACTTATGGAAAATAAAGTCAACTTTTGGGCCTCTTAAAAGTCAAAGCACCTTAAAAAATTACTCCTGAAACTTCAACTTCGCACAGACTAAAGAATTTTCCTAAATAATCCTTCATTAATTATGGGAATAATACAAAGAAAATAAAATGAAAATCTAAGGTATTACATTGACTGTTGTTGATGGGATGGTGGATCCAGTGATTGAGGAGTTTTGGCCGGTTTCTGCTGGTAGTTCATCTGGAGCTACCTCTTCGGAGTAGTAGCATAAAAGAGATTTTTCTAGGTCTTTTTTACTTGTTTTTTATTCACCGGTTATTTGGTTACTTTGGTTACAATGCTTAGGTTTTTCTACGAGGTGCAATGCCTATGGTTTAATTACAATATATAAAAATTACCTAGAATAGCTTGGGGTTCTTAGGTGTGTTTCATGTTCATGCTCTTAATCTTAGTTTTTAAGACTTAGAGTATCAAAAAGACGAAAATGCACGATTCCAAAAAAAAAAAAAAAACCCAAATAGTATATAAGCAAGGAGAGTAGGAGTCGAGCTAAGGCCGCCAAAGCTTCCACACAGTTTCACTACACTCTCTCTCTGTCTATCTCACTCTCTCAAAGGTAAGTAGGCTCTTCAATTTTGCATGCCTTCCTTCTTTGTTTCTTCAATGATATCATGATTCTGTTTTTGAATTTATGATCCTTTTTTATGTCTTGGAATTTTCTCTTCACAGTCTCAGTTGAAGGGAAAGTTTGAGGAAAAACGCAGGAGCTGGCTGAGCTAGACTACCCAGTTTCGAATAATCACTCAGCCGCCAACCAGCTAGGTATCTTCTGAACATGAACTCTTGCTTGTGTACATGAATTCTTCAATAGAAGTTTGGAATCTGACAACCTTAAGTTACTCCTGTCTTTACCAAGTTTAGGATTGAAATAGACAAATGCTTTAGTCCTATGAAACAGAGGACAAGATTTGAATGACTTAACACGAGGAACAATTGAAACCGAAATGACTTATAAACTCTTATTACGAATTTCTGGGTTACATTATATAGATACCAAAATGATTTTCAAGGTCGCTTATGTCTGATTTGGCACTCATTGCACTGCTTATGTTCTTCTTGGTGACTACTCTAAACAAGGTTCCATATAGGTAAATTCACGTTTGTGTTAACCTTTGCTATTTGAGCATATAAAAAAGAAGATTCTTGTTTCTTTCTATATTAATGAAATTTGGTTGCTGAAATGTGATTTAGTTGTACAATTATAATATGCATTCTTGTCGGCAGCATGTGTTTGCTTTACCCACAATATGTTCAATGTATCACTCAGTACCAAGCAGTTGATACAACCCACCTTTTGTGTTCCCTCTCGCAAAGCATGACAATATCTGATATTTGCTCTGGATGTCCAATAGTCCACATTAATATAGTAGGGTTCACATCATTGATGTTTCTTTCCAACGTTTTAACTTTAATGTCTAAAGTTATTGATGTTTTTTTTTTGGACTTTAGGACTCCGGCACACTGCTAACATGAACTGGTTGCATCACCTTTAAGGAAAGCCTGAAAGGAATGTCTTGGAGCATCATTATCCAATAAAAACAGACTGATTCTACGAATCTCCTGCTATGGCACCTGCCCAACCATTGACAGACATTGACCAAGACTGTAAACCATGTATCAATGCAAAACTTGAACTCGATACAGAGAACAGAAGTTCCCTAGAAAACTCATCTTTGGAGGACATAAATTGTGTGACCAACTGTGATGACACTTCCATTAGGATGGAAGCTGTCCTGAATGGAAGAGACGAGGCTTTGATGTGCATTGCAGATGTGGATGTTGACATAGTTGAATGCAGAAATAATCATAACCACAGCTTGCTGGCTGAAACTGAAGACCCGGATGCAACTGAATATTCAAGCTCCTTTGCAGACACTGAGTCTGACACTGAGAATTTTTCTGGATTTAGTGAAGCTGAAGTGGAATCCCAGTTCTTTCCGGAAAATGGTTTGACATCTGCCTTTAATGCATTTAGTAATGCATTTCAAATGAGGTGTGTCACAGTTCTTACCGCATTTAGTCATTCTAATTTCTTACTCAGCATCTAGATGATATTTTCATACCAAATTCTGTTTGTTTCATTCTAGTGTAATATGTACAGTAGTTGTTCTTTTAGTTGTATGTTAAAAACTGTTACATGGCTTGTTGAAGATGCTAGTAAAGACAGTTTCCGTGAAGTTTGGCACAAAAAATAGTTCTTTTCATTGTCTTGAAGAGTAGCAATCTACTTTGTACATTAAAACTCTTTTACTAGATGGAAAATTTTATGGGTTGTTCTGACTGTCGAGCACACCTGAAAAACTGAGTGTACACTGAAATGGACACGGCCATCCATTCTCCTTAAGGATAGATGCCTACGCGGATGATCATCATTAGAATAAGAGGGCTGTAAAAGAAAGCAAACTAAATTTCTGTTTCCCATTTATTGAAGATATGAATTTCAAGTCTAGATTTTGCTTTCTACTAAATTGATAATTCAAGTTTTGACTTATTCTGACTAAACTAGACATGTAGCAACATGATCTGTTGACTTACTGTCCCAACTGCTTCTATTTCTATTTCAGGAAGAAGAAGTTGACAAATCACTGGAGGACCTTTATACGTCCTGTAATGTGGCGCTGCAAATGGATGGAGTTGAGAATTAAAGAAATTGAATCACAAGAATTGAATTATTCCCGAGCACTTGCAGCATATGATCAGAGAAAACATTCAGCATTTGATCAGTTTATATTAGAAGAATCTGGTTCAAAGTCATTGCCGTTTTCTTGTCAGTGCCTACGAATAAAAGCTACTAAGCGGAGGAAACGCAAGAGAATTGAAGAGACAACTGATATTGCATCTTATATATCACGTCATAACGCGTTTTCCTATTTTGGTGGGTGCTTCACTATATTTTTGTTCATTTGGTCTTATTCAAACTTCCTCCTGACATAACATTGTATGTGCTACAGAAAATAAGAGATCCGATCCTGATAGCACATCTCTGGGTGACGAATTTAGTAATGCAGGTAATAGTTTTTGTCTCGTGTTCTTTTTCATTGTATAACTTGAACGACATCAAGATATTATGATATACTTTCTGCACTAATATACCAAAAAAAAAGAAATGGAAAAAAAAATTGCAAGGGAAATAACCAATATGGCCAGTTGTTCAAAAAACATCCCATTTAGTGATTTAGATAAAGCTATTTTCTAATTCTCAATTCTTCAAAAAGAATTCTAACTCTCCAGCAGCAATGATCGACATTGGGGAATTTTTTTTACTGAAAAAGATAAAAAGATATCCATATATTGACTTTAAAAGGAATTAAGCCAATATTCCTTTTGTTTACTCTTGGGTAGCCATAAATCCTTTGGCATGTTAATCTGTATGATTCTTCATTCCTTCCAATCTGATCATTTGAGAGTTGCTATGCACCATAATATTTCCTTATTGAGCTACAATGTTTGTGTCTAGTTTTTTTTAATTGGAATCTTCAAGTTTTTCCCCAATAATTACTCGAAACTTATTTTGCCATTCGTGTCGGTTAGTAATCACAGAAGACAGTGCTGATCACAATGATAAGCTCAGCACAGCCGATGAGTGGTCGCTCCTTGAGTTTCGAGATGGTGATAAGTCCTTGGAGCACGTCCTTTGGAAAATTGAGACGCTGCACTCTTGGGTTCACAAGCTGAAGAATCAAATTGATGTGGTGATGCCCAAAACTGCTGCTATATTTTCTTCCTCCGAGAATTTGAGCATTCTTGTACCCTGTGATGGACAGGCCAGCTCTGCCCATAGCCCGGCTTTCTCTGCTGGCAATGGAGATGGAATATATGCTACAACTCAGCAAACTTCAGAATTCAATATTGGGGATCTAGTCATGCCTGAAAGTGTAGTTTCCAGTTTCGGGGAGGCTATGCCTGCTTCTGATATAATAGAAAGCTCTGTGGGACTACTGTCTGCTACTGATGTCATCTTACATCAGCCGCAGTTTAGTGATTCAAGTGAAGATGTAAGCATTCGCAACGAAGCTTAATTTATCATTTTCACCCTACCTCATGGCATTTCCGCATTCTTTTCACAGTTCAGATAATTACGTAAGATAAAATGGAAAATGTTTTACTGTTTGAATATGGGTTCATATATAAAGAGAAATCTCTCTATTTACATAAAGTGGGCAAAAATATGCTTTAGCCATTTATGACCTTATTATATTCATCTGTTACTCTTTCTTACATCATATTACATATATGATCAACTCTGTTAGTTGTCTAGTATGCAATATGGTAGGATTGACATACTGGATGCCACGTCTTAAACCCACTGCATGCCAACCTTTCTTGAACCAAATTAAGATGCCGTTCTTTAAACTGCATTCCTTTTGCATTTCTTACTGATCAGTACCCTTGAGGCGATTTCAGATTCTTTTGGGAAAAATAGAAACTGAAAATTTTTGTTTGCATATGTAGCAACTTCTGGGAATGTCTGGGAATTTAGTATATACCAATTATGCTGTTTTTCATATCCCCATTGATCAGTTCCCTTGTGGCAACTTCATAGTAATTTCCTTAACATGCTAATTGCATAAATAGCTGTGAGAACACCTTGTATCAGTAACTTATGAAGCCAATAATTAGGTCTTGTTTCTTTGCTTGACAATATTTGAAACCTAGGACGTATTTCCCGACCTTAGCCCTAACATATTAATTAAACTCCGTTATTTGCCTAATTTGAAATCTTGGGTTTGTTAAAATTTACAGATTGTGGATAATGTCTTGATATACAATGCGGCAGAAGGAGAGAAGCTCATGGTCCGAAGGATGGGAGATGAAACCAAAGAGAACCATCAGCAACAACCAGAGGAAGCCAAACCATCAGCAACTCCATCAACTGTAGAATCATGCTTAGGTTTAGATGTAAACTTTCCAAGAAACAAGAGAAAAAGAGGGGAGCGAAAAACCGGTTCAGATGTTTGGAGCAAGAAATGCTCAGGTGAGCCTGGTAGCCAATGAGTTGCTTCTCCCTTACTGGTTCTGGATATCCATGGAATTGTTCCCTGTAGTTCTTCACATAAGGCAATAGAAATGTTTGTTTTCAGTCATGTAGGATTATTGGTATCTAGATTTAGGGTGCTAGTGGAGTCTACAAACTGATCGTTATAGCTGACGTTTTCAAAGTGGTCAGCATTTGGGGTTCCATGGAACAAGAAGAAATTTGCTGGCACAAATTGTTCTGTATTATCTCTTCTAACTTAACTTTTTGGTGTAGTTTCAAAAAAAAAAAAAAACAGACACGCACACACTTATCAGTTTCAGTCTTGCACTAGTTTGAACTTTGAAGTTGGCAATATCACCCAACAGCTAAAATCAAGGATTTTGAATGGAGAGATCATCTACTCAACTATTCACAAGGTTTTGAATTATATGCTTCTCACTTCACATTTGGCTTAGTATATGTTTCTTTGACACTTCAATTGCGACCGAATTGTATTGAATAATTTCATATCAGGGTAAAACTCCTACAACCAGCAGCTCCTAGGAGCATTTGCATCATTGGAAAATAAGCTTCCTTGTCTAACTAAAAAATTGAGATGAACAATATGGAACTTCTGAATTTGCGAATGATATCTTGAATGTGAACTTCTCAAAGGGACTTGCATTATGCCTTGCTGTTGTTCATCAATAATTTTGAGTCACTTTCCACTTTTTTATTTGGTCGTACACTTTCCACTTGAATACAAGAATAGCTGCTCACCAAAGTTTGTTTAGTACCTTCCCGAAGAGCCATCCGAGCATCTTCAACAGCTTTTCTCATTTTCTTAAACTTCTCAATTTTGAGGAATATATAACTATTTTTAAGTTTTTCCATCCCATTTCCCAAAATGAGAATGAAGAAGAAAGAGAATCTCTCATTCTCCAAATTTGCAGCAAAACTTTAATCTGTTAACTACCAACACAGAAACTATCAACGTAATTATAATCTGTTGGACATTATAATTCTTTTTAACATGAACAGGATTGACTTTCCAATAGAAGAGGCCATGGCAACAGTTGAATAAGCACATTGCAAAGAACTAGTCCTTTTTAACTTGAAAAAGCAGCTTGCTTCTAGCAAATCACACGTAATAGCAAACACGAAAACCTTAGATTCTTAGCAATAATAGTAGCATCATGAATGTGTACAGTTCTCACATTATCCATCCAAACCCACCAGGCCATTATTGAAATGGAAAGAAATACGATCAGGAGTACAGTCCAAACATTCTGAGGAAAAGTGCAATGGCAGAAACGATGATCAATACTTCATTTGTTCCACTTCCCGTTTTCCCCTTTTGTTTTATCAATTTCTATTCAATACCATCTTCCTTGCAATACCCCAACAACAATGGGCTCTTCCTCAATTTCTCATTCACACCATTTCATGTCCTAAACTCATAAACCAACCTTCAACTTCTTTGTTTTTGGTCGAACCATCTGCTGCTGCTTACTACTACTAGCTACCTGAAGGCATATGCATCATACTAACAGGCCTCGTGAAAGTGCTAGTTTTTCGACTGGAGTGAGAGTTTCAGTAGTTCTTCATTTCAATGTCAGTTCTCCTGGTAATTGACTAGCTAACATATACCAACTGCACACACATAATTGACATTAAGAATCAAATCATACATAAAAAATTTAATGATGCATATAATCACATAAGCTATACACTATAGACGTATGAAATGATACAAAAAGTACTTTTGGTGAAGTATGCTACGCGTATGTGCGTTTCAGAGCAACCATTTTGTTCTATACATTACAATACTTCAATCCCGATTGTCTTTATCCATCCGGGGTAGGGGGTATGAATTATTTAGTATGAGATCTAAAGAGTTCCCAACTTAATCGAAACTGATAGAGCAAACTTCAAAGTCCTCCAGCTAACTATAAGAGCCTTCTCAGATATCAATACAGTATTCTTAGCAACCTAAATCAAATAAATCGTTCAAAGCAACATACAACATGTGAAAGCCATAAAATAATTATTCTCAGGGTCTTAGCAAATCAAGCAATTAAAAAAGACACAACTCTTAATCAAGCCGCAAATGAAAATCAAGAAAATTTACTTAGATAATGTGATGAGAGAAGAAGGGTTGAGAGAGAGAGAGAGAGACAGAGCAAGAGAGAGGGAGAGTAAATACGAACCTGAAGGAGAGAGCTGGAGGATTGTGGCGTGCTATGCTGTGTTGATACATTGGACCGTGATTTCATTTATCGGTTATAGGGGAAGGTTCAACACCAAAGTATTCATTTTTCAAGAGTGAATATTGTTGATTTAAGAGATGTTCGCTTGTGCCAAAAGTGGCGCTCACAATGTTACCTAACACAACATTACCTCATGCTATCTAATCTTATGGGAATGAGGCAGAACTCTGAGAAAAGAATAAATGTTCATTACTTCTCCCATTTTAAACTTCATAATGGTACACAGTTACAATTTCCAGTCAATAATGAGTCTCACAGCTGAGCCAATTCTGGATAATGACATTACGTTTAAAGACAGACACATACAAACACTCATGTAACTAGAAAGATAACTACCATATATGCTACAGGATGATTGTCTAGTGTTCACAGAAAAGATGACTCAAGTCACTCAACACACTACCAAAATTAGAATTACTGAAAACTGGCCTTAGTCAAGCACATAGATCCTAGAGGCAATGTCTTGGACCAACCAATCAAATCCTTCGAGCAGTCCCTCACCCGTGTATGCACTGCAGCCAACAATATTCCAGTGTCGAGTTTTATCCATAGCCTCCAAGTTCAAAACCTAGGCATGAGTATAAGAGAAACTATAGTTGATACTAATGATTGAAAAACTAAAAATAGGGTTTAGGGTTTAGGGCAAAAAGGAACAAAAATGTTTCATCAAAATGTAGTCAAAACCAACTTGGAGGACCTAGAGAACTTGATGATGATCAAATCCGCTAAAGATTATGGATCATGATGCCACAAAAGATCATCGACAATATGTAGTCATTTAAAGTGATAAGTAATCCACTTAACTAATAACTCAACGAGTTGTATGAACGTTTCAAGAAACGCTCAATGAGTGCATTCCATAGTACATTGTGGTCGTTACTTTTTGCACAGATTGTCATTGAAGGCTTTTGTCGATGTGGCGCGTTAAAGACTTTGAACGCATGAGATGTGAAATCTCAGCATCTAGGCTTGTTAGCCTGGGGGTCAAAACATGTGGTTTAATCCTTTCCAATGAAAGGTTCCACAGATACCAAACGAAAATTCGCTTTAGGCATCGAGTACGTCAAAACTCAAAAGAGCAGAATGTTACATTGCTCTTGCATACAAAACCAAGCTGTTATGAGACTCGATAGAGGTCATAAACAATTCTTTTAATGATTTGTCCTACGGATTGATCACACACAATTTGGAAAAGCCACGAATTGATCAAACATAATTCGGAAAAAGACCTCGGATTGATCAAACACAATCTAGAGAAAGGTCGAGGTTGATCATACACAACCTTGACAAGGAAACAAGAGTGATCAAACACACTCTTGACCTGCGAATAAAATTCTGGGATTTTGGTACCTGCACGCATAAAATCCCAAGCATAGAATGAAGATGGAGAAAAAGATTTTATCCTCCCCGAGTTATTGAACTTGGAAAAGTTAGGGGGTTTCAAAACATATCTTTTGAAACTTCAAATACTTGAAGAAGTCAAAAATTGTAGTCGAAGAAAACCAAGAATCATCAGCAGACGGGGCCAAAGGATTGGCAACCGGTGATGTAGGACGACGGCCGGGAAAACGGACGGCGGCGGTAGTCGGACAGAGGAGCCGAAAAACACTTTTTACGGTTTCAGAAAACAAATAGTGGGCTATTAGTTCTTGGGTTAGAACAAAGTGCATGATAATGTGATGAATGATAAGTGTAGAGACAAAGATAACAAGAGAATCATCATCTTATTCATTGATGAGAGCCCTTTATATAGGAAATTACAAAATACCAATATGGTAATGATAAGAAATACATAATCATATTCTAACTACATATCCTGATAGCATAAAACCAACACACGTATGAAATATTTTAGAAAAAAAAAACCTAATTAAAAAACCCTGTTTAAAACCCTAGTATTTATTCACTCGTTTCTCTCAGATACTCAGAAGCTCTGTCACCACACTATGGCTCAGTTGAACTCCATGTCCGCTTGCTTGCCCACCAACTTCGCCTTCCGCGTTCCAAAATCAGGTACACTGTTTTTCTCCGGAAACAAAATTGTGGGTTTAACAATGGGCTGATGGAGTTGAAGAAGATCATCAAAGACCGAAACTTTTTTCTCAACTTGTTTTCAGTGAAACCAGAATCAGTTCGGATGCTTAAAGTTTTTATCTTTTTGACATTTTGAGGAGAAATTAATAACACCCAGAAAAGTTGATGCTTGAGTTTTGAAAGAGAAGTGCTTGGATTGCGGTGTGATTATATGTCCTGATATCAATCCATTGCTGTTTTATGTTTTCGAATGAGCAGGGTTGAATTTATGCCATCATGGAGTTGCCTCTCAAAGGAGCGAATCGTTTCAAGAGGTAGAGCTATCTCTTTTAGTAATGCCTTGTGTTATATATAGTCATATGGATTTTCGCTTTGCTTTGTAGTAGTATTCGGATATTTCTGTATTGTTGGCCTTGAAAGATAATTTTATTACTTGTTTCTGCAGTTGGGGGCGAGAAAGAGTGAGTTACAGGGCATGGCATTTGCGGGGTTGAGTACCAATGGAGGTGTAACTAGAGCTCGCAACCTAGGTGAGTCATGCATGTCATTGTTTCTCTAACAAATTTATAATGAGATCCACGCATTCCTGCGTTCGAGTAATTGATGCCGGATATTTATATATGGATGCATGCAGTTATTAAAGCAGCGCTGCCTAGTTACAGCGAGACAGAAGTAGCTGGATCTATAAACGGAAGAGGATTGCGTGGCAAATTGAACAAGGTTGTTCTGGCCTATAGTGGTGGTTTAGACACATCAGTCATTGTCCCATGGCTAAGGTGTGGTCTTTGTTTTTGTAAGCACATCGGCACCTATAGTAGACATCAGCCATGCATTTGATACTTGCATAAGTGTTCAAATTCAGCAACAACCATCTTTCTTTTCTGTTTCACTATGCAATGTTTTCAATAAGTTCTGGATGGTATGATTGTAATGAAGCATATGAGTGTGTGTGGTGGGGGGTTGTTAACATAGATTTGAAAAACAAAGTGGGTTGTTTTCAATAAGCTGATTACAATGTGATAATCTATATAAATGTAGAAATGAAAAACGAAAAGCTGTCTCCACTACCCATCTCTCATCCCAAAACCTCTCCATTTACCTATTAACCACCAAAGCATTAACACAGCAATAGTGTAGTAATACCAAGAATAGACTTTTTATTTGGGTCTTTCTTATGTTACCTCCTCCCCTCTACTAAATTTCTTGGAATTTCTAAACACTATTACCTTACACTCAGTGTTAATGCTTTATTGTAACACATTGCATATGTTGTTTCACATATTTTCTGAATACAAGCTTATACTTCTGAGTCAATAGTATGCCATTATTGATCTGTTCAATTACTTTTTATTTGCAGGGAGAACTATGGCTGTGAAGTTGTTTGCTTCACTGCCGATGTCGGTCAAGTAAGTTTGGCATAGCAACATCTATTTCAGATCTAGCTCATGTTGTTTCAAGCAATGAATTTAAGGTGGTAATTGTTGGTTCGGACTTTTATGCACTCCCTTTTCTAAAATTTTAGGGTATAAAAGAATTGGACGGTCTGGAACAGAAGGCCAAGGCGAGTGGGGCTTGTCAGTTAGTAGTGAAGGATCTCAAGGAGGAGTTTGTAAAAGACTATATATTCCCTTGCTTGCGAGCTGGTGCAATCTATGAGAGGAAATACTTGCTGGGGACCTCAATGGCTCGTCCTGTTATTGCTAAGGTGCTATTTATGTTGGTTTTGTTATATATTGTTTGCCTTTGTTCATTGCTAATTGCACAGCTGAATCAAATGAAAATAATCCTTTTGGAGCTCTTGATAATTGCGTTTGCTCTACCTGGAACAGCTCTCTCTGTTTCAGGTAGAGTTGATTATAGCTTTAAGTAACTGATTTTCAGAACTTTCCAGGTTATCTATTTTTGTCTCAGTTCTGACGTGTCATGATATATCTATATGACATTCTGAAAACAGGCCATGGTAGATGTTGCCAAAGCTGTTGGAGCTGATGCCGTAGCTCATGGATGCACAGGGAAAGGAAATGATCAGGTATGTTTTGCACTTAAGCTTTAATATTACACCATCTCACTTGTTTCTCTTACACAACCTTTCCTATTTCGATCTGTTCAGGTTCGGTTTGAGCTGACATTTTTTGCTCTTGACCCCAAACTGAAAGTGGTGGCTCCATGGAGGGAGTGGGACATTACGGGTAGAGAAGATGCTATTGAATATGCTAAGAAGCATAATGTGCCTGTTCCAGTGACAAAGAAATCCATATACAGCAGAGATGGGAACTTATGGCACCTTAGTCATGAGGTAGTTTTTTACAGCTGTGTTTCAATTTTGTTTTTGTTAGTTCTGGATACATGCATCTTTCACTATAAAATCTCGGGTGGTATTTTGGAGCTAGAATTATAATTTTAGGTTTAGGTTTTGTGACTGGTGCATTTATGTGGTAATAATATATTGGTGTTGGTACCAGTTCAATACTCCCAGTTGACAGTTATGCTTGTCTTCAATATGATCAGTCTGATATTTCCTTTCCCTTTAACTGATGATTAAAAAAGGTTGCAGTCTTGTACAGACATTGGATATTCCCTGAATATTGAGGACATGAGTGTTTTGGTTAAGGCAGTTTAGAGTATGTTTGCTTGACGAGTTTATATATTAGGAGAAATGTATCAAATGATGCCCTCACAAGTGAACTACATTGCAAGTTTAAGTCTTTGGCAATGGTTTTTGGTTTGATTGGTTTAATCTTTTGGGTCATATTACTTGCTGTTTCAGTTCTGAATTGTTATCTTCTCTTTAATCGAAGGGTGACATTTTGGAAGACCCAGAAAATGAGCCAAAGAAGGATATGTTCATGTTAACCATCGATCCAGAAGATGCACCAAACATACCCGAGTAAGTTGTGATTCCACTTTGTTTTAGCTCTTTCTTTAACTGCTAAGTACATTTTCTTAATTGCTAAAAAAGAAAAGAGAACATTTTCTTAAACATGCTCCCATTTTCGTATAGGTATGTAGAAATCGGGATCGTTTCAGGAATTCCAGTTTCAGTCAATGGAGAAGAGCTTTCACCGGCTTCTTTGCTTACAAAGCTTAATGAGATTGGCGGAAGGCACGGAATTGGACGTATCGACATGGTTGAAAACCGTCTTGTTGGTATGAAGAGCCGTGGAGTCTATGAAACTCCTGGTGGCACCATCCTATTCGCTGCTGCACGGGAGTTGGAATCCTTAACTTTGGATCGAGAAACAATACAATTTAAAGACACAAGCGCCCTCAAATTTGCAGAGCTGGTCTACGCAGGCAGGTGGTTTGACCCACTTCGTGAGTCCATAGATGTATTCATGGAGAAAATCTCTGAGACGACAACGGGATCGGTAACTCTAAAATTGTACAAAGGCTCGGTCACTGTGACTAGCCGTAAGAGTCCATACAGCCTGTATAGGCAAGACATCTCCTCATTTGAGAGCGGAGATGTGTATGATCAAGCTGATGCAGCTGGGTTTATTAATCTATATGGTCTCCCCATGAGGGTGCGGGCAATGCTCAAGGAGAGGAATGACCAATGAGGCACATAAAATTGTGAAAGAGTGATTATATCATTTGGCTACGGCTATACAGATCATCAACCTTTGTCCGCGATTTAGGTTCATTTGTATTGTCCTTAGAATAAACCAAGGATTGAGTTCCATTTGTACACTAGTTTTTATACTAATTTCTAGCCTTTTTCTTTTCTTTTTCTTTTCAATACTGGCATCCAGATCCAACCAAACATTGCACTCTAGACCAAGTTTCAACTTTCATTGTTAATTATGGAAGATTATATGCCTAAGATCAACCTGCACCAATGATATTAGGGTACGTATTCATCAAGAACTTAAGATCCATATACCTTATGCAAAATTGCCTAGTATATTCGATTAATCAAATTCACTGATGGTATTGTTATTATTGACTCATTGTAGGCATGCATATATAGTGGCTAAGCATAACAATGACAAGGAATAAACTTTGGAAGCTTTGGGACATGCAATAGATGATCAAATTGGCTCCAAGGCAACCGTGCACAGATCACGCTTGATATGCGCCTCAGCAACTTGACCTCATAGACCAAGGACTTGGCTGCACGTCCCCCACCACCGGCTGATAAACTACATCTGCGTGCATTGCAGCATTGGCTATGGTTGCTGCAGATATGATGTTATGACATTCCGGCCATTTGTTCTATTTACTTACATTTAAATATTTTACGTAAGGGCAACAAGGGAATATTCACAAAAAATGGCAGTTGTAAGGTGAACTAAGCATTTAGTGGGATGAAACTAGCCGCACAAAAAAAAAAAAAACCTCTAATCTCTTGCATGAATTATGAATACAATTTGAAACATATTAGATGAAGTAAAACTAGTGATTTTACCTAAATATCGTATCTAAGTTTATTATGAATTTCTGATACGTGTATCGATACATACATCTAAATATCTTTTACTTTCCTATTGGGTAATTGATGGTTGAAGATTTCAAGAAATCAATTTCATTATTTGGTTAGGAGAATCTTGTCCTAATCCTAATAGAAATTTGATATTCCTGATACGAAAATAACAACGAACCTAGCTTTATAAATAAGAGGTTCAAGTGAATCTCTGTGGTCTTAGTCTTGACTAGACTCAAGTTCTCACAATGTATATCAAACACCCAACCATGTTAGGTAAGAGGGCAAGTTAAGTTTACACTATCGAAAACCTTGTTATACGTCCCAATATAATAATTTGTAAACATTCTGATGTCTCCTGATCACAGTTGAAGATCCCGTACATTGGAAGCCCAAATTGTCCCACAATAGCTTTAAGAAGTTTTTGGTCGCCACATCTGGCATTCCCTTTCCTGTGATGATTATGCATGGATAATCTACGTAAAACTTACTTTACATGAGATCATTACGGAGGATATTTTATGATCATGCAAAGTAAGTTTTATGTTGATTATTCATTCATCACTGGAATGAGAATGCCTGACACGGCGATCAAAAGATTCTTAAAACTATTGTGAGACAATTTTGGGCTTCCAAAATATGGACTTTTCCACTATGATCGAGCAGCACCAAAAAATTAACAAATTATATTGTTAAACAAAGTCTTTGATAGTGTAAACTTAACTCCCGTATATGACATGGTCGGGTGCAAGGATTAAAATCTCTGCGATATATCCGATATATCTTCCGATATCTCCCTTTTTCGAAGGACCGATATATCTTTAGGGGTCAATATCTTATCTTCCACCGTATCTACGACATTTCCCCGATATTTAGGAAATATCCTCAAATATCACCGATATTTAGGAAATATCTCCGATATTTAGGAAATATCTCCGACATTTATAATATTTTCGATATATCACTGACATATTAAAAAAATATCTGTAAAAAATTGAAATGTTATCCGGAAGAGAAGTAACTAATTCCCTCGAGGTGTATCCCAATGACGAGTGGTGGTCTCGACTTGAAACTGCAACTGCCAATGGAATCAACGTACAAAGGGTATTATCTGAAGAAGTTGTTGGAAACCCAGAAGATAATTTAGACAGTGATGATGCATGGGGCGGCATAGCAACTCCAGATAGTTCAGATGATGATGAAGATGGTGGAAGCGGAAAAGGTGGTGGAAATACTGGCACCGGGTTTGTATATGGACAATCTTCTACAGTTGGTGGATTGAACAATTTTTCATCTGAAGAAAATTACGATCATGCCTCCCATGATCATGGTTATAGAAGTATTAGGTATGGAGCGCAAGAGGATACCATGTATGGGAGGAGGACTAGAGGTCCAAATGATGATCAAGATGTTGTTTCAGTTGCGCTAAGTTTTGATTCTATCAATTTAGGTAGTGGGACTGGAACCTCAAATGAATCCCAAGAAGGCAACAATCAATATGGCTATAATGTTTATGGCTATAATCAATGCACGGAAGTCAGTGATCAGTCATCCAGTTTTCATCATCCTTACTATCCACTTATAAGGGGAACAGTTGGCAGCTCCAAAGACATATATGATTATCATATTCAACACTACAATTTGTACTATATGAGTCATATGTCTTGGTCTGATTATTGTACTTTTGTGGATCAGCGTGTGTCTTATGACTCTTATCAATAACCTAGATTCGCATTCTGGATGTAGATGAAGTTGATATTTGTAATATTTATATATAAATCTAATAAATTAAATATTTCAGAAAAAAAATTCTTCCCAAAATACCGATATTTTTTTCCCGGGTTTCCCCGATATATCCCCGATATATCTGAAATCTCCCTTTTTCAACGGATCGATATATCTACCGATACCGATATTTTAATCCTTGATCGGGTGTTTGGGCGAGTGATATATACTGTGAGAACTTGAGTCACGACGATATGTACACCGTAGAGAGAATCTTTTGGAAAAAAAGTTTGTGATTTAGAAGAACGTATGAGGCAACCCCACCCCCCGCCGCCTGACAATTCAACCTTGGCAATCCTGCAAATTGGACCGTAAGCCTTCTGTGGAAGCAAAACCCGCCAATTCTGCTTGGAGGAATCCTGTCCTTAGATGTTAATAGCTGCTAAACTTCTGGTAATTCACTAAGGGCAATGATACTCAATACTACTACTTATATGCGCTCATGTTCTCAATCATATCTTGTGGAATCAACTACAGGAGAGCTTTTGCACGTTCGAAGATTTTACAAAGAGAATGGGGTCAGTTGACAATGCCTGTGACTCTCACTTTCGAGGTTTACAAGTTGGTATTTGATGACAGTAAATATGTTGTGCAGCAGGTGAAAACCCTTGGAGTTGGTGACAATCAGTAGATGTCTGTTTCGGCCTCAAGATTCTCTTGGTGCAGACCAAACTCCATATAGTGCACAAGTGATTTGATAACTGTGGAAGATGCTTATCTAAATTTTAATAGTTGTTGCCAATGTGATATGAGGATTTTCAATTTAGAGGAGGGAACTACTGCTCCTCCACAATGTTACCCTTAGCATTCTTCAGAAGAGCGCATATCAGAACCTGCAACTTGGATTCTGCCACCAATTAATGGTCTCTGCTAGCTCGCTCTCCTCCTTGCTGTTTGATATTGTTTATAATAGTATGGCATCCAACTCTGTGGCATCAATCATGTTGAGTGTACTATGGGAGGTCTGAGTTCCTTCCCCAACAAACAGATGCTGAATTGATTTCATCATTGTTCTCCAGATGTGCTTGTTCAGCTTCACAACCCTTTATAAATCGTAATTGATATCATAGTTACAGTGATTTTAGTAATTGTTGCGTCTTTGACTAGTTGCAGAACAAACATTAAGACATCGCATAAACTTGCACATAAATTTGCACATCAAGAAGTGTACTCGGAGACAGCAGTAGCATGGAAGATTGTCTGTGGAGATATGTGGTTGCATCACAAATAATAGCAAAAACATACAAGCCTTGGCTACACGTAGCTTTCTGTCTCCCTAAACTAGCATAGCCAATTACCCATCCAGGTCCAAGACTCCAAGACTATGAGACCCTAAAGGGACAAACTTGAAGCTCTTAAGCACCACTGCAACAACTCTAAGCCACATGAAACTCCGATAATTGTTACTTAAATGCACTGTGTTCACCTACAAGCAGTCTCACCATCTACAAGAGTCATCACTGCCACCACCTCCGTCATTCAACGTAACAACACCTCCACCTGCAAATTCCAGCTTTGATAAGAATACCCCGTCGCTAATAACACTACACCTATCATATTCATCTATATCCTTTTCTCATCCAATCCAAAATCCCATGACCATTCCCACCATTTTCACTTATAACCAACATTCGCCACCACATCCTTCTTTTTCCTGTTCCGATTTCACCAAGCGCAGTAACATTGTCCTTAAACTGAAAGGACAATAAAATACATCATACTACATTTTAATGCGGTTCTTAAACTGATTACTAATAATGAAGAACTGACACACAAAATATCCAAAAGTCTAAATATAACTAGCAAGCTACAACCAACAATTGATGATCTAAACAAACTGTTGGGGTACTCTACTAACTAAGGCACCTCCGAAATCTAGGCTAGTCTGTTTGGGCAAGTAGATTTCACGTGGGAGCCCAACCTCAGTAATTATTTCGATTTTAACCGACACAATTCCAGAGCACATAGTGAAGGGTAAATAGTCACCCAATTTGTGTGATAGGTGGTGGTTTTCGTGGGTTCAGGTGTTGAAAACATCAGAAAGGAGGATCAAGTAGCAGAAAGGAACTTCAGTCTTGCTAAATTGACAACTAGATTATAGGGAAGGTGAAACTCAACAGGATTCCTCACTAGTAGAAGAAACTCAATGCCACAAGTCCTTTCTAAATGGCGGGAGTCAATAATTGTAACAATTCCTTTCTAAATCGCAGTGAAACACTGACACTACATGTTCTGATATATTTTCAGTCATACCATCAAATCCAAGTACATCACTAGTGCAGAAGTATACATTCTTAAGTTCTGACCTAATTTAAGAATTACACTACCACCTTGCAACATTGAAAAAGATTATAAAAAAAAAAAAAAGTTCAATGCTACGTCTTGCAAAACTCTGTTAAATACCGCGATAGTAAAAGATAAACCACATCAATACCAGGACCAACATATCCATAGATTAAGGAATTCACAAGTGCAATACTATAACAGCTCACAAGAAATGAGAGAATTCCGTTCTAAATTTGATCAAGAATGGTGATCGAGAGACAAAGTAAAATAAAATTCCGATACAATAACTCGCAGACCTATCTGCTTTAACAACTATAAAAGAAATACATAAAGAAAATCGGAAGAATAAGTGTGTGTGTTCGATGGCAAAGTCAGTAGTACAGCCTTGGAACTCTTCCTGGGGAATTCTATGTTTGCAGGGAGCCTAATAAGACATAGCTCTCGTTCCTAAAGTCCTAAATCACAATAATATTTCTCAGTAGCGTTGAATTGCTGATGATATATTAACTACACTAACCACTTAATCCAATAGTGCGTGCATAATAATATTCAATAAAAACTCAATCAATATGCATGTATGACAGTTACTCAGAGTACCTTGTGATTTCTATCAACAGATTGTTATGTTTCAGTTTGATGCACATTGATCAACCTAAAACCTGCAGCTTTCCATGTCAAATTTTAGATGTTGATATCTACTACTCAAATGACCGATCGGTTACTTCATTTGGGAATTATATGACTAACAAACTGCAGCCCTGGTATTATTAAAAGGGAAGAAGCAGGGCTGCCTTCAAAGCTTACACACTCTTTTAATTTTTCTTTCAATTCTATATGGGCATGTCTTAATAATAATGTCCTGGGTGCAAAGTCACATAAAAAGCAAAACTTGGTATGTAAAAATTAAGGGTCTGACAAAAGAAAACAAGCGCAAGGATATAATTATGTTTGCAATAAGAGAGAAGACAGCTAAAAACTCTAGCAAACCTATGAATAGAGTACATAGAAACAGCTGTCATTGATACATAAAACATCTCTCAAGACTTATTTTCCTTTTGGCATTCATCTCTTAAGACTTAAGCACAACATAAAACATCTCTCAAGACTTATGTTCCTTTTGGCATTCATCTCAAGACTTAAGCCCTATAATTAAGTGAATCAGGAACAAAGAAAACAAAAAAAAACAAAAAAAAAGAAAGAAAAGCTTCAGATGAACACACCTCAAAAACTGGTTCTCTTTCAATGAAAGGTCCACATAAGAGTTAGAATGCAGTCATTCCCATGAACTTGGAGCATCAACAATCTCCTCATGCACAAAGACTTAACTGCCACTTCTGTGGTATACTTAGTTAGTGATTAATAAGCAGTACAATATGGTCTGGCACAAGTTTAGAAGGAAATATTTTATTTCTAATGTCACAAACTCAAACAATACTATGAAAGCAAAAAAGAGCAAAGTCAACAACATGAAACATCAAAAAAATTTGGAACTGATCAAACTATCATTCCTCATGCAAATGCGTTCATTCCAACTTTTAAAACATCAGTAGGCTCGGCGCATCCCTTTTTTGGGCTTCTTTACGAAGCTCAATCGGATTTGCTTAAGACGCCTCCTCTTCCTTGCCATCTTCTCAGGAAGGGTTTCCCTCGTATTTTCCTTCTTAGCCTTCGGTTTCTTCAAGTATTTGGGATCCACCTGGTATGTCTTGTGTGTCACAGGCACCCCTTTCTTTTGCGCCACATTAAACAGGGCAGTGGCTCTATCAGCACTGTTATGAGCATACAACTTTCCCATCAGCAGATCGTAAGTTTTGATCCCGGGCTCACATCCATCCTGTTTCATCTTCTTGAAAACAGACAAAGCATGATCAATCCTCTCAATGCCACACAAAATCTTCAGAAACCCAAAATAGGCCTTCTTATCAAGAGCCTCTCCAAAGCCTGCTGATTTCATCCTATCAATCATTTCATCTCCCTCCCCAACTCGAGCTGCCTGATACAAGCTCCTGATCAGTTCAAGAAACGTAGTCTTGTTCGGAGAACACCCCCACTCCCCCATCCTATGAAACAAATTCAACGAGTCGTTGGTCTTCCTAATCTTACACAAATTAGTAATCAGCACATTGAAAGTCTCCACATTTCTCGGCACCCCATGATAGTCCATATCCACCAAGATCTGCTCCGCCTCAGAATGCAGCCTAAACGGATCCTTCTTCCTGCAAAGCTTACAAACACAATCCAGAATAGCATTGAAAGCACTAGTTCCAATCTCGAAGCCTCCCCTATACATCTCCCCAGCCAATCTCCTAGCCTCATCAAGCTTCCCATCCACACACCACCCCTTAATAAGCAAATCACACATATACTCATCAGGGAAAAACTCATTCACCAAACCTTTCACCATCTTCTCAGCATTACTCGCAAACCCGTATTCGCAAAGCTTCTCAACAACCAATCTCAGCGCCGCCTTGTCCCTCTTGATCCCATACTCCTCCTCCATCTTCTCAAACATCGAAACCGCCTGCGCCGGCCTCCCAGCTCTCACCAGCCTGTCAATGGAGGCAGCTAGGGTTTTCGGCCCGGCGACGTCACGCGAACTGAGAATGACGTCATGGGTGGCTTTGAAATCCTTCCTCCGGCCGAAATAGTCCACAAAGTAGGAGAGGGTCTCGTCGGTGTGGTCGAACCTAGGGTTGTGGATGAGCCATTGGTTGAAGCCTAGAACGGCGCGGCCGGCTTCTTCGGAGAGATTGAGGACGGAGAGAACCAGAGAAGGGGTAGGGGTGACGTTGGGGAAGCTTGATTGGAGGGCTTTGGTGACGTCAGCACATTCGGGTTGTGGTTGATGGAGAAGGTGAGAGGAGATGGATTGGGCTAACTGGGATTCGTCGAGGGTTGGTGAGGAAGAAGAAGATGAGAAGGGTTTGGAGGTGAGAGAGAAACGGGGAAGAGAGAGGAAGTGCGAGGTGGTGATTGGATTGGGGGTATGGCGGGTGGGGTTGGTTGGGAGAAATGGGATGGGGGTTTGGTTGAAGGTTGGAGACGGAGAGGCGGAGGTGGAGAGAGAGCGGAGGAGGAGGAGTCGCCGGAGTTGCAGAGACGGCAAAGACCTCATTTTTAGTCTCCAGAGAGAGTCACTCACAGTGAGGTTCAAGTGTTTCTGATTTGAAGCAAGGGTTTAGGGATCCGAAAAGGTCTGACCCGACCCGACATGAAACTGTGTGTGACAATCCTAATTGCCAAAATAGGAGAACCTAATCCTAATTTCATAGAGAGTCAAAGAGGAAACTGTACAACGTGAAGTAAGCGTTGCGAACCAAAACTGTTTGGTTTGTAGGTACTAACCAAAACTTGAACCCAAAGCTTCAGTTCAGAGGCTTCTAAACAAACGAGTTTTTAACCTCATCGGGCGACATCCATGACTAGGCTGGTCTATTGACTACGCTGACGTCACATGGTCGTGCTACCGGATGAGAACCATTCGAGTTTTCAATTCGGCAGACTCTTGCTTTGGATTTGGTTCGAAGCTTGAAAGAGAGTTTGGGCTGTCAGTTTGTGTAGAGATCGGTTGGATGGTCGTCCAAGGTTGTCCAGGGCTACGTCGATGCATGAGATCATTGTTGGGATGGGTTATGGCTATTTTTGTTGGGATGTATCCCTTTGAAGCCTCTCGGGGGTTTTAGGGGTTTTCACCCAATCTAGAGATAATCTTCTTTGCCTACTTGCCGAACAATAGAAGTTAAGTTCTAAATTCTCTAATTTCTTAATATTTCTCGTTGTACTCCAATAGAAGTTATATGTCTGGATGTAGTATATCATATTTTGAGGTAACTTAAGATGGCACATGAAAAAGGTTTGTTGTTTGAATAAAAAAGGATGATTTGGAGGTTGTAGGTTACACAGATATGATGATTGGGCTGGTGATAAGATTGACGGATGATCTACATCTGGGTATTTTGTATTTGTTGGAGGAAACCTTGTTACTTTGGCATAGTAAGAAACATAAAGTTATTTCTAGATCGTGTTGAGGCAGAGTTTCGAGGTATGTCACATGAAATTTGTGAGATGATATGGATTCGTAATGTGTGAAAGAATTGAGTTTTAACCTCAATAAACCTATGGACTTGCATTATGATAGCATGTCTGCTATTGAAATTGCTCATAATTTTGTTCAGCATAATCGAACTAAACATGTGGAGGTTGATCGACATTTCATTAACAGAAAAATCATATGTTTCCTTTACGTGTATACGAAAGACCAATTAGCAGATATTCTCATGAAATGGGTGTCAAGGAAAATGTCTGACAACTCGATTGACAAGTTGGGCATAATTAATATATCTATGCACCAACTTGAGGAAGACTGTATATGAATATGTAAATATTTACTTTCCATTCCTTGCATGATCAATATATATTTTGTATAGTTGTAGGAGATATTTTTCTATTAGCATTATGTATGTATCTCTATATACAGTTTCTATCTAGAGTAAAGTTTCACTTTGAAATTAACGTGTGAAGTTCCTTATTTGACTCACTTTTCAATCATATTTTCACATCTCTATCGCTCAGTTTATTGATACTAATGAATAGATTATTGCTGTAAAATTTCATCAAACTTAATGATTGTTAAGGTACCGAATTAGATTAAATCAACGAACAGACCATAAATCTGTCTAACCAGAACTGTTTGTGTAAATAACGATTATGAAAACCTAAACGATCATCAAATTTGATGAAACTTTGCATAAGTGATCTATGCATTGGGTTTTACCAACTGAACGGTGCAGATGTGGAAATATGTCCGAAAAGTAGGTCAAATAAGAAATATCACAAGTTAATTTCAAATTGAAGTTTCGCTCTTGATAAGAACTGTCTCTATATATACCTCCTATTCAGAGAAAAATAAAGTATCAAACCATTACAAAGCATATCAAATTATATTTTTCTACTAATTAATGTCTCTGGTGGTCTAAGGGTTACCCCATATAGAATATGTAAAGTTTTATATTCTTTTTTTCATAAATAAATTAACTAATTAAGGCAGGGTTTGATTTGGTCAGTTGTCTATTTTGACAGTCTCGTGATCTTTTTATTTAAGTACATATAGAATAAGGTGTGTTCTGGAATGTACGCAGTACCTTGAGTACTGTGGCTGTCTGGACCACATGTCAAGCAGCGGGTGGAGAAATTTTGGCGCGTGTTGTGCATGACTCTCGGTAATTCTCCCTCCGCGAACAAGGTAGTGGAGGTGGGTAACTTTCTGAACAGTAAAGAGGAAGCTTTACATCGGGTATATTTGCTTGGCAGGAGAATCACCTAATTACATGAAAGTGGAGAATCCCGTCTGAAGATATGAAGAGGTAGACCGAAATCTAGAAATGGGATTCGGCGGTCTTCTGCTGGGATGACAACGAGGAATTGGGTAATGAGGTAAATCTTTGCGCTATTGTTGGGGTCATTTTGAACGGGTCTTAATCGCGTAGCCCCCTGTTGAATATTATCATGCGAGCTGGGTAGCAGTTCGCCTGCAAAGATGACCTCGCTGATGCCCTAAAGCAAAGGCGAGATGACTTCGCGTCAAAGCAGAAGCCCTAAGGCGGGGCGAGGTGACTTCGCGTCAAAGCAGAAGCCCTAAAGCAAAGGCGAGATGACTTCGCGTCAAAGCAACAGTCCTAAGGCGAGGCGAGGTGAGATGACTTTGCGAAGAAGAGGAAGTCGAAGCGAGGCGAGATGGCTTCCAGACGAGGCGAGATGGTAGCATGACAAATGAAACAAAATTAGAGTCCCCATGGGAGACGCGCTTGGCGCGTGCTTCTTATGAAATGTAATTTCACCGCTTGATAAAGTCAAACGACAGCTGCAGTACTCAGAGTACTGCGTACACAGCATCTCGTATTTCCCACGTAATCCGTCGGTCAAACCAACGATTCTCTTCTCAAAGTAACAGCGAGATTCTTTTTCTTTTTCAGCAGCCGTTCCCATAGACTAAAGTTCGTTGCCTTTGGTTGAAGCTAGGTTCTTACGACGTCAGCCATGTGCAAGACTTGCACACCATAATCTCACGCACCTTGTCTGGCGTGAAGAACACTGCCCACTTGAAGCATGCCACGTGCAAGATAAATGGTTCCATATAAACCCCTTGTAAAATTTTGATAATTTGGTTTATTTCAATACTTGTTTGTATAAATCCCTATTTAATTAATATAACCCTTTATAATTAACATAAACACTTCTAGTAAATGTGTATTACTATTTTGAAAAAGTAATATAAAGTTCTACTTAAATGGTTAAACCTTTATTTACTGATCAATGTTTTGATTATTCTAATTAATATCAACACTTGTTACATCATATTTTATATTATGACTAAACCCATATTTACATTATGTATTACTATTTACTATTTATTTTCATTTAAAACCAAAATTTACAATTAGAAACTCAATTTAAAATTAAATTAACTGCAAATGTCACGTGATGACCTAAAAACAGAAATCAACAGGTGGAAGCTGCTGCCTAATGACGATGGCCCATAATAATTCAGGTCACACCTATGACCCAGGTCATCCCCCAACGATGACCCAACGGATAAACTTAATAGAATCAAGATCTAACTACAATGGAAAAGGTAAGATAAACTAAGATTGTTCTTCATTCCTATGTTACAGAATACAGTTTACATGAATATATAAGGAAAGATAACTGCCTTCCATAATTGATGCTACTTATGGGCCATATGGGCTTACATTTACACTACTACATAGTGGGCTTAAAAAGAAATAACTATTACAGATTTACAGATGATTCTTATTATAGATGAAGTATTATACTGAGAGCAGAGAGTAAAGAGCAGCACCAACATATATGCAGCTGGAATGCATCGCATCAATTGCCGCCCCCTTGAGAGGCAAGCCGTCCACGGCTGCCGAATTGAGGAAAGCGACTCACAATCGCCGACGCTGATTCCCAAGTTACATCGTCCTCCGACATCTCTTTCCATTTAATTTGTAATACCCCAGATTTTCATATCATTTTCCTTATTATTCTCATAATTAATGTAGGATTATTTATAGAAATTCCTATTTGGTTGTGCGAAGTTGAAGTTTCGGGAGTTTTTAAGGTGCTTTTAGTTTTAAGAGGCCAAAAATTGACTTTCTTTTCTGTAAGTTATTTGTGAAAATTTCCTTCATGAAAGTTCTAGATTTTGGCGATACGAGTTCGTAGACATGTGGTACGAGTCAAACGGATGTTGTATGAGAAAGTTATGGTCATAGGAAGTTAGTTTTCGGTTTTAGAAAGTTTATAAATAGAAAGTTGGGGGTTTTATTTTTAGGAACCCTAAATTCAGAAAGTTTTTCTCTCTCCCGAGCTTCCCGACGCTGGATTTTCTCTAGCTAAGAACTCGTCCGTCCGGCCACCATTCGAGGCGCCACTGGTTCCATTCGGCTCACACGGTTCTCCTTTCCACTCCCAGAGCAGCCTCGCTCGCCGTCTCACTGCCTGGAAGCTTACACAGAGCGACGGAGCTGTTGCTTTATCACCCGAAAACATGCGATTTCGACGGCTTTTTCAGTGAGAGTTAGGTGAGTCTTGCTCTTTTCCTTCCTCTATAGATGTTTACACCTATTTGGTGACCTAAAAATCAAGTTTGGGCGCCGGATTTGCAGGTTTGGTTTTTGATTTCTGGTTGGTGTTTCGAGACGTTTTCCGGCCGAACTGGTTGAACCTCCAAGTATTAAAGTGGTTCACCATGCTTTAATCTTTAAGTTTCATATTGTGAATTTCTCTTAATTCGGAAGTTTGGGGTAACGCATGGGGCTCACTCGCCGCCATAGACAGCGGCGCGTGGCGGCGCGTGGCAGCGCGTCCGGCTATGTTGCGGCCTTAGTTTTCTGTGGTTATCTAGCTCTTGTTGTTGTGAGCTTGTTGAGAGGTAGTATTGCTAGGTTTTGAGCAAGGATTGCATGTTAGGACCTTAGGTTTATTTTTTTGGCTTGGTTGAGGTTTGATGACACGACCCATCCCGAATTTCACCCTGAAACCTGGAGTAAGTAGTGCGGGGACCACCTCCAAGGAAAGTTTACCGAAAATTCGGCATAACCTCCCTTGAAAATGGACAACCTTCCTAATAATACCTACAAACACTTCTGAAAATTTTATTCCAACCATAAACTCCTAGAGCCTTCGTGCTCCCCAAATCACAACATCTCCCAATTTAATTTCTAACTTAAACAAGAAAATTTCATAGCCAACAGCCACAGTTCAGAACAACTATATTTGAAAGGAAATAAACTAGAAATATAAAAATGAGAGGAAGCTACATCATTGACTATGCCTCTTCTCCAAATACGTCCGACCACAACTATGCAATCCTGCAAACTGGGCATTTTTAAAACGAAGAGCCCAGGGGAAAACATTTGAAAACGAAACGTTAGAGTGAGTGGACAAAAACAAATTAACGAATAAAATATTTATGTTTCCCCAATTTTACTTTTCCATAAAAAGAATATGCTGCATGCGACAGCTCAAAGCGCTCAACACGAAAACTGGAATTTCATGACTGGCTCCGGCCAGTCACCAACGCTCAATAAAATACAGCCTCTCAGGCTAAAATAAAATATGTATGTATTACACTCGTCATATCCCTTGTATGAATTTTCTTGAAACAACAAACACAATAGAAAATTTCACACAAGGCTACAACGCTTGCGTCTAACGCTCACGTTGCACCATAATGGCATTTTACCTCATTATGGTGGAAAAGACGGTGTATAAATATCCCCGCATATCCCCTATATAAATTATTATTTTTATATAGGGCTACAACGATTGCGTCTAACGCTCACGTTGCGCCATAATGGAATTTTACCTCAGTATGACGGAAAAGCATGGTGTATAAATATACGCGCATATCCCCTATATAAATTATTATTTTTATATAGGGCTACAACGATTGCGTCTAACGCTCACGTTGCGCCATAATAGAATTTTACCTCAGTATGGCGGAAAAGCACGTATAGCTAGCTAGCATTCCCCCATATACATATTATTCTCATAATCATCCAAATATGGATATATATACATACTCACCGAAATTCTCGATTTCGGTTATTTTCCAACAATAATGGAAATTGCCAATTATCATAAAAAGGCAATACGCACACGACTCTACCGAAAATCTTATTTTCGGTAACTTTCCAAATAACACGATAGCCATTAAAAATGAGAACATTTACTTATGAAAATGACTTCGCGATAATAGACAATCCATAAATTGATATTCAATAAAATCATTTAATGTAGAATCACCGCATGCATATATTTTAAATCAAAAGTCCACTCACAGAATGAGGCCTAAGCCTTCCAATGCTCGTAATACTCCTCGAGCGCCGCCTCCAACTAATCACACTCTTCAGCCAATCCCACGTCTGACGATAAACAGAAGAGTAAACTGGTCAGACCGGACTCCAATAATCATTAACGATTCGACTTCTTCCTAGTTTGACTAGGTTTATTGAGTTGACCAGGATTGACCAAGTTTGACCAATTGATTTAAATAATAATTTTTAACCAATTTCACATCTAGAACTCATTTTGCTCAAATTCCGTAACCTCAACCTGGAATCAAGGTCACCATCAATTTCCATGCCTTAACACATCAACCAAAAAAATTTCTAAAATTATTTTATGATCCCCTACGATCAACATGCTCACAAACAATACCAACAGTTTCCTTCATTTCCTCTCTACACAACTTCACCCCAAAATTACTAAGGGCACCCAAAAAGGGTTTCCATAAATAGAAAGTTTCCAAAAAGGGAAAGTTTCCCAAAATAGGAACTTTCCTCACTTAGAAAGATTTTCGATTATAAACCGACAAACTTTCCTATTTATGAAACAACGCAAAACAAAAAGGAAAACTTCGATAACTACCTCAACTGTTCTTGTCGGACTAACTGCCTTCGCCGAATTCCGACGACTTGCCGGAATATTCTGCCGGATTCCGGCGACTTGCCGGAATTTGGCCATAGCCTCCCCATAAATTCCTATCACCAAGTTATTGACAATCATCAACCTCAACAATGAGTGCAGTCACAATTCAACTCATTAACCGCAATACAAACAATAACACAGCCGACCAAAACGAACTCCTTACCTCCAAACCGTACACCACTCGAACCCAGCAACCTCTCCTTGCCGGAGGTCGACCTGCGGCCTTCTATCTCTCTCTGTCCCGACCCGAAAACTCCATTTGCTACCAAACTCCAACCACCTCCTCCACTCGGCCTCTAGGTCTGCCAAGAAGCAACCTTGCTCGACTAAACATGTAAAAGAGGTCGGAGACGTTGAGAACTTGATCGCCGGAGGTACGCCGGAAAACCCAGAAAAACAGAAGAAAAGGGCTTCTCTAATTAGGGCACGAATCAACAGAATAAAGACATGGAATTGAAGTAAAAGGAAGGAGGAGAAGAACCCTACCGTTCGTTGCCGTCGTCGCTGCCCGAGCTGGCCGGAATCCGACGAACACAGCCGAGCTTTCCTTCGATCGATCACCACCGAATCGAGATGAAAATGAGATCCATGGACCGGGTTTTGAAGAGGAGAAGGAGAGGAAAAGATCGGTGGTAATTTCTTGACCAGAGGTGGCCGGAATCGGCGACGCCGTGCCGGAGAGAGTGGAGGCAGACGGAGAAGAAAAAATAGAGAGAGCTAGCTCGGGTCAACGCCCGAGTGTGTGGGTTTGACAAGGTCAACCCATCTGTTTTCCCTTTATACCCGAACCAACAGTCCAGATCGAAACCCTAACTGATCCGATGGCCAGGATTAAAAGTTATAATCTGATTTCAGAAAAATTATATATAACACCAAGCCTTCGATAAATCGTAGAAAATAACTCGAAACTCAAAAAAAATAATTGGAGGACACCGATGAACTCGTATCGACGCGCACTAAGACCTCGGGTCCATAAAAGAAGAACTTGACATTTTGAGAAAAATTCGACAATAAAGTCGAGTGTTAAATTACCAAATTACTGAGCACGGTTAAATTCTTCAGTAACTCGTGCAATACCTAGTAAATAGGTAAAATTGGGTCCGGGATGTTACATTTGAGTTTAGGTTTTGAGGATTAGAGGCAGCTTTATTGTGTCGTTGAGTTCAACGACTTTGGAAAGTTGTCCTCCCTTGAACTAAGGGTTAGTTTAAGGGTATTGTGTTATCCTATAGTACTTTGGTTACTAAGGTTGTTAATTGTGTGATTTTAGGTGATTTGTGAAGTTGTGATTTAGCTTGCTTTTGTTGTGTTGTGGAAATCGCAGCGGTATTTTTAGGTGAGTAAATCTCACCATGGTTTACTTTTGGATCTAATTTTATTATGGTCATTGGATGTTGGATTCAATAATATGCTATTAATCATTTTTAAATATATGAGCTTGATCGCCAACGGCTCATAGGTAAGATTAAAATAAGTTTTCCTTATATATTTATTTTTGGGGTTCTTGTGATCATAATTTTATTGATTATTGATAAGTTATTCTTGTGGAATAATATATATTGTTCATATAATTATATCTTTGTGAAAGATATAATTTTATGATGTGAATCATGTGTTGTTGATGATAATGTGGTGATATAGTGAATTGTTGTTCAAGATAGTCAAACCGGGTTCCAAGCCTTTAACCGGGTGATTGGTTACGGTTATGATGCAATTTTATTTTGTGATTTTTATTGGACAGTCAAACTGGGTTCCAAGCCTTTGACCGGGTGATTGGTTACGGTTAGAAATAGAGCTCTATTCCGTCTGTCGGTGTAGGTCATGAGAGATATTTTATAGTATCTGTGACCCATGGGTACACAATTTATTGTTGTAGGTCATGAGAGGTATTTATTAATATCTAAGACTCATGTGTACATGTCTTAAGTAAATATGTGGATTTTAATTATTGATCTAATTGCTCTTGTGGTATATTTGGATGTGAGAAATGTTGTGTTAATTTTTTGAGACTATTCATACGAGCTTTTTAGCTTGCCGGGTTTGTTATTTTACAACCCGGTGCACTAATTCTTGGTGTAGGGCTTAGACCTGCAAGTGAGGATCAGCAGGGTTGAGGCGGAGGCTTAGTTGAAGGGCCTTGGTTGGGTTTTGCTGTACACTGTCTTTTTTGTATATTAGGTAGACAGTTTTAAACTCTTGAGATTGTTTTTATTTTTTTTTATTTTCAAATTTATGTAAATAAGGAAATATAATATTTAACTTAGCGTTTGATTGTGTGACATTTACATTTCTGCAAGTGAGTTTTAGTGCTTGAGATAGTTTGTTGAAACAGGTTTTGGAATTATAGTATTTTGAAATTTATCATGCCTAAATTTTTGAAATTTATCCTTTAAAAATTGGGTGTGACATAATTAACCAGTAAGACACTGATAGTACTTACCGGGATTGGTTTAATGGATAATGATTGAGATTTAAATAGAATGTCTTTATAGAATGCTAAAGATTTACAGGGAGGGTAATGAGCATTTGGGCCAAAATAATTTTTTACTAAAGAGATGAGATTTTTGAGATGACTCATAGAGGGTTCAATATAGAATAGAAATTGTTCGGCCCTGTCAAAGTAAGGGGATGATTTTTTATAATTGACTGGAGGGTTTGATGAGGAATCTATTTTGTAGGGGTCATATTGGTTTACTAAAGCTGACTGGTAATTGAGTTTATTCAGACTGAGAGTGCTATCAGGAGTACTAAGAGTACTATACCGATTGACTATTGGAATAGGGGAATGACCTTCATAGGGAACTATGTTGGGGTTTGACTCAGGTGATTCTGTCTTAATTAGGGGAGATGACTTAGATACTGATTTTTCGGGATTTCTCCTTTTGGATGAGCTGGACTTCATGTTTTGGTGCCATGTAGAAATTCACGAGTTAGGAAATCTGGGATATGATTGTCACTTCCTTTAATGAATGCAATTTCAAAATCAAAAATACTTAAAATTGTTTGCCAACGGGCAAATATTTGTTTGCTAGCAATGTTTTGAACATTTTTTTCCAAAACATCTTTTGCACTTTTACAATCAACTCTGACAAAAAAATTTTGATTTAATAAATCATATTGAAATTTACTGATACATAGTACAATTGATAAAATTTCTTTCTTAATAGTACTACAATTTGACTGAGCTGGGTTCCAGATTTCAGATTGGTATCGAACAATTTGTTATGGATGGTTGGGAGAAATTTTTTGTTTGAGGATGACTCCATAACCAATTTTAGAGGCATCGGTTTCTATGATTTTATAGGAATCAGAAAGAGGGATACCTAAGTATGGTAGAGTTTTAACATGACTCTTAATTTCTTTGACTAAAGATGTGTGAATTGATGTCCAGGGGGAAGGGTTTTTTTTGCAGCCTATCAAATAGAGGTTTGCAGTGTTTCCTAAGATTTTTGTAAAAATCAGGTGCATAATTTAAAGATCCTAAGAATCTTTGTAATTGATTTTTATCTAAAATGACATATGGAAATTTATCAGCAAATTGTATTGCTCTATCGATGGGTTTAATTTGGAGTTGGTGAATGTTGAATCCAAAAAAATGAATATTGGTTTGAAATAATTTGATTTTTGAGGCAGAAACAACTAAACAATTATTCTTTATTATGGAAAAGAATTGGTGTAAATGTTTCCAGTGTTGGTCAATTGATTGTGAAAAGATTAGAACATCATCAATGTAGATGATGGAAAAATGACTATGAGGGTTAACTTATCGTTCATTATATTTTAGAATTCACTAGGAGAATTTTTTATGCCGAATGACATAATATTTCATTCATAATGACCAAAAGGTGTGGCGAATGCAGTTTTATATTTGTCAGCTTCACTGATTTGGATTTGCCAAAATCCTGACTTCATATCAAATTTACTAAAGATAATAGATTTGTTTAATCTATTAATGAGATCTCTTCTATTGGGAATAAGATATCTGATCCATTCCATGACTGAATTAAGAGGTTTATAGTTAATGACTAACCGAGGAGTTCCTCTTTCGAGTTCAGCATTTTTCTAAACATAGAAAGCATGGCAAGACCAAGGGGATTTACTATGGTGAATAATGTCTTTGTTAAGTAGATCATTAATCTCGTTTTTACAGAAATCCATAATTTCATGACTCATTTGGATTGGACGAGCTTTAGTAGGAATATTTTTCTCATTAAATTCATGGATGTAAGGGAGAGAAACAATATGTTTTTTCCTATGCCAAAAAGTAGTAGGGATATCAGAACATATTTATTTGATAATTTTTTCTTCAAAAGTTTTGATTTTTTGCTGAAGAGAAGAATTTTGGAGTTGGTTTTCAATTCTTTTAAAATTAATTTCTTCTTGAATAAAAGCCATTTGTTTATTTTTTGCTTGAATGCAACTAACGGTTTTTGAAATATTATTTTCTTTGAATGCTTTTAGAGTATGGATTTCAGGGTTAGAAAGAAAAGCAAATTTGACTGGTTCATTAAAATGGTAGGTAATAATATCATCATATTTAGTTTTAAAGGGATAAATCAAAGTAATAAAAGGAAGTCCTAAAATTACTTTATCAGTTAAATTTTTGACTAACACAAACGGAGTTTTGAACAGACATTGTTTTGGCATATATGAGCTTTGGAGATTTCGTATTTAATATCCATTTTTGTTCCATTGGATGAACATAAAAACTCTTTTGTTTTTTTAAAATATTTTGAAGGTATTAAGCCTTCTTGGATGCAATTAAGATTGGCACCAGAATCAATAAGGGCTAGTATTGTTAATTGGAAATCTTTTATTTTGAGTTGAACAGTAGTGTACCATTTTTTAGTTGGATTTGGCGTATGATACTAATAGTATTGTTTTCAGAAGTTTCAGCTTCATTATTTACTGGGAACTGATTTGGAAAATGATTTTCAGGGGGATCCTGTAAGTTAAGAAATTGATTATTTATTTTAAATAAATTTAATTCTTGTTTAATTTCTTTATTGTCATTCGTAAGTTCTAAATGTGTTTGTTGTAGGGCATGTATTTGACACTTGATTGATTTTACTTCATGTTGCGAATCTTGGATTGTTATTTCCTTTTTACTAGTAGAAAATCTATCAAAAGTTGTAGTGAGACTAATTTTTTGTGAGGGAGGATTAATTATATTTTCTTGGGTAATTAATTTTTTTAATTTTTTAAGGTACTCAGCTTTAAGTTCAGGATTATCTATTTTACCTATTAAATCAATTAATAGTTCTTCTTGTTTTTCCTGCTTGGAAAGAACATTGATTGTTTTGCAATTATAAGTATCCTTACACCCAAAAGTAATATCTGGGAAAGAATGTTCATCGGATTCATGAGAAGAAGATTCCATCAGTGTGATGTCTTCTTTACTCATTTTATCTTCTGAATCAGTATTTCGTAACTCTAAAGTTTGTATGAGTTTTTCTTTTTCTTCTCGACTGATTTTTAATTGATTAATAGTATTTTTAACTGGACAATTATTTACAAAGTGACCGGTCTTATTGCATTTAAAACATTTAATTTTACTTTTCTCGAAAGATTTACTTTTTAGTTGGCGATTTGGTTTTTTGGACCAATTTTTTCGAAATTTATTTTTGGAATAAAAGTTGTTATGTTCAAAGTTGGTTTTATAAGGTTTAGATTTTTGTTTTAAATGATAAGGAATAAATTTATTGCTTGCCTTTTTTCTCCTTGAAGGAGGTAAAGGGAGGTAAGCTATATTGTTCACAAAAATTTCCTAATTCATATTTAGCTGTTTTCTTATCTGATTTCATATGAGTATTTAGTTTCATATCTATACACATTTTTAATCCTTCTTTTTGAATAACTGTAATTATATTTCCATAAGTTAAAGAATCATATTCAATGTGACATGTTTCATTACTAAGGACTTGCCTGATTTTATGAGCAAATAATTTTGGGAGACCATTTATGAATTTTTCTTTCCAAAATGGTTGGTTACTATCATCTCTAAGCATAACTCGGGAAATGAAAACATATTTGTACCATTTGAAGTCACTTAAGGTGGGACACAGAAGGTTACTGAGTTGATCATGAATTCTGAAAGTAATATGACTAGGGGTACCTATGAAATGTTAGATGATTGTGTAAAATAATGTGTTAACAGCATTATAAATTCCTATTCCTGTGCGTTCGTCAAAGATGAGAGTCTCATCTTCATCACGTTTAATGACATGTTTAATGGATGACCTAGAATCAAGAATGAGATGTTTTTCCCACCAGGAATGAAGCATTCCTGTAAATCCTGTGGAAAGTATGTCAATGATTTCGGGCTGGCTGAAATTATGATTAGTGACATAGCTATTGGCTGCCATAGACATGTGATGTAATTTATTTAAGATTTCTTGTTCTGATAAATTATCAATGTTTCATTCATAAGTTTTATCAGAAGAAACTGAGAATTGATTGTTAAGATGATTACTAGGTTGTATATCTAAAGGGAGAGGACGTTCTGTCTAAGGTTTAAAAGGTTGTTTCTTGGGATGAACTATTCTATCTAGTTTTAAGGATTTTATGTTTAAAGTTTGAAATATCTGGTTTAATTTTGAAATTTGGCTAGTGTTACTAGAATCGCTATCAGATGAAGTGGTTTGTTGGGTGTGAATTACCGCAATTCTACTAGATACAGGTGTTTCGGTTTTTAATTTTTCTAACATTCATTCAATTTTTTGAATGGAAGAAGTAGGGTTGAGAGTAGGTTTATTTAATTCACTGAAATGCACTAAAAGAGTTTCTAATTTGGATTGAGGTAAAATGTTGACTTTAGAGGATATGTTATCAACCTTTGTTTCTATTTTATCTAACTGGGCTCCTATGGTGATTAGCCTCTGGTTTGTGTAATTATTTTGTTCAATATTTTTTTTAGTTTCTGGGTTAATTTTCTTAGTCTCTAGATCTTCTACAGCAATTTTAAAAGGTGAGGCTATGATTGAACTGTTAAGATGATCAATTACTATTGTTTTGACATGAGGATGACTAGAAAGCACCGAGCTAGTGGAGGTTTTCCATCTTGCTTTTGTTAATGTTTGAATAATTTTTGGATTGTTTAGTTGATCTATGAAATCAAGAAAGAATATTTCAGATTTTGTTTCAAGCATAAATGTTTGTCAATCACTAAATAATTGCTTTCGTTGAGTCATAAAAGGGAACTTCATTCTATAAAAGTTTCTCCTAATGATATTTTCTTTTGAATTAAGATGTTTATCTAATTTAGAATAATTGATTACAAAAAGTTGGGTAAGTGTACTTAATTGAGGATTTAGTGGGGGAGTAACTAAAAAATCAGAAGTAATGGGAAAAGTTTGATCTTCATCTATGACTGAAATATTTTGAGTTTTATTTTCAGTATAATTTGGGTAACTAACTTGGGAATTAGTTCTAATGTTTTTAATTTTGAGTTTTTGCAATTCTTCTTCTAATTCTTTAATCATAATATTTTTAATCTCTTTATCCAAATCATAATCTCGTCTAGACATTGTTTCTGCTATAGTAGAACCATCAAATGAATGTCTAGCAGTTGTGAAAGAATGTCTAGAGGAATTTTCTATTTCTTGAATTCTTGAGTTTTGACTTATCCTGGAGTTTTGAAAATTAATTGTTACTGTACCATCATTAAACTGTTGAATACAGTCTAAATCAGCAAGACTATGTTACACATTAGATGGATGATTCTCACTAGTGAGAGACCATTCTGAAGGAAGATGGACGTCTGACCATCTGATTGTGTGTGGAACACTAATATTGACGTTTTCTTGACTACTTTGAATTAAGAGAGTATGATTTTTAGGACTTTTGTTAATAGCTTGGAAATTCATATTTGTGCCAGTGACTTTATAATGGATTCTATAAATTAAGGCTAAATGTTGGGTTCCTTCAAGAACGTGATAACCTGAAGTTTTAACATTTATGGTTAAAGCTTTTAGGATATAAGGGTCATTAAGGCTAATGATAAAATCTGGAAAACAATTGAAATGAACTTGACCATTAAACAGACTTGACTCAATTAATCCAAGGGTATTGTTATTAAAGTCAGTAAACCTTGCATCTCTTAAACATAAGAGAATGGAGACATTAAGACCTTTTCTAGTTAAAAGTTTAACACCGATTTGGACTAATCCAATATGGAGGAAGTTATGACCATCTTTTCGATATTTCTAAATTGATTCAGGACTAAAAAGTTGGCAAGTTTCATGTTGTTTACTGAGTGCATAAACTTGTTCTACGGATTTAATATGGTGTTCACTTTTGAAATAAGAAAGACTCCATTTTTTCTTATAAATTTCATTACTAGGAACTCTGGGAATATTCTAATCATTCATGTCTATGTTATCATTTGACTGAAACTCTATTTTTTCTTCGTTGACTATATCTGAGATTCTATTGAGGGAGGACCTAGACGAACTAGAAGTGACTGAGTTAGATCTAAATAGTCGACTCATTTTGGGAAGAGAATAGAAAACTGGACCAAAGCTTAAAAGGATAGGAGGTCTTGAGAACCTTGACTTAAGATCCTAAAGACTATTACTCACTCTGCGCCGCTCATATCTCACCTGGGACTTAGTGTTTGGACTTGGACTTATTGTTTGGTTGGAGAGAATAACAGGCTTAAAAGAAGATAAGGAAAAGAAAACAAAACCAAAAACCTTGAAATTAAGGGACAGGAATCAAAAACACTTCACAAAATAAGTAAAGAAAATAGATCAACTCAAGATCCACTCCTAGGCGGTAGTCCGCCACCTGGGGTTGGAGATCTTTAACATAAATAACTTGAATGAATAACTATATCAGGCCGTTTTGGCTCTGATACCAAAATCACGGAAGCATAACACATAAATAATATATATATATATATATATATATATATACAGGGTCCTTCCACTAATGAATCCTTTTTTGGTTTATATGAGGGATGGAGGATTACACCAACTGTTCGATTATATTTTGAATCTCCATCGTTCAGTTTGTTGGTCCTTATATATAGATCAATTCTGCAAATTTTCAGCCAATTTGGTGATCGTTAAGGTGTCGAACAAGATTAAATCAATGAACGAACCAACTCTGCCAAACATGAACCGTTCATGCTTATAATTATAAATCGTAATTTTGAATGCTTTAACGATTATCAAAATTTCTGAAAATTTGTATAAGTGATCTACTCATATAGAACTACATATTGAACGGTGGAGATGTGATTTTGTGATCGAAAAGTTCATGTAATCATTCATCCTTCATATATGTCAAAAAAAAAAATCCCTAAAGAAATATATATATATATATATATATATATATATATATATATATATGAAAAACAAAATATGGGTATATTCTAAATCTCTCTGTTCATGTACTATATATGTTCACAGTCACCCGAGTCTACTGACACCATTGGTGCAAAAACTTTTTGTTTTGGGAGAAACGTGTGATTATGCTAGTAAAAAGTAGAGCCGATTAGGGTATATTCTAAATCTCTCTGTTCCCGCCCCCTGGTCCCGCGCCCCAAATCCCTCTCTCTTTTCAGTCACTCATCAATGGAAAATGTGAAGGTCCTCAGAATCGCAGAGTTACTCCAACGCGGCCGTTGCCTCACCGGAGCCTCCTCTTTCGGTACCCCTTCAATTGCTCCCAATTCAACCCAAACCTCAAACCCCTCCATTTCTCCCACCCCCTCAAACCCTAACCCTAATTCCACCACCAAGGTCCTCCCCTCTCTCCACCATTTCGCCCTCCTCATCGGAACCGTAACCCTCCACACTGCCACCACCGCTTCCGCTCCAGACGCCGCCGCCGCCGCTCCTCGATGCTCCTACAACACTTGCTTCCAATTCTCCGACGAATCCGCCGCCTCGATCTGCTGCGACGTTCTTGATTTCGATGCTCGGATTCTCGGCAAGAGAATCAACGTTCTTGCTTGGAATTTCATTCCAATCAAACGTGGCGGTGGGTTCTTAGAGATTATCAGATGGGGGTTTCGAGATTTGATCACCGGAGTTCTTGGGTGTTCGAATATCATTTCAATGGATTTAGGCTCTTCTGGTGTTGTTGAAAGCAGTTGCAAGGCTCGTCATGGTGTTTTTGGCGCGGTGGAGTCGGTTAGTCCTTTGTCCATTGTTTCCTGTAGAACAGGTGATAGCAATCCGAAGAGCAATGCGGCTTTGGATTCAGGCCCTCCAACAAGCCTCCGCGGCTTCTTGGTCCAATTTATGGTCTGCGAGTGTAGATCGTGTAGCTCAAAGGAGTCAGTTATGGTTTTGAGGGATTTAATTCAAGAAAAAGATGCTCATTCGTTTACCAAACCAGTGTTTGTGTATTGTTGTGGTTCTGCTTCATCGTGGCATCCTGTGTTTACAAAACTAGTGGGAAATATTGTTGCTTTATCAGGCTTGAAAAAGAAGTTGGTTTATATAGGAAAGGAAGAGTCTAAAGTAATGTGTGTCACTACAGGAAATTCTGCCTTGCATTTGAGCAGATTGTCCAGGAAATGGACGCCGAAAGTTAAAGTAGTTAGAAAGGGGAATGGGGAAGTTGGTACATATAGAGGGATAGTTAGAGGAGTGTATATGCAAGGAATGCTTGTGGAATTGGACAATGAGGTGTGGCTTATGCTAACTGATCAACTGCTTACTCCACCACATAGTCTTAGGACGGGTGCTCTTGTAAGTTGTATAATTTTGATAATCCGGTCTTCAAGTTTTCACCTTTACTACTTTTTGAAGTCTTTTGATTTGGATTTTTTGTTTCTGTTACTAGGTTTCTGTGAGAAATGCCCATTTTGTGAATCCAAGATTCTCTTGGACAAGAAGAATGCTTATACTTGGTGCTTGCTTTAGGACCAATGTAATTGTGGAATCCTTCTCACCAATAGAAACTCGGTAAAACATGTATTTTCAATTGCTATTAGAATTGTCAGTTATGGCCTTTTGGCAGTGACTTGGGAAAAAATTCGTACTACTGACTTATGGATAGTAAATTTGGATTCCTCTCACTGTAATGCTATTCTAATGCTATTCTATTATATCCAGACATAAATTCACTTGTATGCTGCAGGTGTCATATAGCTTCACAATCACAGAGTTCGTTGCGGAAGTTCATTGAGTCCTTAGCATTTTCTTCCAGATTATGGTATTGGTTTCTCAGTTAACTCAATTGGGTTTTGGATTGGATTTATCTGGTTTATTTATAATCTTTAGAAGATGAATTTCTCAGTTAGTTTATTTAGCTGGATTGTTGGGTTTCAGGGTATTGCTGGTTGCCTCGTATTTCCGGAAAAAGTTTGCTGGTATCTTATCTGAGAAGGAAATTTTGGGCTCAAAACATGTAAATTACTTTTTTATGAAACCTCATTTTTTTACTTGTAGTAAAGTTTTTATTTGTTTTTCTGATAAGTTGATTTGGATGGTTGCAAGGTGCTACCAGAAGGGAGGATTAGTTGAGATGTATGCTGTTTCACAAATGCCTTCGTCAAAGCATCAAAGTCGGGTAATTTGGTTTTTCTTTTGGATAGTCCTTTTCTTATTGTACTTTTCTTTCATATGTTTATATAGTTTCTTTTTGCAGCCGGGAGTATTCATGGAATTTTGCAAGCATGATTCCTGTGGCTGTGGTTGTGAGCCATACATAGATAATCTGACTCTGGTACATCAGGCCAGGATAATCTATGTGATCTCGTCTTTTTTTTACTGTTTTACATCAGCTCTTTATAATTGGTATAATGTCTTTAATTTCTATGGCTGTTTATGGTCAGTTGAGTACTAAACTCCTTTTCTTTATTTATTTCAGGCAATCCCCTTGTCTCTTTTCATATGTCACTGTGAGCCCACTTGGATGAGGACACTAAACCTGGAAGGTAACAGTAGAAAATTGCATGATGACAAACAGTTCAGCCTTCAAGTATGTGAAGGGAGATCTTATGTTCAGTCAATTAGAAAGATCTTTTCAAGTGAAGATATAGGCATAACACTGATCGGAAGTTTGAAGGTTAGTGGTTTTGTTAATGGCTATCTTTTTGTTGAAATACTTTTCTGTATAGTGCCATAGTCCTATAGAGCTTGTCGTAATTCAACAGCTCAATCTGAGTAATGCTTATCTATTTCCTTTGATTTTTAAGTACTGTAGTTTATTACTTGATTTATCCACCTCTGTATGTTGATGATATACAGACTTCTCCATCCGGAAGACTGCAGTTTGTTGATGCAACTGGTAGCATTGATGTTCTAGTACCAGACCTTCCATCAACTTGGGATGCCACCAAAATAATAAAGGTCATGTCTGACAATAATACTACTTGGAATTGATTTATATGTCAAATATGTCCTTTGTATCTCTGGACTCACTTGGCCATTTTGGCTTTCTAGGTAGTTGACTACCGTGTAATTATAGAAGGCCCTGGGTTTGTGGATTCGGAAGGATTCCTTGAATATGATTTGTTCTTGACCCGAACTATCTTTGATTTTGTACCATTGGCAACAAAGGCAAATTTAACAGTTTGTGTTTACTTTCGCCTGAGAAGTCAGTTGTGCAGAAATCTTTGCTTTTATCCATGCACTGGATTGGGAGAAGATTTGAAGAAATTTGAAAGTGGAACATTTCACCTGTTATTGATTACCCACAAATTTCCTGCGCTACAGAAGGTATACTCCTGCTTTATTGCTTAAGAACTATCTTTTTACGTCATATGTTCATGACAAGTTTCATTGTTATTTATCAGTTTCGAGGTGATGCTTTAATAACAAGCTCATCAAGCTTGTTTGTTGAGGCTATAATCTTGCCATGGAATTTATCTGTTGCTGGAAACAATGCTATTTCATGTCAAACTGGGGCAGTTGGGGATGATCCAAAGAATTCCATGGAATTTTGTGCTGTTGGATGTTACTTGAAGAATGGTTCTTTCAAGAGACGGAAGGTTAGTGATTTATCAAGGAAGGAACTAACTTCGGGTTCAATGGACTGTTCCTGTGAGGCTATCGGAAGATTGAATCCTTGTTCCAAGTCTTACATTGAATCCAGTGAGGATAGAACATATAGCAACTTGAGTTCTCATGAAATATCTTGTTTGGCTATAATTAGTGGAGTTACTCGTTCAGTTATCTTGCACTGTACAAACGCCAAATTAAATAGTGGTGGCTTTAGTGGTCCTAGTGGACAGAAGATATTGCTCGAGTTCAAGTCTGACAGCTTTTATAAGTATCAGGTGTGTTAGCTTTCTCTTTTTTGGAATTAGTACATGGCTTAGGGGGATAACTATTTTTGTAAATAATCTGTTTTCTTTCATATGCATTGCAGCTTTTGCAGATTGGTTGTTATTATATCACAAAGCATGATAGAGAAGATTATTTTTGTAATCTAAAGGGCCCTGACTATTTCATTGGTAAAAAGATTCTCATCCCTTCCACAACTCACATGTGGACCCTTTCATTTGGCACAGATGAGGTTTGTCAAAATAATAGTACATCAAAGTGTATTCCATTGGATGATTCTTTTAGAAGTGACGAGCTACTATCTGGATATCATAAGGAAGTGCTTCTTCAGACGTCCAATAGAAATTTGTCTGAAACCTCTTCAGACATGTCTCTTTGTCTGTCTGCAAGTGTATTAGGTCTTGGAGAGCTACACCTAAAGGAATTGAAAGAAAGCCTGATCAAGCCAGTTGTGATACCTAAAGACATTCCAAATATCTCTTCATGCATTAGTCCTGTTATGACTGTGCCTCCACTATCAACTGCATCTAACATGTTTCCTGAGGGAAATCTAATATCTGTGTGTGGACATGTGGTTGCGGTTCATAGCATTGAGGACAATTCTGTTGATCCATATTTAAACCGTCAAAACCTTCGTGATCCTCTTGAGCTGAGATTCTCACCGAGGGCAACAAGCAGTTGCATTCACGTGTTGGTGGATCATCAGATTGTAATTCTCATATCTGTTTTTTTCTTTCTTGTTGCATGTCTTACAGATGTCAATAGATATATATTGATCTCATAGGATCATTTTTCTCAAATAGGTAAAGCTATTTGGGACTTTGCGCGCAAATGAACTCCCGGTCGGATTTGGACCTGGTGTGGATGCGACGTTTTATCGGATTCTTGCATTGCGGTATACAGTCATCTCCTTCTGTCACTCTGTTTCTTCTTTTTAGAATTCTTGCTCTCATGTGTAATAGGATAGTGTGATATTGTCTTTAACGCTTATGGTACTAGCTCTTTAATAGATTATATATATACACACACACACACACACACGGAGCCGTTCCAAAGAGGACGTCTGCACTTTAAGGCACAGCCCTTAAAGTGCGGACGTCCGCACTGGGCTTAAAGTGCAGACGTCCCTTCGTTCTCCACCGTCCGGCGCCGATGACGACGATGGCATGCCTCCACCCAAGCAGACACCAAAGGCGTCCCCGACCACTTTTCCTTCCCGGTGAGTCCGCCGAATTCCAATTTGCCAGCGAGATCGACCTTGTCTGAAGTTTTGGGTGGAGGTTGTTGTCCAGACCTTCAAATCGATCTCCCCGGGAAGGGAAAGTGGTCGGGGATGCCTCTGGTGTCCACTCGGGTGGAGGCACGCCGTCGTCGACGCCGGACGGTGGAGAACGAAGGGACGTCCGCACTTTAAGCCCAATGCGGACGTCCGCTTCATAGCAGGTCTGTATATATATATATATATATATATATGAGGCCCGCTCTATATGAGGCCCGTAGTGAAGCGGACATCCGCACCGAAGAAAAAGTGCGGACGTCCCTCCGTTCTTCTCCGTCCGGCGCCGACGACGGTGCTCCTCCACCCGAGCAGACACTAGAGGCATCCCCGATCACTTTCTCATGCCGGCAAGTCCGCCGAATACCAATTTGCAGCCGAGATCGACCTTGTCTGAAGTTTTGGGTGGAGGTTGCTGCCCAGACCTTCAAATCGATCTCGCTGGCATGAGAAAGTGATCGGGGATGCCTCTAGTGTCCGCTCGGGTGGAGGAGCGCCGTCATCGGCGCCGGACGGTGGAGAACGGAGGGACGTCTGCACTTTAAGGGCTGTGCGGACGTCCGCTCCTCATCCTTTTTGTGTGTATATATATATATTTTATTTTTATTTTTCATTCTGAAGATGTAACAGATAATTATAAGTTTTCAGCTTTCATATTATTTAGGAAATTTTTGTTTGGAGTCTTGTTAATAAATGAACTTTGACAAAGGTTGTTTTTGTCCTCCATATGTTGGTTGCTAGAACTCCATCTGGTTGACGATGCCATGGTCTTTGTTTACTTCTAAAGTACATTTCATTTGGGAAGAGAATTTCCTAGCTGAATTGGAAGCCGTTGGTATATGTTAAATTATTGCTTGATGTCTATCCTTTGGTTTTCAGGGAGCAGAAAAGATGGATCTTGACTTCTGTATCATTTATTACAATCCATTCCGTCAGCGGAGTCAATGATTCATGTGCTGTCAAGTGCTCTAATCCTGCTTCATACATGTCCAATGCTTCCCCCGAAGAGATCATACACTCAGGGTTAATATCTGAATTGGTTCAGTGTTTGGACTTCAAGCCAATGCTGTTGCACTGCAGGGTGAGTTCTGTAGATTTGATTTTTTTATTAGAATTTTTTAGTAGCAGCCAAGCTAATTATTATCTTTTCTATACCTTTAATCCTGTTCCTAGAGGAATGAAGCTTCTTCTTCACTTATCAATATTGCAATTCTATAGGTTGTTGCTATACATTTCTTGATTCTAGAGAAGAAAAGTAGAAATGTCAATTATCAACTAAAGAATCACCTGAGGCAGCATCTTGTTGACATCCCACTTGCTGGCTTTGTGCTAGGTAATGTATTGATTTATTTCAGAAAGATTATTATGGAATTTTCTTAGGTTTGTAAGAGCATGTAAAAGAATATGAAAGTTTTGCTTTATCTGTCTCTAAGAAAACTGAATGTGATTAATTTTCTATATGGATGAAGTCCAACACTATATCCCATAAATGGAAATAGCAATGCTGGTTTTACAAAATCTGATGTGGTGGCTAACACGGAAATGTCCGTGTTAAACTATTGGAATGAACTGATGGCACTTGGCTTGAAACACATGGCATGCTATCTAAGTGGACTTGTCAATTTGTAAAGTAGGTTTCTATTATTTATATATAGTTTGAAGGCGTCACCAATAACATTAAATGTAGAATCCTACCTGTTGAGTACCATCTCTCCCTTTTGTTTCATCTGCACTGCAATGTTGTTCTTTGTAAATATATATGTTTCTAGATGACGGCTAAGTCTTTGTAAAACTGTAAAACCATGTTTTATATATCAACACATGCGGAAAATGTATGCATAATGCAGTTGGTGCTACTTTTCTAGTCAGTATTAACAAAATGTTAGCCAGATGGGGACTATCTTCAACACTAGGAAGCAGGCTACTTGCTTGGTGGGAATTGGTTGCTATTGTACTCCTTGTTGCCTTAGTTGATATTGTTTCAATCTCTACCTTTTGTGCAGATGATGGTTCTTCTCCATGCTGTTGTTGGGCTAATGATGAAAGAGAAGCAACCTTGCTGAGGCTGTATGAAGAATTCCCACAGTCAGCTTCTGAAAATAGTGACTGGACCTTAAAGTGGACCAGAACGAACAATAATGCATGGTGTTCCACAATCTATCATCTTGAGAGAATTTTAAATAATCATCATCGGATTGTTGTGAGGAACTACGGATCAATGTTTGATTCGTCTTATCAAGATCTTGCTGTGTCTGTGAGTTCAGATAATGCCCTCAGTAGCTATGATGAAAACCTTTTGAAGTCTATAGTCTTCAATGCTTGCTTCAGCAAATTTTGGGTGGGTTAGTTTTTAATTTGGAATTTTTTTGTAAAATATAATTGGCTCTCCATAAACATTTCCTTGCATGTTCAAATTATTTGCGAGATGAGAAATTTTTTCCATTTGTTGCAGACTATTGGTGCTAGTACGATGGATTTGGATGCTGTGAGGCGTTTGAAGACAGAGAACCTTATGGAAATGGAGATGTCGTTGCATTCCATGCAACATATATGGGCCACCGAAGTTGAACACATTAACCATCTCAGTCAGGCAAGGAACGGTATTCAAGAACTGATAGACGGGTAAATTTATTGTATTGATTAGTTATCTAGCGTGAGATTCTGAATAGTGTGTCTAGTGTTTTCATGAGAAATGGAAGTGTTGTTTTGGGGATGAAGAGGGAGTTTTGCTACCAAGTTGTGGAAGTAGCGTTGTTATGGGGTCCATTTGTAGAGCACACCTGGATGAATTTATGTACTTTCCCATGATCCATAACTCCATTATGACTGTGGCCTGTAGTATCTTAATTCAGTTCTTAATATACCATACAAGCCAAATGGATGCTTGTTTGATAACAGTAAAGAAATTAACATCTTTCTTAAAACACTGAGATTTCTTTTTTGTTGTTGCAAGAGAACTTCAAATGCACATTCATTCTTAAACTTGTAGGCTTACTGCAGATTGGAATTCCTACCTTGGATTTTGCTTGATTGATATCAATACATACGCATGTCTTGATTATGTTCATGTTTATCTGGTGTTGTGCATCATCATGTCTCTAATAAAGTTGGTATTGCAATGTGCTATATATGTATGCTGCAATATATACGTACTAGAAATTATTCTCGTGCATTGCTGCGGGTTTTGAAAGTTTTGGATGCCCGCACGATGATGTGAATTTGTTTTCTTTCTTCATTCAGAATTTAAGCCATGAGATAGGGAAGAATCCATTGTCAGGAAAAGCAGTCATGCATAATATTTTGGGAACAAAAATAAGGTACAACAAAAATACCGAGCAATTAGAGGCCTTCCTTCCTATCTATATGAACCACTGATTCCAGAATCTTGGCTTTTATCTTTTTCTCCCACATCTCTTGCTCTCGTCCTCAAGATCGGACTCCGACTCTCCCTGACGCGAAGTAAGTTTGAAGGAAATTGGAATCCCCAAATAAGGTATATAGGCAATTTTGAAGGAAATCAAAACCCCAAATCAGATATCGAAATAGTACATGAAATTTCAGTCATGAACCCTTTTGCCATTTTTGTGTTGAGTGTTTTTGTAGCTAGCTAGCATCTCTACCTCTAATAGCTCGATTTGTAAATATTAAGATGATGGATTGTTTCTCACTTGCAATATTGGGATGGGTCTATCAATATTAGTCCTTTTGTTTATCCCCTTTCACTCAAGGCCAATGAGTATGTTCTGATTCTTTTTTTGTTTCGCATTTGATAGATTTTTTACCATACCATAGAATTATCATAAATTGAGTAAGTTAAAAGAAAGTCACGTGTGGGCTTTGTATTGGCAAGGAGGACCAAATGTCATGGTGAGGTGGTCCTCTTGGAGGACAGAAAAATTTCTCGTGATAATAGACGCATCCTAGATGATTTAAGTTGTCTTTTAGAGGAATTTTGATGAGTGATTCCCTTTAGTTTTTTGTGAATCAGTTCATTTGTTTGTTTGTTTTTTTTTTGAATTTTTCGTGCATAACAAAGTTTTTTATTTTGTTATGTTTCATTATATTTCAGGTGCCAAGGTCAGTGATACTTGACAAAAGTTAGGGAGAAGTTTGTTACAACAGCTTCTGTTTTTAAGGTGCGGCTTTACTTTTTTTTTTTTTTTGATGTTCAACAACTAAATTACAAAGAAGAACCTTTTGAGCAAATTGCTTCAAAGAGGTTGAAATTCAAAGCTTGACTAACAACAACACGAAAATTGACCTCCCAGCAACAAGGATTAGCGAGCTTGTGTTCCAAAGCGACGAGGGCATTAGTAACGAAATTTGCTTCACAAAACACATGATGAAACGAGATGTGATCAAAGCAAGTGACAATTATTCTGATATCCTGAAAAATCTGGAGGAGCTTCCAAGGACACTTTACCTTCTTGTTGCCACAATTGATGATCAGGGAGGAGTCATCTTCAACAGTTCAAAGAATGCACCTTTAGAGAAATCATCTTGTCCTGAAAGTTTGTACAAATCAACACTTACCAAGCTAATGCTTTCTGAGTGGAAAAACTCTGTTAATTGCCCTGGACTAACTGTACTTAAAGAAGTTGGAAATTCTGCTGGCAGTGCTTATAGTCATTTTGCAGAAACCAAGGTGGATCCAAAAAGCAAGAGAGAAGCTAAAAAGTCTAGATCCCAATCTTCTCATAACCAGAGTGTAAAGGGTACTGGTGTCCAAGTTGGTGATTCAAAACATTTGAAATGAAGCACTGAGTTTGATTCTTCTGATAACTCAAGTAACAGGGACTTTCTTTTGGATTTGAAAAGTTGTGAGGTTTCATATGGGTGTGACCAAACATGCATTTGCGACAAAATTAGGTGTTGGCATTATCTTCCCGCGGAAGTTATGGAATCTGGGCTACTGAAAAACTTTGTAGATTTGAAATGGGAGTATGTCCGCAGGCGTCTCGCTCTCAGGCTTCTGACAGGATTAGGTATGGTCCATCTGCATGTTCTGATCTTTTACTTATTAATTTCAGCTTGCTAAGGTAATTAGCAGTCCAAAGATACTTATGGCACCATTGTGTAATGTTTATTACTGTTTCATCCTTCAAATTATATATAAGTACATTTATTTAAATCATTAAAAATGAAATTCAAGCGTTCACAGTATTCCGGACCTTATATTTGATACAACTGTGGACTGTGAGAATTGTAGGTCAGTGCGAATGGCACTGTTCATGTTATTGGAGCCCTCATGTGTTACTGTTTTTCTTTTACATACAGGAAACTTTTTGGAGCATCAAGGTCAAATTCCTGAAGCAAATGATTTTATCTTACAAAGCGTATCAATTTTAGTCAGCAGGAACCCATCCGTTCCGCCAACTTGCTTTCTTGATCTAATGGCAAAGGAAATCCCTGGGGATGTGTTTAGTGTTGAGCGTGCTGAAATACTGTACAGCATATGTTGGCTGTCTGTGAAGATTCGTTCCAACAGGTAATTGTAGTAGCATGTTTATGCAGGTTTGTGTTTACGTCTGAACTTTTTCCTCTATAATATATTCGGTTCAAATGTTAACTGGGGCAAATATTTTGATTGCAAATGACCTGGTATTTGTGACTTTGTCGTATACTGGTATTAGAATTTCAGAGGCAAGTTTACTTTAGTTACCATGTTTAACTTGTAAGCTACTATGCTATTTAACTAGCTTGTAATCTTGTAAAAGAATTCGCTTATACATTTCAAGGTGTAGCATGTAGGGTGCTACTTTTGCGTTTCTTATATATATGACCAAATCAAAGAACACAGGCTTTTATGAAAAATCCTTAACAGCTTCCCGGCAAGAATTACCAAATGGGTTTTTCATTTAGTATATGTTTAGGCAATATGATCTGAGCTACATGGCTACATACACATTTCAATGTAGACAATTATATGAAGTAGAGGGGCCATGTAGAAAGTGAGAAACTACACATTATAATCGTTTAATGGATGCTGATGTACACACCCTACTTTGAATTCCAATTGCCAGATAGAAGACCACAATGTCAATATAGGTGCATTTTTCACTGTTGTAATGTTACTGAGTGCTGCTTTCTAGCCATATTAACTTCCTGTCTTCTTCTTCTTCTTTTTTCGGCTTATTCTGTTCACTAGGGTTCTTTTCTCTGATCTGCCTCATATCCATCTACCAAAACTAGTGTCATGGTTGATGTTAGCTTTTGTGCTCTGCAGTGAGGTTCCTGTACTTTTCCAGAAGGTCAAAAGTTTCTTTCCTTCTATTCTTATTCTAGCAAATTATTTCTTGAAGTTCTGTGCATCCTGTGTAGATGTGTTGTAGTATTATCAGTGATGTCATACTGTATGTCTTAGTCAGTAACATTGCATTTGCTTGCGATATTTTAAGGGTGATTTCATGTGATGATTATGAGGACCAGTGTTTTAAAAAACGCGCCTCGGGCGCGCTTTAAGGCTTAAAAGGCGCGAGGCGTAAGGAAAATTCCTTGTGTTTTGCTGGTTAGGCGCAGAGGCGCAAAAGGCGCGAGGCAAGGCGCAAAAGGCGCACAAAGCGCACCCCAAGGCGCATAAGGCGTGCGCCTAGTTTGATAAGAAAACGGGGTCGTTTTAGTTTGACTGAAATAATAAGGCACACATCTTCGTGCGCCTCCCTCAGTCCCTCCTTCAGTCCTTCCCTCTCCCGATCTCCCTCTCCCTCTCCTTCTCCACCAGTTCGCGACCACCACCAGTTCCCGACCTCCCTCTCCCTCTCCTGATCTCCCTCTCCCTCTCCTTCTCCACCAGTTCGCGACCAGTCGACCACCACCAAATCCCGACCTCCCTCTCCCTCTCCTGATCTCCCTCTCCCTCTCCTTCTCCACCAGTTCGCGACCAGTCGACCACCACCAAATCCCGACCTCCCTCTCCAGTTCCCGACCACCACCAATTCCCGACCTCCCTCTCCCGTTCCTGACCACCACCACTTCCCGACCTCCCTCTCTATTGAGATAGCTTACTTGTGTGTCACACGTCTCTTCCCTTACTTCTCTCTTCCATGTCTTCTGGTCAAAACTGTGAAACAGTTTTGGTTCAATCTCTACAGTTTAGAGTTGTTCAGATCCACAATTCATGGAAGGTTATTAGGGACTGATGGTTCTTACTCTGTATAGTTGGTTCTTAGCTTGTTTTCTCTCTTTATATAAATAGAGGTAGGCTTGTAATCGTTTCCTTAAGATTAAAATACAGAAAACCTTCTTCTTCATATCAGTCTCATTTTCTACATGGTATCAGAGCAGTGATCCTCATAGGACCTGCTTGTGCTTCATTTCATAGACTCTTCGTTCATAAAAAGCCTGCATCATGTCTGAAGGCGATGAGAAAGTTTCGTCTTCATCCTCTTCCAGGCCTGAGATGGTTGATACTAACCCAAATCAACGTCTCAGCTCAACCCTTCTGAATGAGTTCAACTACATCTCCTGGGCAAGAGCCATTACTCTTGCACTTGGAGGAAGATCCAAACTTAGCTTTATTAGTGAAAAGAGTAAAGTTCCTGCATCTTCATCACCTGACTTTGAAGCATGGCAATCTCAAGATCAGCTGGTGATGTCTTAGCTGCTTAATTCCATGGAGCCAAAGATTGCAGAAATTTTCAACTTCTCTGAATCTTCTCTACACTTGTGGAAAGCTGTTAAAGATATGTATGGAGATCTGAACAATGCTGCTAGAATCTTTCAGCTAAAAAAGGAGTTGGGAGAACTTCAGCAAGGTAACTCGAACTTTGTTCAATATTTGGGAACTTTGAAAACAAAGTGGAACGAGTTAAATCTGTACAGGCCTCATACAACTGATTCTGTAACTCTTCTCAAACGTGCTGAGGAGGATAAAGTCTTTCAGCTCCTAGCTGGTCTTGGATCTGAATATGAAGACCTCAAAGGTTACCTGCTGATGACACCAGAGCTTCCCAGCCTTGAAATGGTGTGTAGCACTATTCATAGAGAAGAGGTAAGAAGAAAGGTCATGAATGCTAATGTTGCAGTTGGAGAGACTGATGCAACTAACTTTGAGCCTAGAGCATTCTCCAGCAACAGACCTTATCGAGGGAAGAGGCCAGACTTAAAATGCACTCATTGTGAGAGCATTGGAAGAACTGGCGTAGGACACAAGAAAGAAACTTGCTGGATACTTCACCCTGATCTGAAGCCAAAGTGGAATGATGACCCAAGAACTAGCAGAAACTCTTACCCATCCAATCCTAGAGCAAAGTTGAGCACCACATCAGAAGAAATGAGCAATTTCACCTCCAATCCTATCACACTCATAAATGAGTTTGCAAACTTTCTTCAAAGCAAAAAGGGAAGTCTGGAAAGGAATGAAGGAGGAAACTCAACTGCTCTACTTGGGAAGTTTGCAGGCTTCCTTGAAGAAACAAGCTTTGCTTCTACTGATGACATCCCAGGTATCATTTGCGCTCTCTCAACAGCTATTGATTTGAGTAAAAATGGAGAGTTTTGGATTGTAGACTCTGGTGCTTCCGAGCATATCACAAATGATTTCAAAGATCTTTCTTTTTTTGAAAAATCAAAAACACCTTCTCATGTCTCTATTGCTAATGGCAGTAATGTTCCCATCTCTGGAAAAGGCAAAATTAAAATTTTCTCAGACGTCATTGAGTCTTCTGCATTGTTTGTGCCTTCTTTCCCTTTTAAATTGTTGTCTGTTGGAAAATTGACTCGAATCCTGCATTGTCTTGCTATTTTCTCTGCTGACAATATCATTTTTCAGGATCGAGTCACAAAGATGAAGATTGGTGAAGGCTTCTTCCTAAATGGACTTTACTTCATTTCCACCAACTCAAGTCTGTGTTTTTTGCTCAACTCCAATGCTTCTCAACAAAAGCTGTGGCACAGACGACTTGCACACCCTTCTTTTCCTGTTTTGTCTAGGCTATTTCCAAATTTTTGTAAAGTTGCTCATGAGTGTGAGATCTGCCATTTATCTAAGCAGACTAGGCTTCCTTTTAAACTCTCACACTCAAGATCAACTAAGCCTTTTGAACTAGTGCATTCTGATGTATGGGGTCCAGCCTCTATTGACTCTTTTGATGGTTATCGATTTTATGTTACTTTCATTGATGATTTCTCTCGATCTACTTTTGTTTATCTACTCAAACTCAAAAGTGAAGTGTTTAAATGTTTTCAAGACTTCCATAATTTGATCATGAATCAATTTTCTTCAAAATTGGGAACTCTAAGGTCTGACAATAGGACCGAGTACACTTCTAAAATCATGAAACAGTATCTTAGTGATCATGGCATCATACACCAAACAAGCTGTGTGGAAACTCCACAACAAAATGGGATAGCTGAGCGCAAAAATAGAGATTTACTGGAAAAAGCAAGAGCTCTTATGCTGCAATCCCATGTTCCAAAGAGATTTTGGTCCCAAGGTGTTCAATCAGCAGCATACCTGATCAACAGGTTGCCAAGTAGTGTTCTGGATTTTAAGTCACCATTTGAGCTGCTCAAGGGTAGGAAAATTGACATTTCTCATCTTCGAACATTTGGATGCACATGTTTTGTGCATGTTCAAGCTGATAAACGAGACAAGCTGGATCCCAGATCAATTAAGTGCATGTTCCTTGGTTATTCCTCTACAAAAAAGGGATATAAATGTTACAATCCCTTGACACGAAAATTTTTTGTGTCTAGAGATGTTGTGTTTCATGAGAATGAGTTCTTTTATCAGTGCACAGCTGGTGATCTTCAGGGGGAGTGTTTAACTGAAGTGTTTCCTATGACTGAGGTTCTTCCAACCCCCACTTCAACCACATCAACTCCAACTCATGATGAAGTCATTCACAGTAGTGACACTGAGCAGCCATGTGCAGAAACAAGTGACCAGGAAGTAGAGCCTGAGACAGTTCAACAAGTTCCATCTTTACCTCGAAGGAATCCTCCACGAGATCGGAATCCTCCTCCAAAGCTGCAAGATTATGTTACTTACTCTTCACGGTATCCCATTGAGCTCGGATTGAGTGACACTCAGCATGCTTACAGTGCCTTTGTAAGCAAGATTCTCACAGAATATGAGCCTCATACCTATGCAGAAGCCAACAGATCAGTAGCATGGCAACAAGCAATGAAAGATGAATTGAATGCTCTTGATGAGAACAAGACGTGGAGTATTGTCCCTCTTCCTAAAGGACAGAAACTGGTTGGAGCTAGATGGATTTATAAACTCAAATATCATTCAGATGGCACTCTCGAACGACACAAAGCAAGGTTAGTTGCTCGTGGCTTTACTCAAACGTTTGGTGTTGATTATAAAGAAATGTTTGCCCCTGTAGCTAAAATGAATACAGTTAGAGTCCTACTCTCAGTTGCAATGAATCATGGTTGGACTTTGTGTCAAATGGATGTAAAGAATGCGTTTTTGCATGGTGATTTAGAGGAGGATGTGTACATGAAACTGCCTCCAGGACATCCTCGTGAACATGAAGCTGGCATGGTTTGTAAGCTTCACAAGGCCTTATATGGATTGAAGCAACCTCCTCGTGCTTGGTACTCTAAATTGAGTTCAGTTCTTGTAGCATCAGGTTTTACAAGAAGCCATTCAGACTCTTCATTATTTGTTAGAAACAGTCAAGTTGGAAAATTGGTGGTATTAGTATATATGATCTTATCATTGCTGGCAGCAACACAGAAGAAATTCAGAATCTAAAAGCTTCTCTACATAAAGCTTTTGCCATCAAGGATCTTGGTTCTCTAAAGTATTTCTTGGGGATAGAGATGGACCTCTCAACTCAAGGTCTGTTTCTAAATCAACGTAAATACATCCTTGATCTTCTTGATGAATCAAACATGACTGCATGTAAACCTGCTCGAACTCCATTGCACAGCAAGTTGAAGCTGGACTCACCAAGTACAACTCTCACTGATCCTAGCAATTATCAGAAACTGGTTGGTAAGTTGATTTATCTTACCATCACCAGACCAGACCTTACATACTCAGTCAGCTTGATTAGTCAGTTTATGCACTCTCCAACTGTTTATCATCTGAGCATTGTCAAGAGAATATTGCGCTACTTGAAAGGAACCATAAGTCGTGGAATTTTGATGTGCAAAAATGATCACTTCAAGATTGAAGGCTACTCTGATTCCGATTGGGCAGGCAATGCCCTTGATAGGAAATCCACAACAGGCTACTGCACATTTGTAGGAGGCAATCTCGTCACTTGGAAGAGCAAGAAGCAGTCAGTGGTGGCTAGAAGCAGTGCTGAGGCAGAATATCGAGCAATGGCATCCATTGCTTGTGAACATATTTGGCTTAAAGCTCTTCTCCAAGATTTAGGCATCAAGCATTCATCTCCAATTCCTCTGCATTGTGACAACCAAGATGCCATGCACATTGCAGCAAATCCAGTGTTCCATGAGCGCACAAAACATATCGAAGTTGACTGCCACTTCATTCGAAATCAAGTGCAGTCAAAGCTCATTGAGACTGTGTACACAAGATCTTGTGATCAACTTGCAGACGTGTTCACTAAGATTCTTGCTTCCGCTCAGTTTGAGCGTCTGCTGTCCAAGCTTGGCTCAAGGAATTCCCTCGATCCAGCTTGAGGGGGAGTATTGAGATAGCTTACTTGTGTGTCACAAGTCTCTTCCCTTACTTCTCTCTTCCATGTCTTCTGGTCAAAACTGTGAAACAGTTTTGGTTCAATCTCTACAGTTTAGAGTTGTTCAGATCCACAATTCATGGAAGGTTATTAGGGACTGATGGTTCTTACTCTGTATAGTTGGTTCTTAGCTTGTTTTCTCTCTTTATATAAATAGAGGTAGGCTTGTAATCGTTTCCTTAAGATTAAAATACAGAAAACCTTCTTCTTCATATCAGTCTCATTTTCTACACTCTCCCTCTCCTGACCACCATCAGTTCGCTGTCTTCTGCAAGCCGAGGCCTGGCAATCGCCTCAAACCACCACCTCGTCTCACCCTCCAAGCCGAGGCCGCACCCTCAAACCACCACCTCCCTCGGTCACTAACTCATCATTGATTTGAGGTACACACATCATTCCGAATTTCCGATTCAATTGTGTTTTCTTAATGAGAAAGATGAATGTTTGAGCTATGTGTGTGGTTCATTCTGAATTTGTGATAGAGTGATCAATCATCTGGTGTGTAGTTCATTGTAAATTTGTGAATTTGTTTCTGTGATAATGTGTGGTTCATTGTGAATTTGAGAATATGTTATATATAGCAGGAATTTTTTTTTTTCAAAAGGCTTACGCCTTACGCCTCAAGGCTTACGCCTTGGTGAGGCTCTCGCTCCATAGCCTCGGCTACGCCTTAGCCTTTTAAAACACTAGTGTTAAACGTGCATTTGCTTGAGGTGCATTTCTCTGAGCACTTAGGTTGAAAGTAAACAACCTTGTTTTGAAACATGTATTGTTCCAAAGAAATTGTCATTTTCAAGTCAAATGTACCTAGCTTTTCTTTTCAAAAGGCATGCAAGGGATCTTTCCTATGGTGAAAGTCTCAGGGTCAGCTGCTCTCAGTATGGATAGTGTCTAGAAGATTACAATGTCATCCTACCTATGGGGACTTTAATAACAAGTTTATGATTGATTCTCTTACTTGAAGAATCCTTATTATCAATTTTTTTCACTTTTACTTTGTACTCTTACCTTGCACCTCTTATTTTTCCATTATTTTCTGTATTCTTGTGACCGTTCCACTTTTACTATTTGTAGAATAATCTGTTTATTTTGAATGTAAAAGTTGTAAGTGGTAGTTTTGGAAGATAAGATAATATCAAAGAAAAGGAGGCATTCATGAGATCCAATTATTTTTCTTGTGTTCATTTGCGATGCCATGTTATTGTTGAAGGTGATATTGACTTTTGGAAGTCAACAGGTTTCTAGACTGCTTGCTGCTATATTTTTACTTTCTGCCTCGAGTGAATCTTTTTCTCTGTCATCTTCTTGCAAAAAGCTCCACGAAAATCATTGGGCTTCTTATTTTCATCAAGCTTCAATTGGCACGCATCTCAATTACCATTTTTTCACGAAAATATCTGGGAGTTGTAAACTCCAACATCCTGTAAACACTGAGGTAAGTGCATACTCTTATTTTCTCATTATTAGTCTATTTAGTATTTATACGAGCAACTAATCAACCTACATGCATTCAGTCAATTTATATGATAGACTTTGAACAATCACATGTCCCATGGTAGTTATCCCCTAAGAATAATGCAGCTGGTAATTTTCGAGAATTGAGGATAATTTCTTACACCACTCAAATATGTTGTTCACTAATGAAATGAACAATCATTTTCATACCTCAGTATAAGTTGACATTCTTTAACTGGTTTCTAAGTTTCTAAATGTTTATTCTTTGCTCTACTGCGTTTGATGTCTTATTCGGATTGTCACAATTAGAAATCAAGCCAAGTGTTACTTTGTTTTATGTGAAGCATATTCTAACATGTTACTGCAATGACATCTTTATTCCAGGGGGCACATGGTGCTGGTTCATGCTTGGTACCAGAAAAACAGAATTTACATAGGTTATTCTGGTCACTTTACAGATTATGGTTTATCACTTGGTGAAACCTTTTTTAACACGATTTTTCCTTCCCTTCTGTTCTTACCTCGATGCAGGGTCACTCCAGAGTCGATTCAAGTCCTTGAAAAATTTGTGACTATTTAGACCTTCCATGCACCACAATCATCTGTATAAGTGTGCTTGGAGGCCCTTATGGTAGTTTGTTACAAGAATTGTTGTGTTTTCCATCACTTGTGCATGCATGGATTGTGGTTTCACGCTTCAACTCTAAGAAGCAAACGCTCGAACTCTAAGAATCAATCTATCAGTGTGCTTCTTGCCTGTGGATTCAGTATTAAAAGGTAATTTGTTTTGATAGACAGAAATTGATAGCATATCTCATAGTATTTAATACTTGATGTATTAGTTCTGTACTGCTGAATATTTTTCCCATTTTTAACAGGAGATTCAGATGACGATAGTTTTTCTGGAATAAAGAATTGGCACTGTCCATGGGGTTCCACTGTGGTTGATGATGTAGCTCTGGAGTTCAGATTGATATTGGAGGGGACGTATTCATCATCTGTGAAACATCCTGTACAAGATACAAATGAGGGGGTGGTGAATTTTGATGGGCACAGAGGAAGAATTTTGATCGCCGCCTTGGTGAATTTTTGAAGTAGGTTATACTCCTTCCTCTCTGTCTGCAGCCTTCCATGGGTTTAATCGGGTGACTTGCCGTTATGCCACTCGTTATTTGTTAAAATTAGTTATAATTCATTAGTATGTAAAACTACATCATTTGACACCCCTGAGGTATGTATTCATGCACCAGGAACTTGGAAGATTCATGGTTTGGTACTTGGAAACTTATGCTACTAGGTGAATGGTCAGACCGCAAGAAGTTAGACTTGGTACATAAGAAGCTAGTGAGCAGTTTGAAATCCAAATGCAAAATGGAGATAGATGAGAGTTTTTTGAAAGTCATCCATGACTTTAAAGGAGGTCCACTTATTACACAGCTTTGTTGTAAGAAAGGTTCCTGCATTAGTAAAGATGGATGTTTAGAGGAAGAAAAGTGTATGGCATCATGTAATGATTCTAATGGTGGTGATAACTTGTCTGAGTGGGCCTACAAACTAGTATCAGAAGCAGTGAATGAGCTTAGAGGGTTACATTCTTCTGTTAATATAAAGCCAACAATATTAGTTCTGGACTACGAGGTGCAGGTATGTGCTCCATTTCCTACATTTTCTCTTCTTATATTAGAGATTAGTTTTCCTAAAATTTAAGCCAAGTCCTTTTCTTGTTTGAATGGTATGATGGGAAAGTGAATGAAGTACTACTATGAGTTATTTTCTAAACAAGTCCTCATTCTAGCTTTCAAAAATCATAAGCTAGATGACTTATGCATGCATGGAAGTAGAGTTGGTATTTCAACTCATGAGAGTGCTTTACAATTGTTGACATGTACACATGCATTAGGCTAGGCTTTTGTGTTCCTCTTTGCTAGCAAGGGGTTATACAAACTGCAGCTTACATATTAGGACATTTACTTGTTACTTCGCCATTATTTAATCATAGTTGTTACACCTCATTCACATATAAGTTGCTTGATAACTTTTTGCAAAATGAATTTAAGTCTACTCTCATTGATTCTCTTTATTGTAAATTCGTTTTAACAAGCTGATCAGCTGAATGGTTACTGCAGATGCTTCCTTGGGAGAACTTACCAATCCAAAACCAGGTGTATCGCATGCCCTCTGTTGCAAGCATTTTGGCAACAGCCAATTGAAACTACCAGAATCAAGATCAACTTCAGAGTATACCGACCCCCTTATTTCCTTGGATCGATCCCTTGGATGCCTTTTATCTTCTGAATCCCAGTGGTGATCTAAATTATACGCAAAATGAAATTGAGACATGGTTCAGAGATCAAAACTTGGAGGTAATAGCTCTTTCTATACATGAAAGATTATACCCCGTACAAACATGCAGATTTGTAGTCATGAATAGAAGTTCTGTTGTGGGGATCAGTGTCTTACCCCTACTTGCACACTAAATTGAATTTCACACCAATTTATGTTTTAAATTAGATGCACTTGTATTTGAAATTCAATCAGACAGAGATATGTCCCATAGAGTAATGTTTCACTTGAATTACTGTACAGGGGAAGGCTGGATGTGCACCTCCTGCTGAAGAATTGGCAGTAGCGTTGAAAAGCCATGATCTATTTATGTATTTTGGCCATGGATCTGGTATGTTTTGGTTGTACATAGTGCTTGGCAATATTATTTTGCATAACAGGTTTCCCAATCATCTGTTCTGAACTTTATTTGTGTAGATGCTGTTGTACAGGGACACAATATATTCCTAGACGTGAGATTCAGAAACTGGAACGCTGTGCCGCAACTCTCCTGATGGGATGTAGTAGTGGTTCTCTGAAACTGAATGGATGTTATGTTCTACAAGGTACTCCATTATCCTATTTGCTGGCCGGTTCTCCTGTCGTTGTCGCCAATTTGTGGGATGTGACGGACACGGATATTGACCGATTTGCAAAGTCCATGCTTGATTCTTGGTTGAAAGCAAGGTTGAGTCCCTGTGTGGGTTGAAAGCAACAAAAACCTGTCTTGTGAGCATAGGACGGTTGGATCATTCATGAGTGAAGCATGTAAAACTTGCCAGTTACCTTTCTTGATTGGAGCAGCCCCTGTATGCTATGGTGTCCCAACTGGCGTATGAAAAAAAAGAGTTGTAGTACCATCATTGGTGAGAAATGCAAATGTATATGAAAGATGTTAATTGTATAGCTTTTCCTCCAAATTTTGTTAATATCTTAACGAATGAGTATGTTCTAATCAAAGAAGGGCAAATCTGAAGTAGCACTAACAGATATATGCAGCATAATCCTTATGTTTGTCTTCCCCTACGCTTCTCAAGCTTTCCAATGTCAATAGCTGGTCATGTTTTGTTTTTGCGAAGTACATATTTTGGCTTAACGAGTTGCTTCTAATACTGACCTTACCCTTGGAAATCAAAGTACTCCACCTTTCTCCCCTCATGGTCTAAACGTTTACCAACATTAATTGAAGCCACTTCTTTTGCTTTTCCTGTTCATCGTGCTCTTTTGCCTTTTGTCACCTAGTGTATGGGGAAATTGATGAACACTAGGATTGGTGTTACTAACTGAAAGCATGAGGTGTTTCTTGGGAGGTGGAGATGGCGGCTATTAGTGGTTAAGCTAATGATTCTGTCTCTCCCCTTTAATGGATTAGCAGAGGTGTTTACGAGAGAGGACGTCCAAAAACTCTGCCGTCTCTGCGGCTTGATGGTGAGACAGAATCACAGAAATGTAAACATGGCACAGGTAGTGTTTTTGGCAGAAGATTGTCTAGCTGCTACCGAGACTATGATGAGATTTCAAACTTTGGTCACCTATCAAGTGCGACCCTCTTTGTTATGGGCAGGGATATCCAAGAGTTTGTGTCACCTTATCTTATCCCCAAGGCTTTGGAAATGACAGACGTCAGGTCGAGCAACTGCTCTGAATGGTATCGATGGATCCGGAATCAGAGAAAGAGAAAAATAATAATGTAAGTCTTGATTGGTAATAACAAAGGAATAGAAAATCTTGAATATAATCACAAAATACAAATGTAAGCTTTTAATCCAGTGCCAAATACATACAGAAGAAGTTGTATGCATAGGTCAAGGGGCGGATTATGGGTAACTAAGGAAAAGTTACATTTGAAAATATATTACACAACACAGGGAAAAGGAACACCATTATCTCCATTTTCCGTTTTCCCTTGCTATTCAAATGAGAATTAAATCAATGCAAATGCGAGAAAGTAAAATCATACCTTCTTTTTTTATTTTGCTTTGTGCGGTCCCTCCTAAAATTTGTGTGCCTACGCAATTTTCCTAATTCCCCTCTTAACCATTTTCAGTTTATTGTTACTCACTATTTGCTTCTCTATGTCTACGTCTCCTCCCAGAGCGTCCCAACAAGACCCTGCCATGACGCCGGAGCCGGCTCACCAATGACATGCCGCCATCATTATCATCGTTACTCTCATTGTCGTCATCTTGATCAGAGGAATCCAAACCACCAATAGGAGTTGTGTGCCGGATGCCAACACTACCATCTGATGCCTGGTGAAATGCCCTCTCATGCTGCCTCATCCGTCTGGAGGATCCAAATGCATGCCATAGAAGAACTACATCCAAACCCAGCCCGAACGCTGCATTCCTTCCTGCAGCATCTCCTGCGTCAAACCCACCATCCTCTTCGTCCGAATCAAATCCATAATTGTTTCCTTCTATTACATAGTCTCCGAAAAACATTGCCCCTGGCATGGACGACTGTATTGTGCTGATCACATCATCCTGTTCTCGCTCACGTTCAAGGCTTCTCCATTTCTGTTCTACTATAGGATCCACTTCACGTGGCCGAGCTGAAGGGTGTTCTGCCTTAACATGCTTCCTAAGCTCCTTGTAGTTTCCAACAAATGAGCAGTTTTCTTGCATGCAGCTCCTCTGTTTAGCATCTAGATATTCTCGTGCTGGTTCAAGAACAGTCCAGCCTTTCACCTGGCCCCTACAGAGGGGACATGCAAGCTCTGTAGCTTCACACTTATCAACTGGCAACCCAGAATCTGGTACCACAATTGGATTAGTGGCAGAGCCATGCAATGACTGTCCGTGATCAGATGACACTATTTTTGTGTAAGCTTTCTTGTACTGGTCAAGACAGTTGGAATGTCGAAAACTAGTTCCACACATGTAAGGACGACAACCATTGTCATGGGAGGAACATAGGAGAAGAACGGCATTGTGAGGGTACTCCATGCACACAGAACATGTTGCATCCTCCCAGTCTTTTTTCTCCAAATTTTTGGAGCATTTCTTAGGGCACAGATCCTCAAAGATTTCTTGATTAGACCGCAATGGGTATGGAGCTGACCTGTATTGCCGGGAAGCAAACCTGCGTCGTCCCCTGCTACCTTTTGCCATTTTCCGGGTATACCTGAAAACCATATTGCACATGTACAAATACATGAACCTTTAAAATTTTGAGCTATATGTATTTATTGAAGAATGCCATAAACATACACATGCACACATATGCCAATCTGGTCACAGATTAATGAGAGCAAATAAGAAATCAGAACCTCAGGTCAGAAAACAAATCATATGCAGTTTTAATCATCAATAATTCCCGGAACAAAACTTACAACGGATGCAGATCACAAAACATAAATTTGCTGAGAAACTTTAAAACTCAACTTTTGCTGACAAACTTTATTGTCTAGATATTATTTAGAAAAAAGATTTCCCCATAAGCAGTCCTTCAGCAAAATGCAAAGAAAGCAGTAGACATCAAGTTAGAGGCACTTACAAACTTCATGAATCACACTATCAAACTCCTTTGGGAACTTTGCTCCATGATCTCCCATCCTAGAGATATTTGGATAATGTACTTAACTAAGTAACTAACTTTATCCATTCTCAAGTAAAGAAGAAGCTCAGAATATTATACTCTAAACAACCAAGGCTTGCTATATCAACAAAAATAAAATAAAATAAAATAATATCAAGAGTAACTAAACACAAACTAATAAAAGAGAAGTGCTACTTAAGTCTTACCTGCCACAAACAGGGGACACATGACTTCATATAGTTCAAGAGATGTGACAACTTAGGGCCATCTAGACCATCCAGAACAGTTGTTCCGATCATGTAATTAAACAGACGCATTCTTGCTTGAAAGTTTTGAAATTACACTGGGTAAGGATGGTAGCCTCCTGACTTAGGTTGGTGTATACTAGGCTGCTTAATTAAATACAGAATTCTGCAATCCAGGAAAAGACGCAGATCCAAAATTAACATTTCAAACAGACTTTTGGAGCCTGTAGATGTTGCAAAATACTAATATCAAAAGATAGAGGGTTCTACAAAGAAGAGCAAAAGGAGGGTAATGATGTGACTAATCGTAAACATTAACATTTAAATCATGGACAACCACTTCTTTTCTGGCACCATTTCCTTCCCAAGTATTTCCCATGATTAACGTTTCAATAAAAGCCAGAGGATTTCAAGAGTCATAAATTTTGCAGCATCCTACTCTCAAAAGATTCAAAGTATTGCAGAAAGTGGAAGGTGATAAAAATTGCAGAAACTGTACGACTGTTCTAAACGTCATAAGACACGCAACTGCAGAGTTTGAAAGTATTTTGTAACAAGTATGACTAGCTAATGTTTTCAAACTTTTGATGGACTTACTAAAGAAGGTCCTGTGTTTGTACCGAGCTCCTATGCAAGCATTCGACACGGGGGTCAGACTTAAACGGTTATATAAAATCATCACTGCCAGTGAGGACCAGCATAGTTAATTTAACTTGGTCAACAGATTAAATTTAAATGATGGATTTAGACTTCACTTCCAATGCGGCATAAACTTCAATCCAAAAATCTTTTGTTCTAAGGAAAAACAACTTTGCTCAAGTGCACCCAAAGAGCGAAATCTGAACACACGGCGTCTTTCAGCTATCGAAAGTAGGCATCATAATATATATAACGTAAAAAAAGACAATTATTGGGTTCCTACAATTTTCAGCCATCAACCCTTCTCCATTTGATACACCAAGGAACATCTAGTTTCCACCTCTGATGAAACCATCTGATCTCACTTCCACACAATACCTAAACTCTCATGTTTAGGTTCTGTTTTTCTCCTGTGAAGCCTTATAGTCTCAGTTGACTTCCGCACATCTACATTCAACTCACCTAAATGACTCTAGAATATACAATCAGATTATAGAAAGTCCTTCAGAATTTCAAAGACTCACTGTCTGTGGTCTTGTACTGGAAGAACTGCAGAACTACAAAGCAACGTGCTATGCTATCATCACAAAGAAAACAAGTACGTCCTTCACAAATCAAATTGCAAACATGCATCGAAACAAGGTATTGAGTGCAATGCAAGATGATAACCCAACTAATTTCAGGAAAGAGAAAACAACCCTTACAACACAACTTTTCAAATCAGTAAAATTGTGAGGCAATTCAGCCCAGAAATGTGAGTTATAGTCAGGAAATTCAAAAATTGAGAACGAAGAGCCTAACCTGGCTGCAGTAGGAGCAATTCTGGATCCGAGATAAGTTAGTTGCAGAGACAAAAGTGCATCTGAATCGAATCATAAGCCAAACAATACACCCGGTCAGAGATTTATAGAGGATAACGTGTTTAGTTAATGAACCACGCAAGAAGACAGCTTCAGAGATTAATTAAACAAACAATAATGAGAACATGAAGTCACATGGCTCCTAGACCTCTACCCATCTCAGAGGAGATCCACAATACTAATATTCAATTTCAGAATCCTACAAATCAAAAGTTAAAGTAAAATTGTAAAAAAGAAAAAAGAATCATGCTTTCAACTTCTGGGCACCATTTGTTTAGCCCCAAATCTTAAAATTTAATCCAAAAGTGAAGGTCCTACCCCAATTCCGAACTTGGGTTTGCTCAGCTTACAAGCAAAGCAAAAACCCAGCATCAAATTTTCCACCTTTACACCAATAAACTAAATTTCCGGAATTTGTTCTCGCAACCAATCACATAATGAAGAAAGAACAATGAACACAGATGAAAACAAACCCAGACAGGATCGCACCAGAGATATAAGAAAAAAAAGCTTGAAACCTGAAGACGCTGCGATTCGATGAAGGGGATTAGGGTTTGGTGAGAGGGGGATGAATTGGGCGAAGGAATCGAAGCCAGGTAAAGGGCGGGAGAGAGAGAGAGGGATTGGGTGTATGGGAGTGTTTTAGATGGTTCGACTCATTTCTACGCAAACTAGCTTATTCTCTCTTCCTCTCTAAATTTGGGACTTTTTTTTGAGAAGAAGAAAAGAAATGAGAAAGAGGCGACGCGAGGGATGGGAGCGTGGGAAAGACGCGGCGGGGTTAGTGGCTTAAGTGGCGTCACGTTGTCACGTGCCGGTTATTGCAAAAGACGCACGTTGTGGCGTGCGGCTTTGTAACTAATTTCACGTTAAATGTTTCAGCTCAGGAGGTGAAGATATGTGGTCGAATAAGATGTATTCTTATTATGAGTATTTAATTTAATCGAATCAAAAATAAAAATAAAAGGAAGGAATTTATGGTCTTTAGATTTCATTGGATCTTCGCATACGGCGATTTGAGGATTTACATATTAATTGTACAAGTGCATCCTGGTGCGTAGAATCCGTTCTACGACTTGAATTGACTGTATCTAGATTGTAGACGATAATTAATGACCACTACTAATATCCTCTTACTGCCAAATTTGGATTTACATAAAATTCAATTTGTTAATTTTTTATTTTTGGAAAGAATTTAATCATCTGTTTTTAATGCTTATTTGCAAAGAATAATTATAGGAAAGAATTTAATCAAAATTGAGAAAAATATTGTCAAAAGAATCCATAGACAAATCTCTTACTAAGTGAGAGGTCGTGAATTCGACTCATAGTATTATAGCTTAATTGTGCACTTGATAAAAAAAATCTCTTAAATTAATACCTAATTATTATTTTCATCACCATGTTCTCTTAAATTGATCAATATATGTTATGAGTAAAATATTGTATAATCCTTGTGGTTTGAACTTTACATTTGTTCAATCCTTTTAGTTTTATTTTAATCTGAATGGTCCTTAAAGTCACGATTTCTCATCCAAATGGTCTTTCCGTCAATTTTTTCTGTTAGAATACTGACGTGACCGTTAAAAATGTCCTATATTACATTCATCAATTCATTGAAAACTGAAGATGTTCTATTCAATTCAAATAAGATATATTTTCATTTAACGACTTGTAAGAAGGGCAGCCCGCACGCCGTAACCATTAACGAAACCTCAGAATACAAAGGGGGAGACATTGTTCCTAAACCCTATACCGTAATATCCTCATCTTCTCGATCTACTTCTTTTACCCTTTTATGGTAAAAAATTGTTCATATATATGGAACTGTATACTCTATGTAAGTGGCAGAAAAAACAAGTACTAATGAATCATCTCTCATCTTTTGTGTCATTGTAATCGGTTTGATTTGTTTACAAGTGTTACATTGTTGGATTCAATGAGGACGGCAATGATAGTGTGTCTCAATAAGGTCTAAAATATGTGACCTCATCATCATCATCTTCAACACTGTATGCGACTTTTAGAGAGTGAATGAATCAATAACATATGTATTGGAATTTGTTTAGTCCTTCTGGTTTGAATCTGTTAAGTCCTTGTGGTTTTATCATCGGTGCACTCAGACTCATCATATAACACCAAGTTACTTGTAGAGCTGGCAATATTTATATCTTCACCATATGTTTGGTCATTTGATGGTTCACATCTTGACTTCGAGGATCCACCCTCTACGTACTCCTCAATTTTAACAATCTTTGATTGCTTATCACAACTGGACCTTAAAGTGGGCTGGCATGAGAAGGCTGCAGCTAGTGAAATAAACGCAGAGCTTTCGAAAAGAAAATTAAGTTAATGGTTTAATCATCTTCATAATCAAAATAACATATGATATGTCAAAATACGGTATACTAAACTTACCTGGATAGATGATCTGATACGTTCTGTGTCAAAAAAACTCCAACTATTGAATCTACAACTGAACCATCCCATTCTGAAATTGTTCTATTTCCTAAATCATAGTACAAATTTAAACAATAAGTTTGATTCTAAATTGAAGAGAATAAAACCCAATAAAAATAACTTGATCTAAGTATATTCTAAATTAACAGTAATACCAATTTATACATAAAAGACGAAAAAATTGTACGACAAAAATGTCTCATTAGCTTATTTGCAAATATGATAATTTTGGTCTATCATACTCTTTAATAATTTGGTCTGGTTTAGGGTTTCCTGTCTATTACCAAACCAGGTAACATCATGAATCAATTGGAGCAAATACTTCCAGTTCAACAGAGCATCTAAATTGAATTCGTTACAAACTTTTCTCAATGGTCTTTGTACCTATTACATTGAAGGATTAATCCTTCCTAAATTACCCTGTTCAAACTTTCGACCTCTTTCTCTGTCCAGGCTCTTTCTCACTTAGCTTTCTTTTAGGTCACTACTCTCACTTAGCTTTCAGGCACAGTTTTTACTGCTCAGGTTTTGTGTTTTAGAGAAATACTAAATTTTTAACACCGCCAAGTTTTTTTTCAAAAGCCAACTTGTACCACCATGGGTGAGTAAACTGTGAGTTTCTTTCATCACCATTGTATTACTACAAACATTTTTCTTAGAGTTGTTTCAGTTCAAATGTTTCTCTACTCTTTGTTTCTGGCTATTTTGTCTATTATCCCTCGTTTTCTTTTCATCAAGACCACGACACCTCTCTTCTTCTTTTCTCACTCTCTTAGTCTCTCTTGTACACAGAAACACGTTCTGATTCACCCAAAATTATTGATCCTGTACGGCTATACTCCATGAAGAGTGCCTACTTGTGGAATACGTTGAGGCCAACCAGAAGGAATTAATTCAAGGATTTGCCGAACTCATCTGATCTCATCTGATCCTATATCAAATTCTAAAGTAAGGTTTGATTTTGAATGATTGTTTTCAGATTTCTGTCAAAATTTATGGTTTATACTTCTTAAATTGGTATGGGCTTTGTTCAATTTGACTCGTTTATAATGATATTGAAAAATAGTGTTCTACCTAGATTTGAATTTGATTGCTTACCTTTATATTTTCCCATTTTTGATTGCTCAAATTAGTTGATTGTAAAAGTAATATCCCTATTGTACAGTTTCTTCTTTTGTTAGAATCTTGAGAATCTTAAATAAAATAAAATTTCATCGATCAGATAGTAGGTCAGGATGTGATTCAACAAGGCCAACGATTAAAATTATCATAGATATGGTGCAACATTTGTACAAACACAGAAGTTGATCAAACAACAAGGCCAACAAGAAAGACCCTTCCTGAAGATTGGTCATTCTGAATACTTTCGAAATGAACCCTCTTCTTGAATCTTCAAACTTCACCTCTACTAACTAGACTATAGACTTTTCTAGTAACGAATTAACTGCAATAAATTTGTATATTGTAGCTTGCTAGCGCTAGTTTCCCGGTTTTTATTTGTTTACCCTGTCCTGATTCATATGTTATTTTCTTCTTTTATAGGGTTCAAGGAAGGAGATCCGGTTTGGAATAATTGCTGAAATTAAAAGAAAGTCTTGTTAGTGACGACAAGAATGAAAAATGGTGTATTTATATATATTTCTCTTCTAATCGGTATCTGGTTTTCTCTAGTTCGCTTTCATACTATTATTTTACGAATCCCCTTCTAGTTCTTTGAATTCTCAACTTAGTTTTTCAACTAGCAGCTCTTTGGACGTATATGGATATGTAATTAACTTACTATGCTTTCTTCAGTTTTTTAGATTCCCTTTTTTCTATCCAATTTGCAGTTTGTACTTTGTTCCAGATACATTAAACGAAATTATGTTCTTCTCCTCCTAGCAATGCCAGAAGAGTCCATAGCTGCTCTACTTGCAAATACACTAAACTTTTGTGTTCTGTCATTGTGTGCAGCTCCCTTTCTCATTAGCTTGCTTTATTTTTCTTGGACATCAGGTATTCATATATTTCTTTTGAGTACTCTTTAATTGAATGTTTAATGTGGTCATTGTACTAAAATACGGGTTTTGTTTTGGTTTTTGCAGACTAAATTTGATTGTGCGTGTTAAAGAGACCTAAAGTAGGGCATAGGAGGCATTAATTTGCTTTGAATCAAGAAGGCTTGGCTTAGAAGCTTTTTTTACTTTGAAAATGAAGACATGACGGTATTCTTATGTATCTATCACATCAGATGAGAATTTTGTATATGACTTTCTATTGAGGTTAAGAGAATATATGAGACTCTTGTTTTTATGTGTGCATAATTTGTCTGTAGATGAAAAAGTTTCATAGTGCATGATTGGAATTCATTCTGAACTACAGGCAAAGTCAAAATGTCTCGCTAAATTTCACTAGATTTCTGAAAAGTAAACAAAAAAAATAAAAAATATATGTTTGATTGACAACCAGAAACAGAGAGAAAAAAATCTGACACAAGGGCATTTTAGGTAGTGGAGTGTGAGTGGAGGAAATATATTATTAAAAAAGTGAAAGAGAGTGTGTGGATTGTAATTCTTGGAGTGTAATTCTTTTGGTCAAAAGGTACAATCCATAAACAAGGAACATGGCCATACTAAGTATACGGGACACAATCCTCTTCCGATAAGAACAAGCAAGACTACAGAATTACCTTTTGAGTTGTGAATCAGAAGTTCCATTGCTCAATTTCGAAGTGAGAAAACTGAGGGATTTGGTAATACAAAATCATAGATAATACATATAGTGCCTACGGACCTTAGTTTCAAAGCTTCAAGTCAATTAAATTCAATGATCTATATATATATACGGTAGTTATTCATAACCAAGTAATATGTATATAAAATAATTGTAGTAGTGAAGAACATACCTTGAATATCACGCATACGAGTCAGAAATAAGTCAATCCGACCACAAAATAATTCTCTCTCCTTCTCCCAAAACTGAGAATGCTCCTCATCATGTTTAGCTCCCTCCTTAACTATATTTTGCAATTGAAGCTTCCATGGATGAACAAGTTCACCGTGTTCTAATTTCACAAGCTTTTCTTGCCAGCGTCCTTTTTTCTTTGTCATGGCCACCATACCTCGTTCACCATTTGCATGAGCTACAACACCACATGAGGACCGTATTTCTCATTTTCTTGGTAACAAACTCGTATCCCATGGTTACTTTTATGACTTATATTCTCTTCAAATGTATCTGTATTAAATTCAAAGGTATAATTGAGCTTATAAAAAATAAAGAACTTAAAAGATAAAAGAATAATACAGTCCTTTACTTATTTTTCCGAAATGATGAATAAAGAATAACTCTACCACATACCTATTTTTTTGACTAACAGCTCCAAATCATCACTTTCCAGTAGGCTTACTATTCTGGTTAAGCTTTCTTCAATGTTCAAATCTATGAAAAAAAAAACACAGTCATGTTTATTCAAAAAGTTTCCTTCAAAAAAAAGTGAACAAAATATAATACTTGAAATTACCTCCTGATTGGGTGATGAAACATGGAGACAACTGCTGTTCGTTGTCAAAAGATTTCTGCAATTCCTTTTGACTGATTCCGGGGGCAGCTCTTCTCTTATTATATTTCTGTTTAAGATAGTTTGCTTGAAACTTGATAGCTATCTTCTGCCACCTCTCTACTTCCATTCTCCTCCTGCCCAGCCTTTTTTGCTTTTGTATTTTTTGCAGATTTGGTTCCATTATTCTACTATAATCAATGAGTTCCCATTTCTTTTCCATCCTCGTAATTGGGACATGATTGAGATCGATTGTACTTGAACTCTTCTTCAATGACACATTATTCTTCCTTTTTGGCATCTTGAGCTTCAACCTTTTATTCTTTTTGGTGGGAGTCTTCGGTTCCATTCTAGGTACAGACATTCCTAGATTAGGTACCACTTTTGGCCTGTAAACTTTTTTGTTTGGTCTCCTGAGTCTCTTTCGTGGCGTTTGAAGTGTAGCATCATGTAGTTTTCTTTTTAATATACTAATATCACCAATACAGAACTTGCCATCAACCAATTCTCCATTCTTCAAGTTATCTGCAATCACATACATGCTCTAATTTAGTATATGGACAACACTATCTCAAATCATGCTTACATACAAAAATATATAAATAAAAAAGAACATGAAAGGTTCACAATGAATGCCTAATAAAGATGTGGAACTCAATATGCACCTAGGCTTGCTGCATGATTAGCTTTTCAAGCAATCACTGTAATGCTGTCTAGTACCAAAACTCTCCACACAATATAAAAGATGTATTTAATTCCTATCGATAAGAAGTTCAGGCTCTTTTATTCAAAAATGAGAAACCAATGCTGCTCAAGCTATAAATATTTTCCTAATCACTTACATTGTGACATGGATTCAGGTTGTGAAGGTACTGGCATGAAAGAACCCTCAATGCTGCCAGTTTCAGGGATTCTGATAGCCCGAGTCTTTACCGGAATATCACCGCCTACCTTCGCTTTGTTTTTCCTCTGGTAAACCTTCATAGTCTGAGGCTTTACGGGGGTATGAACAGAGGAGTCCATGAATGTCGTCCTTTGCTCTGTTTTTTCTGTGGTACACCCAGAAAGAAAACAGAGAGAAAAGATCGAGTTGTTGTCAAACTGTCAGAAAACAAAAACAAAAGATACAATAAAAAGATCGGAGATAGAAATAAAGATATTCCTTACCTGAACATGCCTTCGTCATCTTCCCATATCCCGTATAGCTTCTTCTTCTCTGCAGGAATACAAGTGTCTTCTTCTATGCAGAACTGGTGTAAAGTGGTATGTGAAGAGGGAGAAGTGGTTGGGAGAAAGTGGTATGGGAATATAAACCTAATAAACGGATGAATTTGAATTTGTTTCGGATTGGATTACGTTATATGTTTTACACCGGAGTAAAGTCCTCCTTCCTCGTTTACACGTGGGTGCAGATTCTCCGCCTTTTACGTTTGCGCCTCTCCGCTTTTTCTGCGCAATTTCAAAAAAATTTCAAAATAGTAAAAAAGAAAGTAAAGACAACCCTTGACTCGGGTCAAGATTGAAATTTCACAGACAAATTTGATGATCCTTGCAGCAGCTTCCTTACCTGTTGGCATCTTGATATGGTTTGTGTGCAAGTCCCAATCATATAAGGGATAATTGTGGAGCTCATCATTAGTCAATTCTAAGAAGCAACGACTTCTGAAGAAGCAAAACCCTGCGAGATATAAATATTTCATTACTGACTCGATCTAACAGGTGTATATAAATAGTCAGAAGTCCCAACTCAGACAAAATGCCAACAGTGTTATATGAAACTGGCTCCAGTCTCTTGCTCAATTTTCCTTTTAATGCTTTGATAGACGGCAAAAGAAGGGTATAAATAAAAAAAAGGGCAGACATAGGGCATATAACACACTAGAGACATGGAGAAGGAGTCGCCGCCGGAGGACCTGTGAAGAGATTTGACAGCAACACAAAAAAAGAAAAAAAGAAAAAGAAGATAAAAAAAAAGAGTTATTTCAATTTCAAAAAGAAAAAAAAAAGAGGTTTTGGCCACATGTCCATTAAATCTACTATTTACTGGTATCCAACTAATTAAAGATAGCAACAGTATTCCTAAAAAAAAAACTAATTAAAGATAGCAACAGTCTAGTGAAATGAGTCTTGGTAGGGAGATCCGTCGCCTGTAGGAAAAGAAGTTTCACTAGACTGCAGGAGCTTGACATGAATTAATACAATCATGGAGAATGTAAAGGGGAGAGAAGAATGGGGATAAAAAAGACTCCAATTATTGAAACTTTAGAAGAAAAAAAGAAAAGAAAAAGGAATCCACCAAAAAGCGAAAATTGAACTACGTACTGACATTGTTTAAACCAAGCAAAGTAACCCTCTTTTAAACTATCACGACTTGAACATACGTGGTTTTCTTATGTTCCGCTCATGTGACAAAGTCCGACTAAGTGGAAAGAAGCATCATATAAGTATGCGCCTGTTAACTGTAACATGGAAGTTGTGATATCATCTTGTCATGAGCCTTAGGATCTTATCTAGTAAAGTCAAAAACCAACATTGCAATATTATTCTGAAAACTGCAACCTAGATAACGTTTAATGCTCACCACTTTGATAACACTACATATTCAACCTCGACAACTGGATGGGTGAAACGTACCATTTGTTTCCATACCCAATTTTCAACTATAACCACGTGCAACGATGTAACTCTACAAAGGAACATAAGTGACAGCCTCGATAAGGGGATCAACTAAACAAGTGCAAACAGAGGAATTTAAGTAGATAAAAGAAAACAACATCAAGAATGTAATCTGAAATACATCATGCAATAATGCACCAATGCCGTTAATACTACACTTCCCAGTCAGCTTGTTTAAATGTCAATTTTCTGCGCCCTTAATTTTTAACTAACATATTAATCACTAAACATGAAGAAAATGTATCCACTCTTTTCAGGCAGTGGATTCCATGCTAATTCAAGCATATCAGACTTGACAGATGGAACGCTCATTCTGACAACATGTTTGTTCTACACGATGCAACACCAACATCATTGTAATTCTGGTTGAAGATATAAATCTATCAAGACAGGAATGGAAAGGACATCAACTTATTATTGCAAAAATTATTGGAGGAAACTATAATAAAATGTATATGCACTGTCTAAATATAGAAGGAAAACTTTGTAAGGAGATCACACTGGACTTGATAAAGATGAGCAAGAGACCATGTGAGAATTTCCTACTCGAAACAGCAATATGTGGTACGGTCCTACACCCTAACTAAATGAATGCAAAGAGCAACCAACACTAGCAAGAAAGGGTTGGCTGCAAGAATATTTTGAACAAGCAAAAAAAAAATTTATGACTCTATAACCCACAACAGAGAGGGAGAATTCAGTCGAATACCACTTCAAAATTAAAAACTGAGCCTAGAGGTGATACAGTTATTGGTGAGACTTTCAATTGTTTTTGGAGGCACCTTACTTATTGGGATTTGAAGTGTTTTATGAGGTATCTTTTCATCTGTTATTCAGGAAAGCGCTGGTGGATAAGTTTCTCATGCACAGTGCATCAATTATCTAGTTTGCCTCCTAGAAATATAAAGACAACCCTCAGTCTTAAATCCAGAAATGCCTGGCCCTAAACCAATTTTCCAGATTGAATCAGAGTAAAACACAGGCTACAGCTATAGATGTGGAGCATAGATATCGGAGGCAACAGATGAAATCTGAGAAACCAACATTACACCAAATCCTGAATTGAATTGAGACCCTGAATTATATTGGAAAAAAAAAACGATTTACACCAAACTCTTACTTTGAACCCCAAACGAGGACAAACTGTTTTTCTAATTAAGAAGTGAGGGAAGAGAAACCTGGTTTTCAGTTGATGCGGCTGTTAGCTATCGGAGAATCAAATGCAGGTTTAGAAGGTATTTCTCAAAATATAGCTGCGAGGTCATTACTGGAATAATGTAATAATAACAACTTTTCAAGTAGAGTGACATAGCTTTCACAGTTTCACATGTAGTCATAGCTTCTTCATGAAATCTTCAATGCTGTCAGCAGCTGCAGTCATATTCTTCAGTTTAACTTCATCCCAAAGTAAACGACAAGTCCTATATCTAGGCTTCATATCTTGAGCAATCATCTCCTCGAAAAGATTATAAGCCCACTCACATTTACCTGCTCTGCATAGGCCGTGAATTAGTAATGTATATGTTGAGAGATCAAAACTGAGATGATGTCCATTGACCATGTCATTCACCAACTTATTCAAAAAATTGTCTGTTTTGCCAGTTTTGAAGCACATTTTAAGCAACGGATAGTATGTCTGAACATCAGGCTTACAGAGCCCAGACCTTTCCATATTCTGGAGGATTTTCAAGGCTTCTTCCACTTGAGCATGATTGCAAAACATGGCAATCAACGTATTGTAAGTTGATGTATTATGAGGAACCTCATTCTCAGGCATCTCAACCTCAAAAATATGAATAGCTTCAGGCACTCGTCCAGCTCTTCCTAGTGTGTGGATCAGTGAGTTGTAGAACAGGGTGTCAGGCTTACATCCAGCTGATTTCATTCTCTCATATAATTGCATAGCTTCCTCGAATTCCCCAGAGTTTGTAAGATAACACATGACAGTAGTGAAAGTGACAACATTTGGAGGGCAGCCTTGAGCTTCCATTTCATCAAACAGTTCATAGACCTTTCCAAAGTTGTATTTGTGGCAATAAAAGAGGGTAATGGTTGAGTAGCTGATGGCACAAGGGCGACAGCCATGACCCTTCATTTCTTGGATTGTCCAATGTGCCTCATCAACGCGATTGACCTTGCACCAGCCGTGGATGAAAATGTTAAACGTATGAGCATTTGGTGAGATATGTGATCTTAGTTCTAAAAAGATATCGCGGGCGACCTCAACTTTTTTCTCTTTGCAGAGTGTGTCAAGCAACAAGTTCATTGATTCGGTGTTCTTATCTAATCCAAATCTTCCTAACCCATCAAATATCCTCACGGCATCCTCCCATTTCCCTGCACCAGCAAATCTTCTCATAACCTTACCTACAGTTTTGAGCGTTATGAGACGATCCTGATGCATTCTCTCTAACAAATCCATAGTCTGATCCATCTGCCTCATTTTTCCTAGAATGTCGATGATCATATCATACGCATCTGGGGGGAGTTCATAGCCAGGCCGTGACTCAGCCCATCTGAATACACCCAATGCCGACTTCCAATCATTCTTAAATCGATGAAGCAATTGATGAACAAGGACATGCGTGAGCTGAATGCTGTTACATGCTTGATCATTTTGAAGAGACAATAGTACTTGATCGTCACTATTTCCAACAGGAACTCTAGTTATGATAATGTCAAGGTCCGATAGTCTTGTTGGGCGTTCCAATTGTGACGACCCCAGTGGAGACACAGCAGATGAGCAAGTATGCAAAAAGGCAGAAGAGTTTGAAGAACTGCCTAGGAAGCAGACCCTTTGAAAGCATTTCTGAACACGGAAGATCATGAACATCGACTCTAGTTCCTACACACAATAAACAAAGCCTCAGCTTGTTTATTACAAATACAACATTCTGGGAGAAGGAAGAGATGTATTTTAACATGGAAACAAGAAACGGGTATTAAAGGAGAAAAAATGATATCCGCAGCAATGATAGTCGACAAGAAGTTGCAAACAATTGCCTGGCCAGTCACAGAAGCACAACAGTATATACTCGAAATATCACCATTATTCTTGCAGAAATGATTGCAGGAAACTAATCTAAAAAAAAGAAGCATGATCAGATTGGAGTCTATCGAGGTAATGAAAAGTAAATCATATTTGAAAGTGCATTATGCGTACCAGTCCTACCAAAAAGAACAATACAGACAAGTCTGAAACACAGAGAAAGAATGAACTCTCTGAGAGTGTTCAAATAGAGTAAAAGCATGCAAAGCCCAATAGATAGGTTTATTCAAAAGAAGCTCTCGGAATTCAACTGGAGCACAAGTATTTCAGGCTATCAAGTGAAGCGAGGATGAGAATGAAGAAGACACGGTAAAAGGCGAAGCAGTGAGAACCTACCTGACTTAACTTGGATGGCAAACACTCGAGCCACCGGTCACGGCGTTAGGGAGAAGCCGGCGAGGAACGTCGCGGCGGAGACAAGCCTTGGCGACGATCGTAGAGTCAGTCTTGTTACTCCACAAACTGGAGTGGCTGGCTGGTCTATTTAGCGTTTTCGAATATTACAAATCGAACCCTTCATTTGTTTTGAATTTTCGAGTAGACCCTACTACTTCTTTGCGAGCATACCCATTTTGTTTGTTAACTCATGTGGATCACGGTTGCAGGCATTATTAGTTATGAAGGTCTTGTGTTCAGTTGATCATAAGCTCCCTTCCTAGCTCTAAGTTGTGGTTGTTTTTTTTACAGAGTTTTGAATTAGATTTTAAAGTGTCGTGGACTTTATCATTAGTTTACATCCAACAACTTATCAATATATACATAACAAGTAATTGGAAAATTATGAGACTTTAATCCGAAATATTTTATTTACGGTATATCAGAATACATAAATAAGGAATCTAATATGACTTGATTTGTAAGTTTGTCTAATAAAGTATGCAACTACGATTAGAGATTTGGGCTTAAAATGTTACATTTATGGGAGGTTACAGAATATCTAATTCTCTATAAAAGCTTAGGTCTATGCACCCTCTCATTCTCTCGGAAATACGGTTCTTGCCCCATTCAAAGAATACTACAATGAGATGCAGGGCAGAAGACTTACGCTGGATCGAGTGACCATCAAGTCTAAAGATTCATGATCCATTTATCGTTTATTTCTTGTTCTTACTTTTACACAATTGTATCTATATTATTTGTGAAGCGATCTAATGACATTTAAGTTTAAGGTTACATCCTGCTGTGTTTGAGAAATTGTTAATGGTTATATGCATGGTCTCTGTGGAAGAAGAAAAACAATATGCTGTGGTCTGGTAACCAACAGACTTGCTTGGTTTAATCAAACCCCATCTTGTATTCTATATTTCATACAACATGACTAACATATTACCCCCTTATTCTCTTTCAATGGTCAGTAACTTAAACACTGACAACATGTTGTCAGAAGGCTTGACATTGTGGGCGTGAAGGAAGGTTTTACTTCCATTGGGAATGGGAACCTGAATACAAGATGGAAACAGAAACCTGAATACAACCTGACTAACATACCTGAGACCAACCTTGGCAGCTTCAGCAACAATCTCAGGAAGGTGCAGAAACAATCTCATTACAGAAGTTTTACAGCGAAAATGTAAGCTATCTTGTTCAGGCAAATGCAGGAAAAAAAAAACTTTCGAAAACAAACATCACAAAATAAGGACTTGTGTGTGTGTGTGTGTCAGCTATTGCCATTTTGCAGATCCATGGTTTATATATTAGTCTAACACTACAGCACCTTCTGCTTGCAGAAATGAAGCCACCACACAATATTTAAAGTGGCATGTAAACATTGGTTTATAATCAATAGACTGAAAGTGTCGGAATAACCAGCATGAAAGTGTAATCCGGCCAAACCAGCATAATCAGTAATCAAGCTTCCTCACACATCGTCTTACTATTTGATACACACATACAAAACAAAATCGACATGGATTACAAATTAATACAAATAATCTGTTGCAGAATTGCAAAATTCATTTCATTAACGTCACTATCGACTTCAAAGCCATTGGCAATAATTTCATGCAGAAAAGGCTATACAACTTTGTCAGTTCGTAAAGAAATGTGGGGAAACGCCAGAGGAAAGAACATACAACGAGAGAAATGTTAATACTTAATACAAGAAGCTACATTAATAGAGATGCATAAGGTCTGATCATTCACCAGCTGAAAAAGTTACATACAGGTTCCTGAATACACAGTTCAGATCCATAGTGGCTCCAGTGCAAATTAGTCACTACTCATGCCCTCTCATCAAACTATCAAAGAGGTTTTTTAACATGACTATCACCAAAAGAGCCTGCCCTAAAAGGTCACTACAACATTCATAAGATGTACATAACCTAATCTGATGAAGCAGAGGAAGAACCATCTGTGGAGCTCACCTTCTGTAAGAGGCCTTTTATTTTACACTCCAGATTGGCTCACATCATTTGAGAAAGATTATCGCCCGACCTCTCCAGCATTGATGTCATAGACTGAAGATTCTGCCTTACAACGTCAAGGCAAGTCCCCTTGGCAAGCTATTGTACAGGAGTCAGCAATCTCTTTTTGGGCAGAGAGGCTAGGCTGGTGGCTAAAACCTAGGAAACTGATGGAAGATTAAAGCGCTTGTAACCAACAAGGTTTGTGCCAAATGGGTTGTCTTTCTCTAAACTCTGAAATGCTTCTCCAGCATCAGAGCCTTCCATGAATACAACCTGTGCACTACTAGACTCTTTTAACAATAGTGTCTCTGATTCTTTCAAGGGTCCAAACCTACAAAATGTTGAAATTAAATCATCTTTCGAAGGCATCGGGATTCCTGGGGCAAAGGTCAAGAGGAGAGCAGTTGCTAAAGCTTCTTCTTTTCTCCTCCTCTTCCTCCTCTCGGGTTTAAGGCGTTCAGCAACATTTCCATTCAAATCAGGAATGCCGTTAGCTTGAACAGGAATTCCCAGATCTACCTTCCCCTTTCTCTTTCTCTTCGGAGCAGGTTTACTTTCAGCTGATAGCGGGCTGGTAACCTGGTTAGAGTCCAGGCATGGAAAAGCCTGAGCAGGAATCCCCAGATCAACAACCAATGTACCAGGTTTCAAATTGTTTCCATTGGCATCTACCAAGCCAGGAGCCACATTGGATTTTGAATGCTCTGAAGCAGCTTCAGTCCCCAATCTCTTTTCACGCTCAACATTACCTTCAATAGCGGCATGGCCAATGCTCTGTTGATTATTAACCAGAACGGTAGGTATAACACTGTTACCATTCAAATCAGGTATACCAATTGTTTGTTTAATCTGCAAACTTGCTTGACTTGCGTGTTCCGCCTTCTCTCTTTTCTTTCGTTTAGGCTTATCACAGGGCACCGCAGGGCCAACAGCTAAAGAATCTTGTGCCATTTGCCGATCAGGGGAAATGCTGGTATTGACATCTGACATCCCAAAAAGAAATTTAGTCTTGGATTTCCCTAACTTTGGTCGTCCCCTTTTCTTGCCAACGTTTACATTCACACCCTGTACAGCAGTTGCAGGGCTTTGAACTAAACTTGACTTGTTGGCAGCGTCTTCATCCTCTGCGTTCTTCAAAACAGCCTTTTTATTTCTTTTCTTTGGCACAGATTTACCCTCAATCTGGTCAACATTTTCCAACAGGCAAGATTCAGCATATGTATCCTCATCCTGACCAGCCATGTTCTTACTATAGGTTTCACAAATAGGCTCGTCATGAAATACAGATATCCTGAAGTTAGATACAAACCAAGCAACTGAATCAAATGCTTTATTTTCGAATGGATACTGGCAGTTGATGGCAGCAGAGCAGAATTCAGAAAGCAACTCAGCAGAAGATGTATTTTTCAAATATGAATTACCAGATGTGTTACTCACACCGGTAAACCTCCTATACCATTTCCTCCAGAACTTATCGCCAGTGCTTTTAAAATTTGAAGGTGGTCCATCAACAATAGTTGCAGCAATTCCTTCCACAGATGATCCTATCTGCCCCAAGTTTACGTATGGGTAAGACAAGTACCTACTCCTTTTCCGCTCTCTAGACTCTGCGCCTGTTTCAGTCACTCCTTCATTTCCACTATCACCATATCCTATACCAGAAGCATTTCCCTCTTTCACTGTTGGTGATATTAAGAGGCCAGTCTCTTCAATTTCAGAACTCCTCTTCTTCTTTCTCTTCCTGACCATTGAACTTGAGATGGAGGTTCTATCGGCACCACCCCAACTAGAAACCTTTGCAAAACCTTCACCATCATCATTCTTTTCTTGATGAAAAACAATTTCCTCTGTTTGCTTCAGCATGGTTCCATCTGCACCGCTTTCGGCATCATCACTTCCTTCCTGAAGTAGATGCATAGGAAGCTGACAATGCCCTGTGGAGCTATAGAAGGCAGATAATCGACTCTGCATAACAATAAAATCAAGTATGCCAACTTTTGAAACAACCCGTGCAAGACTTTTCAGATGTGACAGGAGCTCTACAGAATCAAAATGTGTAACTGAAATTTCACCAAGTCCACCACAGTTGCGGTCAGGAACAGTAACTCCTCCCTCAGACGCTGCATCATCAACCGACAGTCGATTTCGTTCCAAAACACAGGCACAAGTCATATTCAATCTAACACGGCCACCAAACTCTTCAAGGGCTTTCTCAACAGATCTAACGAAAATCCTAGCCTTGCTTTGCCCTGAAATCTGCTCAAACAACTGCGCGAAAGGCTTCAGTTGGTGTCGACGGCACCATGCAACATGCCCCATCCCAAAGTATCCGACTAGTAAACAGCCTTCTTGATGACTAACCATCCCCAGCTTCGATGCATCTACAGGATCATGAATTCTACCAGGCCACCATGTCTTTATTTTCGTCTCAACCCATACAATGTCACCCGCACAAAACTCATAATCTCCACCATCTTCGCCCTTCTCCAGCTCATCATTGCCAACTCCATCTTCTCTCCGACTCGATTTGAATGCATCTTCAAACTTATTCTCAACCCCACCACCTTGAAACATGTTTCCAATTCCCTCATCTTCTCTCTGGGCACCCACAGTCACAGCTAATTCCGAAGCCTTAGCTTCGTTCCTAAAATCTTCAACCATTTTCTCAACTCCAACATCTTGAGCCATCTTCTCAACTCTAAAAATAAGTAAATCTTCAACTACCCAATACAAGAAACTAAATTTACAAAAAGAAAACCCAAAATTGCAGAAATACCCAAAGTAGTAAGCAAGGAGTGGAATTGAAACCTCAGAACATGGAAGGGAGGTAGAATTACCGTAGCCCAGCGAAACCCTAACCCGAAACGAAGAATATCCCAGAGAAGCCACGGAAGGTCGAGCTTCAGTGCAGAGATATGGGGAAAGTGATAGAGAAGATTGCTGGGACCAGATTGGCGGCTGAGGAGAGTTGAGATGTTGGTAAGCTAGCTAGCAGAAGAAGAAGAAGAAGAGTAGCTCTTTCTCAGTCCTTCGGTTCGCATCCAGAGCCTGTAAAATCATCTTTAGATTCTTTACCCAGGAAACCTATTTAACTACATCCACACCGTAACCCGACCCGAAGAGTCTATACACTTTCTTTTGGTTTTTTTTTTTTTAGAGAAACGAACAATTTATTAATCAATGGTGAGCTGCTTAATAAGCAGGGTTGAGCTGATTTGTCTGAAATCTCTATGTTAAGAGTTGGAGCCCCAGCTCCCATCAATTTGTGGATACGCAAGACAACAGTTTAAGAGATCTCTAAGTTCGTGCGGCTGCAGCGAGAGATTAGTCTAGTTTTGCTAGGATGCTCTCGTGACCCTCGGTCTGGATACTATTTAAATGAATATGTTACCAATTTACTAACGCGACCGAAATGACTTATTATCTCACTCCTAATTGTAAAGAGTACATGTGCATGCGGTGGTAGATTTTTAATCCAAGTATCTAAATTCCCTTTGTTGTCGATGCAATTACGAATACACATTTTTTGGTCATCTCTTTATTCTATGAAGTCTTTTACTCTTCTCCTCTATTTACTTTGTGGGAAACCCTTCTAATGTGACCCTTCAGCTTATCCCATTTTTTGATATTATATATACATCTTGACTGTTTAGTTTATAGGCATATATGAGTATATCATTTATGCAAATTTTCAGCCATATTGAAAATCGTTAAGATATTCATAAGTGTGATTTACCAATTATGAACTTGAACGGTTTATGTTTGACAAATTTGGTTCGTCTATTAATTTGATCTAGTTTGTTACCTTAACGATCACCGATTTGGCTGAAAATTTGTAAGACTGATCAAAACATATAGACCTAAAAATTAAACGGATAAGATGCCAAGATATGATCGAAAAATATGTATTTTAAACTATAAACCGAAAAATTGTCAACTAAAATAGCTCTCTTACTTTGTGTACCAATGTAGCCGAAATATAGTTACTATTTGTGTTCCATTTGAATATATGACATGAAATCCATATATCTCTTGTATTTTGTTTGTCACTTTGTCATTGCTAGTTGCCTTTTTTGTTAAATTCCAGCATGTTTCCCTACAAAAGCCATAGAGATACACATACCGAGCCCTGCCTTGCGTAGCTGAAAAGTGAAAGTACAGCCACCCAAAAGAAGAGTGGAAGACGCTAACAACCAGGCGTTTCGTTCAACCCCAACCCATTTCGGTTATACATAGCCATGCTCAGAGTTCCCGCCAGTTTCCGAAACCTTAGATTTCCCCATTTTTCACTCTCGTTCTCTGTTTCAGGTTCTACTTCCCACAACAACCTATCCCAATGCTTGGTGGGTTTCATGTATCACACCAAATTGAGTGCCCCATCTTACAACTCACTGCTCTCCGATCACCTCAGAAACCATAGACTAGATGAAGCTATCCTTCTTTTCAATACAATCCCTTCTCCCGGTGCCGATATGTTCACCAAAATGATAACGGGCTATGCGCGACGGGGTAGGCTTGACGATGCCCTGAAGCTGTTCGACGAAATGCCTCAGAGAGATGTGGTCTCGTGGAATGCGATGATCAAAGGTTGTTTGGATTGTGATGATTTGGGTAAGGCTAAGGAGCTGTTTGATGGAATGCCGGAGAAGAGTGTGGTGTCGTGGACGACCATGATGAATGGGTACTTGCAGTTTGGAGAGTTTGAAATGGCAGAGTGCTTGTTTCAGAAAATGCCCGCGAGGGATGTGGCTGCGTGGAACTCCATGATTCATGGATGTTTCAGCTATGGAAGAGTAGATGATGCTAACAAGTTGTTTGAGGTGATGCCTGGGAAGAATGCCATTTCGTGGACTTCCATGATTGCTGGGCTTGACCACAATGGGAGGAGTGAGGAAGCTTTGGTTGTTTTCGGAGAGATGGTGGCCTCTGGCGTGCAAGCCACTTTGACCACATTTGGGAGCGTGGTGACAGCTTGTGCGAATTCGGGGAGTTTAGATTTAGGTGTAGAGGTTCATGGTCAGATTGTCAAGTTAGGTTACTGCTTTGATGAGTTCTTAGCTGCTTCACTTATAACACTTTATGCAAACTGCAATCAAATAGAGAATTCTCACAAGGTTTTTAAGGAGAGTGTGCATAGAAATGTGGTGGTATGGACGGCTCTTATAACAGGATGTGGATCCAATTCTAAACACGACGATGCATTAAAGGTTTTTAGGGATATGATGATCTCAGGAGTCCTCCCCAATCAATCTTCTTTCACTAGTGCTCTGAATTCATGTTTGGGATTGGAACATCTCCATAGGGGAAAGGAGATACATGCCACAGCTGTTAAGTTGGGTTTTGAAACTGATGCCTTTGTGGGTAATTCTCTCATTGTCTTGTATACCAAATGTGGGAATGTAAATGATGGAGTTGCTGTATTTAAGAGAATTGGTGAGAAGAATGTTGTCTCATGGAACTCAACCATCATTGGATGCGCGCAACATGGTCGTGGAAAGTGGGCATTGGCTCTCTTTAACCAAATGTTACGGGCAGGTGTAGACCCCGATGAAATTACATTCACTGGGTTGCTCTCTGCATGTAGCCATTCTGGAATGTTACAGAAAGCAAGAGGCTTTTTCAAAGTTTTATCTCAGACTAAATATATTGAAATGAAAAAGGAGCACTATACATGTATGGTGGATGTCTTGGGACGATTTGGCGAATTAGAAGAAGCGGAGGAGCTTATTAGAAACTTGCCTGTTCAAGAAACTAAGATGGCTTGGCTAACTTTACTTGGTGCTTGTAGATTGCATTCCAATTTGGATGTGGCTGAAAGAGCAGCAAAGAACATTTTCGATATAGAACCGAACTGTAGTGCTGCGTGTGTTTTATTGTCAAATATACATGCTTCTGCAAATAGATGGAGTGATGTAAGCAGAATACGAGAGAAGATGAAGTATGGTGGAACTGTAAAACAACCGGGTTCCAGTTGGTTTACTTAGGATTAGCCAGCACATTTTTTCAGAAACTAGTATAGGTGAGTGTGCTTCACTCCATTTGCTTTTGACTAAAGAAGTCTCTAAAACCCTCACTCAGATGTTGAAAGTGTTGATGCTGAGGTGGAATTTGTTCTCATTGTGCGGAAGGATTAATCTCCAGCAGTAATGGCATCAAAACATGGATCACGATCGAAAAATTAGGTTCGGGCAATACAAGAGCCGCTAATTCTCCTTCATCTTCGACTACATCGTCTTTGAAACAATATTTGGAAACGTCTACTAAAGGTCAGAGCTCTCCTGCATCTTCTTTGGCTCGAAGTAAGCCACAGGCGGAAAGGTCCAAGGGAAATGTCACGGTGACGTTCCACTTTCGTCCACTCAGGTGCATTTCTTTATTATGAGTTGTACTTCACTTATAAAGTTTCGTGAATACTCAATAATGTGGCTGTTGTATATCTGCTGTAGTCCAAGGGAAATTCGCCAAGCAGAAGAAATTGCATGGCATGCAGATGGAGACACTATTCTGCGGAATGAGCATAATCCATCGATAGCTTATGCACACGGTATCCTATCTACTGTCTCATACTTATATTCTCTAATTTGCTTAACTTGTGTGGAGTAGAAATTAGTAAACTAAAGCTTAATGTGTGTGTGTAGTTTCTATTTAAGCTCCCAATGAATAAGTTAAATAAGACTTCTATGCTGTTACCTGGATATAGATGGTGGAATTGCATTGAGTTCTCGCTCACTGCGCATCTCTGCTCTCCATTTATAAGAAACATGCCCTTACTAAAAAATAACTCTTTATAGTCTATATCATAAAGGCGTTTACTAGAAAAGAAAAATAACTTTTGATCTGCTAAAGAGTAGTCTTACCTTCAGTTTTCTTCTCATTTTTCTGCCTCACTTTTCTCTTTATTCTGTGCCGCTAGATCGGGTGTTCGGCCCTACAATTACAACACGCCATGTCTATGATGTTGCTGCTCAGCATGTTGTTAGTGGCGCTATGGAAGGAGTCAATGGTAAAGAGCCTAAACTTTGGCTTGATCAATTTTTAATTTCTGCATTGTTTTCTGTATGATTACATGTCTTAAAAATGAGATCTGATATTATTGTGTGGCTTGTTCCCGACCTGATTTAGTTCTCTCTTAACGGCTATATCTCATAATTTTGGGATAAATTGGATGGTAAAGCCTGAAATACAGAACTGCAGTTATCAATGATTATTTATGTTATAGAGATTGTATTCTAAGAGTGTTCCTTTTTTACTGGGATGAACTGCAGGGTTTTTTTATTTTTTATTTTTTGTAATTTTATAATTTTTTTTATAATCTTTTTACCTACAGTCTCATATTGATCAGAACACCTAACATTTAGTCATTCATGAAACCATTTGAACTTTTCATCTATATTCATCAAAATATTTGGAAGATGTGATATAAGTCATATAACCCCTACAGAGTACATACATGAAGCCGTAAAGTTTTTGATCAACTGCAAACCTGTTATCGACGCCTAATTGATGTCATATGATGGATGATCTTAATGTCAATCACTTGCTTAACAGCATTCTGAGGACTTCCAGTTCTGATCCCACATTACCTTGCTGAACAATGCTAGAGGGTGGGAGTGCATTTTTAATGCTCAGTTGCGGAAATATGGTTGCAATGGGTGAATAGTGAATGAGGGTGAGAAATCTTGGGACTTGATGGTTTGTTGTATATTGGAAATGCTGAAACCATTAGTTTTGGGCGGACCCTAGATATGCATTAAGCTTTTCTGTTTCTTCATAATTTCTCTTTAAATTAATTACATTGCGGGATCAGATACTAATTAGGTGGGTTCTAAAATGATAATCAATGTAATTTTGTTCCTCCTACTTATTCAGGGTGATCAAAGGTCACCTGGAATTATACCACTGGCTTTGAAAGATGTGTTTATCATCATCCAGAACCTATTTTGGAAACAATACTATTTTCTTGTAACTATTCTCCGCAGAGAAGATACTCATTACGGTTTTTTCTATTCCAGACTCCAAACTGAGAGTTTCTTCTTCGTGTGTCAGACTTAAAGATCTATAATGAGGTAACATTTTTTGCCTTCTCATACCCTTCTGGTTTATTTTTATAAGTATGATTATATGAATGTTGGTGGTCGGAGACCTATCTTAACTTACAGAGTTCTAGAATGCTCAACTTTTGACTAGCTTTGGTTGCACCTTTATTCTACTTTACTATCCTTTAGGTTTGTTTCATTCCAGGTTGTTAATGACTTGTTGAATCCAGCAGTATAGAATTTACAAATTAGAGAGGACGCCCAGGTGCTTTCTTCATTTGATCTTTGTTTTGACCATATGAACATTAGTATTCTAAGCTTGTTTGTATTCTTCAAGACGCTTCTGTCACATGATTGATAATATGTTTTTAGATGATGTGATGAATATGATATTCATGGTGAATTGGAAATGAGACCTAAGGAATAATTAGTGATGGAGTGGACGGTCCTTGGGCTTGAGTGCATTATTGCCTTATTGGTCTGCATTATGGCTATTTCAAGAACTTTTTCATCTCGTCCAGAATTTTAGAATGTCTTATCTGTTAGCTATATGTAGTGAGGCTGATTGATTGTGTTTTCTAGTTGTTAGTCTCTGTTGTTTTATGTTGTTTTAATTTTTTTCGCTTTTGTTTTTAGCTTTAGGCTGTAGATTCATAGTCCACTCTTGTGTTCCGTCTTTTTCAATGAAATCTTCATTTTCTCTGAAAAAGCAAAAAGGTCCCTTAAATAAATTCGTTCTGGAACTGGTGAAGATTGAGGATAGACAAGCTTTTCTGTGGTAGTCGCTGCTCTGTTAAATCTTTTGTTTTAACTCTGTTATTAGTTATGTATTCTCTACCTCCTTGTTTGTAGTCCACTAGACCTTTCAATCCTTCTAGTAAGATTTGCAAAACGTATGTCTTTTCTCAGCCTTCAATCTTCCATGTAACCTTTCTTTTGCATGCCAGGCTTTTTCTTCCTTCATCACTCTTGCTTTTAAATATATATTCTCTAGTTTGCCAGCTATTCCCAATTCCTAAAATGAACGTAAATCAGCTTACTGTGGAATCATTCATTATCTAAATGTAACGACTTGGTTAAAAAAGAAAATAAAAAAAAGTGGCCGTGAATATGAACCAGAGAGCCGATAGCGCAAGGCTCATAGCCTGTACTGGATGAACTTCTGTAATCTATCTCTGTCAATCATGATCTATGGCAAAAACAGTTCCACAACCCTAACAAAAACATGTGCAATTCCCCATGTTGATTGGTGTTTTGCTTTCCCTATCCTCTCTTGATTTCCACTGGGCACTGTGGTAAAGTTATTAGAATCTAAATGGTAGGAGAACTTTGAAAGTTGGGTGATTTCAGCTGCGAATGTAAAGTGAATCAATCCTGGGGCAGATATTTAGATTTTAGATAATAATTTGCAGCCTTTCAGGACAGTTTAAGGCATGCCTTGGTGAAGGTACAGTCCAATTGGTTGGTCGTGACACGATTAAGACCTTAGAACTTTCTACTCCTTTTTGGGGCCATGGCTGGGGCGCCACTGTCAAACTTAGCACCTGTGGCCACGTTTGGTGGCAAGAACTCTTGTTCACTTAGAGCTGCAGGACTCTCTTGTCAGTGTACATGCAATATCTGAATCTCTTCTTGGAGCTTAAGTTTGCCATAGCAAAAATAACGGTGAAGCTTAAAGCTTGTTGGGCTGCATAAAAATGTGAATTATTTTTTTTATGTACCGGACATGATTATATAGCCATGTTTTGGGCAGTGGTTGTATTGATGATTCACAGAAAAATTATATGCCTTTTAGTTGTAAAAGTTTTTGAAGCTTACTATATATACTATTTTGCAAGTGCAAAGGGTTTTTCTCAGTAGTAATTGGAACTTACATCCTCCAATTGTACACATACATGGGTATGGTGTACAAATTATTGACAGTTCTAATGGCTGAAGACACCACACAAATTTATCATAACTTTTGTATTGAGTCTGTTGAGATTAGATTCTTAACATAAGATTATCTAAGCTTGCTTCCAGATGTTTAGATTTCTTATAGCTATATTGATGGATATAGACATTTGTTGATGGAATGTAGGAAGAACTAGTACTATTCCCAGCTCATGCCCTGTCACTTATAGCAGCTCGAGAAGGTAAAAGAACATAAATCACATTTTTTTATGGTTTAGTTTTTTAAATATTGAATCTTGTTCTTTTGTCTAGCTGATAGTTGAATTGATCAGAATGTTTTGATTAAAATCGAGGCCTAAAAGGCCTAAGCAAAAGGAAAACAAGAATAGATATTATTTTTTCTTTGATCCTTCCTTTATCTGAGAGCCAGTTTTAGTGTTTGTGCACTCTTTAATCAGTTTAATGTGTGTAAGATTAAAAGTAAAGTACCTCGCCTTATCTTCAAATAACTAAATTCTGGAAAGGGCATAGGATGGAGGTAGCAAAGGAAGATAAGAAAATGTGGTTGTTTATACAACTAAACAAAATATAAATAAATTGCTGATGGAACTTAGTTTCAAAAGGTTCACCTATTGCAGGCTTACAGCCTTTTCACTGAAGAATGTGATGAGAATGGAGGAGCATTTGGTACTAAGGATTGTATAGCATATTTATGATGAAGATGTTCAAATATAACATAATTCATAAACGAAAGATGATTTTATCTGGAAACAAAAGAAAATTTATAAAGTTAACTACTGTGTAGACGAACTAAATTGCAACTTTTGTTCTATGTCGCCAAGCTAATATCATTCTCTGTCGGAGTGTGGCATAGATCTTTGATACTTGGGGTTAGACTGTCATTACATGTTTGGGGAGGGTAGATGGTCGTAGTTGGGAGATGCTTTTTCTGGCTATGAACCTAGAAACATGAAGGTCGCCAATGAGGTAATCTTACCATTGGCCAAGGCTAACTATCTTCAATAAATATAAGTAAAGATAAAAAAAAATAATTAATTTTTTTCAAACACTAATTTTGTTATTTGTTCAGTTGACTAGATGGTTATGGGTGTTTGATTTTTATCCCTCTGTTGCTTTCATGACTTGTTGTTTACTTTGTGATCAAGTCTTAATTGTTGCCAACAACAGAACACAGGCATGTTGGATCAACAAATTTCAATTTACTCAGTAGCAGGAGCCATACTATATTTACACTGGTAATTTCTATATCCTCATATAACATGCTGTTTCTATTTTACCCCTTTAATTTTCTAGTTTTGATGGCCTCTGATATATTTGTATGGGTATGTCATCAGACAATCGAGAGTAACTCTTGTAGGAAAATAGTGAAGGTGAAGCAGTAAAATCTATCACAGTTGGTAACTGGTAAGTATTCAACACTGAGGATTGATACTCGTATCTTTTACATTTAGGTCGACTTGTTTATTATCTTTCTTTGTTATGATTGGAATTTATTCAGCCTTTATCTATGTTCTTTTTTTTTCTTTTTTTCTTTCAATATTGAGGATTTGCTTACGACTCTTTCTATTATATATGCAGAACCTCATGTATCTTATAACGCTAGGAACTGTGAGGCCTTAAGTGTTATTTTAAGCCAATAAGTTTGAAATACCGTGTTAGATTGTCCATTGGGCACTTTTAATCCTTCATTATTGTACAAGATGTACATAATTTGGGATAATTTCTGTTATGTAGGTTATATCAAAGTTGACGGATGGGAGGGCTACTCATATACCATATAGGGATTCTGAACTGTATGGTTCCCCTATCTATATAGAACCACAATATCATTTAAATTATAATTACAAGTTTTCCAGTTACTTTTTGCAAAGAAAGTTTTGTATTAGTTGATTGATTTACTTTTATTGTCCTGAAGTAAAGCTCATCTGCACTGCTACTTCTTCATCAAGCAGTTCAGAGGAGACATATAATACATTAGAGTTTGCAAAAGCATATTGAAATTCGAGCAGCTCAAAATAAGGAATGTTTCTTTATCTCATTTCTTCAAAACTGTTGACATCATCATTATTTATTTATTGTTTTTTTTTTAAAAACCGTTGTCAGAAGTTTCCTATCTGACATAATTTTATTGAACCTGCAGACTATTGATGAGAAGTCACTTATCAAGGAGTTTCAAAATGAGATTCGTAAGAGTTAGAAAAGTTGAAGAAGAGTATAGTTTACCATTCCTCAACTAAATGAGGCTGGCGAAAATGATATTCTGCTTCTAAAACAAAAGGTGCATTTCAATTCCTCTACTGGATTGGTCTCAGGTTTTTGACTGCCACAATTCTGATATTCTGCTCGTAAAACTCTTTGTCACTTGAATGAAATGATAAATCATCAGTGCAAGTGGTTTGTGATTCACATTGAAAACTACAGTTATATTATACCCACCCCGTATATCAAAAACAGTTTTGAGAGATATTTGTTTTCTTTTCTGGTAGAGTTCATGTAGATTCCATATTGTTGGGTCTGTTGTAGAGGAATCTTAAGCCAGAATGAAACCTCTGGTAGATATCAAAGTCAAGATTCCCATTCCATTGATGCATAATATAATTAGTAAAAGCTATTCCATTCATCAAGCCTATTTGAAAGGTTCGCAATCCACACAGAAACCTACTGGAATGTTACTTTTGTCAACCGTACTTCAAATATAGTTTGAGATCCCTAAATCAAATATAGTCTGAGATGTCGGTCTTTTTGTTTTTTTTTTATTTTTTATATTTTTTATATTTTCTTTTGTGAAGTTTACTCAGAATGTTGGGTCCATTGTAAATGAATCTTGAGGCCTAGCCTTTATACAAGTAATTGTTGTTATTTGATGTGGTTGTCAGATCCACGAATGCAAAGAATTCTAGGAAACAGTTTCCCCCTCGAATCAGCAGCTCTCTGAGGCACTGGAGTTTAGAAATTTGAGTCCAATAATTGGTTCGCAAACTGACTCCAGAAGCTAGCACGAGGAAGAGAATGGAGTGTTGAATCAAACAATTGAAGTTTTCCTTACATATATGCAGGTTTTCCTCCTCGTGTGGTCTATGAGTATTTAGAGTTTGCATATTCAAACTTTCCCCAACGTTATGTGTATGTGTAGTATATAGGTGGAAATCAGTCATGATGCAAGTCCTCCAAATGATTGTGTTCATATATGCAGAATCCACTTTCAAATCTGTCAAGCCCAAAATAGATTGAATCTTGCTCTTTTCTCTTTATTTAGGCACTTGAGATTTTGAAGAACTGAAGCAGAAGGTGGCGGAAATGACAGAATCAAAGAACAGCTAGAACTTCGGAACCAGAAACTGGTGGAGGAAAGTTCATATGCTAAATGTTTAGCCTCAGCTGCTGCTGTTGAGCTCAAGGCAATACCAGAGGAAGTTGCCAAACTTATGAACCATGACAACAGACTAGCTGCTGCAATGGTCGCATCTAATAATTTCCCAACCCAGCATCATAGTGGTAGCGCACTCCAGAATGGTTGAAGAGAGAGTCACATCAATCAGAATGACCAAAGTGGGCCAGTCTCTGAAATGAAGAGAGAACTTTCCATGAGTAAGGAGAGAGAGCTTTCATCTGAGGCTGCTCTTACGGAGAAGGATAAAAGAGAGGCTGGGCTTCAAAGAAGAATCAGGAATCCAAGCAAAAAGAAGTATACTAGAATACAAACTCGCTAACATGGAGCTGAAAGTACTGATGCTTCAACAAGAGATACTAGGCTTCATTAGGGGGGGGGGGGGGGTTGGGTTTAGGGTTAGTTATCGTTCATGTATAATAAAAAAAACCTTCATTGAACAAGCGGTAAAATGTCAGAATACGAACTCGCTAAAATTAGGCTTCGGGAAAATGTCAGATTACAGTGTGGCTCTTCATTGAACAAGCGGTTAACTAGCTGATCCAACCCTATAATTTTGTGGAAGTAAATATTTGTCGAAGTATCAGGGTCAGCTTCAGCTTTTCTTGGTTGCTCCATGTTGGGAGGGCAATTTAGATCAGAGAATAAGTAAAGGCATCTGGGGCCTTGGCAAATTTGAAATTTAAGACGGTTGATTGAACGTTTATTCACACAGCCAGTTTCTTTTGTGGTGAGGAAAATGAAGTTGGTCTCTTTTGGCTGGACACTTAGAGCTGCAATTATACTATATTTACACTGGTAATTTTTCTAATCCTCATATAACATGCTTTCTTTTTAACACTAACCTCTTTTAGTGTTGGGTCCATTGTAAATGAATCTTGAGGCCTAGCCTTTAAAAAGGGAGTGATTCCTCTGGCATATTACTAAAATTTTCATCAAAAAGATACAGAATTCTTTCTAGTAAAAGCTGTTCAATCCATAAATGGTATATTTCTGAAATGCCAATGTTGTGTGTCCTGAATCATCTTTTGCTGTCATTTGACCATGGTTTTTGTAATTTTAAAAATGGCAATTAAAAAATCAAAGAAATGTGAAAGTTAAAGCAAGCTTTTTTACTCCTTTAGTCCTTTATCATTCTTGTTGTTCCAGGTAAAACCGTAAAAGCTGCTGATAATCGAATAATTCGAGAGCAGCTAGAACAAAATGACATGAACTACTTAAATATTTCTTATTATTTCATCTTGGAAGGAGACTTCAGAGTTCAGGATGACATAAGACTTTATTTGATGCTGTTATCAGATCCACGAATGCAAAGAATTGCAGGAAACAGTTGCCTCCTTGAAGCAGCTGCTCTCTGAGGCACTGGAGTTTAGAAATTCGAGTCCAATGATTGGTTTGCAAACTGACTCAGGAAGCTTGCACGAGGAAGAGAATGGACTGTTGAATCACACAAATGAAGTTTTCCTTACTGATAAGCAGGTTTTCCTCCTTATGTGGTCTCTGATTATTTACAGTTTGCTTATTCAAACTTTTCCCAACATTATGTATATGTGTAGTATATAGGAGACCAGTCATGATCCAAGTCCTCCTTATGATTGTGTTGATACATGCAGAATCCTGTTACAAATCAGTCGATCCCAAAACATATTGATTATTTTTTGTGGTGAGGAAAATGAAGTTGGTCTCTTTTGGCTTGACATTGATATTGAACATTTGGTTTCTTGAATTTGTGTGTTCATCTAGAACTCCAGATTTTGAAAGGCTCAACTTCATCTTGGTTTTTCGTTGCCTCTACTTTTTTTTTTTTTCTCCATTTTCCTTTCTCTTGATCAGACATTGTTAATTTGTTAGTCTGTTCTTTGGTTTTGTTTTGTTCTTTTTGTTGTTTTTTCTTGTTTTGAGTAGCCAATGTGACTAATTTGGTTTGTTTGTGTTTTTAAATGGCCAAGATTAATTTGGTTTGTTTAAATTGCAATTCCAACACCTGGAATAATGGTTCCTTCTTTCTTAGCAGCTAGTGTTGGTGGTCCTTTATGAAATGGAAAAGGAAAATTGCATGTCATGTGACCAGCAAAAGCAGAACTCGGAACACCAAAACCTTGATTCTCATTGACATTTGGTTCATCTCGTTGCCTATTTGTGCACCAAAATTACTAGGATTAAGGAAATTAAGTATGTTGAATCTGCTAATATATAAGTATAGTTAAAATGTAATTGAGTTCGGGATCTTGTGGTGTATGGATATATTCGTACATTAATTGAATTTTTAGAATGATGTTTGCTTTTGCTTTGCTTTTATCTAGTAGTCTTTACATGAGACACAGAAAACATATAAAAGTAGAAGCAGTGTCATAACATGAGCTACAGAAGATATAAAAGGGGAGCAGCAACTTCTGCCCTCTCCCACATGTAGAGTTTCCTGCAATGGTCAGAATTAGTATTTGGTTCAGGCTTTTCCCACATCAGTTTCCTGTAACTGCCCAGTTCTAGTTCTAGTTCTAGTTCAGTAGTTGTAAATACCTCCAGCTACCACATGGGATTGTGTGTGTAATTCAAGGCCTCGATATTCATGTTTGTTTACCATACAAGTTAGAATTGCATGCTGTTGAAGACATGCTGCGTGCTCAAAAGCTTGTAGCTGCCGCTAAAACTAGTCTTATCTTTTAGGGGAAGAAGGATTGTTCAAAAGCTAAGAATCCATGTGCGAGTAAAAATATCCAGTTCAGTAAGATTTGGATGTACCTGGAAATCATCCATGTGCGACTGAATATCTCGGAACCAAATTGAAAACAATCGTATACTCCAACTTGATTTGGTAACCGAATCGAAGTTGGTGGAAATGAATCCATGTACTTGTGCCAAACGGCACTGAATATATTTTTCATCGGAAATCTGTGTTCATTACATTACAGAAACTACATACAAATCATGACCAATTGATCATGAAGTCGATCATCTACATGAACTCAATATATACAAAATTTCACTTCAATTCCAAATGGCCCCCCTTCGATTTGGTGGCATGACTTGGACTTTTCAAAGACCCCGTGATAAGCCTGGAGCAGTCTGCGCAGCATGCATGCATACATTATTAATCACATTGATAAATCACTGAATCAAGATTAGTGACAAATGTGGGCGTAAGATCCAGAAGCATTTAAAACTTGAGGTTCATAATTCCTTTTAAACTGCATCTCCTTTTCTTAGATTGAGTGCGTTTCTGGTCCAATTTATCAATACAACTTTCCACCACAGCCGGATCAACAGCACTTCAATGTCCACTCCAAGTGTCATTTCACAACTTCGTGAAAATTCTCCTTTCCAGAACCACCTTTGTGGCTGCTATGTTCTAATATGGCTTGATGTAGACTAAGGCCACCACCAGCATACATGAAAGTTAGAACATGGAGGATCTGTTTATCTAATACCTAATAAGCACCAAAGGTTGAGAGCTCTCAGGAACGCAAACTGTTGGAATGGGGAGATGCAGGGAAAGAGGAAGTTTGAGGCCTTTTCAAGAATGAATGATTCAAGAGTTGGGCTGCAGTAGGCCGGTTGTTTGGGTTAACTTGTAAACACTTCAATATGAAATCTCTTGCATCTGTTGATAAGAAATCAGGAACTACAGGAGGTTGACCACTTCCGATCTGAAATAATGCTTGCATCTGCCAATCACAGACAAAATATAAGATTTTCTAAATTTCCCAAAGCAACTCCACAGGTGACATTATACCATCTCTAATGAATAATGCCGTACGCAATCTTTTGTTTTAGAAAAAAATGTGTTTTTGTAACATTTTCTAAATCATTCAATGTTCACAAAAAAAAAAAGGATTCAGTCTTTTCAGTTTAACAGGCCAAGTAAAATTTTTTGATGGCTATATCTTTTAAACTGGTAAAATTCATTATCGACTGAATTTAGTCTCCACTTCAATGAATCTGCTTGAAGGTATCTCACATTCAAGCTTCTAATGTAGTAATAATGCATACTTTCTGTGTATGTGAATAGAGCGGTTGTCTAAAAGATCTTAGTGATTGTTCAACTACATTATACGGTAGATTTCTTATAGTTACTTAAAAAGATGCAGTGCTGTATCATGAGCAAGAGTGGTTGGGATTATCTCTATTTCAAATCAAGACCAGTTTACAAACAAGTCAAGCCTAGTTCTAGTCCCGACCTATCCATCAATGAAACAAAAGACAATGTTCATTGCTAAAGCCATAAAAGGGTGCTGCTTATCACATCCTAAATCTATTCTACACCCTATCTTTTATAGTTCCATCCTCTCTAAACTAATATTACCATACCCAACTCAGTTTGGCTTCAGAGTAAAAAAGAGACTTAAGACTGGAACAAATCATTTGTTGAGTGTGAAAAATCCTTGACAAGCAAATATCAAATCTTTAAGGTGCAATAATGAATTGCTCGTGGGCATGACAAGTAGGTCTCAAAATGAGCTGAACACATCCGAGAGAATCAAGTTTAATGCAATATTGGCATCTTCTGACTGGAAGACTGGATTAGACTTGTTAATGCTTTTGTAATTCTTGTTTTTTTTTTTTTTTTTTTTTTTTTTGCTTTTCTGTCTATTTAAGTAGGTGCTTCTTATCTGATAAAAACGGAATTCACAAAAATAAGAACATACATACCCCTTCCAAGTGAGAGTATGGAGGCTGACGGGTTAACATCTCCAACACAGCACATCCAAGACTCCATATGTCAGCTGCAAGCCCATATCCACGTTTTCTTCGATTAACAACCTACATTTAATAGCTTATTAGTAAATTGATTAACCTGAAACATATGATAAAGAGAAGAATTGCACAAGCTATGCCCAAATTTTACTTAGAAGAGCCAAAAGAAATTCAATGAATTAATTCTATGGTTATTGTTCACCAGAGTGCTTGATGGGCATTCAATTTCATATGAATTCACCAAAATGTAACAGGAAAATTGGAGTTGACTCCTACTTTATTCAAAATGACAAAATCCTGGGATACTTTTACAACATGAATATGCCCTACTTATCTATAACATATCTGATGCCAACATTACCCTTTCTTGTTATATACATTTTAACTTGCAGATTACATTTTCAAAAAATGAAACACAAAACGATGTATAAATATACAACTCAGTCAAATGATAAAAGAGATCCGAGTTTTTCTGACAATGATTTGTGATTCAGAGATTTTTATGCCTTGTCATGGCAGTGTCTAGGGTGGTTAGAATGGAAAGATTTCGAGGGAGGCAGGGGGTAGGTACATTATAGGAAACAATGCACTTTTAGACATCTCTATGGTTGGTGGTTGCTTCAGAGCCTAAAAGTATTTTCTTCCATACACTTATTTGTGATTGGAGTGCTGCTGTGTTTTTAAATTGTAGACTGGAGTGTGCTTCCGTACTACATTTTGTGATTGGAGTGCTACTGTATTTCAGATTGTTTATCAATAAGGAATTTAGTTTTCAAAGAATTTAGTCCTCTCCACAACAAGGCATAAGATGATGATGGAAATCCCTGCTCACACTAGGCCTCACTTTGACAAAAAGCAGCAATGAGTCATTTCTGTATAATTTCTAGTTTTCTACACATCAGACACCAAGAAGGCATAACTTCTAAGACATTCCACAAGTCTTCAACCTCCCACCAAAGTTGTAGGGAATTCTCCTACATGATAGTCTTATAAGGGAAAGTATCGCACACTCTTATCTACGAAGGACAGGTATCTGCACTTCCACATGTCTTCAGCTCCCACGACCTTGTACATGGGCATCCTCCTGTACTCCTAAAACTCTAGAAGGGAGAGAAGACCATCTTCTAATACAAAAGGGACAGGGCTCTGCGCTCTCTTATAAAACAAAAATATATAAACTCCATGGAAAATGGTAACACGAGAAATTATACATTTGAGGTCTCAATAACAAGCAAAAGTTGGACTGCTATGTTTCAAAATAAGTAATAATAGTTGGGAGCTCATACTTCATCTCCAAAGGAGAAACAGGATTCATGAGAATATATCCAAGAGTTATTTCAAGAGCGTAAAATATCAAACAGCCATCTGAGGAGTACACCTACTTAACAGAAAAAACGAGTGGCTCACGTGCACAATACATTGCCTCATCATTACTGGCTAAAAGCTCAAAAACATGCAAGGGACTGACGTGGTTCACATGCATCATCACTATTCATATTGATAGATAAATAGTCAACTCAAAGTATTTTGACAATGGAAAGATTGATATTAATCTATTAATCTGATGCCTAAAAAACAGAAGCAAACATTTACATTTAAAAAGAGAGGAGACCAACCTCTGGCGCCATCCAATAAGCACTCCCTTTGCAAGACTTCACATCGTTTAATTTGGTTGCCTAAAGATAATCAAAAAGACAAAAATGGAATCAGTTAAGTTTAGAACTGATGATCCCATATAATGATTGTATGCAGAAGTGTTAGTATTTTAAAAGCTCACCTTAGCTAAACCAAAATCTGCAAGTTTGACAGATCCACTTGCATCCACCAATATATTAGCACATTTGATATCCCTAATGAAAAAAAAGAATCGTAAAACAAGAAATCATCACAAATAATATATCTAACAACTTTTTTCCCAAGTGCTCCAAGTTTGATATCAATATCAATTACCATACAAAGTCTGTAAAGCATAAAACCCTGTCCAAATCAAATATATCTAATATTTCATTTTTTTAAGTTGCCTTGGAGCTTTCCATGTTTATAAACTCGTAAAAAAAACTTATATAAGCGAGAAGTAACTATACAGACTGAAAGTAACAGAAGGACGTATTCAAAAAGAAAGATAAAGCTGCTGTCTCAATTCTGCATACTAAAATTGAGTTCTCTCTTCAGAGAAGGATCTGTTTATTTGTGTGCCTTAAGGTGGTAATTTAGTTCCACCTACTTGTTCAAAGAGAATTTTCTACACGCAGTATTTTTTTCTATGGCATTCAGCAAAAATCAAATACATAATGAGAGTAAAGAAATGGGATCCTATTTTGACAATGGTATTGAAATGACCGATTTCATTTTCTGACACATTGGGATATGGTCAATTATCAATGAATCATCCTAGTGACATAAACTGAGAACAACTAATACATGAAAAATATGCTCTCTGCGGTTTAAAACTACAAAAGTAATTAAAGAAAAAGATAACCCATACAACTATAGAAGCAAACTGATATTAAAATCAAGAGAAAAACCAACATTACCTGTGGAGAACATTACGATCATGGAGATATATCAAGCCACTCAAAATCTTCCTTGTGAACACAGAGACTTGGGAATCCCTCAATACATACTTTGAATAGAGACTTGCAAGTGATCCTTTTGTTACAAGCTCAAGGAAGATATAGAGCTTAGTCTCGTCCTGTAACAATATTTGAACCATAAAAAGGACTTAGCTGACCAGCAAATAAAAAGCCTACAGAAGCAGGCTCAAATTGAAGACTAATTGGCAATGAAGAGAGATTTCAAAATTCAATATAATTTAACTAGATAATGCATGACAACACCTGCAGACATGGTATATAATTGATTACAGGCTTTCATTAGTACAGAGAAGGAAAGTATAGCAGTCCTAAAAGAAACTGGTACATCAGCTTTGGATTTGGTATCAAGAAGCTTGGAAAGAATTCATCTAAAAAGCTCTAAATGACAAGAGAACAGTTATAAGCTTAAAAAAAAAAAGGCATAAATCTCACATGGCGTGTTCCAAGTTGCTGGTTGACTGGTCCTAACTCTTAAAATATAATATAATATATATATATATATATACACGGAGCCGTTCGAGAGTGGACGTCCACACGGCTCATAAAGTGCGGACGTCCCTCTGTTCGCCACCATACGGCGCCAGCGAGGGCGCCCCTCCACCCCAGCGGACTCCAACAGCGTCCCCGATCACTTTCCATCCCCGGCGAGTCCGCTGAATTCCAATTTTCCGGCCAGATCGACTTTGTTTGAAGTTTTGGGTGATCTGGCCAGAAAACTGGAATTCGGCGGACTCGCCGGTGAGGGAAAGTGGTCGGGGACGCTGCTGGAGTATGGTGGGGTGGAGGTGCGCCCTCGCAGGCGCCGTACGGTGGCGAACGAAGCGACTTCCGCACTTTAAGGCCGGTGCGGACGTGTGCCTTTGATCCGGCCTGTATATATATATATATATATATTATATGCGTGCGTTTATGCCTATATATGGAACAGCAAACACATAAAAATACCTATGTACTAACCACAATACCACAGTCAACAAGAACAGATGCTAATTACTAAATGCAAAGTGGTTCCAGGTCCCAAAATGATATAAAACAGTCTAGAAATGTAGTCATTACAAAAGTTGTACCTACTAAGATAATTTAGCAGGAACATACAAGAGATGCAAACCAAGGAAGCAAGGAGCATACCTTGTCTGTGCCAAGATATTGAACAATGTTGTCATGTTCGAACTGACTTAAAAGATGAATCTCCTGAACCAACAATTGGGGTATTAGCAGAAAGAATTAATAAGGCAGTATAAGAAGAAATAACATCCAGTTTGAACATATCTATGATCCAAGATAGAAAGGGCATAGCTAGCTAGGGTTGAGGGGAGGTCAAAAGTTTCTTCAACGCTAAGATGTTTTTTTTTTCTAGTTTCTTTGATAACATATAAGATTGACACATCAATTGGGTATTTGGGCAAAAATTCAATCATTATAAGATTAGGACTTAGTCCAATACCCCAGAAAAAAAATGAGAAAACATATCAGGGCAGGATGGGTCACAGCAGAAATAGGATGAATGCAAGGGGTGGGAATAGAGAGCAAGACAGGTTCACACCCCCAACTACAATCTGCTGCATACCACATCCCAGAATGAGGTCTCAGGAGTTATCAAGTTCAACCTTAAGGTTCAGGTGATGCCAAGCCAGAATATATGTATATGATAAATAAGAACATATACACACACAAAAATTACAAAAGAAATTGAGAATAAGAGATAGCAAAAAAGCTGATACCTGCTCAAGTTGTAGAAGACTCTGCTTTCCCTGGGCTCCTTGATCAAGTAATGAAACCTCCTTTACAGCAAAAAAGAATCCATCACTGCAATGGAATAAATGGAATGAGAGAGATAAGACTGAGAATATACAAGAAAACCAAAGCTTATTCCATTCCCGTACTCGCTTTAGCCATTGTTTGTTCTAACTTTACATGTTTTGGCTAAAAAATCTTAAACCTTTGAGACAATGGATCGATGAAATTGAAATCATAACTTTAATCACGAAGCCTTCTAAGAGCACAGCAAAAAAAAATTTGGTCAGATGGCTTCAAGAACTAGGTATATGAATAAGTTCTGAAAATGGTCATTCAGCACTTGTATTACAAGAGTAAAGACCCTATGCACTGCAATATATCTTTAACAAAATTTCAATAGTTTGTCAAAATCCCAATTAATTGATATAAATTATTTCTTAATTTTCAGAGTAGTGTTGCAAAAGCTACAATATAAGCAAACGTCCTCTTGGTATCTAAGTTTAGTAAAATCCATAAGGTAGTAAATTTGGTGACACTGTATGTGTAGAGTTACAAACTCGATAAATACATATAGTGGCTACAGAATTCGTATGATCATACAACACTTATAAGTGTTAGTTAAATGTTCCGACAAGGTTAGCATACTTCATTGCACATTATGTACAGTGATTAAGAAACACATGTTCATGCTATAAATGCAGTTCATGAACTAACGTTAAGATGGATGAGTAACAGCTATGAGAAAAAGGTATGAACCGGAAATGAAAATCCTATAGCCGTGTATGTTTCTATTCAGGATTTCATAAAGCTGCTAGACACGATGCCCTATGTATCTATTCATTAGCACATAACACCTCCACAGATTCCTAGTCTCCTGCCACACTAGGGAGTTCCTTTTGTTGAATTGAAAGCAACTCTTCAATGTATGAAACATTGTAGTAAATTGTTCAAACATTCAATTAAGTTAACTAAATACCAATCACCACTGACATCATTAAAAACAAAAAATGTGAGCAACTTCTTCTAAGTTTAATATGGACATATGGATATAATAGGAAGTATTCACTTACTCAGTAAAGCCTTCATAGACAGTTCCATAGGAACCACTCCCCAAAAGCTGACCCCTTTGCCACGAAGACGAAACACTCCGCCGGAACTTCCCATTCGGAGAAAAGATACTATGGATTGGCTCCACCCTCACAGCAATGCCAACGCCATAATCATCACTGTCATTGTTCGACGGAGACGAGCCGCAAGACACCGACTCAGCCAAGTCATTGCCTTTTCCTAACCTCACTTCACTCCTACCACCACCACCACCCGCTGACGTCACAGGCTCCTCCTCATCCGAAGAGGTGACGTCACCGGTGGAAACAGGAGAGTTTATGCGGTCTTGCGGCGGAGGAGGAGGAGCGAAAGACTTCAAGACAACCGGCGGCGGGCGCAGACCCCTGATTCCTCCTCCTCCGCCGCCGATTTTCACGGCGGCCCTAGGTTCGGTCGCAACCCTAAGTTCCGAAACGGCGTCGTTTTGGGTGCTGTGGAGGCGAGAGCGGGAGGTGAAGTCGGAGGAGGAGCGGGCGCGCTGGGCCTCCCAGGCGGCGAGAGGGATGGAGAAGTCTTCGGGGCCGGAGAGGCCGAGACTGCGGCAGATGAGGTCGAATTCGCCTTCAATGCCTCTGACGCGGAAGCTGGTTTGGTTGTGGGAAAGAGGAGAGAGGTCGAGGGACCGAGTTCGGGGAGTAGGGGAGTGCTGATCGGCGTCGTAGTCAATGTTCTTGAGCGCGTTCCGGCGATCGAGTCTCGGCTTCGGACGCTTCTGCTTGGCAGCGTCCATGTTCTGCTGCTTTAGCTTCCAGCTCTCTCTCTCTCTCTCTCTGTTTTGACGGAGTCGTGGTCGTCGGCGGTGAACGGTGAGAAGCAGAAGAGAGTTGAGGAGTTGCAGAGAGTAATGTAATGCGTGGAAAATGGGAAACGGACAAAGGGCCCAAGCGCTGACACTTGGCGACACTCTAATTGAGATTTTTTTTTTTGTCTTTTGATAACATGACAATTGAAAATTTGAGAAATTTAAGGATAAGTGTGAGAACACCTTTCTTTTCTCTCTTTCAAAAATTTTCTCAGTCTTCTCTCTTCCAAACCCACCCGTCTGGGTTTCTTCCTCTCTTCCTCTCCCTTGCCCGATCTAGATCGCCGATCTGGATTTATGGCTTGGGAGTTGGGGGAGAGATGAAACTCCAATTTTCCCTCTTCTTGAGGTTGTTTGTATGTTTTTCGGCTGTCTTTTCTTTACTTTCCCAGCCGTTTCGGGCGGCGCCTCTCGGAGTTTGTCTCTGTTTTGGGCCTTGTTGGTTTTGATGGTTCCAGTGCATCGATTCTTCGGTTATTACTACTTTCATCGTCTTTTCCTTGATGGGTTCTCTTCTGCCATGATCGGCGATCCTCCCCGATTGGATTCTTTTGAATCTGATCGGTCTCAACTCATTCCTCTCTTTTAGAGATCGAACAGTTGCACATCTGTTCTTACAGGTGCTTCTCAAAATGAGGTCTGCTCATTATTGCATACGATGATGTTTCAAGAAGATGTGTACCTCCTGATGCCTATTTCTTTCCTTCACGGGATTTCACATATCCTCTTTGCCATGGTTGCGATGTTATGGATTCTCTGTTCTTGACAGGTTTGGTCTGTTATGGTCGAGGTAATGACTGTTTTAATTTCTGGGAATTTGATGGTTGGAATTTTGGAACTTGCATGGGTCTCTCTTCTACGCTTTCAATTTGGTTGTTCGGCTGCTTCCTTGCGTTGGTATGGTGGCATCTTCCTCCGTGTCGAATGTTATAGATCTCTGTTTCTTTGTGTTGGTTGTTTATTTTGGGCTTTCTCTGTAACCCTTGGGAGGCTTTATGCCTGTGTATTATTTGCAGCTTGAATAAAGTTGGTTACTACTTGTCAAAAAAAATAAAAAATTTGAGAAATTTCCTTTTCGATTTACAATTGCAAACTTTAATAATTTGAAACTAAAGATACCAAGACATGGTTGCAAAAACATACAGAGAACATATTTGAAGATGACATACAAAAGAAAGGTAAACCTTGGATGATGAAGTGATCGATGATGGCTTACGGCTTTCTTTATGAATGCATGTGTGAGCAACAGCTAATGGAGGCTCGGACGCAGTGAGAGGGTTGGGGATGTTCTGATCTTTGAGTCGTAATTCGTGGTATGCATATGTTCATCAATTTATATGAAACACATCCCTCCTTGAATTTGGTTTATTTCTCTTTTTTTTCCTCCACTTCCTTACCGCCTCCTACTCTTCTAGTCCATTCTTGAGTCTCTTGTGGTCCTGTTTCAGTAGGAAATACGCAGAAAAAATTTCGAAGATGTATTACCCAAGACTTATTAGTTTATGCGAAATTGAAGTTCGGGAGTTATTTTAAGGTACTTGTTTAAGTGGCCAAAAGTTGACTTTATTTTTCTTAAGTTATCTTCGAAAACTTCCCTCTTGAAAGTTGTATAATTTGGCGATACGAGTTCGTAGATACACGGCATGCGTAAAACGGATGTCGTATGAGAAAGTTATGGTCAGCGGAAGTTCGTGGCCTTTTTGGGATTTTGGGTTAAATAGAAAAGTTGTGGGGGTAGAAAACCTAATTTTCAGAAACTCATTTCCTTCTCTCTCTCCTCCTCCCCGAGACACACGCAGCCATTTTTTTCGCCGGAGAAGAACTCGGACGTTCGGGCACCGTTTTGGCCGCCACTGGTCCCGTTAGTTCGGTCTCGTCCACACCAATCCAACCGTGCCGATCCCTGACGCTGGCGACCGGCGTGCAAGGCGCAGCATGGCCCGAAAGTCACTGTCGCAGTGACCTCTCACCAGACCCTAATCGAGCTATATTACTCCCAAAACGTTTCAGTTGCCAAAATTTCGAATCCAAATTTGAAATTCAACAGGCGTATTCGAACAAGGAGGCTAGTATAGATTGAAAAAGAGAAAAAGATATTCAAAACCCATTAACTTTCAAGTGTTGCCATGGCTAGAGGAAAGAAAAAAGATCATGTTAACTTCGTTGCTTTATCAAGTTTCAGTATTGTTTTTCGTACTAATTTGGAGAAGTGAGTTGCATTATTGGTCGAATGAGAGCAGATAAAGACACATCATTCTAGGTCGGTGGCGTTGCTAAGAAGCCGTCGAGAAGTGAAAATTACGTATGGGAAAAGTTAGTGGTTTTGCGAGTGGGTTAAGGTTTTCTAGAGATAGACTAAGATGCGTTTTACATTTTTTAAAAGTTGGTTATCGTATACATTGCCTATTTTTACTTATTTATATGAAAATTTCTAGAAGTGACTATTGTATACACCTTTACTCTTTCATGTGATCTCAATTATAAAGTGATATATGTCTATGAACTTGTATCTATGTGCTCTATGACATTTGTGACATAGAAAGTAAAAAACACAAAAATCAAATATGAACCCTTGAAATTAAAACATTTCCAGTAAATATTCATCAGAAATAATTTCATTTCAACAATAAAATGCATGGAAAATAAATAATCGCAAAGTATTAGTTTCATGAAATCACAAAAAATTAATATCTAAGTTTCGGTGTTTTACAAAAGAAAACATTTATTTTAATTAAAACCATGATAATGCTAAACTAAAAATTCATTGCTAACAAACACAATTGTATGATGTTGCAACTTTCTACATCATGTCGTCGTTGTTATCTGAATCTTCATCATTATCTTCAATCTCAGTCTCGTCCATGTTTCCTGAGTCATCACCATTCTGGTCATTTGTATCTTGCGAATATCTTTGCAGTTGTTGAGCTACATGTAAGAAATAAACATGATGTAAGAATAAATCAAGTCTCATGATGAAAGTAAGAACAAAGATGTTGACAAACTTTAAGATTGCTTTACCTTTAATTTTTTTTAAAACAAAAGTTGGGTTTTCTACATTAAAAAAACAAGTAATTATAATATACCAACAACATATTTTGCATCTTTATTTTATCTTGTTAGTTTACAAAATGTTATTTTCACGGTAATACTTACCGGTCATAGTGGAATCAAAAAATTATGGTTAGTCATCCTTAAGTTTAATATCAATGACTATGACTAAAAGAGCATTCATTCAATCCTAAGGAAACAACTTGTTTCCAATAAAATAATGTATACGTATTAAATTTAAAGATATATTATTTATAAAAAAAAATGGATGGGAAATCCACACACCCCTTTTTTTTTTTGGTTAACATGCACATTCACAAAAAGATAAAGTTTAAGTCACAAAAAAAACAAAATTTGAGTTACAAAAAAAAATGGTGTGAGGGTTTCAATTTGGGGTGTGTGGATTTCACAACCCAAAAAATATTATACAAAAGTTATTTTTTTTTAAATCAATACATAAATGAATTTATTAAGGAAGAGAAAATATCAAAGATTACAACTTTCAGCTGCTATAACAGCTTGAAATAAAAAACGAGAACCTAGTACCATTTGGTATAGTGACACAAAAAGTCTCCTTTTTGTAAGCGAGAGGTCGTGATTTCGACTCACAATAAAATAGTTATTTATGTACTCAAAAGAAAAAAAATGAAAAACAAATTCCATTTATAATTTTTTTTCTCTTATTCTTCATTTTAAACCTAATACCAATAATGTTAAAAGAGTTTGAGAGTAGTCATACATCTTACATCTATAGTGTGTTTGGATGCGAGTGAATTCTCAGGAATTTAATTCAAAATAGAGAATTCTCAATTTCTTAGGATTGTTTCCCCCGTTTGGATTCTTATCCCGTGGAATTAGCAATTTTCACGGGAAAATAATCGTGGAATTTGAAAGTTTGAATTCTTCACAAAATAGGTATCATTTGTCAATTCTCTTAATTGAGGTTAGTCTAAATACAATTCTTGTCATTTTAAAACTTTACGTCATGAAATCCAAACAACGAAATTCTTAATTAATGGAATTTAAATTCATAGAATTGTAATTCCCATGATTTTAAAATTTCTATAGAAATTGAAATTACTTTATTCAAAAACAACGTTAATGTTTGTGCCTTCAATAAAATTTCTCATAAAAGTAAAGTATTTACATAAAGATAACATACTAGACCGGTATGTTGTAAATACTAGACCAGTACACGACCTAGAAATTCAATAATAATACAAATCTAACAAATTTTATAAATATTTTTGAATTAATTAGCTGAACATTGTTTTCTTCCCTCAGATGATAAACTCAACAAAACAAATATATGAAATCCAATAGAGAGGACTACTAACCATTTATCTGATCAATAATTGCATTATTACATTCTCGCAGCCACATATTTTTGCTTTGCGCTATTTTGATTTCCTCCTGCAATATATGATATATTACTATTAAATTCTACATATGTGAGCTTAAGATTATTAATCTATAAATATATTTTGATATTTTAATGCTGAAAAATACAATTAACAAGAAAATTTAATTAATATTACTTGTTGAGCTGCAATCTGTGCCTTAAGCTCCCTGATGCGTTGGACCTGTGGAGCGAGCTCTATTGGTAAATTATCAAGATCGAAAGCTTCATAATCTCCAGCCTCAGCTCCTCCAAATTCTCCAACTTGTGGTGGAGGTGAAAGTGGAGGAGTAGTATGGGGTGATGGTACATGGTTGTTAGCGTCCATTTGTATAGAAATTACGTTGCTACAACAATATTGAAAAAAATATATATATATAAGTAGCTAATGAAACACATATTGGTTGAATCAAGCAATAAGAGTCATAACTCATCTAAATCAAACCCTATCACACATCATATCTATAACACTATAACTCACCTTATAGAATGCTTGAACAAAATCAGAACAGAGAAATGAGCAGATCTAGATGGTGAGAGACTTTTGTCTGCTAAAAAGTCTCATTTATGCTTATACAGATGATAGGGCGAAGGGTTTCCTTGTATGGTCGGGGTCATTGGGTCATCTAAATGAAATGAACAAACAAATGTAATTATGTTTGTTACCTTTTTCGGTTCAAAAGATCATTTCATCTCATTTAATATTTGCGCTCTGAGATGGCCATTACATATCCACCCGTTGCCTCGTAATGAACAAATGGAAGTTTTGTGATGCAAACGTTATTGTACATAGAATAGACCACCTATATCCTGATTGAAAAGCTCATTAGCACACTAACTGTATAAATTTATTAAGAACTAATATAAATCTTAGAGGCTCAATTAGTATCGGCTTAGAGAAAAAATTGGAAAGAAACAAAAAAACTAAATTACATAAAAGACCAAGGCAAAGGATGCTCTAGCCCACGGTTCAACAACAACCCAGCCATGTTCCAAGTACAACCACAATCTGCAAACTCGCTACACGCAGCTTTGTATCACCTTTAAGCTGTCATGACAAAAAACCCATCCTAATATGAGACAAGTCTAGTCGAGTCCAACATTGTTGACAAGTCTAGTCAAGTCCCCAGAGCCTACCTATAAGTCGAATAGTGTTAGTACATAGTACAACATCAGTCATACTCGCCTAAGAAGACGCATGCCGCCACATAAAACGGGCTTGGGCCTTGGTTAAGCCCAAGAAGCCCACACTATTCCACCCTCTAAGCACCCTCTAAGCAAGGACAAAATGGTATTTTTAGGGTGCATCCACCATACCCCTATAAATACCACTCTCCCCCTCTCATTCTCACGATCTCCATCTTCACTCGTATATCACCTGCATCAGCTCACTGACTTAGACATCGGAGGGTCGAAGGCCGGAGCACCCGGTCTTCCCTCTGACGCCTTTCTCTCCTTGATTGACAGGTTATAGGAGGAAGCCCCTGCATCTGGATGATTCTCCCCTCTCAGAGACCATGCCAGAACAATTGGCGCTAGAAGGAGGGGGTCCTCAAGTGGAAACCCTCACGTCGCTCGCCATGGCCGTGGCCATCATCTGCCCAGAAACCCCGAGGAGAGAGAAAGTAGATCTGACTTTCTCTCTCTCCTTCGCTTGGGCGTGCCGCAGCAAGGTAGCTCACCTTCACAGCCATCAAACACACAGTCTTCCAATGAATCCAGCATGGCCACCCCAACCTCCGGCCAAGGCCCACGAGCCGGAGAGCAGCGCCCAGAAACTGATCTGGACACCCAGCTTCCTTCAGCCGAAGCGGGAACGCGCACTTGATCTCGCGACCCCAATCTCGACACCTTACCCCCCGGGACATGCCTTCGTTTTTGGCACCTCTTCCCGGCTCGGGACCTCCCGGGGACGCCCGTCCATGTCCCGGTGCTGCTCTCCCGAAACATTTGCGGACTCCCGCCATCCATCCGCGGACTCCACTGGTCCCGCCATCCATTCGCGGACTCCGCTGGTCCCGCCATCCATTCGCGGACTCCACTGACCTCGCAGACTCCCCTGGTCTCGCCTCGCCAGCTCCTCGCGGCATTCCCTAGTCTCGCCAAAGTCCTTAAACCTCGCGTGGAGACATCCCTAGTAGTTCCCCTGGCGGACACCCCTCACACAGCTCTTCATCCCGACCTCCCGGGACTCCTCTATCCCGACAGAAGGATGCAAAAAAAAAAAAAATCTTCCCGACACGGCGTCTGGTCCCGACCCAAGATATAGTCCCGACCAAGAAACCCGTGACAAGAAACAAGCGGCTCCAACCAGAGCTCCGGGAGCCCTTCCCACATGGCCCCCGAGTTCCCAAGGCCCCCCTCCCTTGCTTACCATGCTCTCGGAACGTGCCAGCACAAGTGACCCGCATCACACATCCGCCTTCCTCTCTTCCTCCCTCCCTGGACCATCCATTTCTCACCGCGGACACCGCTCGCCACGCCAGACTCCGCGGACTCCTCTTGTCTCGCCATTCCCCGCGGACTCCACTGGTCTCGCCAGAGTCTCCGCGCAACTCCAAGTTTTCTACAATGACTATAGCTGCTTTACGCGACTCCAGATAAGTCTTCACACTATCCAATTAAGTTGTTATCATACAAATAGCATGCCACATGCATCATAATATGTTCTTATGACATGAAGTTAGCAAACATGCACTCTCTATCACATGTTACATATACATTGGCTTCACATGATTACAAGCCAAACATTGCTGTACATCTATCTATATCAATATCAGGCTACACACACAGCATGTGTAAACAACCAGCATTCAAACATGCATCCTCTAGCTACACACGCCCTTAGCGCGATCTGTCCCACCACCCCTTCCCGGCTCGGGACCTCGGGACGAGACAGGAAGACCCCTTATTCCTAGCCAACCCGACAGTAAAACCCTTACCCTAGAATTCCTACCAACACCACAAACATGTGAACAATCCCACCACCACATACAAATCCAAAGACAAAGAACGCCACCAATTCATACCGTGAAACAGCAGATCCGCGTAGTGGCAATGAAGCTGGTTGCAAACAGCCAAGCGCTCGCGCCCACTCGATCAAGGGTGAAGTGGGACGCTCCCCAATCTGAGGTTTGTAAAACCACCGAAACCCTAAAACACAAATTGCAGCTCGCCCAATTTTCAGTTTGCAAAACACGAATTCCCTCTCCAGCTATCCCCAACCCCATACATACATTGACTCGCCAAGGCAACGGCCCGCAACGCTCAATGGCGAGTCTCCCCAATCAAGCGCGGACTGACTCGCCACGCCGCGGCCGCAACGCCACATAGCGACAGTCCCCAACCAAGCGCGGACTGACTGGCCATCTCGCGACAGTCCCCAACCAAGCGCGGACTGACTCGCCACATAGCCACAGTCCCCAACCAAGCGCGGACTGATTGGCCACCTCGCGACAGTCCCCAATCAAGCGCGGACTGACTCGCCAAGGCAACGGCCCGCAACGCTCAATGGCGAGTCTCCCCAATCAAGCGCGGACTGACTCGCCACGCAGCGGCCGCAACGCCACATAGCGACAGTACCCAATCAAGCGCGGACTGACTCGCCACATAGCCACAGTTCCCAACCAAGCGCGGACTGACTGGCCACCTTGCGACAGTCCCCAATCAAGCGCGGACTAACTCGCCAAGGCAACGGTCCGCAACGCTCAATGGCGAGTCTCCCCAATCAAGCGCGGACTGACTCGCCACGCCGCGGCCGCAACGCCACATAGCGACAGTCCCCAATCAAGCGCGGATTGACTAGTCACATAGCCACAGTCCCCAACCAACCGCGGACTGACTGGCCACCTCGTGATAGTCCCCAACCAAGCGCGGACTGACTCGCCACATAGCCACAGTCCCCAACCAAGCGCGGACTGACTCGCCACCTCGCGACAGTCCCCAACCAAGCGCGGACTGACTCACCACATAGCCACAGTCCCTAACCAAGCGCGGACTGACTAGCCACCTCGCGACAGTCCCCAATCAAGCGCGGACTGACTCGCCAAGGCAACGGCCTGCAACGCTCAATGGCGAGTCTCCCCAATCAAGCGCGGACTGACTCGCCACGCAGCGGCCGCAACGCCACATAGCGCAGACTGACTCGCCACATAGCGACAGTCCCCAACCAAGCGCGGACTGACTCGCCACATAGCGACAGTCCCTAACCAAGCGCGGACTGACTCGCCACATAGCGCGAACAATTACTCGCCTGAAAGCGGCACGCCACGCCATAAGCCCAAACTAGCTCGCCCGATAGCGGCCCGCCATGCCCTTAGCGCAGTTTATCTCGCCCTTGGCGTGAACTCGCCACCTAGCGTGAACGGCCCCACCCACTAGCGGCCGGCCACACCCTTAGCGCAGTTCATTCCGCTCAATATGAACTAGGTCCTCATTTTGGTGTCTCACCACCACAATCTCTCCCAGCACTGGGGGACTTAGGCAACAGCCTTATACACGCCATATCACATGCTCTCGATACACTTTGGCACCACCCGCCTCCCATCGGCATCTTGGCTACGCCCCCTAGCGAGCTTTTCGACAGCTCTACACAAACCATATCGGCAACATCATTATGCCCTAGCGGCACCCATCGTCATGCCTCATCGGCACTCCTCGACGGCACACTTGCCTCGATGGCGAAATGGTGAACTACGTCTGGTTTGATCCCATAAACGGGTACGTAGGCACTCTAGCACTCACCTAGAGGCAACCACAAAATATGCCACCACACTCTTCCCCCTCAATCATATGCTGGAATAGCTCAGCTGGTTAGAGCATATAGCTGGTATATATCAAAGGCTAATACAACGCCAAGGCATACCAACATGCCGGTACCCGTGGCCCTCGCGAGATGCTCGCCAGCGGTACCTCAACTTCGACCCCCGATCGCCCTGCCATCTCCAAACAATACATGGGAGCAACAACCCGATGTCTTAATCATATAGAGCGATACACGGCATACCCCACTCGGAGGGAGCCGGTCCATCCCCTCCCTTGCATGGGGACTTGGGGGACTGGGGACTGGATATGTCGCCACTAGTAATAGACTCGTACTCCCGATATTGTATCAGATAAAGTCCCCACCCAAGAGAGTCTCTTGACCGCAGACTTGGGGACTTGTTAGTACATAGTACAACATCAGTCATACTCGCCTAAGAAGACGCATGCCACCACATAAAACGGGCTTGGGCCTTGGTTAAGCCCAAGAAGCCCACACTATTCCTTGAGGGCATAATGGTAATACACCTTTTAAGCAAGGGCAAAGTGGTATTTTTAGGGTGCATCCACCATACCCCTATAAATACCACTCTCCCCCTCTCATTCTCACGATCTCCATCTTCACTCATATATCACCTGCATCAGCTCACTGACTTAGGCATCGGAGGGTCGAAGGCCGGAGCACCCGGTCTTCCCTCTGATGCCTTTCTCTCCTTGATTGACAGGTTATAGGAGGAAGCCCCTGCATCTGGATGATTCTCCCCTCTCAGAGACCATGCCAGAACAAATAGAGTCCTTGATAGTTGATACTACTGCAGGAATGAACGAAGAAAAAACATTCTCCATTACAACCTAGAGGACAGATCAATCGGATCGGAGCCCCAATCTTGATAACATTTTGGAACTATCACGCTTCAACGTCCTACGAAATCATTGCACCACAACTTTTGATAACATTTTTGGAACTATAGCCGAACCCAAACCCAAGGACACCCAATAGCTTGTCCTATAAGACTTTGCTCGTCCAGCAACCGCTACATCAATACGAAGGCGGCATGTCAGGATCCACCCCGAATTTCACCCTGAAACCCGAGGTAAGTCTTGCGGAGACCACCTCCAAGGAAAATTTACCGAAGAACTCGGCAAACCTCCCTTGAAAATGGACAACCCTAACCCGGAAAAATTAAAGAACACTCTCTTAACCAAAATATAAATTCCTCAGCTCAATCCAAATAACCGAATAAAATAATAAACAGTTATTTTTCTGAAAGTATTCAGAGCTACTACAAGAAAGACAACGGAAGCTGCTAAAATCCTAGTAGGTTAAATAGATAACCTACTGGTGAACAGCAGCGGAAAGATGAGTGACTATGCCTCGACGTCTCCTTCTAGACCCCACCCGAACTCTGCAGACTGGGCAATTAAAAACGAAGAGCACAGAGGAAAATATTCAATTACGTCAGAGTGAGTGGACAAAAATAATCTCAACAAACAATAATATTTTCCCAAGAAAACTTTAAAGGAAAGCGCTATACAAGTGACAGCTTAAAAGCTTAACTCAAAAATTCATAACTGGTATCTAGCCTCGCTAGACTCTCAAACTTCAGAAAAAGGCCTCTCAGGCTAGAATTATAAATATATCAGTATGTATTTACACTCGTCATACTCCTTGTATGCTATCTATGAATAAGCTCGAAAAGTAGATAGTCATACCAGGCTACTACGCTCGCGTCTAACGCTCACGTCACCCCGTAATGGCATTTTTTCTCATTATGGGGGAAATGAATGAGTGAATATATATACGTGTTGACTCCTTGTACGAATTCTATGAATGAAGACGAAAAATAGAAAGTCGTACAAGGCTACGATGCTTGCGTCTAACGCTCACGTCACCCCATAATGAAATTGTACCTCATTATGGGGGGAAATCATGTATAGCTAGCTAGCGTTCACTTATATACGTACATACTATTCTCATAAACGTCAATAAATGAGTATAAACACCGAAATTCTCAATTCCGGTTAAATTCCAACAAAAAAAATTATTCAACAAATAAAACATTATTTAAAACAAATGTCAACTCACAACTTAGGCCTAAGCCTAATGTCGGTCAGATGTCTCCTCTGCTCGAGCCTCCTCGCATCCTATTCCAAAACATAAATAAATCCTTAAAATAAAACACCGACGCTTAAAGAAAATAGGCATAATTAAATATGAGCTTCTCGCGCTCAACCATGCCTATCGCCCTAAATCTTAACTTCACTGCCAACCATAACTCTCCATAAATACCGACATCCTGAAAAATCACCTTTCACCGTCCTAATCATAAAATAATCCAATGGTCGGATTTTAACTTATTAATCTGCAAAAAATACCAAACTTAAACAATTTCCAAATCCAAAACTCCTCCAAAAATTTTAAAATTCATTTCATTAAACTCCTCATAAAATTCTCCACTAAAAACATTTTTTTAGCGGCGGCTCCGCCGGCAGCCAGCTCCGGCGACCTCCAATGCCCACCAAAATTTGGCAGCATCTTCCTCTCAACCTCTTCTAAAACATTCCTAACTATCACAAACTCCAATTATAAGCCTAACCATGTCAATCGAACGAAAACAACCATAAAAGCCCTAGAATTTCCTTTACCGATTTCTCCTTACCTAGCTCGAGATGGAGGGAATCCTTTGGAGGGATTGGAGCACGGGAGGAGGGCTTTCTTTTGATCCAAGGCTCGCTGGCTATGGCGGCTGGAGGAAGGAGTTCTGGCGAGAAAACCACTTCCGGCAGTCGGACCTTCCGGGGTTGATTCCTCCTTCACGGCGGCGCTAGGGAGGCTGCCACCAGTCTAGAACGGGAGCTGGGTCGGAGACCGATAGTTTGGGACCGCTGCGGCGGTGAACGATGGCCGGACAACGACGGACGGCGGCCGAAAAGTTTTCGGCAGTGAGGGGTTCGGGGAGAGAGAATCGGGAGGAAGAGAGAGAAAGAAAAGAGAAAGAAACGGGTTGGGCTCGGCCCAACCGGTCCAACTCCCCATTTAACCCAAATTCCAAAAATTCAACACCCCAAAATAATACCCCAATAAAAATTACCTTTTACTAGCCAAAATTTACCATTTTTACCGTTGTCACATTTTCTTCCTTCGAATAATTCTTTCGAAATATTTGTCCCTCAACATACCTCTAGGGACCTTAGAACTAAAATTCCATGACGAAGACGGTAAAATTCTTATTAACACCATGCTAGTAAATAAGGTAAAAATTTAAGGGTCGGGGCGTGACACGGCAACTGTCACACCCCGGTTCTTAAGTTATTTTATAGTTATTTAATTTTTGTATTACTTTGGCCTTTTACTGCTTTGGATAACCGTTTACTACTTAAGGACCCAAGAGTTGACTTTTTGTAGGAAATTTATTTTGGGAAAATTTCTTTAAGGAAGTCGTAGAGGACGTTAATACGAATTCGTAGACATATCATACGCTAAAATCAAAGTTAGCATGTAAAAGTTATCTGATAAAAAATGGTAAACATTAGTTGGTAAGTGGGTAAAATTTTTAAGGTCTTATTTTTTTTTGGTGTTTAAGTGCACCGGGTTGGTGTGGAAAGACCCAACACCCACCCACACACACACACACACACACACACTCTCTCTCTCTCTCTCTCTCTCTCTCTCTCTCTCTCTCTCTCTCTTTCTCCCGAAACTTCCCCGACCCGCTGGAGTCTTCACCTTCGCCCGCCGCCGTTCGGCCACCACAGACCACCGGACCAGCCCCATTTGGACCCCCGTCGCCTCCTCTCTCTTCCTAGGCCGGTGTCCGAGCGTGTGACGCCGCCGAACGGGAGGAAACCACTGCTAGCAAACCGACTGTTCCTTCGCCGGAGCTCCCTCCTCCGGCCACCATAGCTCGTGATTCTTGGCTCATCTTGTAGCTCTCATCAAGGTTAGTAATCCCTCAAAAGGAATCGACACATTTCGATCTTGGTAAGGAGAAATGTATAATTGAAGTTCTAGGGTTTATTTCATTTTTTGGTTCGATTACCCTATCTAGGCTTGGAATTAGTGTTTGTGCTAGTTAGGTAAGTTGTTGTGCGTGTTGAGAGGAAGGTTGTGTTAAATTTTGGTAGGCATTGGAGGTCACCGCTGTTAGGGGGATTTTTATGGTTTTAGTTGTGGAATATTAATGGGAGGTTAATGATGTGAATTTTGGAATTTTAGGAGAAATTTTGGATAGGTTTGAGATTTTTTAATGTTTGGTATTTTGGCCGTTAATTTGGATAGAATACGGCCGTTTGATTATTGTTGTTTTGGCTGTAGAAGGCTGGTTTAAGTGCCGGTATTTGTGGTGAAGTTTGGACCGTATCGATTTTAAGATAGGTGAAGTTGGGCAAAGATGAGAGTAGATAAGGCCACATTTAATTTTGCCTATTTTTATATAAGCGTTGGTATATAGTGGAGATTAATTTATGTGTTTGAAACAGGACGTGAGGAGGCTCGAGCTGAAGAGGTCTCGGACCGACATCAGGCTTAGGCCTAATTTGTGAGTGGACTTTTGTTTTAAATATTATGCAAGCTATGGTTCTGGGTTGAACAATTTCTTTTATTGGAGCATTTGAGGTCATTTTATTTTGATGACTTTATTTATTTTGAAGATTTACCGAAAATGAGATTTTTCGGTAAATCATAAATATTTTTATGAGAAGAATATGTATATAAATGCTAGCTAGCCATATGTGTCTGTCCACCTTAATGGCGTAATATATAACCGCATTATGGTGTGACGTGAGCGTTAGATGCAAGCGTAGTAGCCCTATATGAGTGTTTAATTCATATAGAGGTAATGGGTACATATTTATACACCCATCCGTCCACTTTAATGATGTAGTGTAGCACCGCATTAAGGCATGACGTGAGCGTTCGACGCAAGTGTAGTAGCCCTATATAAATTATTTTAAATCTATAAAATAATTATATAGGGAGTATGGACGTCTGTAAATACATACATATATTGGTATATATTTTTGAGATAAAATTTATTGCTTGGAGCACGCATTCGTTTTCTTTGAAATTTAAATTGAGAAAACATAAATATTATTATTTATTTTCTTTATTTATTCTTTTATTTTGTCCACTCACTCTAACGTTTTTCGAATGTTTTCCCCTGAGCCATTCGTTTTAAAAATGCCCAGTCTGCAGAGTCCGGGTTAGCACTAGTAGAAGACGAGACATAGTTACCCACTTCTCCACCACTCTTCACCAGTAGATTACCTGATAAACCTACCAATGTATTTTCTTGTTTTCTGTAGTTTTTCCTTAGAAACTCTAATTACCTTTGGGGTAGCTATACTTTAATGGTGGTGTGCTAAGATTTATATTATATTATTTGGATATTTATGGGTTGAATTGGAAGTTGGTTGATTCGTCTAGGAGGGTAAATTCTTGAATTTTCCGGATAAGGGTTGTTCATTTCTAAGGGAGGTTTACCGAGTTCTTTAGTAAATTTTCCTTAGAGGTGGACCCCGCAAGACTTACTTCGGGTTTCAGGGTGCAATTCGAGGTGGGTCTTGACAGTAACTGTTGGACGAGGGCTTTTGGATCTAAGAGACTGGTTAGAGATTTATGCGTTTGACCTGAGAAAGAGAGTTTATTGGAGCTTCCAAAATCATTTTGTTCTTATTATTTTAGTTACCTTTGACTATCAGAATAAGTGAATGAGGAGAAATCAAGTCTCTTATAAATTTTTGTGGGAATTCAGATAATAATTTTTAAAAGAAAAGGAAAACTGATGAAGGATAAAGTGTAAAAACAAAGAAAATCGTGAAAGATGATATCTTATTCATTGATATGAGCCATTTATTTAGGGAATTACACAATACCAATTAGGTAAGAAAGATGAATACATAGATCTAGTCAAACTACATATCTTATTGGCATAAGGCCAAGACATACATAAAGAATATCTAGAAAGATATATAATATCCTAGAACACTCCCCCTTGTGTTGCGCGTTGATATGCCGATGGTGCTGATCTGTTGCCTCGTCAAAAACCTCGTCAAGTCATAAAAACCATGTGGGAGAAAAACTGAACCTTGATCGTAGGAGAAAAAGAGTACAACGCACCCTTCACATTTGATAGTGATATGTATGTGCTAGACTCCCCCTGAAGTTCGCACCTCCCCCTGATCTTTATATCAATCATAGGGCTTTTCCTGATTCTTACTAATCACGGAAGTTTCAACAACTTAGCATGACCATGCTCTTTAACATGTCTTCAAATGTGGCATTGGGAAATGTTTATCTAGATCATGTCGTATTGTCCTCAAACATGATCTTTTACACTTAGATCTTGAGAGGAATGCCACTTATGAACTCAAAACATAAGTTCGTGCAGGAAATCAGATTTCCGCGCAGCATGACCTTCAGTTACTAGAACAGCCGTAACTTCATCTAGGAAATACATATGAATGAACCTACTTTACGAAACTAGACTCATTTAGCTTTCCAGCCGTATATTACACAAATTCTGGTTCATCAGGAGATGTTCAAAAAGTCCCGTTGAAGTTGACTGTTTTGCCAAAATCAGATTCTGGGACAGATTCATCATACTTTACGAAAACGGCCATAACTCACTCAATATGATAGGTATGATCAAATGGTTGGTGTCCCTGGAAAGTAGACACATAGACCTTTCCAATGGTATCAATTTCACCATTTTCCAGTGAGTGAGATTTCCTATAGGTCACATGGAATTTGACCTACGAAACTTGACAATTCTGATTTCGTTTTTGATGTGTCTTTCTTATGTAGGGATAGAATAAGGCTCAACCTTTCATACCATTAAGTATTGAAAAAGAAGTTACTGCTATTACATTGGCATTGCGTGAGCGCATAGCTACACTTAGCTTTTATAACTTTTCATAGCGAATGAGATGTCAAGTCTTTCGTATTGTGTTGAGTACATTGATGCGTCTTATTGTACTTAGATGGGAACTCCATCTCTTAACACATATTTGTCATCTTGCTTTAGAAAAAACAACATATCTCTCTTTAGAGCAAAGACTTTGACTATTCATGGGAGTATATGTAGGCCTCACTAGTTATAGAGTGCCTAAGCCGATTGATGGAAAATCATCATCAATACAGTCATCGAGTACCTTTTCGAGACCGTGTCTTCCCAAGATCTTTTTATTTAGATGTTGATACATATGGGCATCTCTTGATCCATCAAGAGTCCATGTAATCCAGAATAAACACACAAAGGCATAATTCACGATATCCTTGCTTCCAAATCAAGTAGAGTCCATGTGCGTTTCAATTCCTTTAACAAACGCATGCTCCTGTGGTCTGGAGCCACTTGATTCGGATGAATGAAGTCCATTTAAGACCTTCATGTTTATCTCTGATCACATAGAAATGTTATTATGACCACATTCATAGGCTGCATGTTCAGTTATTCGGAAACTACCAAACTGACAAAGTAGTGGAGTTTAATGATATCCATTACTAGAGCATATCTCATCGTAGTTGATCTCAGTGCGTGTTAGTGAGAGACCTTGCGCCATAAGGTGAGTCTAACCTCTTGTTCTCACTACGCTATCTAACAAAGACATAGTTGATAGGGTTTAGCTAGCGGTGTCGACATCACCTGCCTAAGGACCTATCTCTTTGTTAATACTGGATCGCATCTTTCCATTAGGCCAATCAACTAAGTTGATATCCATCAATGAAAGGTGATTCAATAATAGATTCATTATCCCACGTCCTCATGTACACTAGTGTAATACTTGTAGAGATCTCTATATGGATTGGATTTGACATTGAGGCGTCCCCCAACGATAATCACAATTCAGACTTCATGAGACTGATTTGAGTATCATTGATCAATGGATCAGGTTGTGCCAAACTCGCTTTCTTCCTAGTGCGAGAAAGTATCGAACCTAAAGGCCTCCCTCCTTATGGGGAGCCACACGGCCTTGTGACACTAATTTTCCCACTATATGGCGTCACCTTTTCACCATCTATGGTGATGGCATCAAGACCAACACCTTTTGGTCGCGTCATGTCCTTTCATAGGACATCAATCCTTGCAGACATATTTGCAGCATGTTATCTCGTCACTTTAACACTTAAAGCATTTGAGATCAAGATGAGACTTAGTGGGGACAAACCACGACAATTCACGTCGTTCCACTTGAACACTTGTGTTCTTATCTCCCCTAACGGCGGGAATATTGTCTCATCAAAATGACAATTCAAAATTTAGCGGTGAATGAGATCGTCTGACAAGGTTTCTACATATGCGGATTATAGGTGGAGGTTCATATCCAACCGAAACTTATTCATCTCAAATGACCCATCATTGTGCGCAGTGGCATTGCGATTTGGCACCTAGAAATAACATCTAGCCGAGCTCAAGGATTGGAGATCCGTTTCAATCCTGTCGAGCTCAAGGATTACAATTTCGTGTTAATCCTAGTACACAGTCACGAGCTGTAGTACAACAATATTCAATGCTGGTGGGTCGTAGGTGAATAGTAAAGCTGCATGTAAATATTACATAGCCCCAAGACGCAATAGAAAGATTAGTGCGCATCAATAATATTTGACCGACAAGCTAAAGTTGTTTAGTCGTAGCCTTGGTGAGACCATATTGCATGTGAACATGGGGTACATGACACTTCAAATTACATCCTGATACACTTCTTTAAAGAATGGGTAGTGAGCCCGTAGAAGTATAAGCAAAATAAGCAGTAGATAATAGTGTAACATGTGACCAGTGTGTTAACACTTTAACCAACACCATAAAGCATAAAAAGGTGTCCGCAAGTTAGTTGTATCTATCTACATAGTTTGATGTAAGAATGAAATGTTCACTTTTGTGTCATTTAGCATAGGAGGGTCTCACTCCTAATTTAGCTAAAGAATAGGCTTTCAAAACGAGCAATGAACATTGCAGGGGGCCAATGTGATATTGAGGGAAGGCTGGTGCACCTTAATTGCTTGAGGAATTGACTGGACGAACTCCAACAAGTTGGAGTCGTATTCAGGTGACGTCAATGTCCCCCGGGTCACCACCATGCTTCATGGTGATGCTAGATCTCGAATGTCTTCATTTTGAGCGGAAGAATGGATGTCCATGAGAAAATCTCAAAATTTGGACCATCTCTTCCAAGATGACCGATTTGGTCAAACCAAAGCCTATATGAGTCGGTGTCCCAAATATCATGTTTGGCGACAATATGAGATTCGATATTCGAATCGTAGTGACATACAGTCCACTAGATTGACTCATGAACTTCTCCAAGATGCGCTTTAGTCCGCATTCATGAGAAGGTATACATAAAAGAATTCTTGTTCATTCTCACAATGTGTTTTCAAATGAAAACTATTAACATGAATGTCTTTAAAGCTCAACATGGTTCGGTTGCCTCTCAATGCATAGAGGGCATTTGTGACGTTGATTATGGTGCTACGAGGCATCAAGATTCAAGCTAAACCACGTCCCTGAATGAACGGTATGATTCAATCATTGTAGTCACAGAAGATTTACAAGGGCACAAAATCCAAAGATAGTTGCCGGTTCCTTAGAATGTTGTCGATAGTTCCACTATCTGCGAAGCAATCAATATCTCGATGAGAATTATCTACAAGAAGGAGTAGATAGGCGATTTAATAGTTCCACTTGAACCATTTAGAAGGATTGAAAGAAGCTACGAAAAGCTGCAATCCCGAGAGTGCATTAAAATTTCCGCGCAGAATGACATTTGTGCGTTAAAACAGCTATAACGTCTTCGTTAAAATAGATATGAACAAACCACAAAAACTTCCGAAAACTAGACTCGTAGTGCTTTCCAATGATATAAAGCTCACTGTCTGGTTCGTCCGGAGTTATTCACAAAGCGCAAACGAAGTTGACTGTCCAGAAGGGATAGATTGCTGTTTTTCGCAGAATTAGCATGTGCGAAGCTATGAAGCTTGCAGGTGGCGTGTAGGCTTTTGCCTTAGCCAAAAGTGACGTGTGTATGATCAAAACCAAGTCCTTTCGGTCGTTCTAAGGTCATAAACTCCATGACTAGTTAGCAGAAGCTCCCTGACATAAACATAAACTAACTCAGAGGACCTAGAGGATTCGATCATGATGATAATTTTCCGGTTTTGATAAGTCTTCAACGTCTTTTGCAAGATGGCAATTAGTTTAATAGCGTAAGGGGATCCAAAATCAAAAGCTTTTGGTAACTCCAAGTCAGTATGACCTGGCATGTCCGTGGAGGGTCGGTAGTGCGAGACACACTTGAAACCACTATCTCCTTAATTTCAGACAATTCTAAGACATCACACTGGGCTTGGGTGAGCCTAGTTGAACAATTGATGATGGAAAATCCACTATAAGGTAGAAGACTTAACCAGAAACACGTGCGTCATCTTCACTTGGAAGAGACCAAAACGGCAAAATCTAACCATGTAGATTGTAAATATGCCATGCTTCTAAGGACGATGTAAAAATGTCCATCTTGTTTGTAAATCAATACGAACCATAAGAGGAGAATAGTTTCAGAACTTCAAAAAAATTCTCAAGTCATTCATTATTGCTAATGTGAGTACATCGTGGTCACAAACAATGCTTTTAATGGTTTGTCCTTCAGATTGATCACACACAATCCGGAAAAAGCCGCGAATTGATCAAACACAATTCGGAAAAAGGCCTCAGATTGATCAAACACAATCCGGTGATAGGTCGGGGTTGATCATACACAACCTGGACAAGGAAACAAGATTGATCAAACACACTCTTGACCCGCGAATAAAATTTTGGGATTTTTGGTACCTGCACTCACAAAATCTCAAGCATAGAATGGAGATGGAGATGGAGAAGGGAGAAAAGATTTTATCCCCCCGAGTATTCCAAAGTAAATAATTGTAATATTATAGCTTACTTGCTAGTTTACGAAATAAACTGTGTTTATGAGTTTGAGTCGATTGCAGGCTTCGACCGAGGGTTGGGAACCTTTCTGGCTTTCCTTGGAAGACGAGCAATCTTGAAATCTTTGGTTTCTAGAGGTTGCCGGGAGGAGAAATAACGTTTCCCCTACTTATACTTCGAATTTTAGGCTGAAAATTTGACAGGAAGAGAATCTCTGGATGGGGAAGCTTCTATCAAAATTCAGGTTGATCGGAGCAAGGAAAGATGGTGAACCGGTGGTCGGTAGTGGCGGAGGTCTGGAACATTCCGGCGGCCGGTTCGGAGACTTTTCGGCTGGTTCTCAGGGTGAGGCTGGCGGCGTTGGATCCGGGACGGAGAGAGCTTTCTGGGGATATAAAATTCCGGTGGAGGGCAGTAGGAAATTTGGTCGGAAATCGGGAAAAACAAGGCTGCCCGATTTTAGGGTTTTGTAAAACAAATGGTGGGCTATTGGCACTGGGGTTAGAATAAAGTGTATGATAACGTGATGAAAGATAAAGTGTAGAGACAAAGAGAATCGTGAAAATGATATCTTATTCATTGATATGAGCCATTTATATAGGGAATTACACAATACCAATTAGGTAAAGAAAATGAATACATAGATCTAGTCAAACTACATATCCTATTGGCATAATGTCAAGACACACATAAAGAATATCTAGAAAGATACAGAATATCCTAGAACACAAACGACTATTTCATGCTAATTTAAGCTCATTTTTGCCCATTCCAATAAGAACAAGATATGTGAACCCATTCACACTAATAATATGACTCTTGGAGCCCATTTCATCATTTAAGTTTTTTTTGTGTGTACATTTTTGCCCTTACCCTTTAAGGATGCTTAGAGAGAGAAGACTTTGCCGGAATCTCACCGGTCTCTGGTCACCGGCTGCAAGACTCTAGTCACCGGCTGTCAGACTCAGGTCACAAGGCGTTCTTTGATTGCCAGATTTTAGTCATCAGTAACTCGGTTATTGACCCTAGTAATTCAGAAAATGATGCCTATTAATTCGGTTACAAACGCCCATTAAGTCAGGTGTTCTCTAATCGCTGGATTCTGTTCATCGATAACTCGATTATTGATCCTAAATAACTCAGATATTCTTCGGTCGTCGAATTTCGGTTATCGATAACTTGGTACTGACCCCAAATAACTCTAATTTTCTCCCATCGCTGGATTCCCGTGACCGAGCCGTAGAGTGAAAAAACTTGCTATCATCATATCAAAAAGGTACTATTCCTTATTCCTCATTACAAAAGATATTGTAACAATTATAGATAACTACTACTATCCTCATACAAAAATATTTGACGCAGCTCACATTCACTCTCTACTTTTGCCTCTCCCTTCCTCCACGACCACCGCCTCAACTAGTACCTTTTCTCTTCCAAAACCTTCTTTTTACTTGGTTATTCCTCTACTTTGCCTTCAAGTTGACACTCCAATGTTTCTCCTTCGTCCTAAAAACCAACTCCATCACACAACATAAGCACATAGTTGCTTGTTGCAAATTGACTAAATTCGTGTAAGCCAAAGCCCAACGGGATTAAAACTTATGTCACCGAATCAGAGATACAGCCGGGTCGAGTAAGAGGCCGTTGACGAAATTGGAGATCTAATCGAGGTCGTCATCGAAGGAATCAGAGATCCATTCGAGATCGTCGACCGAATTGAAGATCCAATCGAGGACGGGAACAGAGATCCAGTCAAGCTCATCGTCGACGGAATCAGAGATCCAATTGAGTCGAGTTGACGAAATCTTTGTGTCGATGCGAGCCGGAGGTCGTCGTCGATGGAATTGGAGATGCAGTCGAGGTCAAGATGATGTCGTTGTCGGAGGTGAGCGGAGCCGAGGTTGCGGCGACATCGGAGGAGAGAGAGAGAGAGATGTTTTGGCCTTTTGGGTGAGTGATGAGAGACGTTTTGAGAGCCAGAGTCTCATATCTTAAAATATAAGGGTAAGATGGTCAGGATGAAATAATTTGTGAAGGTGGAGTAGTGGAAAAAAAATGTTGAAAGTGTGTGATATGACTTGTATGAAGTTTTCTATTTTAAAGAGGGTGAATTTTGTTTGACCCGCAATTTAGCGGGTGGGTTTTGTCGACCCGTTTTCCATATCAAGAGTTTTACCGAGTTCCAGCGCCAAACCCAAGTCCTCTGCAGAAATGGCTTTACTCAAATCACACTTGCTTCCACTCCTTCTCTTCTCCCTCTCCGCCCTCCTCTTCTTCTCCTCCTTCTTCTACCTCTCCTCCCCTCACCCAAACCCTAACCCTAATGTCACCCTCCGCCCCCAAAATCCAGATTTCACCTTCATCATCAAGCTCCTCGCCTACAACCGCCTCGACTCCCTCTCCCGCTGCCTCCGCTCCCTCGCCGCCGCCGACTACCTCTCCGACCGCGTCCACCTCCACGTCCACATCGACCATTTTTCCCCCGCCGATTCCGACGACGCGGATCGTAAACTGCGGGAGTCGCGTCGGATCCTGGACTTGGTCGACGCGTTCGAGTGGAGCTTCGGAGAGAAGCTGGTGCATTACCGGACTGCGAATGTGGGCCTCCAGGCCCAGTGGCTCGAGGCCTGGTGGCCCAGCTCCGATCACGAGTTCGCGTTCGTCGTCGAAGATGACTTGGAGGTGTCGCCGCTCTATTACAAGTTCCTCAAGAATCTGATTATGAATTACTACTACAATGCCTCCAATTCTCGCCCTTACATCTATGGAGCTTCGCTGCAGAGACCAAGGTTTGTTCCAGGTACCATCCTGTTTTGTTTTTCTTTAATCCAATTCCTGCAAAACCGAAAGTTCGAAAGTGGAATTACTCATCTGAATGATTTGCATTATGTATGAATCTGTTATATCACATTGATCTGAATGATTTCATTTCTAGTAGTGAGTTTTCTGAGGGTCTGGTTGTAGTTGCATTTGTTTTTATTCTATGAAGTTTGGGTTGCAAGTCAGAAATAGATCTAGTTCTGAAGTGAAATGCCGAGTCGCTTCAATTACGAACTCGGCAGTAAAGTTCTTCTTTTGACCCTATTACAATCTTTGTTGGTGATGAAATGTAAAGAACTTGACATAACTTGAGGATATAGATTGGAAGATAAGGTTCTGTGAATTTTCCTGTGTATATAGTTTGCGTTCATATTCTGTTGGTCAAGCATGGCCTTGTTTAAGCTCTAAAAGATAACATTTCTTATGGGTTGGTAGGTGATGATGTATCAGTTGTCATGATTTGATATGCTTTGCTCCACAATTGTAGTTAGCAGAAATCTGGTACAATGTTAGTCTTGTAGCACAGGCAGTGGTTTGGCATTACTTTGACCAGGATGTAGGCGTGTAGCTATGCTGCAGTCTTCATTTGTTCCATGTCCACCTTCTCTAGAATTTGAAACAAACAAAGTCATTAGGGAAGTTGCAGTGGGTTGATTTGATTAAGATTGCGAGGCATGTAGGTTTTATTGTCTGCAAGTTCGTGTCCAATTCAACCCTATATGTCATTCCCAGTTCATTAGTCTATTATTATTAATATTTATATATTTTGGCAACGGCAATGTTGTCTGTTTATGACTTCTCTTCTGGGGTTGCTGGAGTGCATGATTACTAAGTTACTTCTCTTCTGGGATTGACATTAGTTTCCAATCCTATATCAGGATTGGTATCACATTGAACTCCTATAGCCTTAACGATTTTTTTTTGGGGCCTGGTTAATTGAATTTGTGAAGGATGGTAGGCATTTCTATGGAATAATAACATAGGAGGATAGCAAGCCTTGATGGTTGAAGCCCAATTATGTGCACTCAGAATACTTTTAATTTCTAGTCATCCTTTCCCAGATATATCAAAAGATTTCTTTTTTCTTTCTCTGATGTATATCCTTAGGTTACATTGGATGGGATCAAACCCTTCATATGCTAATCCCTAATCCACTTTGTGCACCCTCCATCATCATTTGAGCTTACCTTAAGGGCTTTACGTTCTCCTAATTAATACATTGTTACGTACTATAGAATCTCCCCATGCTAACCTTTTTCTTTCTGGATGACTTCTAGGCTTTGAGCCTTTGATGGTGAACTATTTGAGTTCAATTCTCGAGCTTTAGTTCAGTTTTATCTTTCCACTAAAAGTTGGAGAACTGATTGTTTTTTGATATTTTGTTGGCTTATAGGTAAACACGGGAACAAACTAAAAGTGGATGATAGAACACGGCTCTTTTTATACCAACTGGTTGGTACTTGGGGTCAACTTCTCTTTCCAAAACCATGGAAAGAATTCAGGTTGTGGTATGACAAACACAAGGCAAAAGGCATTAAGCCATTTCTTGATGGCATGGTACATTACTATGTTTTTTTTTTTTTTATCTCAACTGTGTATTTAGATCTGTTTCTTGGTACTTTTCTCTTTGGCATATTACTCAGTTAGATGTGAAATTTACTTGCAGGTGACAACTGGGTGGTATAAAAAGATCGGAGAGAAGATCTGGACACCTTGGTTTATTAAATTTGTTCATACTCGTGGCTATTTCAATATCTACACTAACTTTTTACATGAGAGAGCACTCAGCGTCTCGCACAGAGATGCTGGTGTTAATTATGGGAAAACAGCTGGGCCTGATTCACATATATTGGATGAAAGTTCTCTTGAACCTAAGTTTTGGAATACGCTTCCGTTGGGTGATCTCAAGTGGTATGATTTTTGTTTCAGAGAAATATTTCCTGAAAGAGTAATTGGGAGCCTTGATGAACTTGGATCTGTTCTTAATTCTGTGCAGACAAACAACACTGTTATTATTGTCAGCCTGTTTGGGGTTAAAGAGATGGTAGTCAGCAACTTGCTCTGCCAGTTTGAGAGTCTAAATTTGCGGAACTACATACTTACTGGCCCCGAGTCTGAATTCCTGTTTGATCTGGCAAGAAGAGGACATCCAGTGATCATTACGAACCGGTTTCTGGAGAGTGTAGGAGCTTATAAATTGCTTTCTGTGCACAATTCTTATGTGCAATTGATTAGTGAAATATTAGTGAAGGTATATGTATTACAGAAGTGCTTAGAATCTAGGTACAGTTCCTGGGTGGTGGATGGTAACATGCTTCCAGTCAGCGCCGACCCATTTGTCGTTGAGTCTGATCCCTCATATGATTTCTATATTGGTACGAGCCCAGAACTCTTCTTTGCTAGAGGGTCATCTTCTGCTCAGAAAGATGTTGGGGGTACTGATTTCACATCAAACTTTGCAATGCTGGTGAATTCTCTGCTTGTCAGGCAACAGAGCGTAAGTTTTGGGTATGTAATGGCCAAGTTCTTGGAAATGAAGAAGAGTGTAAGAGTGAACACTCTCGATGAGACAAGTTTTGGCCTTCGGATTGATAACAGTATTGTTAATCAATCTTTAGGGGATGGGAAGAAGATAGTATTTTGGCCGAATGATATGGCCTCAGAAATTGTTCAGAAACGGCTTCAAGAAATCGGTATTTGGGTTATAAATGATGACTCTTCTTGTAAGGTTGTTGTTTGCCACCAGTCATAGCATCTGGTAGGAGTTAATTACAGGCATAGAAATCTATGAATTCAATGTAATCAATGTAATCTGTAGTCATTTACGTTCTAATGCAATTCTGTTTCAGCTTTGAACGTTTTGTAGCCAATTAGAGCATCTTTAGCAATGCTAGCCATATTTGAGTTAAATTTTCGTCAAATTAGCTAAAATGTTATTTTGCCTCACTTTAGAAATGTGTATGTATCAATGCTCTTTATTTTAGCTAGCATTATATTAATATTATTCTTCAAATAAAGATTAAATAGTTTAAATGTATTTACATATTATTTAAAATATCTTAAAAGGAATGTAATAAATTATAGCTAGTCGTCATTTGAGTTATCTTGTTAGCTATATTTAGCTAGCGAGATAGCTAAAAGTTATAATATCTTAAGTTTGACTAGTCTGTTTGAGCTCCTAAAACATTCAAAAAAGCTAAACACACTCTCTAAAATAACTAAAAGCTAAAATAGAGAGTCTGTTAAAGTTACTCTTATGTCCCAGACATGATTGACATTTGTCAAATTTACAGAGAAAGATATCAATCCATTTAACTTGTGCTATTAATTGTTTGGCATAAGTTTATGGTGAATATCCAAACCGAAATTTCACAACACGGCACACAACGGTATTTTAGCTTCTACCCATCTCGTTCTCTTGTTTTTGTGTTCTTCATTTTCTTTGGTTCCCTTTGTAACCTGGCAAGTTTTTGCTTCCTCATCTGATGGTTTTCAGTAGGACTGCCATTTGGTTTGGAAAATACCTGACCGACTGAATAATGAATACCTACCGAAGATTTGTGATTTGATAAACCGAATTTCGGTCGAAAAAACCGAATTTGAAAACTACCGAAAAGGTTGGTTTGGATATTGGTGAAAACCGGATTTCCCGATATTTGAAAAATACCAAAAAGGTTGGTTTATATATATATATATATATGATTTGGTAAATATATTATCATTTTTTTTATCAACGGTTGGTTTACCCTTTCTCTCAAGTTGTTGGTTTTAATTAGGGTTTTAAGATACTGAACCGATTGAATACCAATTGAAGATTTGTTGGTAAACCAAATCTTAGCGATCGAAATCGAGAAAAAAAAAACTGAAATTGAAAACTACTGAAAAAGTTGATTTGGTTTTTGGTAAACACCGATTTTACCGAAATGCTAGCTATTTATACACACATATTTGTACGAGTGCGGTTATTGAGACCATCAAATTTGCTCACATGACCTCCCTTTATTATGAGTTATTGAATGACAATTATCTCCTCTTACGTAATGATTATTAAGGATAATAATCATACAAAAAGAAGTATATTTATTCTCTCAAGACGGTGATCTCACCAGAAAACTGGAATTCAGAGGACTCGACAGGGAGTGAAAGTGAACGGGGACGCTGCTGGAGTCTGCCCGTGTCACGCCCCGAATCTTAATTTTTAGCTTAATTACTAGCATAGTGGTAATAAGAGTTTTTACCGTGTTCGTCACTAAGTGTGTAATTTAATTAGTCCCCAGAGGGTGTTGAGGGACTAATATTTTGAAGGAATTATTCTAAGGAAGAAATTTTGACGACAGCAAAAAAACTGGTAATTTTTGCTAGTAAAAGGTAATTTTATTGGGGTATTATTTCGGGGTGTTGAATTTTGAATTTTGGGTTTAAAAGGAGTTGTGGACCGGGTGGGCTTTGGCCCAAACCAGTTTCTCCCTCAATTTTCTCTATCCCTCCCGATTCTTTCTCTTCTCACCCGGTTTTCCCCTATCTACACCCAGAAAAGTTTCCGGCCGCCGTCCGGCCTCCGTTCGCCGCCAGATCGGTCCCGTTCAATCGGTCTCCCTCTCAGCCGCATTTCTAGACCGGTGGCAGCCTCCCTAGCGCCGCCGTGAGGGAGAAACGACGTCCGAAAGCCCCGGTTGCCGAAACCGATTTCTCGCCGGAACTCCCTCCTTCGGCCGCCATAGCCGGCGAGCCATAGCCCAAAAGGAAGCCCTCCTCCCGTGCTTCAATCCCTCAAAAGGGCTCGCTCCGTCGTGAGATAGGTAAGGAGAAATCGGAATTTGAATTTCTAGGGCTTTATTGTGTTTTTCCGTTCGATTGATGTGCTTAGGCTTAGAATTGGAGTTAGTGGTAGTTAGGAATGTTGTAGAGGAGGTTGAGAGGAAGATGCTGCCAAAATTTGGTGACCATCGGAGGTCGCCGGAGTTGGTCGCCGGCCGCCGCCGCCGAGAAAATGTTTTTGGTGGAGAAAAATGTGAGGAGTTTAATGGAATAAGTTTTAGAATTTTTGGAGGAGTTTTGGATAGGTTTGAGATTTGTTGAAGTTTGGTATTTTTGGCGGATTATTAATTTATAATCCGGCTATTGGATTTTATTTGGTGGAAGGTGATTTTGAGGATGTCAGTAAAATTTGTGGAGTTTTGAGGTTGGCAGTGGATTTAAGATTTTGGAGTGTTAGGCTTGGTTGAGCGCGAAACATATTTAATTATGAATGTTTTGTCGATGTTTTATTTTAAGGAATTAATTATGTTTGGAACAGGACGCGAGAAGGCTCGAGCAGAGGAGACCTCCGGCCGACGTCAGGCTTAGACCTAAGTTGTGAGTGGACTTTTGTTTTATATAATGTGTTTGAATTGTTTTATTGTTGAGTAATTTCCTTTGTTGGATATTTTTCCCAAAATTGAGAATTTCTGCGATTATACTCGAGGCAAAATTCCGAGAATAGTATGTATGAGAGAGAATGCTAGCTAGCTATATACGTGGTAGCCCCCATTCTGAGGACGAATGCCAGTTGGGGTGACGTGAGCGTTAGACGCGAGCGTAGTAGCCTTGTACGATTTTCTACTTGTTGAGATTATTCTATGTTTTTACATTCATTCATAGAAATCGTACAAGGAGTAAGCACGTATTTATAACCACTTGGTCTTTATCCTCCATTCTGAGGAAAAATGCCAGTATGGAGCGACGTGAGCGTCAGACGCAATCGTATTAACATGGTGTGACTATCTAATTTAAAGCTTATTCATAGATAGCATACATGAAGCATACGAGTGGTTAATACATACTGATATATATTTAAGATTTGGGGACTAGCCAGAACTAGTCGTTTTCATTGATAATTTCTTGAGGAAATATTATTGTTGTTGAGATTATTTTTGTCCACTCACTCTGACGTGATGAAATATTTTCCCCTGGGCTTTTCCTTCGTTTTTAAATGCCCAGTCTACAGAGTTCGGGTGGGGTCTAGAAGGAGGCGATGAGGCATAGTCACTCATTTTTCCACTACTGTTCACCAGTAGGTCTTCTCTTTAACCCACTAGGATTTCTAGTAGCTTCCGCTGTATTGCTTGTAGTAGCTCTGAATACTTTCGGAAAAATATTTGTGTATTATTTTATTTGGTTATTTGGATTAAGTTGAAGAATTTATATTATTGGTTAAAAGTGTTCTATAATTTTTCCGGGTTAGGGTTGTCCATTTTCAAGGGAGGTTTGCCGAGTCCTTCGGTAAGTTTTCCTTGGAGGTGGTCCCCGCAGGACTCACCTCGGGTTTCAGGGTGAAATTCGGGGCGGGTCCTGACAGCCCGGGTGGAGACGCGCCATTGTCGGCGCCGGACGGAGGGATGTCCGCACTTTAAGGACAGTGCGGACGTTCACTCAACATCCGGCCTCTATATATATATATTGTCTTCTTTTTTCTTTCTTCTTCTTTCTCTTTCTCTATACTGAGCCAATGCCGCCAGCCGTTGATGATTTCTCTGTTATGAATTATACCAAACACGAACCATGGGCATATGTGGTCTTATTTCTGATACTTTTCATTCTTTTACTTCTTATGCTCACGTACAGCCGAGAGATTGTTTCCTAGATCCGCGACAAGCTATGTCCCGCTCATAACGAGATAGGCTAGTCCAACCTCCCCATGCAATCCTACACCGACTTCATAAGCTAGATGGAAGAACCGACGTCGGAGCTCGATTGTCCGATTTGCCTATCCTAGTTCTCTCCAGACGAAATGATTCAGTACGTTGCTTCATTGCAACCATGCATTCCTTGCCTATTGCATCAATAACTGGCTTGCTATAGCAACCAGTGTAATTTGCAGATGAGTGTTGTACTTAAATTTCCGTTTTTTCCACATTATTGTTTCTTTGTTTCATCATGTATGAAATATTTGAATTATTTTTCTTTCTTATTGTTAAGTTCGTAACTTTATTGTGAGGAACAGAGCTTATTATTGTGATGAACATAGCAATGTTGGGGAGAAAAAGGTTCAAAGAGTAATTTGACCGTTAAAGTTTTGTGTGCTTTAGACCTATTTTGTTTGGGCCTTCACTCACAAAACTTATGATCGACCCAAGAAACTGGTCCTTAATATGTTCCTTTTTTTTGTGAATTAATATTTTCCCATAAAGAACCAAAGAGAACAAGGGCGAATGTTTAGTAATGAAAAAAAAAAACAAATAGCACATCCTAATATGTATACATGTTTATATTTTAAAACGACTGCTAATGGTTTAGCATCCTTATCGAAAATCCTCTTATTCATGTTCAACTCACGAATATGCCAAAACGCAATGCACAGTCACATTATGGAGCTTGATCAAACTGTCAATATGGTAAGACATTGTGATGCTCGAGTTATGACACTGTTATGTAATGCATTGTACACTGTCAGTAGGATCATTTGGCAACGTTAGGGTCAGTGAGCTGTGGCTTGGTTGGTTAAAGTGTTTAACTGACAACTTTGAGGTCATGGGTTCAAACCTCACGACATATGTAGGGCGTGTGAGTTATTAATAAAAAAGTTTTTTTTTTTTTAAAAAAAGGATCATTTCACATGCGGTGCGACTATACTTTTATGTTAAAAAAAATAGAAACAATAGTGAAAGTAAAATTTGCATTTTATTACGTTGGTAACAACCTAAAATGGTAATATATGAAACATTGCGAAAGACACATTAATATTTGGTATCTACAAACATTTATTACTTGAAATGTACCTCAACTATTGCATCATTACCAAATACGGTACCTCCCGTTATTTTTTCCGCTAAATCCATGATGTGACACATGTTTAGATTTTTTCTTTTGAGTAGTTCTACATACACCAAAAATTTATACAAAAATAAAATACCAAATTGTGTGGCGTCCTATGTAGAATCTACACATCATGACCTTCAATCAAATTATTTATATATATATATTATTTTCATTTTTAAATTAGCCTAAAAATTAATAATTAAATATAAATAAGAACTTCCTTAACATAATCACCGATCATCAAGGTTTTTTTTCTTCTAAATATTCCACATATTTGAACGGAATTGGGGATGACCATGAAGATGGCATAATTATTTTCAATTGCCCACAGATATCTGCCTTTATAAAGACTTCCACTCCAAGAACATAATCATCTTTTTGTAACCAATATATGTAAAGCAGCATGATCATTGCAGGTTGTTACTGTTATCAAGAATAAACAGCCAATTTTTAATTTCTGGCACGATTTCTCAAATTCAAGTCTGCAAGCATAATCCTGGCTAAAAGCAGATTGCAGATTGCAGAAGCATGAGGAGACAATTCCATCAAACAAATAACAATCTTGTGTTAACAAATTTATTCCAGAAAAAATAGGAGATGTGAGAGATCAAGAAGACAAAGAGAACAAATTTATTCTCAGATGAGGAGATGATTCATGTTTAATCGCACAATGTTTTGAAATTTCTGAAGAACCTTTTCACATAATCAAACCCTAAATTCAAAATTTTATCTCCTAATTCATTGATACTTTTTGAATAAACAAAATATCAATATGAATTTCCCCTATTCTAATTGTGGATTTTCATTTTAGATTAAAAATTATTTATAAGGTGACATGTTGGATATTACTAGAATTAGGATGACTGAAGTGGTATGTGCCACGTCATTTGGTATAGGTTTTTTGTATGATATTATGGGCAAAATAGTAGTTTTAAATATTAATTTTGTCATTAATGCTATACAGACTATATATTTTAGTATTTTCATCTAATTGTTTTTATAACAATATATATACTTTAGTTTTAATATTATGTTTTTTTTGTACAAACAAAAAAACTAACATGCTATATTAGATTAGACCAAACGGTACTGAGCAATATTAAGTTTGTTACTAATATATTTGTATCATATGTTTTGTAGCTTATTTGTATACAAACAAAAAATGTTTATGAACAAATATATTGTTTGATAAAAAGAGAGCAGCAGCCCTAGAATTTTATTGATAGAAGGTCAAAATGGCTTAGTAATCCCCAAAGATGATCCTCAAGATGAGGTGGGATGAATCGAAACCATTATATTGTAAAATTTTCGCCCACGAAAATACGAGCCTAGCAATACTAGGAAAAATTATCCTACAAAAAAATAGCATTGAAAAGAAAACTTTCTTCGTCAAAGCGCTCAATTACAGTACTCCAAAAACTTTCCATTATCGAGGCGTAACAGAACCTTCTAGATGGCAGGCAAAAGTTCCTACCCTATAATTTGCCTAACAACATAGGGAATTAGAAAAAACTAGAAACGAAAATAGCTAACTATAACTAAAACAACTAAAGGGTCGTGCAATAATTCTAAAACCATATACAAAACCAAGAGGAGACCAAAGAGATGCATGACCCAAGCCCAACAAGCAAACCTGACGCAGCCATGTGAAACACCATCTTCACACAGTTTTAGGATCAACTCACCCATAAACTCCACCCGCCCACGCCACAGCAAGCGTTGCCACATAGCGTCCTCAGAAAACCCAGAACCAAAGCAAAAGACATGTGAGACCAAAGCTACCGCCAAGACCCAAGTTAGTCAAATTACACCTCCATGAAGCTGCCTTGGCATCAATATATAGAAATCACCTATCCGGCAACAAACCCATGTCGCCAACAAGACCAAAGGTCACGTCAGAATCTGGGTCGCTGCCGAACGAGTTAGATCTTGAAGTTTTGAAACTCTTGGGTTAGAGATGGCTAGGGTTTTTAGCGTATGTCCTTGGCTATGCTTTCATGTTTTTATTATAATAAATACAATCTTTATGAACAAATATATTTTAATCATATGTTTTGTAGCTTATTTTTATACAAACAAAAAATGTTTATGAAAAATATGTAAATAAGTGAAGATGTACTAATTTACAAATTATCCTCAACTAGAAGCATTGTACAATTTGGTGGGTTTGTGAGAATTTTGGAGAAAAAATCCATTTTAGAGGTAAATATTCTATATATAGACCATTTTACCCACTACCAGAAAATGAGTCTTGGGCGACGAAACAAAAAAAACCGGGCGACAATTTTTTCTTTCGTCGCCTAAGAGAAAACTTAGGCGACGAAAAAAAAATCGTCGCCCAAGGAAAAAAAATCGTCGCCTAAGGCAAAATTTCGTCGCCTAATATAGAAACTAGGGCGACGAAAGAATATTTCGTCGCCTAAGATATTTATATCGTCGCCTAAGTTTTTTTAATCCTTAGGCGACGAAACTCAAATATATCGTCGCCTAAGTATTTAATTTTTTTATTTTTACTTGGCCGACGAAATAAAAGAATTTCGTCGGCTAAGATTAATCCGAATAATTAAAATAAAATAAAATAAAACACATTTAAATTTCATTGTACATGATTTTTTATTTTTACTCTTGGGCGACGAATTTAACAAATATCGTCGCCCAAGTATTATCTTGGCCGACGAATTACCCTACTTTCGTCGGCCAAGAGTAATCCGAATAATTAAAATAAAATAAAACACATTTAAATTTCATTGTACAGGATTTTTTATTTTTACTCTTGGGCGACGAATTTAACAAATATCGTCGCCCAAGTATTATCTTGGCCGACGAATTACCCTAATTTCGTCGGCCAAGATAATCCGAATAATTAAAATAAATAAAGCACATTTAAATTGTAAGGTAATGTTTCAAATTTTTATAGCCCCGTCAGCGTCTCGTCGATTGGAAACTATTCTCAGTTGAAGGTCCGGCCAGATTACGTGATTTGGAGGGTCGAATAGCCGTTTTCGTCCGTTTAGGGGTTTGACCGTGCCGATTGACTGGACGGATCGAGCCCTTGTCGTTGTCCGATGGAGCTGAATTTTTGCCCACCCACGTAATTCGTTATGCTGGTCATATCTGACGGTCGGTTTTCAGTTCCTCTTCTCCGATCACCAAAATCACGATATTCTGAATTTTATGATAGAACTCTTGCCCGACGAGATTTATAGTGAAGAACATCGTCGCCCAAGTATAGTATCTTAGGCGACGACGTCAAAAATTGTCGGCCAAGATAACTCTTGGCCGACGATTTTCTTTATCTTGGGCGACGAGATTTGTAGTAAAGAAAATCGTCGCCCAAGTATAGTATCTTGGGCGACGATTTTCGAAGTTCGTCACCCAAGATTATCTTGGCCGACGATTTTGAAAAAACAGGGCGACGATTTTTATAAAATCGTCGCCCAAGAACGCGATTATAAAATGCAGAGATTCGGAACCCTAACCATTCTCTCTCTCTCTCTCTGCTTTTCTGTTTCTGAAGGGGTTTCGCTCTCAATCGATCGATTCCGCTTCCGCTTCCCAGATCCGACGTCCATCTGCAAGTCTGCAACCCAATCCATTTCCCAGATCCATTCCGCTTTCTGAAATTCTTGTACTAGAGTTTGTTTCTATTTTATGTAATGTGTTTATGTAATGATTCAAGATTGTATAACGCAAAGGATATGGTACTTGTAAATAGGATGTGTTGTGGTTTGAAATGTATGATTCAATTCAAAATGATCTGTGTTCATCAATGAAAAATATTATTTGATTTGTTTGTTTCTTCTGCTCTTTACAACCTACGTAATTTCAATATCAAAAAAAAGAAAAAAAATAAAGGAAAAATATCATCTAAGCCTAAGTGTAAAAAAATTTAAATATATCTTAGGCGACGAAATTGCTAAATCGTCGGGTAAGGACTTACCGTATAAGACGACAAAAAAAAAATATCGTCGCCCAAGTTCTTGGCCGACGCACTTCTGGCGACGATGTCTTGGCCGACGAAAAAAATTTCGTCGCCCCAGGTTATAACATCTTAAGCGACGAAACAATTTTTCGTCGGCCAAGGTGTTAAATCTTGGGCGACGAATATTTTTGGGCGATGAGAAATATATTTTAGGCGACGAAATTAGTATCGTCGCCTAAGAATTACTCTTAGGCGACGACGGTATGAACTGTCGTCGCCCAAGTTCTTGGCCGACGCACTTCTGGCGACGACGTTTTGGCCGACGACCTGTCGTCGCCCAAGTTCTTGGCCGACGAAATTTGTTAACAGGGCGACGATTTTTTTTCGTAGCCCAAAATGAAATTTCTGGTAGTGACCCCTCTATATATATGCCACATCATCCGTTTAACATAAAAACTAACAGAGGTATCATATATGGTTACAGTGCGATAGTTGAGGTTCCATTTCAGTTAATCAATAAAAATTTGTAGATGTCAAAATGTACCTTTCGCAATACAAGAGGGGAGGGGGACATGTATTTTAACAAGCACCTACTAGCAAAATATACTACTCTAATGACAACTCTATTTGCTTCGTCACAGCGGTGATATAATGGAAACATCACATGATATGTGACATGATTACATATCCTAATGTCCAATAAGGGTGGGACATGTATTTTAACAAGCACCTACTAGCAAAATATACTGATCTAATGACAACTCAATTTGCTTTGTCACAACAGTGATATGCAGTGATATAATGGAAACATCACATGATATGTGACACGATTACATATCCTAATGTCCAATAATGCAGCTTTCTTACTATGTTGCTGCCGAAAAGTAATCTCGACCACACTTAGTTTCATCATGTCACTAGGAGGTTGCGACCATCTAACCATGCAAAAGACACACCGCCTACGTAGAGCAGTTAAGACACATAAAGTTCATAGACCAACACAACGCCCTTCGCTCCTTATTACTATGTAATGACTAGAAATTATTGGCGGCATAACGCCGATTTTTACAAAAAATAAAATACAATAAAGCATATAATAGTCAGAATTGAATTGCAAAAATATAAAATAGAATGGGCTCATGACTAAAGCCAATGCATAATAATCATCAAACCTAGCCCAAGCTAGAAGATCTAGGACCCAGGCCCATATTAGAAACCCATCTGGCCCAAACTGGAAAAAAAAAACATAACATAGAGTACGTACTTAACGTCGTCCTCCCAACAGTATCATATCCCTGCCTCCCGGCCACCAGCAACACCGCCGATCGTGCCAACCCCTAGCAAACTAGCAGCACCTTCCTTGACTAGACTAGAGGCACACCTTCTGGTGACCCCTGAGCTCGCCCCACCACCTGGGAGACACCTCATGGCCTTCAGCGCTCTCTCTTGAAGCAAAGCCACCACAACCTCACCTCCCAACCATCATGCCGCCACTGTCGATTACCGAGGAAACCTGCAAGCACCAAAGATAACAATGCTAACAACCCCCTCCCTGCTCTTCAAATATATTAAAATTTAACTCCAATCAATGTCGGCAGGATTCGAACCTAGATATGAAACACTCTTATGCGTTTAATGACATGTGAACTGTTCTAGCTCATTGTAATCATATTAAACACTGCAAAAATAATAAATAGAAAAGGTTGATCCATCAAGGTCTAGGGTTACCACATGGCATGGTCCCGATTAATGCCTTCATTACAAGGCCTTTGCCCTGCTTTAATTTATGAGTAGATTATGTTTATGGATCCCCATGTCCAAACAAACGTATTGACTCATAACGATTTTAATTTAGTAATCCACTCATGACTCATGTTAGGACATGTGCACTTGAACAAACGCATCAATTTCTTAAATTCCCATAGACAATACTATATGTATATTAGAGTTTACCAAAACTAAAAACTAATTGAAGATAATATGATCCTTAGACCTAGCAAATCATGGGTGAAATTTCCTTGCTATTTGCACGAGTCTCCTCTTTAGTCTCCACTGACACTGGTCTCATGGATCTCGATTAAACTTTTGAAATGCAAGTGTGATATGTTTATGGGGTTTTGTTCATTAATGGTCACTTAAAAATAAAACGTACATGACCGATCATGAAGAAGGCTCGATTATTATAAACGATAGTTGAAATGTACAAGGCACTTCAAAAATTAACAAGTAATTTGGGATATTTTTCCAGCCTGCATGCCTGTGTTCTTATAAAACTGTATTTGAGAATTGATATTTTCCCTATATAGCTCTTTGAGTATACTATTTTCTAGGATGTGAAAACTACTGTTCGAAGTGTTGATGGGCTCCTCTTAATAGTTTTAAATCCCAAAAAATATACTAAAATTGAAATGATAGTCATCTTCAAAGATTGATACGTACGTAAATCATTGGGTAAAATATTGTATAGTCCTTATAGTTTAAAATCGATATCTGTTTATTCTTTATGGTTGTTGTAGAGTATGAGAATACGAGAGAAAAATGTCTACTCATTCATTAATAAATTGACTTTTATATAGACATTACATAGAGAATCACTGTAAATTAGGGATAGATATCTAAAAGATATTCTAGTCTAATAAGGAAAAGATTCGGTCAAGACACATTATCAATGATAGAATTGTAAATTCATTCAACACTCCCCCTTGTGTCGCGTACCAGAATCACATGGGGCATGAACGTTGCCTCGGTAAAAACCTTGTCAAGTAAAACAAAAACCTCTTGGGTAAAAACAAAAGACTTGGTCGAAGGGAAAAAGAGCACAATGCGCCAATTACAACTTGAATGTAAAACATGTGACGTGGACTCCCCCTTGATGTCTACACAATCAACTCTCCCCTGATAATTAAATCAATTATGGAGTTCAGATAAACGACGCATACCAATACTTCGCCCATGCTTCTCAAGAGTAGATTTGGGTAGAAACTTGGTGAACAAATTTGCTACATTATCCTCGGAACTCACTTGGTTCACTTACTTGGATATGTTGCTGATTGTAGAAGAAATTAGATGAGATATGCTTAGTATTATCACCCTTGATGAATCCCAACTTCATTTGTTCAATGCATGCCGCATTGTCTTCATAGATACAAGTTGGTGCATCAGTGGTAGATGTCAACCCACTTGACTCTCGAATATGAGCTACCAGAGAGCGAAGCCAAACACTTTCTTTGACTGCTTCATGTAGTGCAATAATCTCTGAATGATTCAAGGAAGTAGCAACAAGGGTTTTCTTGGTAAATCTCCAATAAATCGCCGTAGTCCCAATGGTGAACACATAACCAGTTTGGGAACGTCCTTTGTGTGGATCAAAAAGATACCTAGCATCAGCAAATCCGACTAATACATTATTCGGTGTTCCGGAATAGAGGACAATACCACATTGCGTCAATTTTGAGCTAGAAGGAGCTTCAGAAGCTTGATTTTGGTTGGGGAACAAAATCTGCTCGTTAGCGGCATTGGAAGCTCTCGAGGACGCGCAGGGGCGCGGCTGTTGCGCTGCAGCATCGGCAGGAGCGCTCAGGGGTGCACCGAAGTGAGGCAGGCTCGGAAGGGCGTGGAAAAAGCACGTTGTATGCTGCCGGTCGAGGTAGATTGCGGCAGAGGTGCACTGCCTAGTGTTGCCGAGGCAAGGCAGGGGCCCTTAGGGGCTCAGCCAATGTGCCGGCTGTGTTGCCATCAATAGGGACATCGACATTCATGTCTTCCACTTTAGTTTTGTAAGGGAAAAACAAGCCCAAATCAATTGAACCCTTCAAGTACCTGAAGATGTGTTTAACACCGGTCCAATGACGTTGTGTAGGCATAGAGCTAAACCTAGCTAACAAGTTTACTGAGAATGCAATGTCTGGTGTTGTGCATTGACCCAAGTATAATAGAGCTCCGATAGCGCTTAGATACGAAATTTTTGCCCCAAGGACTTCCTCATCGTCCTCTTTAGGATGGAATGGGTCCTTTTTGATATCCAGACTTTGCGTGACCATGGGAGTACCAAGAGGGTGAGCTTTGTCCATATTAAATTGCCTGAGCATCTTTTGGATATAAGCTAACTGTTGAATTAATATTCCAGTCTCTCGATACTCTAGCTCTAGGCTTAGGCAAAATTGAGTTTTCCTAAGATCTTTCATCTCAAACTTGGATTTCAAGTAGGTTACACAACTTTAATGCAAAGGCACTCCGTGGCTTAGAGTCACTTGACTTGGGTGGTGAAAGTCCATTAGGCACTTTCATATATATATATATATATATATATATATATATATATATATATATCTGAATCAAGATCCCCATAGAGATATGCAGTAACCACATCCATAAGCTGCATGCTCAGTTTTTCGAACACTACTAAACTAACTAAGTAGCGAAAGGTAATGACGTCCATAACGGGAGAATACGTCTCCTTGTAGTCAATTGAAGGGCGTTGAGAAAATCCTTGCGTCACGAGTCACGCTTTATAGCGCATGATTTCATGTTTCTCGTTTCGCTTTCGAACAAAGACACATTTATGTCCAACAGACTTAACATTCGGTGGACATGACACTACCGGACTGAAAACTTGTTTTTTTGCTAGAGAGTCTAGTTCAACCTGGATTGCATCCTTCCATTTTGGCCAATCTGCTTGACGTTGGCATTCTGCAACAGAGCGCGTTTCAATCTCATCGTCATCGATAATATCTTGAGTGACGAAATAAGCAAAAACATCATCAATAGTCGTGGAAATTCTTTTCATCATACCGTGCGCATCGGTATATACTTTAGTGAGATTTCTTTGTTCTCCAACATCAACATTGGATCCAAGGCGTCCCCTAGATACGCTAACATTGATTCTTGGACATAACTATAGTCAGAGACAATCTCATGTGAAAGATTCACAGTGTTGATGATGAGTGGATTATTTAGTGTCTTACTGTCACGCCTTTTTCTAGGCACAATATCTGTTGAACCAACAGGTCTCCCCCTCTTCTTGGTGGGAGCAGAGGCAGCGGCCACACCTCCACCGTGGGCATCTGGCATGTCAATGACGGCATTGCCGAGCCCGGGTGCGGCCGGTAATGTCCCTTTACTTGGGACATCTAACCTTGCAGGAACATTTGCAGCAAGTATAATTGTTCTCGTCACTTTCGCGATATCAGTAAAAGAGTCAAGCATCGAATCTGCAACTCTTCCAATATCGATAATACATTGAACTTCTAAATCATTGTCAGAAGTTCGGGGATCATAATAAGACATAGTGGGGTTAGACCATGTTAATTCTCGACATTCAATTGGAACGGAAACGGTCATATATCCCCCTAACGGGGGGGGGGGGAAGAATATCTCATCAAAACGACAATCTGCGAATCTCACAGTAAAGAGATCTCCTGTCAACGGTTATAAATAGCGAACAATCGTAGGATGTTGATAGCCAACATAAAAACCTAATCGTCTTTGAGGAACCATCTTAGTGCGCAGTAGAGGCGTAGTAGGCACATAAACCGCGTAACCAAATATGCGTAAGTGTGAAATATCAGGCTCATATCCAGTTACCAACTGGTATGCACTAAATGGTTGGGTTGCAGTGGGTCTAAAACGAATAAGTGCAGCTGCATGCAAAATTACATAACCCCAGGCAGAAACGGGAAAGTTGGTGCGCATGATCAAGGCCCGTGAAATCAATTGTAAACTCTTAATTGTAGCTTCTGCAAGACTGTTCTGTGAATGCACATGGGGTACGGGATTTTCTACTTCAATCTCGATAGACATGCAATAGTCGTCAAGAAACTTAGACGTAAACTCTCCAGCATTGTCTAATCGAATAGACTTGATTGGATGATCAGGGTGGTGAGCCCGGAGCTTAATAATTTGAGCTAGGAGTTTAGCAAATGCATCGTTTCTTGTGGATAGCAAAGCAACGTGTGATCAACGCGTTGATGCAACAACCAGAACAATAAAATATTGAAATGGTCCGCACTTTGGTTTGATAGGTCCACAAATATCACCTTAGATTCTTTGTAGGAATGAAATGTTTTGTTTAGAATCACTATCAAAAGATGGTCTTGCATTCAATTTGGCTAGTGAACAAGCTTTGCAAAATGATCGGTGAGCATTAGAGATAGCCATAGAGGCATTTGGAGTCTCGGTAATGGTCTTGGAGGCCGAGCCTAGGGCAGGTGCAGCATACACGACCACATCACCTATTTTGGTGGAAGGAGGAGCTCCAACATGCTTCAGTTCTCCGAAAAATGAATGTCCATGTTAATTCTTGAGAATTTGGATTATCATGTCACGTCTAGGATGTCTCAAACGATCATGTCAAAGCTTGTATGAGATTAGCATTAGGCGCGTAAAGCACGTCAGTGACATGTATCATTGTGCTATTTGACAATTAGAACTGCGCATTGCCTCTGCCTTGAATTACAGGCGAGGAACCAACCATGGTTGTCACTGAGGATTTGTGAGACACAAAGTCTGTAAATAATAGCCTATTCCGTAGAATAATGTGGGTAGTCTCACTGTCAGCTAGACACTCAATTTCGCCACGAGACATCTATAATAATGTGTGAAAATAATTAGTCTTAGATAAAGACAAGGCGAACACTTAATGAAACATAGAGGGGTTAATCGGGAATTGAACCAAGTTGGAGTCCCGAATGAGTACTATTACACTACATGAAAATTAATTTCATGAAGTTACAGCAATTTGGCTGGCCAAGAGGCTCGGTAGTAGCATCAAAAAAATAAAAGGCGATGGAAGTGTGCTTACAACACTGGCAGCGGAGACGCGTAGGGGCACGGTCAGGGGCGCGGGAGTGCAAGGCGGTGGGCAGGGGCCCTCTAGGGGTGTAGGAAGCCACCCAACGCACTGTGACAGTGCCAAAACACGACAGTTTGCTGCCTTAGTGTTTTTTCACGCTCAGGGGCGCTGTGACAGTGCCAAAACTGCCTTAGTTTTTTTGCCATTTTTTTCGTAATTTTTGCATATGTTTTGCCATTCTTTATGTCATAACCAATTGCAAGACCACGAAAACATGTGGATTTAGTATATTTGCCATGTAATGAAGCTTATAGCTTTGTGCAATTTGAAACATTCATAAAGGAATAAATTCTCAATCAACTGAACATTGTGAAACGTAAATCATAAGGGAATAAATTCTCAATCAACTGAACATTGTGAAACGTAAAGGAGAAATTTTATTAATGTCAACTCAAAAATACATCAAAGGATGTGTAATTCCATAAAAATTGACTGAAAAGTCAAAAATAACTGTGGCTAAACAAGTGCTAAACAGAAAATACCAAAGAAAAAACATCTAATCAAAAGAGTTTAATCAAAATCCGTAACATCCATGTGCGCAGGACCAGCTTACTTCTTAGTTTTGAAATCTGCTATGGTGAGATTGGTGAAAGGCTCAGCACCAATGTCATCTCCCCTAGTAAAATTAGCTTCTTGAGCCAAGTACTGTTTGTGTCTTCTGTAGGTATCAATAACTTCTTTGCTAGCACGGCAATCATGATGCAAGTGAGCGGTAGATCCGTATATATAGCATGGAGATCGCTTCTTCTGGTTCAAGTTAGAGGGTGGATTTCGGCCTTGGCCGGATTTCTCACCTTTGCGGCCACGACCGCGGTTATTGTTCCTAAGAAGGGCGGAATTTCAGTCATCACGCCTCCAAGTGTTGCTGCGGTTGTTTCCACGCCGATTATTACCATTACCGCGACCACGTGGCTGATTCTGCTCACGTTCATATGGTGCAGGTTTTCTGTTTCCTCTTTTCCTTAGAGCTTTACATCCATTAGTTTGGTTGGACTCAGGAATCTTCTTAGTCCCAACTGGCATTGCATTGTTATTGAGGATAATCTCCTAGTACCGCTCTTTCTTTGCTAGCACGCATATGAGGTCACTAAATGACATAACACGGTTCTGCTCATACTCAAGGTGATATTGATGGCTAAGTAAGCTCATCGATGTCGGAAAAGTGTACAAAGTCTTCTCAATCATATGTTTGTCAGTCTTGTCGACGCCACAAAAGTTTAGTTCTGCTTAGAGGTCCAACATAGCTTGGTTGTAATTCTCAACTTTAGCAAAGTCCATTAGTCTAATAGATTCCCAACGAGCACTCAACTCTGGAATGAATACATCATGTACGTTATTGAAGCGTTGCTTCAAGACACCTCATAGATCTTTGGGGTCTTCCCTTTTCAGGTATTGTTTCTTCAGAGTTGGATGAATGTGGCGCCTCAGAAACATGAGGGCTTGTGTCTTGGCCTCGTCACTTGCTAGAGGGCCATTCGGCGGAGGAAAGATGGTGGTTGTCAACCGCTTACCGATGAACGTATTCGTCACATCGGACATCCATCGGTGATATTCCTTACCTCGGTTATCGAGGATCTCGAACTCAGGCCTGGATGGCTCAGTCATCTACAAAAGACAAGGGTATTGGAATTAGTCAATAAACCAAGGATGTGGTCATAAAATCGATGCAAATAAAAGTAGGTGACGCGTTAGCGCAGTCACAATCGATTCTTCCCTTGTAGGCGACGCTCACAGCTGTTGTAGCGACGCGTACTCACTATCGCAAATATTTGGTGATGCATATATCGCAGTCATAAAGTTTAATAGAGGATGAGAGCCCCAACAAAACTCTCAAACCCTATTCCCCCCCCCCCCCCCCAAAACCCAATCATGTCATATAAAGGGGATAGATGGAAAGACTACTAAGCCCGAACTATGAATTCAAATTCGGAAAGCAGTAACCTTAATTAAAAATTTACCTCTGATGAGTTTGAGTCGATGGCAGGCTTCGACCGAGGGTTGAGAACCTTTTTGGCTTTCCTTGTAAGACGAGCAATCTTGAGATCTGTGATTTTTAGAGGCTGCCAAGAGGAGAAAACAACGTTTCACCTACTTCTGCTTTGAGTTTGAGGTTGAAATTTTGACATAAGGAACACCATTGGAAGAGGAAGCTTCTATCCAAAAATCAGGTCTATCGGAGCATGGAAAGGCAGTGAACCGGTGGTCGGTGGCGGCGGCGGTCTGGAGAATTTCGACGGCCGGTTCAGGTACTTTCCGACCGGTTCTCGGGGTGAGACCGGTGGAGTTGGAACCGGAACGTCGAGGGTTTTCTGAAAGAGAATTGTCTTTTAAGAAGTCCGCAGGATTAGTTTGGTTACTAGCTAGGGAGTTGACACTGAAGCGAACAACTATGACATCGATCGTTCCTTACTAGCTAATAATTAAGGAACGATAAGAGAGGCAGGCACGATCAATTTAATTGAATCTTAGGTTGTTTTTGTAAGTTCAATCCGTGCATGGATCCAACTTTGGTGTATCTCATCGTAGAAAAGCCACTGTTGATTTGGAACCTCGGATTGATCGTTGGCCACGCACCTATGGGGATCAGGGAGTGATGAAATTAAGTACCTATACGATCCGTCTGTAACAATTTGTATAAACATGCAGTTACCATTTGGTATCAAACTGCTACCAAGCTAGCTAGCTAGAGTGACTGAGTGAGAAGATCCAATAATGCAAGATTCGAAGTATATACGTATACATCTGTGTGCGATTGTGAACTGAATGAGCTATCTAGGTCTAGATGCATGATTTGATTCTACCTTAATCCTTAAATTATAAGACAAATTGTAAGAGCAATCTCATTCCTAGCTTTCTACACTTCCATTATTCTTAATATATACTTGAATCCAGAGGACGGGAGAAACAAATTAGATGATGACACACGAAGGAATGAATTGCGTTATATATTAAGTCTCCATATATAGTTAACGTGGAAGGTTGTGGAATTAGGATACATTAATTAAGAAACGTTAACATATATATAGAGTGCACAAGTATAAATTATTCATAGACATACGAGTCTATCTATCGGGAGAAGTGGAGAGGTCTAGCTCTTGTAGTTGACAAATTCCAGATCTGATCCCAAGGTTCTCTCTCTTGTTATAATCATTTCGTACAGGCTTATTCATCATTACCCCAAATTCTTTACTTCACTTGTTGTCATGTCCGAGAGTTGTGTTATGATTTGGGTGGAACAGTGCCACCCCTAAGTTGCTCATACGTACCAAAGCTTGTACACTAGCTTGAATTAGGACTCTAAACGGGTTGGCACGAGCACGACACGAGCACGTACAATTTTCGAGTAAATAGCATGGGTCGGCACGAGCATGGCACGAAGCAATTTGTTACACCCTTAAGTCGTTCATACATACCAAAACATGTATACTAGCTTGAAGGACTATCTCATATTAGTTAACAAAGAGTATACTTGGGAAAGGGAGTTTAGGGTTTGCATAGAGAGGCATAGACTTTGCGCCCCTTCCTTAATGAGCGCCAATTTTATGTTCTCCTTGTACATGGAGTGTCCAAGTGAGTAGTCTTATTAAACTGCTAATAGGGATTTAATAAGGGAACTGAATTTGGGCCAAATTAAAGTGAAAGCTCTAGATGCGTCCTTGTGTGTCTAATAATAATTCGGCTTTGAGACGAGAGAATTGACTTCGGTGCCTCAAAAGAAGCAGTTAAACTTAACAAGAAAAAGAAGAGATCAGAGCTCTAGCTAGCTAGAGAGAGAAACAGAAGAGGGAGAGAGAGAGAGAGAGATTCTGCAACTTTGTCTTGTACTAGCTAGCTTCAATGGGGATCAGCAGAGAGAATGATCAGAAAGCAGACCTGGAAATTGGTCTTTCACTGAAGATTGATCATCCTTCTAAATCAGAACAAGAAGAAGAAGATGACGATGACCACGACGAAGACGAAGACGAGAATATCCAAGAAGCATCAGCATCAGCAGCAGCAGAAGAAGAAGAAGAAGAAGAAGAAGAAGAAATCAAAGAGGATGATATTGAAGAAGAACAGAAAGCGGCTGCAGGTGAAGTGGATGATGATGCCTCAATAGTACTGGAGTCTTTGCATGAGAATAACATGAAGACAGATCAGGAGGTAGGTATATATATATATACCTGCTATGAGATTATGTACCATTTTGATTGCTCAATCTTTTTGATATATATAATTGCTTGCGCTAGTTTTTCGCTTTGCAAATGGAAATGAGTCGCATGAAAGAAGAAAACAAGGTTTTGAGGAAGGTCGTGGAGCAAACCAAGAAGGATTATTACGATCTTCAAATGAAATTCACTGCTGTCCATCAGAATAGCCAAACCAATAAGGTACTCTACCAGTTATATATGTTTATTTCTTGTTGTATTAATTTCAGATCATGAATCAATTTTTTGTTTTTAAATTTTTTTCGATACATTAAATTGAAAACTGTGGTGGTTAATTAATCTTTTCTGTAAAATATCTGAATGATTCGATTCAGGATCCTCAGACGTTTCTATTGCTTCATGGCAATGATCATGAAGAAGCTGATCCTCCAAAAAGTAGTATTCCCAAGATGTTGGATCTTCGTCGTCATAGATCTCCATCACCGCCGGCACGTGAGGCTGATGATATTATCAGAGAGAGTCAACTAGGGTTGTCACTGAGGCTACAAACCAATGAATTTAGGGATCAAAGAGAAGATCACGATGATATCCAAGAACGTAACAAGGAACAATTGACGAGTAGTAGTCTCACATCATCAGTGCAACACAAGCTGCAGCGGACCGATTTGGCCGGAATTACTAGCCATGCCGCCCAAGCCAGCAGAAAAGCTAGGGTTTCGGTTAGAGCAAGATGTGAATCTGCCACAGTGAGTTCTTTGTTGTTTCCTTATGTGAATTTCTATAGATACATATGGTTAATCAGTACTGGTCTTATATATGCTTCACTGCTTCAGATGAATGATGGGTGTCAATGGAGGAAATATGGGCAGAAAATCGCGAAAGGAAATCCTTGCCCCAGAGCCTATTACCGTTGCACAGTAGCTCCTGGATGCCCTGTTAGAAAACAGGTAATTAGTTTAATTAACTCATAATGTTCTACTGTGGTTTTGGACCAGCCCTAAAACTCGTACATCTATGCTATATTTGATTCTTACGGCAATTTTTTGGTCTAATTAATCGAATTTCTTTCATCAGTCTTGCATGTCCATACCTAGTTATAATTGAGACGATAATCAAATTATCTGTTAGAATATTTCTTACTTTGATATGAAAGGTTTAATTTATCAGTTACGTCGTTGTTTATTCTATAAGAGACGATATAAAACGCATCATTTGCAAATGACTAGTACTATATAGTTATCAGTCGCAAGTGCTTGTTTATGCCATTTTCTAGTTATTTTGAGCTTCATCAGATTAACTGCAGGCATCCAAATACACACCTTGTATGTAAAAAAATTGCATGACACATAGAAATTGAGGCCACAAATTTTAGGCCTCATTAAGACCCTATATCAAAAATGCCCTTTGTGAAATAACTGAACAAAATACAATTGTTTGAATTGATGCTACTGTATATATGTATAGGTTCAAAGATGCCTAGAGGACATGTCCATACTGATAACAACCTACGAAGGAACACATAATCATCCACTTCCAGTTGGTGCAACTGCCATGGCTTCCACAGCTTCTGCAGCAGCTGCTTCCTTTATGTTACTAGATTCAAGCAATCACCACCTCTCAGATGGAACATTACCCTCCTCTAATTTCATGACCCAAGCCTCCCTCCCTTCCAATAATTACTACAACACTCCTCACCCCATGTTAAACAACCTATACCCCTCTTCAATATCTCATCAATTTTCCTCCCCATCCAACTTCAGAACCCTAAGTTCCCTTCATCATCAGCCTCATCATCATGACCCTTCGAAAGGAATTGTGCTCGACCTCACGAACAACTTCGCCGATACTAGTACTAGTACTACTGCTATGGCTTCAGCTGGCTCTTCCTCCCACTCATCTGCACCGCCGGGGTTTAACAATTGGATGAGTAGCAAACCTGCAAAATATAACGCTGGTAACAGTACTCCGATGATGATGGGCAACCATCATCTGCTGGGTAACAGTAGGAGGACGCCTGGGGAAGAAAATAATATGACGTCCTCCAGCTCGGCATTAATGGCTGAAAATGTGAGTGCCATTGCTACAGATCCTAAATTTAGGGTTGCTGTTGCAGCTGCTATTACATCTCTCATTAATAGTAAAGAGAATAATACAACTCATCATCCTCCTCCTAACAATCATAATAATTTTGGTCCAAAGCAGGGATAATGGAGAGAAAGGTGCATGGTAGCTAAGATAGCTCCGATCTAGTTTGGGGCATTGACTCTCTCTTTCTCTCTAGATCAAACTCTTTCACTTTAGAATAATCGTAGTTATAATACCCTCTTCTTCTTGTAATATTCTGAAATAATACCCCCTTGTGCAAAGAGAAATACTCAATTTCAAAGGGTACGCACAACAAGTTATCTATGTACCATCTTTTACTCATCATTCAACTAATACTATGTAATCTGGTCGTTTACTCATCATTCAACTAATACTATGTAATCTCAGTTTTTTACTCTACTTTTCTTTTGTTATTATTATCACTACTAGAAAAAAGTTATATATTTCGTCACCTAAGAGCTTCTGTCGTCATGTAAGCACTAAAACGACAAAAATTTCGTCACCTAAGGTTCGTCATCTAAGGGTGGTGGTCAGAGCACTTAGGTGACGAAAATAAGTATTTCCTCATCTCAGTCATTACTAAGATGACGAAAACTATTTCGTCGCAAGAGTGGTTAGCTGACGAAAAATGTTTGGTCACAAAATTCGTTAGTTGACGAACAATGTTTCGTCGCCAAATTGGTTAGGTGACTAAAACTGTTTCGTCGCCACAGTACTAAAGTAACGAACATATTTCGTCACCAAAACACTAACACTACGAAAACCTGGCAGTTGTCTGACAATTCGTTCATCCGACTAAGGCCACTAAATATTAACTTTCGTCACCTTAGTGCTATTTATTTTTAATAAATTTAATCATTTAAAATTATTAATATCACATTTAATATTAACATAAATATATTAAAAACACAAAATGACTCAATATTTCTTCACCATTCACCAAACCACCTAGGCAGGAGCAAAATATATATATATATATATATATATATATATATATATATTCATAATCAAGTTCATATATACAAACTCAAGAGTACTCCTTGGAACTATAGCCTAGCTTGTTCATACAAAATATATACTAGAAAATAAACTAGTGACTATAAAACAATGTTAATTGAATCATTGCCTCCATCATCATGATCATCATCATCCAGTACACATGAAGAGCCTCAACGGTCTTGCCGGCTTCGGCATACTCATCAATTATTTCATTCAAGATCACAACCGAATGTAGAACACCCTACACCAAAAGATACAAATGATTAGTAAATTGAATCATCTGCTATATATAATTCGTCTTGAAAACGGAGGAGAAAAGAGGAAACTAAAACAGAAATCCATCTATTACCAAAAAATGGGGTTCCGTTCATCTTTAACAATATACAATTAATTAACCACAATCTAATTCTGGAAGAATATAAAAAAAATCAACATAATGCTATAGCTTTTTGCTCAATACATCGAGCAGTTATTTAGTATTTACCAATTGGTTCTTCATTTGTTTTTAAGGATAGAACATAGCCTCGTAAATGAATACATATAAACAATTCAACTGTTGAAGCAATATATACCTTAACTGTTAACGATAAAGAAGAAAAAAAAAAAGCAAATGCAAAGATGAGAACTCACTTAGACATTGTTTATCATTGGAGTGGAAACCAAACCCATTCTCTTTGCTCGATTCAAGCAACTTATCTGAAAGACCTGGGCAATATAGAAGACTCGATCACCAGGTTTAAACTTTGAACTCATTAGATAGATTCAACCTGCAAGACCCATAAAGAAAAGAAAAACAAAAAGGTTAAACCTTCAATTACAGGACTCAAAACTCTATCTGCAATTTGCATATTTTTGTATTGCTCAAGTCTTCTGCCTTCTGTTCGGTTCATGACAGTTGCAAGTGAATGAACCCCTGCAAACACAAATCAATCAGTGTTTCTCTCCCATTTGCATCATTTGCATGCTAATTGCTAAACTCACATGTGTAAGCATTAGGAGAACAATATTCAGTAATAAACATCAGTGACCAGCAGCACACAATTTCATAACTCAAGTATCTACGGCATCATTCAATTATTCAAAGCTAACAGTCCATTTCATGTTAACCATAACAATAATACAGAAACTAGGTCAAGATGTAGTTCAAGCAACAAAAGAATATGGATATATTCACCAATTGGAACGCCTAAAGAAGGTCATTGTTCAAAATTTCTCCAAAATTTACTCGTTCACTACACAAAACCTAGAAACCCAGAAACCAATACTCATTCCAAAATTTACTCATTCCAAACCAATATCCAAAATTTTCTCATTCCAAAACCAATACTCATTCACTACACAAAACCCAGAAACCAATATTCAAACTTTACTATGCCCAATTAGAAAATCAAAAGGTTAAGAGGCAGATGAGTACGGGTGAGGAAAATTACCTCCTTTAGGAAGCGGTTTGCGCCGAACGCTGATCTTAGCAGATGACTGGCCAGTCCGATGATCATCTGGGGAAGGTTCGTTGACAACGGGCAATGGTGGAGGGAGAGGAGGTGCCGAACTTGACAGAGGTGCCATAGGCCGCGAGGGGACGTTGATGTGGAGGCGACGTGGAGGTCGATTGGATTCGACGTTGATGTAGAAGACAGGCGATGTGGAGGCGACGTCGATGTGGAAGACGGCGATGTGGGCGCGGGAGAGGCCGATTGGAATTGACGTCGATATAGGAGGGGACGACAATGTGGAGCAAGGGAGGAGACGGCGATGTGGAGGAGGAGACGACGTGGAATCGATAGTAACTATGAGAGAGACAGCGAGTATAGGACTTGATTTGGGACGTTTACTAAAAGAAACTAAGCCCACGAAAACTATCTAATATCGTCACCTAAGTGAAATATAAAATTTGGCCAAAAAAATTGGCGGAAGTTCGACCCGCCAAATATTATGAAGTTAGGTGACGAATCCATCAACTTTCGTCATCTAAGTGAACCAAATTTCAATTTTGTCGTCTTATTTTAATTTCAACACATTTATTTATTTTTCTTTTTTTCCTAAAAAGAAAAGGTTTTGATAGAATGTGATCTTGTTAAATAGGGAGGAAGCAATATTTTCAAAAATCTTGTGAAATAGGATGTGATCGGTATGGTGAAATACGACTATGGTTGAAAAATCACATATTTCCGGTAACGTTTGGTCCCCGATACAAGCGGTCAACCATATATACGCTTATGTTTCCCTATGTGGAGCCCTATCGTCAAGAGGTGAACGTACCCAAATTTTTACATGACTGGTTACATCTCATCAATGTGAGAGTTTTGTGTGTGAAATAATCAATCAAACTAGGTCCTATAAGGGTAGGTAAAAGCGTTTTCGTGTAATAAGTGGCTTTAATTTAATGTTGACCGCGTGGATCGAGACCTAAACGTTTTCGAAAACTGGTGGATTTTTTTTCATAGCCATATTTAAGTACACTGATCATATCAGACGGTTAAATTTTTATTTTATAAAATTTAGCCATCAGAACCACAACGTGTCTACTAAGGTGGTATAACTTGTTTAGTATGTTATATGCAAGTGTAAATATTTGTGAACCAACTATAGGGAGGAAGCAATATTTTCAAAAATCTTGTGAAATAGGATGTCATCGGTATGGTGAAATACGACTATGGTTGAAAAATCACATTTTTCCGGTAACGTTTGGTCCTCGATACAAGCGGTCCACCCTATATACGCTTATGTTTCTCTATGTGGAGCTCTATCGTCAAGAGGTGAACGTCCCCAAATTTTTACATGGATCGTTACATCTCATCGATGTAACAGTTTTGTGTGTGAAATAATTAATCAAACTAGGTCATATAGGGGTAGGTAAGAGCGTTTTCGTGTAATAAGTGGCGTCAATTTAATGTTGATCGCGTAGATCGAGACCTTAATGTTTTCGAAAACTGGTAGATTATTTTTCGTAGCCGTATTTAAGTACACTGATCATATAGTACGGTGGGTTTTCTAAAATTTTACTTCTACCCCGTAGTTGGTTCAAAAAGACACACAACTTTATGTTTTGTCACCTAAGTAAAAGTGTTAGACGAAGAATTTATTTTCGTTACAAAAGTAAGTTGTTAGGCGACAAAATGCATTTTCGTCACCTAAGTTTTGAGCACTTAGGTGACGAAATATAACTTAGGTGACGAAAATATATTTCGTCACCTAACCTATCACTTACATGACGAAATGTATTTTCGTCATCTAAGTGCTCAAAACTTTGGTGACAAAAATATATTTCGTCACCTAACCTATCACTTACATGACGAAATTATATTTTCGTCACCTAAGTTAGCTCTAAGGTGACGAAAATAGTGACGAAATAACCTTATCTTACTTAGATGAAGAAAATTGTCACTGAGGTGACGAAACCGGTTTCGTCACTAATCTCTTAGGTGACAAATTAAAAATATTTCGTTACCTTAGAACCTTTTTCTAGTAGTGTATTATTATTTTTTGTCAAGGCAACCATCTTATTTGCCCTTTATTTTTCCTTTAATGATCAAGAAGATCCAAGATACTTGGTTGCAAAAGCTTTATTCTTTTTTTTTTTGTAAATACAAATAAAAAATACAGAGGCTAGAACGTAGCTCTCACACTGTAATCATTAATGGAACGCAAAGTACAAAAAAACATCTCAAAATAATATCAGGAGTCTCAATATAATCTATGCATTTTAAAAACACCATGAAGTAAATAGCACATTATTGACTACTCCATTTGCTTTACAATTTTGACGACATACCGAAAATATAATGTTTATGTAGAGGCATAAATTCCATGTCTATCAACTTTCCCACTATGTTGCTACTGGAAAGTATTACCAATAACACTATGTTTCATCATGCCACTAGGAATAAGCTACTACTATTAGACGAAACAAGGAACTGATAGCTGTTTTATTAGAGTAGACACGACTTGTTGAGTGTACCTACCAAGACATGCATAGGCCACATCTCTAAACCATAAGTCAGGAAGGATTTATTAAAAATAGTAAATTAATACGCAATGCTGAAATTTGCACTTCATTTTTAACAAACCACACTACTTATCTTTTGAAATTCCCATTCTGCCCTTCCTTCAATTATCATCATCCTCATCTGTCTTTCTCTGCTTTTTCTGAACCTAGGTCCCGAACACAAAAAAGAGGCAAGAATTCAAACAAACAAGGAAACTTGATCATACAAATAATAAAAAGTAAGAGGATTCAACATGAATCAATAGTTGAGAAAAATTCCAAAAGTACATGCAGAGAAATCCAGTTTGAATGTATAAAACTGTATAACTTTGAACTAAAATTTGAGAACCAGAGCTGACCAAAGTTCACAAGAACAACAAAAATAAATTGGGTGAAGACGAAGAATCAGAATTTTGTTGGTAGACTAACAAAAAGAAAATGATCTTTGCCTAAATTGGTTTAGATAATAGGCTTCGATCCATTCAACCATTTCCAATCAGAAAAAAGGAGAAATCACACCTAAACAGTAGACAAGTAGTCATATATCATAAGCAATGCATTGGTCTAACCAATGTACACCAAATTTGAAAGAATCAAGACTTCCCTATTGTTTTAGAGTTTCGACCCAATTGCATAGCTTGGGTGAATCTTAATGTCAACAAACAAATGTTGTCTCCCTAAGCTTCATAATAGAAAAGATTGAGTATTAATTCACTTCATTGTGTCAGCTTGTTTTTTCCGTTTTAAGTGGGGATATAAAGAGGGGAGTCCAGAAGTATAGAACTAGATTCAGAAGAAGTGGACAATAGTTATAAAGGGTAATTCTAGAAATAAAAATATCAGAATAAAAATGGGAGTGTAGTTTGTAAAAAAGAGTGTAAACCATAATAATCCTTAAAATTAAATAACAACTAAAGATAAATAAAACTCAAAGTCCAGAGGTGAGCCCAACCTCAAGAGATCACAACCACATCGGGCTAGTATATATCTAGACAATTAAAAACCCTGCACTCTAGCCTATATGGCGAGAGTCTAGTATCCGAAAGCATCACTAGCTTACGCTCTGACCTGAGTAGCACGGGACACATAGAATCTCGTGTGAATCAGCAATGGCCACCTTGCGAGGCTAAATACTCTTGGGTGACCGATTGTCAGTGTAATAAGTAGGGATTGTTCTAAATTGGGGATTAAGGGTGAAATAGTTAGTTAAGCATGAATGACAAATACATTTTACATTTTACAAGATAATAAGGGGATTTAAGGTTGGTTTCTATTACAATTCTACTCCATGTGATCGATCAAAATCAGAATCAAGGTAAATGATGATTGATGGAGAAGATGTAATGAATAAGTTAACAACTATTAACATGAGTTGGGTCAAATAGACCGTAGAATGGAAATCCAAATATGCATATGAATGAGATCAATCAAGCATCCAGAAGTATAATTCATCATGACCATATTACTTTTCCTGACCTAAGATGAGGGCCATGCGGTCATTTTTGTTGTCCTATTAAACATGTAAAACTAAAAAGAATGATAAGTTCTCTAACTAACTACACATTCAACGGCTTGGTGCTTAGGCTTGGGTGATGTGGTGGCAACGTAGGGTATGCGGCAGACTTGTGTATGAGGCGACAATTCAACAGAGCCGTGGTTTAGGGCTCGATCTCATGGTGGAGCTCAAGAAACGTTGGAGGCTTGGCCGAAGCTTGGCCAGGGAAAGGATGTCTCTGGTAATTGGTTTTGGGCTTGGCACAGTTCTGCAACCTCTACTAGGGTTTGGCGAATTGGGTTGGGCCTCAGTGAGAGTTTTGGTGGAACAGTTTAGGAGGAGGTGATTTCTATTCTTCATGTGTCCGATCTCAGGATTACCTACTATGCGTAGGGTGATTCTGGTCTTTTTGAATAAGTTAGTTCAGAATAAAGAAGATTTTTCTAGATCTTTTTAGATGTTTTTGGTTACTCTAGTTATTTTGGTTACATTGCTTCGAGGTACAACACTTATAGTTTACTAGAAACTACCTAGGTAGCATAGGTTTATTGGGTAGTTTTGCACGATTCAACATCTAACGTTTGCCTGCGAGGGTGTGTCGTGTTTATGTTGTAATCATATTTTCAGTTATCAATATACATGATGCTAACGTCCATTTATCAAAAAAAAAAAAAACTACACGTTCAATGCATTCTTGAAAAGTTTAATCGATTTAAGCTATGTATACTTCAACAGGATCGGCCAAGTATCTCATAACTCTTTGCTAAATCTCCTAAGTAGTTATATGTTTTCCATTATATATCGTTACTAAGATTACTCCCATTACTCCCTTTGCTAATGAGAATAAGTGTTTCTCGTCTGTCACCCAAGAATACTCATGACTCACAAATACAACTTTTATCCTTGTATAGATGCAACTATATGCAAACCCTAATTGTTTTCCGGTTCAATTAGAATGATCGTATACAAGATGGTTTATTCTCAAGTTTAACAAACTGAAATTCAACACAAATACAACACTACTCTACGAATAGTAAGCCTACTTCTCCCGATAGGATTGGGAATGCTTTAATTTCCATTTCGCTCATGTCATTCTCCTTAGCTTTGTTTTCGATTTTTGTTTGAATGAAACACTACTGATTTTATTCAAGAGATTAAGGAGAATAGTTACATATTACAGCTTGAATAAAAGCCAATCGAAACACACACACACAGATAACATGCTGGGAGCATGCTCGCAATTTGAGAAATTTGTAAAAGATTAAGGCCATAATAATCATTACATAGCCTTCCGCTGCTATTCTTTGTTCATTTACACCTAAATACAAAATAGAGAGATAAAATGATATTATTAAAGAAATAACTTTGCAAAATGGGGGTAGACAAGTTTTAATAATATGTTTATTTTGACTCTGATTTTATAGGCCCAGCCTAGTTCAAGCACAACCAAGACCAACGTATTGTTTTTGTCCCACCACTTGTGCCAGGGATCAAGTGCGTCAGAATTCTCCACCACCGACGCTCTCCTATCCCTGCTGCACCACCGTCACAGCTCCATATATCTTGTGTCCAACGTCAACGCTTCACGATATGTGTCCATCCGATCCAAGTCGGATCTGGATCCATAATCGAAGAATGCAGGTTGACTGTCACAAATTAAGACAGTGTTCCAGCAACCAACCATGCAGAACTCAACGACCCAAATACAATGACGACGACACCAATCTCCAATCCGGCCAACGAGAATCGGACCACTACTTGATAGTGACCTCGACCTCCATCATTGTCCTCAAATCACAAAAGTGTAGGTCGATATTCTGACGACTGAGGAAAACACTACTGCATAGAAAAACTAGCACTACCAGGACAAGTACTTTAGCCGACGAAAATTTTCGTCGGCCTGTTAAAAAAATTCGTCGGCTAAGATCTTAGCCGACGAACCTTCGTCGGCTATAGTGTCGTCGGGAAAGGGTCGTCTATGATGACTTTAGCCGACGACACACAAAATGTCGTCGGCTAAGGTATGGACTATAGCCGACGAAATAATGTCGTCTGCTATAGTCCAGACTTTAGCCGACGACATTATTTCGTCGGCTATAGTCCATACTTTAGCAGACGAATTTTTTGTCGGTTATAGTCCATACCTTAGCCGACGACATTTTGTGTCGTCGGTTATCTTCCAAACTTTAGCCGACGAATAATTTAAATTATTCGTCGGCTAAATGTTGTAATAAAAAAATATAAAACACCTATGGCCGACGAAATATAGTATATTTCGTCGGCTTTATAGGGATTTAGCCGACGAATTAAAGCATATTTCATCGGCTAAAACTTATTTTTTTTAAAAAAAAAAAAAACTTTAGCCGACGAATTAAGGCTTTTTTCGTCGGCTATAAGTCCATTCCAGTAAAAAAAAAACCCCGAAATTTCTGAATTATCATTCCAAGCAAGCTGCAAAATACACCAAAACAATTCCATATAACCAACAACAAACACATAAAAGTATATATCAACTACATAAAAGTATCAATTACATAAAAGTATCAAACACATAAAAGTATATATCAACTACATAAATTCTATATCGTCTAAATTAATATCCGCTTCTGGGGGCTGCTGCGGAGGTTGCGGCGGCTGGGGTAGTGGCATGGGCGGAGGCATGGGCGGAGGCGAAAGTCCGTGAATCTGGGCAGCTGTAAACTCCTGCATGTACTGGAACATCTGCTGCTGCTGGGCCTGCTGGATGGCATGTATCTCGGCAACATAGGCTGCCTGCGCGGCATTAAAGGCAATATAGGCTGCTTGCGAGGCAGCCTGAGCAGCTTGTTGTTCTCGTAGTCTCTGAACTTCCGACTCTAGCTGAGTCGTCCTGTTAATCGTGGACGTGGTCCTGCTGCTGGTCGAGGCTGCCTTTCGTTGAAATCCTAGAGTGGTCTTCAAGACCCCCTCGCCTCTCTTTCCTAGACCCCGGCAGTAGAAGTTGTTTTCTCTCGGTGGGAAGGCTGTGCCCATGATCCTCGTCCCAATCGTCGGATCCGAAGTGTCGATCCGGGACATGGCTTCGGACATCTCTTCCTCCTACGTGTCCGGCCATGTCTCCCTCACTAAGGCACTTATGACCTCGTCACTAGCCTCCCTCACCTTCGCCTATATGGATAGGAAAAAAATTATTAATTAACATTTTTACATAAATTTAAAAATTTAAAAACGTAAGGTGACTTACAATATCCTCCTAGGAGTCAGGATATGCCCTCTCGTACGTATAGCCGTACTGGTTGACTTCTGGATGTTCCCTGGCCGCCTCATCCATGAAGACAGCGAATGGTCTAGAACCGGCATGATGGTTCCTTGTGTTGCGTTGCCGGTTCTGAGCGTTCACCCGGGAAACCGCCTTCAAAGAAAAAAGTAAACTATTAGTAAAATATTTTAAAACGCACGTACTTAATGATAAATTAACTAACTAATTTATTTAAATACATGTTTACGAGGGTTGTTGAATTCTGATGTCAGAAGCCAACGCCACTCGTACTCCCTGTACTGGAACTCAGCAGGGGTACCAGAACGTGTGTTCCCGTGCGTAGTCCAATGGGTCCGCAACTCGTTCTTCCACTCCTTGTACCTACAGATACAACAAAAATATTAGAAATATTATTAATATCACATACAATTTTGTTTTTCATTAACTTCCCAACGTACCTTCCCCCATGCACAACGTCGGCCTAGCTGTCCCTCAGGTGCTCGTGAACCTCAAACCACATCTGCATTTAACCGTTTATTAGTTTAGCTTTTCGAGAAATGAACAATGTAATACATAATATTATTTTGTAAACTCACCGACATCGCGTTGTGGACCATGTCCTTAACCTCCTGCGGGACCTCGCCCCAGTCTGACCACAACATAGGGACTTTATCCCTAATGAGAGCTCCCACGCGGCCGGAGTACGTCCTCGACTTCCCGCCCGATACTATGTGGCCATCCCCGTCAGTATCGATGACGATCCTCCCCACGGTACCCACGATCTTCTCGAGAGCCTTCCCTGTGACGGGGTCTCTCTTCTTCTTTGTGCCTATCACATGATTCGGCCAAATTGATTATTAAAATATATATGACCCTTTAAAAATAATCATGCATCACTGATTACCTGAGGAGCTCGCGGCGGATTCCGGCTCTGTCGCAGATGATGATACCCTCGCAGAAATAAGAGGCGTATCAAAAGGCACGAACCGGTACGCCGCTGATGGAGCCACTGGCGGGGGCAGTGGATAAATCGGCGTCCCTGAGCCATCGACTACAGGTAAGGCCGGTATCATCCGCGGAAGGAACAGATGAGGCGGCGGCATCTGTACCCCAGATGACCCACTATCCGAAGAAGTAGGACCTAGAGTGGGCGCCCGGTGTATCTCAGGCATACGGGGTGCAGACACCTCCGTCTGGGTCTGAGGTCACAGCTGCCTCGAGGAACGAGGGACGGCCGCCTGCCTCGATGAAAGGGGCACCTCCGGCACCGTCTCCAGAAGGCTCGCACGTCTGGCTGTCATCTGGCCATGAAACGTCGTTTGAGGGTTGCTAGAGGTTCCCTCAGACGATTCGGACCTTTGGCCCTTCGAACTCTTCTTCGATCGAAAAAAACCGCTCATCCTATTTAAAATATTAATTTGAATCAAGGCTGAGGCAACATTGAAAAAGTAAAAATTCAAGCTTATCCTTCTCAAATCTAAGGCTTTAGATTATTTTGTCTTTATTGTATAAAAAATTATACATGTTTAAAATTATACTTATTCAATAAATAGATATACATAATTAATAATTACATAACAATATATATAGATATACTTAATTAACATAGCATAAAAGTAAATTCGAAATCAAAAATAACTTCATACCAATATATATATAGATATACTTAATTAATAATTACATAACAATATTATATATATCAACATCATCATAAAAATATAACATAAAACTAAATTCGAAATCAAAAATAAATTAACACATATATATTGACACATATATAAATTAACACATATATATTAACACATATATAAATTAACACATACAAATTAACACATATAGCATAAAACTAAATTCGAAATCAAAAATAAATTAACACATATATATTGACACATATATAAATTAACACATATATATATTAACACATATATAAATTAACACATATAAATTAACTAACATAGCATAAAACTAAATTCGAAATCAAAAATAAATTAACACATATATTCAAAAATAAACACATAAATTAACACATAATTAAATTAACACAAAAATTAAATTAACACAAAAATTAAATTAACACAAAAATAAATTAACACATAATTAAATTAACACAAAAATAAACCTTGGAGACCGGGAGAGCGAGGGAGGAGGGAGGGAGGGAGGGAGGAGGGAGGAGGGAGGAGGGAGGAGGCGGAGACGGGAGAGGGAGGGAGGAGGGAGGGAGGAGGCGGCGGAGACCTAGAGGGAGGGAGGAGGGCGGGAGGCAGGGAGGAGGGAGGAGGGAGGAGGCGGCAACGGGAGAGGGACGGAGGAGGGAGGAGACCGGCCGTCCGGGAGAGGGAGAGGGAGGAGGGAGGAGACCGGGAGGGAGGAGGGAAAAAATTGCGGAAATGAGGGAGGCGGCTAGGGTTTCGCAGTTAAACCCGAAAACTTTAGCTGACGAAATAATTTGTTCGTCGGCTAAAGATACAAATTTCGTCGGCTATACACCAATTCGTCGGCTAGACCTTCTAAACTTGTCGGCTAAAACTTTGAAATTCGTCGGCTAAACTTTATAAATTCGCCGGCTAAACCTTTGAAATTCGTCGGCTAAACCTTTGAAATTCGTCGGCTAAACCTTTGAAATTCGTCGGCTAAACCTTTGAAACTCGTCGGCTAAACCTTTGAAATTCGTCGGCTAAACTTTATAAATTTGTCGGCTAAACCTTTGAAATTCGTCGGCTAAACCTTTATACATTTGGCATGTTGTGATTGTGATGATCAAACTTGAGAAACAGAAATCCGGCCGTCAGATCTGACCATCATGATAAAATACATGTATGGGAAAAATTCAACTTGATCCGAAAAGAATAAGGGCTCGATCCGAACGGTCAATCTCGTAAGTCAAACCCCTAAACGCACGGAAAATGTCGTTCGACCGTCTAAATTACGTATTTTGGCCGGACCTCCAACTGAAAATAGTTTTAAACCGATGACACGCAACAAGTCGTATAAAAATTGTACGCAAAATAACCACCGAATATAGGGCTACCCATAAGGAGAAAGAATGGAAAATTGCATTGACCGCAACTATCGGCACCGAGACATGACCGGAATACCGTGATTTTTCAACCGTAGACGTATTTCACCATTCTGGTCATGTCTTATTTCACGACTTTTTTACGTTTGAAGGTTTTACGTATAGTTTGTTTTTGAAACGGAACATTTACATAACACTGATAAACAAGTTATACAACATTAGTATGCATGTTGTGATTGTGATGATCAAACTTGAGAAACAGAAATCCGGCCGTCAGATCTGACCATCATGATAAAATACATGTATGGGAAAAAATTCAACTCAATCCGGACGGTCAATCTCATAAGTCAAACCCCTAAACGCACGGAAAAGGTCGTTCGACCGTCTAAATTTCGTATTTTGGCTAGACCTTCAACTGAAAATATTTTCAAATCGATGAGACACAATAAGTCGTATAAAAATTTTACGCAAAATAACCACCGAAGATAGGGCTACCCATAGGGAGAAACAATGGAAAATTGCATTGACCGCAACTATCGGCACCGAGACATGGCCGGAATACCGTGATTTTTCAACCGTAGATGTATTTCACCATTCTGGTCATGTTTTATTTCACGACTTTTTGGCGTTTGAAGGATTTACGTATAGTTTGTTTTTGAAACGGAACATTTACATAACACTTGGTAAACAAGTTATACAACATTAGTATGCATGTTGTGATTGTGATGATCAAACTTGAGAAACAGAAATCCGGCCGTCAGATCTGACCATCATGATAAAATACATGTATGGGAAAAAATTCAACTTGATCCGAAAAGAATAAGGGCTCGATCCGGAAGGTCAATCTCGTAAGTCAAACCCCTAAACGCACGGAAAAGGTCGTTCGACCGTCTAAATTTCGTATTTTGGCCGGACCTTCAACTGAAAATATTTTCAAATCGATGAGACACAGTAAGTCGTCTAAAAATTTTACGCAAAATAACCACCGAAGATAGGGCTATAGTATGTAACATAAAAAGTTTTTGGTTTAGCCGACGAAATACCCTAATATTTCGTCGGCTATAGGTTCTTTTAGCTGACGACTTTTCATATAATTTTGTTGGCTAAAGTCCTTTGAAAATTTTGGTTGACCGCCAAAAATTTTTGGTTGAAAATTTTGAATTTTTCGACTTTAGCCGACGACTTTTCATATATTTTCGTCGGCTAAAGTCCTTTGAAAATTTCGTCGGCTAAAGATACCAAATTCGTCAGCTATACACCAATTCGTCGGCTAAACCTTTGAAATTCGTCGGCTAAAAGTATTTTATACATTTGGCATGTTGTGGTTGTGATGATCAAACTTGAGAAACAGAAATCCAACCGTCAGATCTGACCATCATGATAAAATACATGTATGGGAAAAAATTCAACTTGATCCGAAAAGAATAAGGGCTCGATCCGGACGGTCAATCTCGTAAGTCAAACCCCTAAACGCACGGAAAAGGTCGTTCGACCGTCTAAATTTCGTATTTTGGCCGGACCTTCAACTGAAAATATTTTCAAATCGATGAGACACAGTAAGTCGTCTAAAAATTTTACGCAAAATAACCACCGAAGATAGGGCTATAGTATGTAACATAAAAAGTTTTTGGTTTAGCCGACGAAATACCCTAATATTTCGTTGGCTATAGGTTCTTTTAGCTGACGACTTTTCATATAATTTTGTTGGCTAAAGTCCTTTGAAAATTTTGTTTGACCGCCAAAAATTTTTTGTTGAAAATTTTGAATTTTTCGACTTTAGCCGACGACTTTTCATATATTTTCGTCGGCTAAAGTCCTTTGAAAATTTCGTCGGCTAAAGATACCAAATTCGTCAGCTATACACCAATTCGTCGGCTAAACCTTTGAAATTCGTCGGCTAAAAGTATTTTATACATTTGGCATGTTGTGGTTGTGATGATCAAACTTGAGAAACAGAAATCCAACCGTCAGATCTGACCATCATGATAAAATACATGTATGGGAAAAAATTCAACTTGATCCGAAAAGAATAAGGGCTCGATCCGGACGGTCAATCTCGTAAGTCAAACCCCTAAACGCACAGAAAAGGTTGTTCGACCGTCTAAATTACGTATTTTGGCCGGACCTCCAACTGAAAATAGTTTTAAACCGATGACACGCAACAAGTCGTATAAAAATTGTACGCAAAATAACCACCGAATATAGGGCTACCCATAGGGAGAAAGAATGGAAAATTGCATTGACCGCAACTAACGGCACCGAGACATGACCGGAATACTGTGATTTTTCAACCGTAGACGTATTTCACCATTCTGGTCATATCTAATTTCACGACTTTTTTACGTTTGAAGGTTCTACGTATAGTTTGTTTTTGAAACGGAACATTTACATAACACTTGGTAAACAAGTTATACAACATTAGTATGCATGTTGTGATTGTGATGATCAAACTTGAGAAACAGAAATCCGGCCGTCAGATCTGACCATCATGATAAAATACATGTATGGGAAAAAATTCAACTTGATCCGAAAAGAATAAGGGCTCGATCCGGACGGTCAATCTCGTAAGTCAAACCCCTAAACGCACGGAAAAGGTCGTTCGACCGTCTAAATTACGTATTTTGGCCGGACCTCCAACTAAAAATAGTTTTAAACCGATGACACGCAACAAGTCGTATAAAAATTTTACGCAAAATAACCACCGAACATAGGGCTATAGTAGGTAATAGAAAATTTTTTGGGTTTAGCCGACGAATACCCTAACGTATTCGTCGGCTATAGTATGTAATTAACAAATTAAAAAATAACTATAGCAGACGAAATATTAGGTTATTCGTCGGCAAAAACCATCTTAGCCGACGAATTATAGTGTATTTCGTCGGCTAAATGAAAAAATACATTAAAAAAAACAGACGATATTAGTAAACCATACTAACTTCCTGTCATCTTTAGCCGACGAAATTTTAATTTCGTCTGCTAAAGTCTGTGACTATAGCCGACGAAAATATAATGTCGTCAGTTAAAGAAGGTTTAAAGTCGTCGGCTAAAGTCACAGACTTTAGCCGACGAAAATAAATTCTTTAGCCGACGAAATTTTAATTTCGTCGGCTAAAGATGACTATAGCCGACGAAAATATAATTTAGCCGACGAAGGAAAATTTTGTCGGCTAAAGTCTACTTTAGCCGACGAAAAATTGATTCGTCGGCCTTGTTTTTTTTTTTTCGTCGGCTAAGGCCTTTCTTCTTGTAGTGTAGAAAACACAACTCATCTGACGATGGAGCCTCTAAGGCGTAAAATCATATTGTGATAAACATGAGATTGATATATCTGATATGCATGTTAGTACTTCTCGTCGTTCCCAACAAAGATATTGTATCACTAATTAGCATCATTATCATGTTGACATATTCAATGCTCTAATTGATTTCCAGCTAAGTTAGTTAGATGGAAGATTCTCTGAGCAAACGTAAGATATTCTAACTCTTGCTTCAACCTTGGATCCCCATTGAAATTTCAGTAAGTTTAAAATTGAACGTGTTCTTGATTTTCCAAGAAAGTTTTATCTTGAAGATTTTGATGATTGTGAGATGCTTTCTCTTTAAAAACACATGCTTAATAATTTAGCATCTATTTGTGAGCTATGTCCATTGTTGGTTCAAATAAAGTCAATTTTTTTTTCTCATGCTTTATAGATTGATCTGCCTAGCTTTGACTCTTCCGATATCTACAACAACAACTGAAAGAGCATTTTTAGCCATGAACATCGTCAAGAACAAACTTAGAAATAAGATGGAAGGAAAATTTCTAGGTGATTATATGGTCCTCCACATTGAGAAGGAACATGCTGATTGCATTAGTAACGACTTTGAGATAAACAAATTTGAAGTTTCAGGTACTCGTAAGGTTAGATTTAGTTACTTGAGCTAGGTTTTACATCTATGAATTTTGTATTGATTTGACATGTTTATTTAGCTTTTATTGTGTTACCTAGAGATTTTTATTAATCTTGTTTTGCATAAACATGCATTCGATGGGTAAGGCTCAGACTCATTACGTCCCTCTTATCTAGGTATATCTCTCTTTTTAATCTATAGTATTGCTCTCGCACCATCGAGTTTTTTTTTCTATAGTGGAAAATCCAAATCCCACTCGGTTTCAATTCCTACATCTGCCCCTGTTCAGCCCCAAATCAGCAAATTTCTAAGCTCTTATCTTCAACCACTCTCTCCATCCAGCATAACGGCTTTTAGGTCGACTCATCCTTCCCTTAGCCTTCGGCTTGCCGTCCCATTTGACAACCAATTCGCGGAAGTGTCGATGTAGTATTGGTCACGGGCAGTAGTGAGAGTGACGTTGGTCGGGCTAGTGTTGCCGATTGGGTTGGTAGAGCTGCATGAATCGAACATAATTTTAGGTACTTTCAAAATGTCATGTGTGTCCGTGGAAAGTTGAAAATTGCAAAATAGGAGGAAAGCTGCGACAAAGCAAGCGGAAGTGGGATTCACGCTGGCGACAATTGAGATTAGAGACGGGTGGTTTTTTGGTCTTGAGAATCTGAAAATATGACTTAGTTGAGATTAGACAGAGATGAGCACTATGCTCGAGTCGACTAAGGCAAGGAACAAAGGGATCAGAGGCGTATGAACATAAATGAATTAAATATGAAGGAGGCTGGTTGAGGATCAAGGATTGAGAATTGTAAAACTCTAATTTAGGTTTTTGGGATGAAAATGAAGATATAGTACGAGCGAGTGTAGTAACACCATCGGGAGTACGTAGTAGAAAGATATGTAATAATAGTCGGCAATAGCAAGTGAATGAGTAGTAGCAATCGACAGTAGCAACCGGATGAGTAGTAGCAATTGGCAATTGCAGCAGGATGAGTAGTTAGAAGTCGCCAATAACAAGGGGACTAGTAGTAGCAGTCACCAATAGCAGCGGGATGAGTGGTAACGGTCGGCAGTAGCAATGAGACGGTTGCAAATTGTAACTACAATTTTTTGTTTAATTGACATTGTATTAGTTTTTTTTATCTTTAAAGGGTATAATTGTAAATATGTTATTAACACATGAGAACAACATAACAACATGTCCTTATTTGTAAGTTTTAATCATTATATGTTTATTTACATTTTTTCTTTGAATAGGGGCTAAACGGCCGCCCTTATGCCTTAACCATTAATGAAACTGCAAAATACAAAGAGAGGAGGCACATAAAGCCTAAACCCCAAATTGCCTAAATATCCCGAAATAATAACAGGAGTTTTCAATCCTATGCCTAAACCTCAAATTACCTAAATATCCTGAAATAATAACAGGAGTTTTCAATCCGATGCATTCTAACAAACATCATTTAGCAAAGAGTGCATCATTAACTACTTTTCTTTACAGTTTTGGCCACATACCGGAAAGACAATGCTTATACAGAGCTATAAGTTGCTATGTCTATCAGCTTTCCTACTATGTTGACACTGAAAACTGTTACCAGTGACATTGAGTTTTATCTTATCCCCCCCCTTGCGCCAAAGATCTACACAACCCTTGATTCGCCGCCACGACCCCGAATCAGATCCATGAGATCTGACCCAGATCGGATCGACGCGATTAGAGCAAGGTCGCGTCGCCGTGACCACTCCACCCAGCCGCTTCTGGAGTCGCGTCTCCGATCCCCTCCGTCGGCCTACCCAATGACAAGTCTCCCAACGCCCAGCCACATCTGCACCTTCACCCTTCAACACCTTGCAAGCTGCCAACCAAGACTTCCCTACATGGTCAAGGACCACGATCGGAGAGCCCGACTTATTCCAGACCCAGAGAGGGCCGACAAGGCCTGTCCGACTACGGCCTGAGGGCGTGGCGCCGAACAAGGAAGGACGCTTGAGTTTTTCTCTCAGAATATCGCTCTCTAGGCTTTCCTCTACTGTTTTTTTTTTACAGTATATATTGACACGAGTCCATGTTTAGTTACATCTTTAATGAACTTAATTGTAAGATGATCTTTTGTCAATAACTAAACTCTAGATTGCGGATCAAGTTAAGAAGAGGAACATCAAAGATCAAACAGACAAATAACGGAAGAGGAAGCACTCGCCGTCAATGTGCGGCTATTTTTTGTTTCATTATTTAATAGTATTAATATAAAGGGTAATATTGAAAATAAGTACCCTTATTTAGGTCTTATTTGGTACATCTTTGCTTTTAAAAAATCAGTTTCTATTTAAACTTCTAAATTTTATTGTGTTTGGTAAATTAAAGAAAAATGTTTCTTTTTTTTAAAAAAAATTACAGAACAATGACATCATATTTTAAAAACTTTCTTGAGGTTTCTTTTAGAAACTAATGTCAATAAAAAACAGGAAAATAATATTTTATGTCTTCTGTTAAAAGTAACATTTTTTTGTTGTTGAAAAGATGGATAAATTCCATTGATCAAAAAGATCATACACGAGCTCTCTCGCTCAAGCTAAGGGATCCAAAGATCACCTAATACATATCGATGCTCAAGCAGTACGCCGATTATACATGTAACTATGACTCCTAACAAAGTTTCCTAGCCTACACTACTACACCTTGAACAAAAGAAGTCACAAGATTTAACCCAACCATAACCCAACCAGTATATCCACCTAAGAGCCTTATGGTGTACATCAATACTAGTTAGAATCGAGCAAAACCGTGTGATGACTAGATGAACAAGGGACACAGGGCTGAGGCCCACTACACCCTAAAAAAGAAAAATTAAACAAGAAGCTAGCCCAATCAACAAAGTCCACAAGGCCTAAAGGCAAGCAAACCCTATAGGCCTAAAAGTTGAACTAGCCATGTTACCACCTTCACCTCGCTTGCGGAGCTGAGAGACGCCGTGTCACCAATCCACGGCCAGGAACACCCAAATCTCCCATCCCAATATCCACCAAGCATCGCCGTCCTGAGAGTGACATAACAAACTCGAGACGCACCAGAATCAAACCAGAATGAGAGAATCCATGTGCCCCAAGAGCGTCGCGTCACCCCGACGCTGTCGTCGCCTAGAGTCAAAACACCATCTCTCGCCACGTCAAAAGCAACCACACGACTGCCCAGCAGCACAGAAGCTGTGATCCCAACCAAAACCCGATCAACATGATCAGACGTCGGTCATTGCAAATCCACGAAACCAAGAGACCTAAGATTAAAAATAATAGCCGTCAGGCAGCCTCATCATGTGGAGCAACGCCGGACGAGATAGCTACGACTATGGGTGCGCTTGCGACGTTGGCGGCGTTTTTTGCATGTAACCACATACTTATGCGTATACGTGACTTGATATGAGCTTCTGAACTAGTTACTACTGTTAAAAGAAATATTTACCAAAAAGAAAACAGTTTTAATTCAGATCTAACTATATTCAAAATACAATAAACGAGCAGATTTTCTTTAAAATCACAACAATCTCAAACTGGAATTTATATTGGTGGTTGAAAGTAGAAATTTACTCTGTATATTAAAAAAAAACACTTTAGTAAGAGTAGTGCTAGAGACACCAAATTTTTATACTAAAATCTTATACCAAATGATGTGGCACGTTCCAACTCATCAGCTTTATTTGGAAGGAATAGTTACATGGATTTTCTATACTATTTTTTTTATCAGAAGACATTAAAATCAATATATTCTGGGTGGTGCTATTAACACACCCCAATATGGTGAGAATCAATCATCAATCAAATTTAAGTGACAAGTTTGTAAATAAAATAAAAATGTGTAGATAAAAAAATAGATGAGGTGTGTTAATAGCCAAAAAGGGTGTGTTAATAGCAATATCTTATATTCTTTTCTAGTTTTTATCAACAAATTTTAAATCAATCAATCAAAAAAAAAAAAGAGATTCAAAATCAAGAAAAATGAAACATTTGTTTCCAAAAAAAAAAATGTAGATCTTTTACAAGGTCGTCACCTTATAGATCAAGAGCAGATGAATCAGATGATCATATGTCATCCAACTCTATGGACATGTTGATCGATCCGGTGATTATTTCTTTGTGTTTAGATACATTCTTTTTATCTTTGTATATAACTTAACAATGACAAAATTTTAATTATATGTTAACAATGACAAAACGAAATAAATTGCATTATAAGTATAGTAAAATGAGAATCTTATATATTATTCTTTAACTTAATCCTTCAGTTCATATGTTAGAAGAATAGTTTTGCGAAGAGAGGGGAGTATGGGAAAGAGAAACGAAATTATGGTAATTTGAGCGGGCTTTAAATGGCTTCCATCAGGAACACTGTAGAATTCGAAACAATGCTCAACAACGTAAAAGAAGAAAATATTTTTTTTCTATTAAAGAACAAATTTAGGATATATTCTTATATTTTTATTCATTTTTCTTTAGGTACAAATGTATCTTATCTTTTTATTTATTTTTCTTTAAGTACAAATACTATGATATTCATATCATCACCTAATTAGTAGGAAAATTTTGGGATAAGTTTTTGGTGTCTCAAGCATTTTCCTTTTAGTAACTGCCTTGCAAAAAAATAAAAATAAAACAGAGGAAAACTGGTATCAAATGATACAAATTTGCTCCCCACCCTTACTTCTCCACCTTCATCCCCACCCACCTAAATGCATGACCCATGTCTATTTTCTTTAACTCATATAACCATGGTTAACAATATAAATTATTTATTTAATTTAAATTTGAGAAATTGGGCATTTAAGGTTTAAGGTTTAGGCTTTTAAGGTTTGGGGTTTGAGATTTAAGGTTTAAGGTTTTACTTAACTATGTTTAATCATGATAAAAGAATAAGCTCGAAACCTCAAACCCAAAATCCCAAACCTTAAAATCCTAAACCCTATACCTTAAAACATAATACTTAATCTTACAAATTTAAATTAAATAAATAATTTTATATTTATATCGCAAATTTGTATCACCGAACGCTTTTAAAAAATTTCATTCAAAAAACGCTTTTAAAAAATTAATATAAATTATTTATAAAAAGAAAACGGAAGGATATTCCCTATACATATCAAGTAGACGCAGTAGCGGTGAGGGATTTTGCTTTTTCAAGTCATGGCAAGCGCCGCAGTTGAGAAAACAGAGGAGGTGCTCCGCAAGGAGATCGATGAGCTCCAACGCCAACAGCGCGAGGTCTGCTATCTCTCTCTCTCTCTCACTCTCCATATACCTATGTCGATTTCCTCTCAATTTTTGATTTCTATATATGTCTTCAGATTACGGAACGCCTACGAGACCCTAGGGGACTTCGCAAGGGAGGAGGTGGAGGAGGCTCGGCCGCTGCCGCTCCCCGCAACTTCGCCGCCAATGGCGCTCGCCCGCGAGGCTTCACTCGACCTGTAATTGACCAACTTGCCTTGTTCAATTTCAATTCCATTGCCTGTCAATACTTGTTTTTGATTTGTTTAAATTCGATTTTCAGGCAGATAGGGCTGATGTGGAGGATCAACCTCCTGCGAAACGCCGGCTTTCGTCAGCTGTTGTCAAGGTGAGAGCGGAAAGCCCTAATCTTTACCCTATATGCCTCGAATAAGCTGAGCGTTGTATATCATGATTTGAATATTAGGTGGAGGATGGAGAGATAGTTGAGAGTGCTGAAGGAGCCAAGGATGCGAAGAAGAAGGATTCAAGCGAGGCGGTGATAGCTGATCGCAGTGATAGGAGGTTGTCAAATTTGCAACAAGGTAGCTGGTTAAGGAGGGATGGCAATCATGGGGCAGCCAAGAAGGTAACTTGTCGAGTCTCGTCTCCCCCACTGAGTGCTACTGTTGGACTGTAAATCTTCATTGAGTTTTGATGTTGTTTTATGTTTTGTTAGGACTTTGACATTCCGGCAACGGAGCATGTTCCGAGGGTAATGCCAAAGCAAGAAGACCCCAGCGTGGTTAACAGGAACAAAAGAATGCTCGGGCATGTTTTGGGCACTTTAGAGGTATGTTGTACTTAAGGTGTTGGTTTTTATTAGAAGCTCATGATGAACTGGTTTATGTAGCTATGATGCAAACTCTTGTTATATATAGTTTACAACATTTTCATTCTGTTGTCTGTAACTAGGTGATTAATGATATTTTATAGCTTGTTTATATGATTGGGATGTGTTTGCCTATTAATAGTTCTGAAGGTTAACTAACTTGCTAAGTAATGAAAAGAAAATGCGTTCATCACAATTTTTCCTGCATTCCTTTTATTTTATGTAAAGTCACGTATGCTTATGTGAAATTGTTGCAGAAATTCAGGAAAGAAAACATGCAACTCTCAGGAACAGAGGCTTTCATGCGGAGATCAAACTCTTTACAAAGAGTGAGTGAATATATGATTTTTCCTTTCTTAGTTTTCTACTTTTGTTTAAATATTTAAATGCTATCCTCATTCTAAGTTCATACATCCTCTAAGATTTTTTATTGGCTTTGGACCAAATTTTTGGAATATAATTTTGTTATGCATTTTGTATGATCATGTCCATTTATGTAAAATTTAGATGAACCTGCATCTCTAGATTTTGAATGCCTAGACATTTTTTTTCTTTCCATTCTACATTTGATTTCAATTCAATGACGAATCATTGTTTTCTGATATCTAGGCTGAGCAAAGAGCACGTGAAGAAAGTGAAAGACTTCGGATACAAGAGCGAGAACATATTGCGGAAAAGCGGAGAAGAGATCTGGTTTGTCATTACTTATTCAGTATAATTCCTTGACCTCCATTAGTGAAGTCTCAGATGAACTTTCTGTTTGAGGAACAGGGTGATTCTTAGCCTATAATAACTGTATTTATATGTTGTTAGACTCTGCGGGCACGTGTTGCTGCCAAGACTGAAGAAAAGAAATTGGAACTGCTTTTTCTTCAGTGGAGTGATCATCATAAGAAACTTAGCAATTTCATAAGGTACAGGGTTTCCGACTATCAGTTTTTTGGTGTTATCTCTAGTGCCAATTTTATTTGCAGTCTACCATCGTTACAATCAGAAATTTTCGTACAGTTTTCTAACTATCTCTTCCCCCCTTTTTCCAGGTTATTTTTTATTTTGGTCCAAAAAAGTGTCCATATTCACATTTTATTGAGACGAAGATAAGTTTCTATTCATGTGAATAGTATATTGCTGCAACTTGAGGAGTGATCTTTCCTACTTTATTGTGGGTTTTAGGTAGAATTATATTTGAACCTTCCTTTATGATATAAATTTCATCTTTTTAATTTGCCGTGGGATTTGTCCAATTTTCAGGACCAAGGCAGAGCCTCCAATATATTATCTACCCAAGAAACCATTGGATGAGGATGCTACCTTGGCTGAGCAGCAAAAAGAAAAGGTGAGCACCCTTTGACTTGCATACACTTATAGATATCTTGATATATGGGGTCATTATATCAATATATGCCATCTATGTTTGCTACATTCTCGCATGATACAAGTTATTAATACCTCCTCTGCATCTGTTTTTGAATCACCCTCCTGAGTTTATGGATGCTAGTCCAACCTAGGCCTTGTGGATTTAGCATTAGCCTTTAGGCCTAGTTACTGATACTCATATTCACAAAGCATGGTATATGTGGTAATTTCCGCTTACCAGTCATTATGGCATGTGCCAGGTTCCCTTATCTCACTAACTGATTAGTGGAATCATGTCGGAGTTGAGCCTTGAATTATTGTCTGTTATTTGGTGTGCCAGATATGTATCAAAATTACTCCAATACTGGTTTTTGGTCTTTTTTTTTTTTTTTTTGTGTGTCGGTCAGAAAGCCTTATTCATCTTGTGTAAATTTGGGTATCAGGAGTTCCTAGAATGGAAAGCAGCACGAAGGGAGGAACTGAGTGATTATCAGAAGCAGATTGGGGAGCAGTATCTAGCAAATGTTGAAAAGGAGTTGGAGAGGTGGCAAAATGCAAGGAAAGCAAGGAACACCAACAATGATATGATGAACTTACAGGAAACAATGGACAAAGAGTTGGACACACATAGGCTTGAGCATGGTCCCAAGAAAAGAAAGATCCCTGATGGAAGCAACAATGAAGATGAGGATGATGTAGAAGATATCAACGTAGTGGAGGATGACATGATGGATGATGTGTTGGATGTTGATGATAACAGTAGAATGGTTGATGAAACAGCTAAATCAGATGCAGGTAATGCCAGTCCAAATGCGGATAATATTGATTAGTGAGTAATTAAAGCCACTTATCCCACCCTTTTGTCCAGCTGAACTTTACTAGGAATATAGGAATTACTTGCCGTATGTTATGTCATCTTGGTTTGTTTTATTGTCTTTTATGTAATGTGCTTTCTAGAGTTATTTATATTATGTGCTTTAGAGTTTATCTTTCTCCCCTTTTCCATGTACGTGTGTATTACAGTACTTTTGAATGTATTAGTGTTGGTGTTACGAGAAACCTAGTAACAGATAGTTTGTTTGCCGTGGGAATGAAGTCAGATGATACGTGATGGCTGAGTTTAATGATCGATTTGGACATGTTTTTAGGACTTGCAATAATAAACTATGAAGCATGTTAGTTGAAATTACTGTTGAACATTAAAATAACCACATGGCGCAACAAGCCCGAAAGCTATTGTCCCGCCAATGGCGTTGCTCCGGTCTTTTCTTATGACTTTAGGGCTAGATACATAATATGCTAAATGTTGCATTGCGAACATGCTAGCTTGGGAAGTGTTTTGTAAACTTTAAAAGGTTGAACTGCGCATGTAGCTGCTAAAAATGTTGTGTCTGTTGATACCGAAAAAAAAGGGATTACAAAAGAAAAAAATCATAATAATAAGAATAAGAGAAAAGTTCACCATCAGTCCCTCAACTCTTGTGGCAAGGCCAACGTGATGCCCAACTTATAAAAACTACCAACGTGATGCCTGCACTTTACTTTTCATATCACCGTGAGGCCTAAGGCCATTTTCCGTCACGGCTCCGTGTGTTTGGTCACGTGCTGCGCACGTGACCACACCAAAAAAGGGCATAAAAGACATTTTAGCTTATGGAACCAGAATCGAGTAAAAACCCGATCTCAACTGGTTCTTGTTGATGAGGAGACCAAGAAGGCGGGCCGGCTGTGGGGCGAGGATGAGGAGACCAAGAAGTAGTGAAGACTGAAGAGGGCACAAGTTTCCCCCAGCTCTACTACTCTTTCCCCAAAACCAAAACCAAACAAGATGACCATGGAGGAGGAAGAGGAGGAGGAGAAGCTTCTCTCCACCATCGCCGCTTTCGAGCCAAACGGCGACGCCGCACCGATGACCACCGACTCCTACTCCGACTCCGATTCCGACGCCGCCGATCAGGGAGCCGTCGCCTCGGCCGGAGTCGAGTACCAGATATCCGAGGAGCAGAAGCAGTTGCAGGAGCGGCATGAGAGAGCAAAGCAGGAGCTTCTGAGGAAGCGTCGCGCTTCTGCTCTGGCCGTCCCCACCAACGACAATGCCGTCAGGGCTCGTCTCCGGCGCCTCGGCGAGCCGATGACGCTGTTCGGTGAGCGCGAGATGGAGAGGCGCGACCGCCTGAGGATGATTCTGGCCAACCTCGATCCGGCGCAGCAGGAGTCGCTGGTCAAGTCTCATGAGGACGACGAGGCTGCTAATGCCGACGATTCTGACTTCGAGCAAGAAATTGAGTATCCCTTCTTCACCGAAGCGACCAGGCCTAAGGCTTTGCATGAGGCTAGGGTTCATATTGCGCACTACTCCATGCCACGCGCCGCCTTGCGGCTTCAGCGTGCCAGGAGGAGGGAGGAGGATCCCGATGAGGATATGGATGCTGAGATTAACTGGGCTTTAGGGCAGCGACGAGGATGAGGAGACCAAGAAGGCGGGCCGGCTGTGGGGCGAGGATGATGAGATTGCGATATTGGAAGGGATGATTGAGTTCAAGGCCAAGAATGGGACCGACCCGTCTAGCAATATGGGCGCAAGAACCAGTTGAGATCGGGTTTTTACTCGATTCTGGTTCCATAAGCTAAAATGTCTTTTATGCCCTTTTTTGGTGTGGTCACGTGCGCAGCACGTGACCAAACACACGGAGCCGTGACGGAAAATGGCCTTAGGCCTCACAGTGATATGAAAAGTAAAGTGCAGGCATCATGTTGGTAGTTTTTATAAGTTGGGCATCACGTTGGCCTTGCCACAAGAGTTGAGGGACTGATGGTGAACTTTTCTCTAAGAATAATGATAATCCTTTTCTTGTGTTACATGCATAAAGTTTTTGAGTTTAATTGTAACTCTTGCAAAAAAAGGTATCGGGATGGGAATACAATTCGGATATCAAAGTCCAATAGCAACTCAACCATCCTCACCAAATACTATATAAAGAGGCAAAAGCCTTCAAAAAGAGGGGGGACAGAGCGAGGGAGACAAGGCATAGAGGCGGAGTGAAACAAAGGAGAAAAAGAAGAGAACAAGCGAAGGAAGCAGAGAAGCAAAGCAAAAGGCAGAAGAAGAGTGGCGCGCCAATAAGAAGGTGGAGCCTCCATTCTAACTCTATTTCTTTTGCAGTGTCTTTATCTTATCCCTTACTCCACTAGAAGCCCCACAAGCACGCGAGCCATCTCCCCCTAAGGCCAGACGACCTCGCGAGGTCGTCACCAAAAGAAGACGATGCCCGCTCGGCCCCTCCTATTGTTACAACAAATATATGGCCGCTCGGCCCTTCCTCTTGTTACATATGGCCTTGCGCTTCGCATAACAAGCCGTACAGGAGGGAGAAGACAAGCATTCCAAGCAACGCGAATTTGAAGAGCAGGAACTTACCCTTGGCGACTTGGAGAATCCCTGAGAAGATCGAAGTAAGCTTAAATATTCAGTGCCCGCTCTTGATCAAAGCAACGGAGGCGACATATCTCTATTTATAGAGGAACAGATTCCTTAAGTCCGATTCCCAATCACATTCGATCTTCATCTGCAAGAAGGTTTTTATCCTTAAGATGATAATCATCGAGGTGGTGTCAAGCATGGTTCGAACTGGGAAAGACATCTGGAGTTATGTGATTCATACGATCTCATCAACCTCATCAAGGAAAAGACAACAAGGTCTTGCCAAACAGAGGCGAGATGACCTCGCGCGGAAACTGAAGCTGTCAAGCAAAGGCGAGGTGACTTCACCTCAAAGCAGAAGCCTTAAGGGGGTGGTGAGGTCACATTCGCGTCAAAGCAGAAGCCCTAAGGGGTGGCGAGATGACTTCACATCAAAACAGAAGCCCTAAGGGGTGGCGAGGTGACTTCCCATCAGGGGTGACGAGGTGACTTCACATCAAAACAGAAGCCCTAAGGGGTGGCGAGGTCACATTCGCGTCAAAGCAGAAGCCCTAGGGGGTGGCGAGGTGACTTCACATCAAAGCAGAAGTCCTAAGGGGTGGCGATGTGACTTCCCATCAAAGCAGAAACCCTAAGGAGTGACGAGGTGACTTCACATCAAAGCAGAATCCCTAAGGGGTGGAGAGGTAACATTCGCGTCAAAGCAGAATCCCTAAGGGGTGGTGAGGTAACATTCGCATCAAAGCAGAATCCCTAAGGGGTGGCGAGGTAACATTCGCGTCAAAGCAGAAGCCTTAAGGGGTGGCGAGGTAACATTCACGTCAAAGCAGAATCCCTAAAGGATGGTGTGGTGACTTCGCGATGGCTTCTCAAAATTGGAAGTCCAGGCGAGACGAGATGATGTCACAGGCGAGATCCCTCCATGCAGAAGATTTCGTGAGGAAGCAAGTCGCGGAGTCTGCTTACACGCAAGCACGCGGAGTCCGCTTACAAAGCATACACACGAAGTCCGCTTACACGAGAGGTCCACATACAGGCGAAATCCGCTTACACGCAGAGACTGGATTTGCAGATCACCTACACCACTAACTGTGGCTAAGGCAATTCAAGCCTCTTGGTCACACTGATGCATCACCCATTTGAGATGCACAACTCCAATCAATTGACACTCTACCAAATTGAGTGTCCATAAGAAATACAGTTGACGGATTCAAAAATACATCTGTCAAACCCAAAGCTGGCACTAAGCCGCAAAGCCTACAAACTCTTAAGAACTACGGTCGGTTTGATCCCTTAAGAGGGTACGTAGGCAATCTAGCAACCCACTGGATGCAACCAAAATTTTAAACAGGATCTTTGACACCAACAGTCAAATTCGGCCAGTCCAAATGACTCTAGTCAAATTCTTAAAACCAAATTCACGGGCTTTAAACCCTCACAAATATCCCAAACACAAATTCATCCAGTCCAAATGATTCTGGTCAAATTCCTAAAGCACCAGAAAAATCAAATCTACAACCAAACCTTTTGAACTACATTGGTTTGATCCCTTCACAGGGTATGTAGGCAGTCTGGATTTAAATCTAGATGCAACCACCAATCCAAATAAATTCTCAGATTGCCTGAAGCCAGAATCATGCTCCTAAGCTCAAATGCCTCCAGACACAAATCCAAACACATTTCCAAAACATTACTCTCACTCCAAAATCAAAGCCCTCTAACGAGTCATTCACTTGTTGGAACTTTTGAACTACGAGCGACTTGATCCCCTCCGGGGTACGTAGGCAACTCAATCCCGAATGCGGGTGTAGTCGCAAAAACAAACAAACCTACAATGGTCTCTTAATAAACGGAATAAAAAGGTGTTCTCTTATAACAAGAGATTGTAATTAAAAGACACATTCTGTCTTGAATGAGTCGAACCAGACATAATTAAAACTCTGTTCTGATAATGAATATGAGTGAAATTATGTTTGGTAACATTTACGCTTCATGCATATTTTTACTCACCAGTGTCAAAGCATATGTGTATTCTTGTTCATAGAAGTAAGACATTCAAATGGAAAGAAGAAAAAACCTCCCGTTTTTGGAATTTGGAGGGTCAAATTGCTGGATTGTATAGGTTAGAACTGCTGCATCCTGCATATGTATGTTTTCTGAAAGGGAAAATAACAGGGAAGGCTATAAAAGTTGAACTGACTGATTTACCCCTCAAAGTATGATACTTAACTTACCATTTAATGGATAAGTTAATGGCATGTACAAAATTGATATCGGGATTGATAGTACATGTACCAATATGCTATTTTGAAAAGTTAAGAAACCTTAATTATCAATGAAAACAAAATTGGTGTACTGTTTCTTAAAATTTTCTTTTTCGGGAAAATACTTCAATTGTCCAAGGTCCTTTATCTCAAACTCAACAACATATACTATTAAAGCGGTAATCTTACCCTGACTATGCTTGATAAACAAGGTGTGATTCAAGTTGCTCTGCCTATACCTGAACATCTTTATAAACTTGGAGAATCTTCCAAACAAAGCTCTAGGAGAGACTGTTTCAAACCGTACAAAGACTTCTTCAACTTACAAACCTTACCAGCATCACCAGATCTACTTATGACTCCTCGGCCCTCATGATTAGTACCGAAATTAGGGCTAAAATTTAACCTCATGGCTATTTTTAGTCATTTGGACCTAAGTTGTTATTTGTAAAAAGTCGAAACTTTTAGTTCCACGTAAATATAAGTCTACAAATCGATGATCTAGCAGACGCATTTGCCCGTACAACAGTTAGTTCGGATCCAAACCACTCATTCTCAATTAGAATCACGTCGTTGGTGAACTCACAATCCACATACTAGTTCTCCCTACCATCATTCACCACCTTCACGTTCACAGGTTAGGGAGGGAGAAACTCTCACTTAGACTAAAAGATCAAAGTCTAAGTGAGGATTTCTCCCAAAGAATAGGAACATGCATCGTCATGGTGAAAAGGTTTTCGCTCCTAAAGATGTTCTTTTTTTGTGGCTGGTGATTGGCAAGCTTAGTATTCTTGTTGTCACAGTTCCCTTCAGTCCCCCTCTTCCTCCACCCTCTTACCTTCCCACTTTAATTTTGTTTGGTCTCCTCCTGCCTAGGTTTGTCTAAGTTAAATTTTGATGGTGCTAATGATTCAAAATATGGGATGTGTGGTTTTGGTGTTGTTTTCCAGATGACAAAGGTGATATCCAAGCTGCCCTTGCTGTACCTCATACATTATTATCCCTCCTCGGATAGTTGAAGTGCTTGCCTTGTTATCCTGGCCTCAAGTTTCTCTTCAAGTTGGTTTCCGTCATTTGGAAATTGAAGGTGATGCCTCAACTATTATTCAAGCTCTTAATAGTACTACTGAAGATCTCGGTTGGGAAGGTCACTTCTTGGATGAGATCAAGATCCTAATTAGTTTGCTTTCTTTTTGTCGTCGGTGTTTTGTTCCTCGTCCTTGTCATTTTGTTGCTCATAGGTTAGCTAAGTTTGCTACTTCCCTGTCACAAAATTTCTTCTGGTTTCAGCTTGCTCCTAGTTGGCTTACTGAGTCATGTCATGATGGGCATCATCTGTGATGTCTTTGGGATATGCTGTTTTGTTTCTCAACCTCCCACACCCTCTATATTCTTCGTTTTTCAATGAGAGTTACTTGATATAAAAAAAAAATAAAAAAAATAAAAAAAACTAAAAGCTCAAGCTTAACATAGTCTAAAAGTTGACGAGGTATACAATTTCAGCACCTCTTGATGATTGTTACCGAGTACATGAATTATTACCATATAGTATTTGTTATACTTATACCAAACAAATGACATATTGTCGGGTTAATATTGTTGAAGTAAAACTTCAGAGTTTTTTTTGTATGAAAGGAGGTGAGACAATTTTATTTAATAAGCACAAGCCATATTACACAGTGACCCGGGTCATAAAAAAAAGACACCGTTAAAACGTAATACAACTCACATATTGAGTGAAACTCTTGAGGAAGTAAACTAATAAAATACTAACAATAAATTTTTTCGCAGCATCCATAGAATACTCGCTGAAAACCTTCGATTAATAATCCCGGTAGTTCCTCGCAGGTATTGTTCACAAGAAAAAAAATTGGTACCGAACTAAAAGAAGTCATGGGTCTCAAACTTTTATCGTGAAACCACCTGGATCCTAAATTTGAACCCAAAACTTTAGAGGCATAAGTGTTTGTGCTCTAGGTCTCACATTAGGACTTAGGCCCAAGTTCAAAGAAAAAACTTGAGTCCAACTCCCTCTAGGTCGACCCCAAACATCTAGCATGCTTGTGCCGCCGCCATCAATGCCAACACAGCGCCTTCGCCAAGTGCGTCGCCGCCGCTTCCAACTAGGCTTTCGTTCCCCTCAAGCCGAACCACACCATCGCGCACACACACGGTCGACAACAACAAAAGCAGCTTTTCCATTTAGCTTCAAGAAGTTTGGTTCGATAACTAAAAGCTCTTTCCACCAGGAGTAAAATCGCCGTTGTGGAAGATCTGAGATTTTCCACCGAGCAAGCGCAATAGCACGTTGAACCACTACCAAGAAGGGTTGAGCGATGCCAACGACATGTATCTTCACAGACCCTGGATCCCAAATCTGATTCGGATTTGCCAGAGAAAGCCTATGTCGTCCCTCATCAAACCTGCAAAAAGAAACGGCAACAAGGTGTCACTAGGAGGAATGAAAGAGGTTGCAGTAGGCCGAGGCTTACGCTGGAGAGGTTTGCGAGACCAGGATGCTCGTCAGCCGAGAACTAGGATCAGAAACGACACAGTTCAAGGAATCCAGACATGAAAACCCTAATAAGCGTCGCCACCAAAGTGAGAGAGCGAGGACTCTTGTAATACCCTGGAATTTTGATATTAGTTTCTAATTTTATTTTGGATGTTATCTAAGTAGGAGTTGTACGGATTTTTGGTTTAGTCAGGGGACTGGAAGTTTTCGAGCTTTTAAATTCTTGAAAATGCTTATTCTGAAGGGTCAAGAGTTTACTTTTTAATCTGTTGAGTTTCTCGAGAAACTTTCTTCACGAAAGTTGTAGAGCACCACGATAGGAGTTCGTAGACATGCGACACGCATAAAATGGACAATGTACGAGGAAGTTATGGTCAACAGAAGTTCATGGCTTTACGGGGTTTTGGGTTAAATAAGAAAAAGTTAGGGTTTCCATTTCATTTTTCCGGAAACCACCTTTCTCCCTTCCTTCTCTCTCGCGCCTCACCCTCACTATCCGAGTCTTCCTTCCGACCCGACCCAGACTAGGTTGACTCGACCCAGCTTTTCGGACCGACTCCGGCGGCACCGGTCAGGATTTATTCCTCTCCTCAGCATGATCCTCCCTGTGTAGGTGGGTGAGGATGACTCGAGTGAGATTGAGAGATTCAAACGCCAACAATGAGGGTGGCGGACCTGACTCCAAACCAAGAGCTTTTCGGCCGTGTGCGGCGGCGACGAGGCTTGAAACTTGTCGGGATAGAAGCTCCTTAGCGTCCTAGTTCGACTTGTGGTAGTCTTGAAGCTCGACTCAGGGTGTAGAGTAATGGTGGTGGATTTCATTTTTCCGGAGACGTTTCCGGCCTTTTTCCGGTATATTTGGATTTGGCCACATGTATGAAAAGTGTTCCAGTTGTTGTGTTCTTCAAGTTTGATGTTGTGAGTTTGCCCTAATTCGAAGGTTGGTAGGGTGGCGCGTGAGGCCCACTCGCCACAGCCTGTGGTGGCACGTGGCGGCCCATCCAGAAGTGTCTGTGGTGTTTTGTGGTATTGGTTAGGTAGTACTCTTCAATACGAACGTGTTGATATGTGGGTTGTAGGTTTTGGTTACCATTATTGCATGCTAGGGTTTTCTCTTGGTGCTAAGTTTCGTTTGGTTCAATTTTGGGTAAATCCGAACATGAGAATCTGGTTAGTAGTTCTATAGGATGTGTAGGACGTTTCGGCGACCTTTTAGAGGTCAAGGAAGAGGATCTGTCTCGAGTGACAAGCTCGTGGGTTAGGACATGAGTTTCGGTCCGAGTCGGATGTTGTTGTTTTTGATAGTTTCTATGGTTAACGTTTTTGTTAATAGGTGACTTGTGGAATGTGGTTTTGAGCTATATGCTTGTGCTTGTGCTTGTGCATGCAAAGATGCAGCTAGTTTTGAGGTGAGTAAAATCTCACTAAGGTTCACTTTGTGACCTATTTATTTATGGATATTATGATGATGATGTGATGATGATGATGATTATTATTATTATTATGATGATTATGATGATAATTATTATTATGATGATGATGCTGATGAATTAAAAATTATGTTTTTGTTTGTTTTAAAATATATAAGTTTGATCGCCAACGGCTCATATGTAAGATAAAACAAATTTTCCTATTTAAATGATTATTTTTAAGGTTCTTGTGACCATAATATTCTTGGTTCTTGGTAGATTATTCTTGTTAGAAAATCTATGAGTATTATATGTATCTCTATGTGAAAATGTTTATTATAATGAGTTGTTGCTTGTGTTGGTTCTATTGATGTGGTTATTTATGCCTTGTTGAAATATATGTCATTTGGGTGAGTAAATCTCACATGCGTTCATAAAGGAACCGATGTTACTATATAGTTTATTATTGCTAATTGTGAAGTTGTCCTTGAAGGAAAATGATGTTGTTTTTAAATATAAATGAGTTTGATCGTCAACGGCTCATGGTAAGTGAAAACAAGTTTTCTGTTAAAAAATATAATCTTTCAAAAGGACTTCCGATCATGTGTGTGTCTTAATGGTAATTGTGTGCATTAGTTGTGGATGTGTGTGCCTTAGTGGTGATGGTGTGCATCAGTTGTGGTTGTGTGTGCCTTAGTGGTGAGTGTGTGCATTAGTTATTGAATGATACCTTAGTGGTGATTGTGTGCATTAGTTGTGGATGTGTGTGCCTTAGTGGTGATTGTGTGCATTAGATTAGGAGCCTTCGTGGTAGACCGGCAACCAAGACTTGGCCGGGTGATTGGTTATGGTCAGTATAGAACTCTAGTCTGTTTGTCGGTACTTCATGGGGATGACTAAGTGTTGACGAACCCATGAGTACTCATTTGTTTGGTTACTTATGGGAGATGACTAAGTGTTGACGAACTCATAAGTAAAGTAGAGTAATGATTGTGTGATATTCTTATGTGTTGTTATTTAAATTCCTTGCTTTGAGTATCTCCTGAACTATGCTTCTCCGCAAGAGATTCTTAATCTTAATTGTGTGATTTTTAGTGAATTCTTGAACTACATTTTTGCAGGATTCATTTATGATTTTAATTGTTTGTGAATTGTTGTGTTTTTTTACTTACTCTCTTTTGAATTCTTTTGTTTTTAGGCGATTCCTGAACTAAGTTACTAATGCAGGAATTACCGGTCTTTATCTTATGTGATGTTGGGTTGAGTTCTTTAAAGTAGATTTACTCATACGAGCTATTAAAACTTACCGGGTTTGTTGTTTATAACCCGGTGCACCATTCCATGGTGTAAAGGTTGATTTTGCAGGTGAGGAATTTCAAGATTGAGACGTAGAGGTCTAGAAGCTGCTTATTAGGAGTTAAATATTTTTATTATTGATTGTCAATTTGTAGTGAGCTCTTTTGAGCGTGACCTTTACTTGACTTCTCAAGTTATGTAAACGTCGAATTGTATTATATGATCCTTTTCATTTTTGTTATCATGCCTTGAATTTGGATTTTTATTTGTCCGAAATTTGGGGTGTGACAACTTTCATCAGAACTATGGTCGAGGACAGTTGGGTTCGATGATAAACAAACCCTAGCAGAGCGCTAGGGTCGAGAGAAGAAGGGGGTATAGCGGCTAGTAGAATAGTAGTAAAACTTCAGAGTTAGAAATAAAAGAAGCTGAAATGTGTTTAAAACAAATCAGCTTCTATCATGACTTTTAGATTTAACAGTGTTTGGTAAACTAAGTAAAATTAGTTTTTTATTGAAAATTACAGGTCGCTGACAACAACTTTTAATTGCTTTTAGAAGCTATTGTCATTAAAAACACTGAAAATAATATATTTTGTCTTGACAACACTTTCAAAACTTAATTTACCAATCGTAAAATTATTTTAATTCACAGTTGATTATTTTCAAAGTACATCAACAACAATTTTTTTTAAAGTCACAGTCATACCAAACTAACCCGCAACCTAGAGGCCCTTACATATTTGATCAGAGATGAAGATTTTCCCCTAATGCTGCCAGCTTAAAGGTTTCAGACAAAAGAAGAAGGAGAATGAAAACGAAAGAAGCTCTCACGATTTTGTCTTTTATAATTCAAACACGTCTCCGTTCTTGCATACTGTATAGATTGTATCTATATTACAAATGTTTCTTAAGTAATTTTATTCGCAATTACAAATAATTTCTCAAAAGAAAAGTAGTTGTGGAATTAGACAAAATAATTTTCACAATGAAATTCTAAAATCTCAACTTGCAGCTATATTGCACGGACACTTCTGAGGGAGGAGTGTCAGAGTGTCCGACACGTCCCGACGAGGTGTCCAACACGCCACATGGCGTGTTAGAAAATATTGACTTTTCAGACACGACCCGACACTTTAACTGATATGACATGTCATCATTTAACACGCCATGTCAGCAATTTCAATTTAAAAAAAAAACATAAACTCAAAAGAAAAACTATTACAGCCTCTAAGTAGCAAAAAAAAAAAAAAAATAGGAGTGCTGGTATATGATATATCCCTATTAGTCAATGTTTAAACTCTAATAGTATGATCTAGTTTGTAAACTGCAACTTAATCTATCTTTTCCTCTCTTCCCTTCTTCCTTCATCTCACTTTTCCATTTCAAATTAGTCACCGAGTTTCCTAATCTCCATTCAATTGCAGAGTCTCTTTGCTGATAACCGCATATGGTCTCGAGTTTATGTTTTCACTATGTGTTATATATATATATATATATTAAAAATATATAAATATATTAATTATTTACTGTGTTCAAACCGTGTTGGATCTTAAATTTATTAGATTTATAATGTCGGCATATCGCGCCGTGTCGTGTCGACATATTAGTATCCGTGTCCGTGCGACCTAGCTCTGCAGGACCTTCTCTTTTGGTAATGAACCTTAATTCTGAAGGAAAATCTTGCCTTATTATTCTCTTTTACAAAAAGTGACGAACAAAACAAAAATAAAAAAAAACAGATAATTTCCACCTCATCATCCTCACCATCCGAAGCATCATACTGTAAATAATGCCCCCCCGTCCATTATTTGCGCCTTTTCCACTCTCTCTCTCTCTCTCTCTCTCTCTCTCTCTCTCTCTCTTCAGTAGCAAGCAAGCAAACACTTGCAGAGGCCCACGGAGGAGGAGAGGGGAAAGTCTCTGTGAATTTCAACCCAAACGGCCAATGGCGTCATCATCGTCATCCAGACCCACCGCCAACGGAGACCACAGGCCGCGTCCGCCGCCGTCAAACCCCAGCAACAGCAACCGCCACCAGCACTACTACCCAACGACGTCGTATCATTCTTCCTCCTCCGCTTCCTTCAAAGGCTGCTGCTGCTGCCTCTTCCTCCTCTTCTCCTTCCTCGCCCTCCTCGTCCTCGCCGTCGTCCTCGTCATCATCCTCGCCGTCAAGCCCAAGAAGCCCCAGTTCGATCTCCAACAAGTCGGCGTCCAGTACATGGGCATCAACTCCCCCGACCCGAACCCGAACCCGACTTCGGCCTCCCTCTCCCTCAAGATCCGCATGCTCTTCTCCGCCGAGAACCCCAACAAGGTCGGAATCAAGTACGGCGAGTCCAGGTTCACTGTCATGTACCGCGGCATCCCATTGGGCAAGGCCTCCGTCCCCGGCTTCTTCCAGCAGGCCCACAGTGTCAGGGAGGTCGTCGCCACCATCGCCGTCGATCGCGCCAATCTCATTCAGGCCGACGCCGCCGATTTAATCCGCGACGCTTCTCTCAACGACCGAGTCGAGCTCCGGGTCCTGGGTGACGTCGGCGCCAAGATCCGCGTCTTGAACATCGACTCTCCTGGCGTTCAGGTCAGTCCCTCCCTCCTCACCATTGTTGTCATTTATCTGAACCAAATTTTCCGGTTTCAGTATCCGGTTTTGGTTTCAATTCTGTTTTGGGGTTTTTGGGTTTTTCGTACTTTGCTTTTGTGCATATTAGAATTGAGGAGGTTGCTGCCGGAGAAGGGCTAACCTTCTGTCACACTCACTTTGCTTTTACTTTTTTTTTTTTTTTTATCCTCCTAGAATCAAATTAATCGATTAATACAACTATTTTTTTCCTTTTTTTGGGCTAACCTGCAATGCGGCATTTCGGTATCTTCGTTATTTTTGTTTGGTAAATTGGTGATAAACTAATAATGGTATATAAAAGAGGAGGATGAACCCAGATACGTTTTTTGTTTTTCCTTTTTTGTTTTTGTATCAATGCTCTTCAATTTCTCTGCATTCATTTTCCATGGTTTTGCTCTCAAATTTTTCAGAACTTCTCTCTGCATGTGATTTAGTTTCTGGGTGGAAAATGGAAAAGCATGTTTGAAAAGGTAGGGGGAGAAATGGCATTAAAGCTTGGTCTTTGCTTTTGTCGATGATGATGATAATGAGCAGAAGGGGTTGTGGTAATTGCGTTGTTTTTACGCCCTCTTTTTAGAGACGCACCAATAACCTCATAGCTACATGCCAATATGCCATGACTCCTTTCTGATATTACCAGTTTGCTAGTAGACTGCCAGATTTAGGCGTGCCGTTTGGGTTCTAGATTTGAGGCATGCATGTTGCTGGATATTTGGGTTTGCGTCCACATTTGTGACATTTCTTACTGGGTGGGTTCCTGTGATTTTTCTGTGCGTGAATGGGAAAAAGAAATTGTGTGAAATACGTAAAGTTGTTTCCAAATATATATGTAGGTCCCACCGGGAGCCGCTGGATTCAAAGTCCAGACTTCAGAGTGCTAAAACCACTAGTTTATGTATGTGCATTACTATTTTGTTTTTGCTTTTATTATAGTGGGAACATTAGTATTATTATTTCTTCTGTTGAGCTTCAAAAATTCTTCTTCCATGGCATGGATGTCTGCTTCTGTTTCTTTTCTGCTTTTATTTTTTATATTTTTTGTTTTGTTTGGGGCACAGGTACACATACAATAATTCTTACATACATAATTGCAGTTCCCAAACTGTGACAGATTTTCTATGGTAATTTAACATAAACATTTGGGTGTATACCCTTACATTGGAACATGTTTCCTTGTCTCTAGGTAAAAGTAGTAGTTATTCATTAAACCAAGTGATCGTTAGGGTTTGATCCTTTGCCAGTGTCTACATTCTTAAACAGCCCGATATGATTTTTTATTTTAATTTTAATTAGAGAATATGAAATTTGATTACCAACAATTTGGATTGATAACAAGGAGAGGGAAATAGTGAGAATAGAGAAAATGATCGAGAGGGGATTCAACTCATTCAAGTGTGAAGAACAAGAAAAGGAGAAAGAGAAGAATATGGAAGGGAACAGAGAGTGGCAGTAATACGGCTGTGACTGTGACTAATTTGGCCTTTCTGGGTGGTAAAAGCCTTGTGGCCTCGCCATGTGACTACTACGTCTGTTGTGGCTCTCATGTGGCCCCAATATGGCCGGTCCTACTTTAGTGGTGATGACTATGAGCTCCAGATTTTAAATTATGAATTACTCCCCCTTTCCAATTTTCTTCTATATTATTTATCTTTGTCAATTTGCTTTGCCTTTGCTCTGTGCCTTTGCACTGGCATGCATTGCATTTGCAAGCTTGGGTTTGAAGAAATCTTGCTAGCTTTCTTGCTGCTCCAAAGCTGAGTAACCCTGAGTTCATATTATGATTAGGGCTGTAGATAAGTCTGGTTAGCGGGTTTAGATCATGGTGTTTGGGTAAGGTTATCGGATTGCCTTTTAGAGTTTTAGTTGGACTCCACTAATGCATTTGGTGGTGCATATTGGTTTGCTCATGCTGATATTAGCTTGTACCCAGTACCCTTCTCCTTTATGATTGTTTTCTTGTCTCTTTTTCTTTGTTTGTGATGTGCTTTTGTAATTTTCTTTGCCTAATCAGTAGCTAAATGTCTTTGTGTTGATGGGCAGGTTTCCGTGGATTGTGCGATCGTTATAAGTCCAAGGAAGCAGTCTCTCACTTACAAGCAGTGTGGATTTGATGGATTGAGTGTTTAGCCTCATTCACCTAACAGTAACAAATCCTCACTCTCTGGGGGTTTTTTTTTTTTCTTTTTCTTTTCTTTCTTTTAATTTTAACTCTTCAAATTGGGAAGAGAGCTGAAAAGGTAAAAAGCAGGGGAGTAAAACACTAATAGTTTTAACAGCAAAGAGGAAAAGGAAGGAGAAGAAGATTCGCAAATTGGAAAATTCCAAAATCCTTGCTCCCAACATTTTGTCCAACTCTTACTTTTAGAGTTTTAGGTTCGATATTGGTTTTGTTTCCTGCCCTATTTTCTTAAATTGTTCATCTTCGAGGGTACCAAAGCTGCTAACTGCGTGTAAAGTGTAAAAACTCGCATTTGTGCATTCCCATGCCCCCATTGGCCAGTTCTCTCTTTTCTTTTTCTATTTTCTTGCAATGCACCAAGATCTGTGACTATCCAAATGTGGGCTTGCACAGCAATGCTTTTGGAAATTTTTAGGAAAAGGGTATCTGGCTCTAGACAGTGCTTTCATTGATAGTGCGCGCTGTAGTTCAAGTCCTACAAATTGGAGCTGCTTGTTTGAAAAGCACAAAAAAGTAAATACGAGATAAAATCAAAAGGGTAAGTACTAGATACTAGCATTCTTATATTTCATTGTGCTTGTCATCCCATGTAAAACGAAAGACAAAGTCCATCTTTTGAATGGTCTCAACGCCCTTATGAGGTAGTGATGAGTTTTACGTGCAGCACGCGCTCTAAGTCGGACCTGCACCTGGTTAGGAAAATTAGCCACAACTTGAGCGGTACCACCTTACGTATCATCTATTGGCATCCCTCCGTCCTATAGTCGTCTGAAAAAAGGAACTGTAGTGATCCTGAATATGAATCCTATAGTGATAGATAGAATCCCCATAAAATTACTACTAGATCTATCGGCCTATCGTATGTATCGACTTGGCTTCGTCCAGAACCAAGGAGGCATACTGCGGGAAACAATATGGACGGGACGAGCGGTTTGCATACAACTGTCATTTCAAACATCATTGAACGAGAATCTAGGCTACTTATGGAATGTCTCAACGGAAGACCTCTGATTCTTTGGAGAATCAAAGTCTTGGTGAATGATGTTTTCTACTTGGCTGCTCAACTGGATCCGGTAGTTTTCCTTCACATATACAGGGAAGCCAACATCATGGCTGACCGGCTGACAGGCTACAAAATCATGCACTTGCAACCTTCAATTTTGTTTCATTGTTTTCTCTTGTTGTGCCTGCAATGTTCCATTTTGATCAGCTAGGAAGGGGAGTAGAGGTTTTATGTTGTTGTTTTCTTTCTGTTAATATTTTACGTACCATTGTAGTGCTGTCCATAATGTCACAATTGTTGGTTATGTAGAAAAATGTCTAACTCTGATGTCTTGGAGGCCTATCATAATATGCAAAACAAAAACAGTAGTTAAAGGATAAAGCTAAAACTTCAAAGCACCGCAACAAAAAGAAAAGTAAACATCCACACTTTATGAAAACTTAACGGTTTAATTATGTAAATTTAACGCTTTACTTACGTGTCATCCATTTGGAGGCATCCTCATCAAGATTATTCATCTCCTCCATGTCTTTAAGATAGTAAGACATTGTAGTATCCTCGTGTTGAGGTAGAAATTGAGGATCTAGGAGCTTGTCGTTGTTGGGCTTGATGATATGATCTTCCCCTTTGAGGTTGCAAGACTAGGCCCAAAGTCTTCCTAAGATAGACTTTGTTGTGTTGGAGAGGCTCCGAGCATGCAATATCAATATTGAAAGGGCTTAGTAGTATGCCTCTGATCGTGCAAGCGTAACGGAATGCATGCTCATCATGAAAAAAAAGGGTTTAATGCGGGTGAGGGATTGTAGAGTATGGTGGTGGTGCTTAGAGGTGTTTGGAGGTATTTAGAGGGATGGATATGGTGGTGGTGACCTAGGGTTGGTTGTGCATGAAGAGCTTGGTGGTGGTTTTGCATGTAGGTGTTATGATGAAGACCGAGGGTCAAAAAATGGCTCATGACTCCCTATTTTAGCAAAGGTCAGGGCTCTCCTTCTTACTGCTATTATTTGAGTTCTTAAACTAAAAAATGTAAAGACTGGGCATTGATTCATAATTACTCTTTTTTTTCCCTGTCATGACTCTCTTGGGAGCAATGATCTCGATCTCTTACTAATCTATTCTTGCCTAAGGGTTCATGATGAAACATGGCCTTGTGTTTGCCTTCAACTTATAAGGTGATTGGTGTGGAAGCAAGGGTTCAAGTTTGAGGTGACTCGTGATGCCAGTGCTCTATGTCTAGGTTTGAGGTATTTGTTACAAGCCTGTGTGTGAGAAACTCAAATTGAAGTTTGGTCCTTGACTCCCAAGACATTTTCGACACTTGACATTTGGCATCAATAGGCCCTGGGAAATCATGTATCATTCCACACCACAACCCACTAATAAGCCCCATTTGGTCTAGTGTCTTGGGTCCACGTTGCTAGTCGGCCGCGGGCTTGTTGTGATAGACGACTTTGCTTGGCGTGTGGCAGTGTGTGGGTGAAGTAAGCGAGCACGTGGTCGTTGAAGCATGTCAATGAGGTACCACGTGCTAGATAGAGGGAGTGTGCTTGGGCATGAACAAGCATGGCCTGGCCAGACTCCCAAGTGGGCTTTGTGTAACTTTATCTAGGGAGGGGCTTGGCCCATAAGACATCCCTTTACTTACTATTAGGCATGGCATGGAATGACATGGCGTGGCTTGTCTACCTTAGATTTTGAATATGGACCTTGTGTTTGCTCATTACCCAATATGGGCAACATGTCATAGTATGTGAACGATGAAGAGTTGGTACTCTAAGCCTTACTTATTGATCTAATGGGTCTCAAATCAAATTGAGGTCCAATATTTGACCCTCGGGCTCTTCACAAAATTAAGTTACATTTCAGGTATCAACACTTGGCACACTTCCACATTTGATCCTTCAAACTTTTCCAACCAAAAGTTTTGTGAAGTTGATTCATATATGCATTACACAAAACTTGATTTCGGCACTTGGCACAACCACTTGACAAGCGACAATGAGGTCTTTCTGCTTGTCACTAATAAAAACTCATCATACTCCATCTACCTTGATATCTAAGTCCTTGTAATGAAGTTCCAAGAACAAGATCCATGAATTCTTATTCTCATTTTCCATCATAGCATATGTAATAACCCAGCTACAGCATCCACACCAACAACAATAAAAAGCTTGCTTTCAAATGGACTCTTCAAAAATGCACTATTTCCTATCATGATCAAATTTCATTTCATTCTTCAAGGAGCCCAAGCATATATACATCCTTTTGAATAGTGGATTCTTATTACTGCTGTTGAAATCACACAGTATATCCACTGTAGTATCATGATCAACTCTCTTCAACTCATTGTCATAGTCTTTTAACCTTGCAAACTTATCTCATACATAACCCTCAACCTCTAACAAAGCCACCACCTTAACCTTGTAAGCCATTTGATTACAAACTCTTGCCCTAATCTCACTTGACATTGTCCTGGCTAATGATTCTATAACTGTCATAGAAAATATTGTTATGGTTTAAAACTAAGTATGAAAAACACATATATAAATCTCTCATCAGAAAACAAAAAACAATAAACATGGTACCTTGTTTCTAGTCCGATCCTTGAAGTTCCTCACTAGAAGTTTCACCCTCACCATGCTATTGTTAAATGTTCTGGTGCATGTGTGTTTAGGAATCCAATTCTTGATCTTTAGATCAAGTATCTTTGTGTTGCATTTTAGAAGCAAACAACATAAAAGGGCAATTATCTTGCTTGCATACAACCTTCAGTCTGACCTTGTCATTCTTCATAAGCTGATACTCTTGCCCCCTTGTAAAGTCATCAGTCTATCAACATCCCTTCATATCTCGGCATTACCAAACAACATATCCAACTGGAACCTTGTTCTGACCATGTCAGTTTTAGGGTTGAGCATGTCAGTCTGTAGGGTTAAAGTACAACCCTTGTTCTTGCCTCTCACCATTAGAGTTCACAAAGTAGCACTACAAAAAAGAATTCAATTAGCCACCCCAAATTGCCACGGCTCAGATTTGCCGTCGTCATTGGTCCATTTTTTGCGACGGCGCTGCGACGGCAAAGCATCCGTCGCTAAATTAAAATTATTTTGCAACGGCAACTTTGTGCCGTGGCAAAAAAAACTTAAGTTTTGCGATGGCAATGTGGAGCCGTGGCAAGAAAATGTAAACTTTGCGACGGCAAATGGGCGCCGTGGCTAAAAAAGGTAAAATTTCGATTTTCTAAAATTCCGTATATATCAAAATAGCTAATTCACTACCAAAAATAAAGCTTTAGGCGACGAAAAAAAAATCGTCGCCCAAGGAAAAAAAATCGTCGCCTAAAGTTCAACTTTAAGCGACGAAATAAAAAATCGTCGCCTAAGGCTAAATTTCGTCGCCTAATATAGAAACTAGGGCGACGAAACAATATTTCGTCGCCTAAGATATATTTATATCGTCGCCTAAGTTTCTATTCTTCGGCGACAACTATATTTTGTCGTCGCCCCTATGTGTTTTTAATCCTTAGGCGACGAAACTAAATTATATCGTCGCCTAAGTGTTTTATTTTTTTTTTCTTGGCCGACGAAATACAAGCATTTCGTCGGCCTAATAACATCTTGACCGACGAATTAACCTAATTTCGTCGGCCAAGAGTAATCCGAATAATTAAAATAAATAAAGCACATTTAAATTTCATTGTACAGGATTTTTTATTTTTACCCTTGGGCGACGAATTTAACAAATATCGTCGCCCAAGTATCATATTGGCCGACGAAATGAGTGTAATTCGTCGGCCAAGATAATCCGAATAATTAAAATAAATAAAGCACATTTAAATTTCATTGTACAGGATTTTTTATTTTTAACCTTGGGCGACGAATTTAACAAATATCGTCGCCCAAGTATCATATTGGCCGACGAAATTAGGGTAATTCGTCGGGCAAGATAATCCGAATAATTAAAATAGATAAAACACATTTAAATTTTAAGGAAATGTTTTTTAGTTTTATAGCCCCGTAAGCGTCTCGTCGATTGGAAACTATTCTCAGTTGAAGGTCCGGCCAGATTACGTGATTTGGAGGGTCGAATAGCCGTTTCCGTCTGTTTAGGGGTTTGACCGCGCCGATTGACCGGACGGATCGAGCCCTTATCGTTGTCCGATGGAGCTGAATTTTTTCCCACCCACGTAATTCGTTATGCTGGTCATATCTGAAGGTCGGTTTTTCAGTTCCTCTTCTCCGATCACCAAACTCACGATATATGTACTAATGTTGTATAACTTTTTTATACAAGTGTTGAGTATAAGTTTCGTTTTGAAGACAACGTATATGTAGAGGCCTCAAACGCAAAAAGGTCGTGAAATAAGATATGACCGGAACGGTGAAATACGTCAACCCGTGAAAAATGAAGATATTCCGGTAAAATTTCGGTGCCGGTTGTTCCGGTCAACGAATTTTTCTCTTATTTCTACCTAGTGGTAGCCCTATCCCGAGTATTTATTTTTTTTAGTTTTATAGCCCCGTAAGCGTCTCATCGATTGGAAACTATTCTCAGTTGAAGGTCCGCCTAGATTACGTGATTTGGAGGGTCGAATAGCCGTTTCCGTCCGTTTAGGGTTTGACCGCGCCGATTGACCGGACGGATCGAGCCCTTATCGTTGTCCGATGGAGCTGAATTTTTTCCCACCCACGTAATTCGTTATGCTGGTCATATCTGAAGGTCGGTTTTTCAGTTCCTCTTCTCCGATCACCAAACTCACGATATATGTACTAATGTTGTATAACTTTTTTATACAAGTGTTGAGTATAAGTTTCGTTTTGAAGACAACGTATATGTAGAGGCCTCAAACGCAAAAAGGTCGTGAAATAAGATATGACCGGAACGGTGAAATACGTCAACCCGTGAAAAATGAAGATATTCCGGTAAAATTTCGGTGCCGGTTGTTCCGGTCAACGAATTTTTCTCTTATTTCTACCTAGTGGTAGCCCTATCCCGAGTATTTATTTTTTTTAGTTTTATAGCCCCGTAAGCGTCTCATCGATTGGAAACTATTCTCAGTTGAAGGTCCGCCTAGATTACGTGATTTGGAGGGTCGAATAGCCGTTTCCGTCCGTTTAGGGTTTGACCGCGCCGATTGACCGGACGGATCGAGCCCTTATCGTTGTCCGATGGAGCTGAATTTTTTCCCACCCACGTAATTCATTATGCTGGTCATATCTGACGGTCGGTTTTCAGTTCCTCTTCTCCGATCACAAAACTCACGATATATGTACTAATGTTGTATAACTTTTTTATACAAGTGTTGAGTATAAGTTTCGTTTTGAAGACAACGTATACGTAGAGGCCTCAAACGCAAAAAGGTCATGAAATAACATATGACTGGAACGGTGAAATACGTCAACCCGTGAAAAATGAAGATATTCTGGTAAAATTTCGGTGCCGGTTGTTCCGGTCAACGAATTTTTCTCTTATTTCTACCTAGTGGTAGCCCTATCCCGGGTATTTATTTTTTTTTATTTTTATAGCCCCGTAAGCGTCTCGTCGATTGGAAACTATTCTCAGTTGAAGATCCGGCCAGATTACGTGATTTGGAGGGTCGAATAGCCGTTTCCGTCCGTTTAGGGTTTGACCGGGCCGATTGACCGGACGGATCGAGCCCTTATCGTTGTCCGATGGAGCTGAATTTTTTCCCACCCACGTAATTCGTTATGCTGGTCATATCTGACGGTCGGTTTTCAGTTCCTCTTCTCCGATCACCAAACTCACGATCTTCTGAATTTTATGATAGAACTCTTGGCCGACGATTTTCTTCATCTTGGGCGACGAGATTTATAGTGAAGAACATCGTCGCCCAAGTAGGGTCTTAGGCGACGATTTTCATAGTTTTAGGCGACGAGATTTATATTGAAGAAAATCGTCGACGAGATTTTCTTCATCTTAGGCGACGACTTGAAAAATCGTCGCCCAAGATTATCTTAGGCGACGATTTTGAAAAAACAGGGCGACGATTTTTCTAAAATCGTCGCCCAAGAACGCCAATATAAAAGGTAAAAATTCCAAGCCCTAGCCATTCGCGCAGCCGCTCACAATTCCAAGCCCTCTCTCTCTCTCTCTCCGAAAATCCACCGAAGCCCTCTCTCTCTCCCTCTCTCCAACCCTGACCCCGCTAAAGGTTCGCCGACCACCAGCCGAATCCCCTCTCTTCACGATTCCTCCTCCTACCTTCTATTTCAGCATGCATCCACCCATTTGGCAAATCGGAATCCAAACCCTAAATCCCCAATTCCAAATCTAGCGCAATTCGTCCCCTGTGGTTCTCTCCATCGAGTGCCTCAAGGGAACCTCCAAAGCCGACGAGTGGACCGACGACATGCTTCAGACCGAAGACATAGTCGAGGAGCTACGTATCGGCACCTCCGACACCGTAAAGTCGCCATTCAAGAACGGCAGGAGCAGCGTCCAGAAGATTCTTCACGCTTCCTTCAAGGCCAAGGACACGTCCATCCAGGTCAGAGTCCAACGCGGCCGGGACGACTTCACGGAGTTGCAGGCTTGTATCGTCCCCAATGACTCCGTCGGGAAAAAGGTGTACATGCTCCGGTCCATTTTCGACCCTAACTACGCCGTCGGGTTCTGGCGAAGTCTTTGCTTCTCTAAGGTAATCTATTCCCTCCTTCTTCAATGTAATGACCGTGTGATTGTAAGCTCAGAGGATAGTGATATTGAGAATGCACAGTAGAAGTTCATAAGCAATTCGGTGTAAGACGGTTTGTAATTAAAACTATGTTCTTCGCAATTTTACTGATCTTCATCTACCAAATTAATTGTCTTTGCAATTCTTCTTCTTCCTTTGTTTCTCTCGAAACAAAATGATGATGGTCATGGTGGATTGGATTTACATACAGGTGCTTTTCCTTGGTCTTTTGATGATAGAGGTCTCAGTTGTTCCCTGGAAATGACCAGGTATTTTCTTTCATTTGAGTTCTCTCTAAAAATTTTCAAAATGTCATGCTTTCATTGATAGGTCTCTAACTTCTGAATTGAAGTTTGGCTTCAACGTAGTTGAGTAGTCTGCTGCTGTTTGGGCTATGAGAATTCAGTATATATGATAATCTATTATTCGATTAGTTATTGATATAAAACCCATTGGTTCATAAAACATGAAAAAACCGGATAACATTTTTTTTAAACTTTCTATATATGTTAGTTCTTTAACACTTATAGAATGCAGTGAGTTTATCTTCCAATTTGTTTGTTCAGCTTTACCAGTCCAATATATACATGCCTTGTAAGGTGATGCTTGTGTTCCATGATCGATGTCTTATGGTTTCTTTGCTTTGCAGTTACTTCAGTGAAGTCTCCTCGGCAAGTGATCGATGCATGTTACTCAGATATATTTTTCTTTGCATTGTGCATTCTGATTGTTTTCTCCTATAGCTGAAACACTACTGCAATATTAATTTCTTATAATCACATATTGAATGTATGATTTGTATGTTCAAACTCAAGCTAAATAAGTTTTACTTTTCTATGTGCAGGAACTACTTAGGGTGCAGTACTCATATGTTAGGTCAAGGCTGCAAAGCAACCAAAGTACCAAACTTGGTAAGAGTTACTTAAACAGTCAAATCTGTTAAGAGAAGGCTTGCAAAATGCAAACACTAGAGTAATTGGTTGAGGAAAATCCTGCAAAGCTTATCTTGAAGTAGAGGAACAAATGTACATTGTACTATCTTGTAATTAAACTCTTGTGTAAGAGCTTTCATCTTTTGTAACATTCATGGGTAAAATTATATGCAAGATTTTTTTTTTTCAGTATGTTTGATTCCTTTTGTAGAGCTTTAATTCAAAAATAAAAAACCTGTTATGCAATTTTTGCATGCCAGGTTTTTTTTTTTAATTCATGAAAAAAACTTTGCGACGGCAATTTTACCGTGGCCAAATGGGATTTGCGAAGGTGTAAGCAGTAGCCAATTGCTGTCGCTTAGCTGGCGACGGCCTTTGCAGTCGCTGCGTGCCGTCGCCAATAAGGTGGCGACGGCTCGTTGCCGTAGCCAAAAGCAACGACCACGCCCTCAACGGCGACGGCATACACCGTCGCCGTTGGTCTTTTGCGACGGCAGAATGGCTTTTGGCAACGGCATTGTGCCGTGGCTAACTGAATTAATTTTTGTAGTGTAGTTGGGCGGTTATTCATCATAATCTACTCTTCTAAAAATATCCTCATTGTCAAAAATAAAAAATAAAAAACTCATCCTTTTCATGCTGCAGATTTTCTCCATTTCTTGATTCAACATAACCACTGAGAAGTGATCTTATGCGTTGCCCTTCTTCTTCCACAGTATCATCAACAATATAATTATCCTCTTCGTCTCTGTACTTGTCGTAGTCCTCATCGTCTGGTAGAGACTTGTAAGCAGAATCCTCACTATGTGAAGGTTCGTCATTATTCTTCATTTTCATAACTCACTTCTTCTTGCCTCTAACCACCATAGAACTACAGAAAAACTAAAGAATCTAAATCATTAATGTCTTGTAGATTCCTAGCCATATTCTGCATCAAATTACCCTTCTCCTCACCACTTGACCCAAAACCACTAGATGACTGCCCAACACTATTTGAACCTTGCCAACCGAGCTAAACTACCTTTTTACATGGCGTAGAAACCTCAAGCAGCTTTTGGCTTAGAAACCTTAAACAGCTTTTGCTTTCCTTTGTCCTTATTATTTTACCCACAATAGTGCTACATTAATAGGGACACCCTCTTTTGGTTCTTTTATCACCACTCCCTTGTTAGGTCTAGCCTCTTATATCTCTTATATCAGAACATTGCTTGGTTGACTGAAAAACAAGTCTTCATATATGAAAGTCATCTTCATCTTCTAGTTCCTAGTGGTCGACGTAGAGAATTATCAATCTCACAACGGGTAAAGGGTTCCACACCACCAGGACATCCCAATACGCCCTCTTCATCACCAACTCTACCAATAATAAATTTGTGGGTGAGCATAACCTGGATTAATCTGCTTCTCTATACTATCTACTTGAACAAGAGATATCCTACCTTTGTCCATGTTTTAAAGTAACTTGTTTTGCCTCCAACATATTTGTTTTCTGATAGGATTAAATTCAATTTACCCCCTTAAACTTTATAGCTAAAATCAGTTTGGTCCCTCATCTTTTCTTTTAATCATGTTAGTCCTTGAACTTTCTAATACATATCAACTCGATCCAAATTTTGAAAATGACTCAAATCATGACGTCATATGCTGAGTTGACCTCGATATGAGGGTTCATGTTTTTACAAACTGTCAAAATTACACTCTGGGCCAATATAGAAGAATTAGGTTCAATTTCAAATTTTTTTACCCACTTGCATCTATCTGCCAAGAGTTTAATCTTCTTAGATACAATTGAACTTTCTAATGCATATCAACTCGATCCAAATTTTGAAAATGACTCAAATCATGACGTCATATGCTGAGTTGACCTCGATATGAGGGTTCATGTTTTTACAAAATGTCAAAATTACATTCTGGGCCAATATAGAAGAATTAGGTTCAATTTCAAATTTTTTTACCCACTTGCATCTATCTGCCAAGAGTTGAATCTTCTTAGATACAATTTCAAGTCATACACCACTAGTCCAAACTTACATCTGTTACTTAAATCAAATAAAACTGATCTCTCGACTTTTCAACACTTCCTGATTCAAGAACAAGAACAATGGAAGAACAATACAGAGAAGTAGAGGTAAACTGAATTTAATCCTTTCTGATATGCGCCCCATGTAATATCTTAATTGTGAAACAAACAGGATGGCCTTCAAAGGCAAACAAAAGCATTAGATAGGTTATAAAACTGGTAATTATACCTCCATAAAGTGGCCAAATAAATTGTAAATTTGCATACACAATCCTCCTTGATCACATGTGAGATAAAATAATGCATTTTTCTTGAGGACCACACAAAGCATCACACGCCCAATTTTATTAAAACCAATACCAATATAAGATCGTCAGTTTAGCATAATAATAACATGATTATTTCAGTGTTTCCCTATTTTGGACTAGAAACCTATGAAGAACAAGAAATCGAAGAGGAGAGGAGCCTACTTGTGTGTGTTAGTCAATGGTCTAAAAGGCGCTAGGCGGGCAACGACCCATAGCCTAGTGCCTGGACAGCCTAGGCGAGGACTAGGCAATTTGTATTTTTTAAGATTTATTAATTAAAAATATATATTATGCAATTTAATATTTTAAAACGGTCAAATATGGATAACTTCCTGTATTTGATAAATTCAACATAAATCTAGTCAGACTCATTTATAAAATAAATTATAGCTAAAATTTAGCATAACTTCCCATAAAAGTGAGCAACAACAATAATAAACATATACATCTTTAATTTTAAACACATCATTAACTCTTATACTCTCATACTCCCCACAGTATAACAATCCCACCACAAAAAGAAAACAAAATTAGCCGGAGAGCTTAGCAGCCTAGGTGAGCAAGGCGGCGTTTAGACGGGTGCCTAATCGCCCACAGCCTGACACAAAGACCAAGAAAAAAAGCGAGGCGGCTTGTTGTAGCCTAGAGCCTAGGCGGTCCTAGGCGGTCCTAGGCGGGGCCTTTTAGAAGCTTGATGTTAGTAGTAAAAATTACAATCTTTTCTTCAGTCACCCATATAACTGAGGGTTTTGGTGGGGTTAGTGATGGATTTAAGAAAGAAGTGGAGAGAGCTGGGCATGGTGGTACTTGCATTGAAGTTGCACAAAGTGAGTGTTTGAGGTATTAGAAATGAGGCGCAAATCTGAGAGTGATATAGAGAACTTGAGGTATTGGAATTTTTAATTGATTTTTTGAATGAGTTTATAAATTTGGGTTGAATGTGATGTTGAGTTTGAATTGGGGTCTAGTTTAGGGTTTTGTAGAATAAGTAGTCACGTGAGGGCGTAACGAGATAAATTAGAGAAGGGGAGGTTGAAGGAGATGGTTGTATATAGTGTAAAGACTATTCTTCCCTTCTTAGGAGTTCAAAAGTTGAAAAGCGTCGTCTCATGTTGGTTCTAACTTAGTATATTACATCACATTTGGAATAAAATTTGAAATTGGACACGACTGATACGATTTAAAAGTATTATGACTAAGAAAGACGCAAACAAGTCTTCGGCCTTGAGTTTGATTGAGAAGATAAACTGAATTTGATCAAAAAAAAAAATTTAAACGAAACGAGATGGTCGGTCTGCCTGGTCGAGACATGGTAAGTGGTATAAAAGCTCGACATTACCTGCGGGCTGCGGCGGTCCGGCGGGTGGGAAAAGAGTGGCGGAGTTGGAAAGGGTTAAAATAGGTAATCCGTAATGAAAAAAACATTAATAAAAGACGTGTGAAATTATATATATATATGTATGTGAATATCTGCAATACTAAACTTTGCACAAGTTTACTGAGAAGAAAAATAGTGAGAAGAAGAGCAGCGATGGATTTCTCTCCCCTCTCCTCGGCCTTGGCCTCCAAATCGTATGAAAGGATCGCTGATATCTGCGACGATATCATGCTTCAGGTTCCGATTTCGCTCTCAAACCCTAAATCATCCCCCAATTTTTTTTCTTCGTTTTGCTTGGATTCTCATTCGAACCTCTGTCTCTCAATCGCTCTGATGGTACAGGTCGCAGCGGAGGGCGTCTCTTTCCAGGAGGACTGGCCTTACGCCATTCATCTTCTCGGTCACATTTACGCCGGCGATATGTATGTTAATTTCGATTCTCTTTCCAGTTTTAATAGTAATCGCTTTGTAATTTTGGAGATTTACAGCTTCAGCTCTCAAACCCTAGACCTCTGTGCTTTACGATATTTGATGAGACCAAACCTTTAAGTTTCAGCTTGGCTATTTTGTTTTTCTAATTGCATGATGTTTCGTTTTGGAATTAGTGTGGCTTTTCCCGTATCTCCTGGTGTAAATTTCGATGTTGTTTACAGTTTCGATTGTGTGTTGTGATAATACAGTAACAGTATGAGGTTTCTTTGGAAGTCTATGCCTTCTGCGGTCAAGGAGAACAATCCCGAAGTGCAGGCTGCTTGGAGAATTGGTCAGAAGCTCTGGGTGCGGGACTATGTGGGTGTGTATGAAGCTATTCGTGGATTTAACTGGAGTCAGGAAGCTGAGGGTCTTGTTGCGGCCTTTTCTGGCAAGTTTCTCGAGAACACGACCTGTGCTTTAGTTTTGCTTGCTTTTTACCTGTGTCATAAATCATATTTTTGATATTGTTTGTTTAATGATTCATAACAGTAGCATGATAATGACTGAAACTCGAAAGATTATTGAAGAATCGACTGTATTAAGGATTTGTGAACTTCACTTGACATTGGATATAGCTTTTTACGGCTGTTAGAAAGTTATAATGCTTTGACTATTAGTTTGCGTTTTTATTATATTCATTGCCAGAGTTGAGAAAGTTTGTTATGATCAATGATAACTTCAACTTTTGAGACATTGGAGTTGTCAATTCTTTCACTTCTTTGCCTGCTCAACCTCTTTTACTGAAGAAGTAATAAGGGTTTTTTTTTGTTCCTTTGCCTTCCCTCTTGAGCTGCTATTGTTGTGAATAGGAAGCAGTATTTTTATGTTGATTATGATGTTAAATATATGGTTTGAGTAGGCAGCATCGCAGTGTCATTTGTTCTTTTGATTTGTCTTGGAACTTCAATATGGGGCTAAAGTGCTTTTAAGAAGTCACCAATACATATAACGTTATTGTAGTTGTAGCCTTATGTGTGATGCTCGTCTCTCTGTTAAAGCAATAAGGCACAACCTGTGCGGATGATTATCAAAACTTTCAAACCTCTGGCGATGACAGAGTCTATCTTGCACAAAATTTATGTATTTTGGTCTATTTCTTCAGCCATCTCAAATATGTACCGAGTTGTTGTATTTTGAAGCAACAGATATGGCTAGCTTTTTATCATCATTATTATCATAATATCATTACTATCATTGTTAATTCAATTTCACTTGGAAAGGTCAGATTATCAAATCATAATTCGATTTTGATTGGATGGCCTGATGGCCATTAGACATGACTAACTTTCAATGACTTATTACAACTGACATGTCGAGAAGGGGAACTTTAATTCAAAAGTTAAGTTGATTCAGTTTCACAGGAATTTGATTGTTCTTCTTCTTTTTCACTTTTCTTGGTGAATCCCTTTCAACTCACTACCCATAAGTTCTATTGGTCATCTTGCATAATGAAGCCCTGAATCTCTCTTTTAAGTTCTTTGGAGTTGACTTGCGTAATGCAATCTCAGGTTTCATTTAGAACAAATAACATAATCTGTATGGTCTTCTAATTATTGATGTAATTCTTGCATATCAATCTCTGATGTCGTGTTTGTGGTAACTCATAGTGCAAATTTCTTATGTTTTATGCACTTCATGTCATCATTGTTTCTTTTCTGAACTTCTTGCAGATCTTTACACCAAGAAGATGTTTCAGCTGCTGCAGTCTGCTTATTCTACAATAAGCATCCAAGACACATCTCTCTTTCTGAACATGAATGATGATGATGTGAAAAATTGTAAGCTTTATTTTTTTATTTTTGTTGCTCTCGAATATATCAGTTATCAAATTGCTCTGGCTTAAGCTTGAAAGAAGAACATCTGAAAAGATAATAGATTGTTAGAGTTAGGTTATCTATGGGAATTGATTCATGGCATTTTGAAGCTATGTGCTTTTGGATTTCAGATTCTATTTTTCCTGATGTCCTAAGCAAGTTCTTCATCAGAGGCAGTCATAGAGTTGGCTGTGCTCTAGTATAAATTCAGTTGTGTACCAAAATAAAAAAGTATACCTGATCTTGCGGCCTTGGATGAACCCAGGTTATATTATTGTGGGGTGATATTATAAAGGCCTACTTTTGGTGGGTTTGATTGCTCTGTTGTCTCTGCTGCGTACGTACAGGAATCTTATTCAAGAAAGCAAGAGTACCTAGATTGACCAAGTACCTAGATTTTTGGTACTTGGTCTTGTTGACCCTTTAAAAGCAGTTACTTTAGATTAATGATGACGACAACCTAGGCCTAAGAGTACCTAGGTTGCTAGTGGCTGCTGCTTGATTATGATGACGAAAATCTTATCATGATTAATGACTCGTTCCTTCTATTAAACCAAAAATCATGTTTTGATGAATTTCCAGTTAATTGCATGATTACTCTTAGGCCTGCTATCCAAATGAAAAGTCTGTAGCTCATATTTTGGTTAAATCATTGAGGTATCATTTTCATATGCAGACGTACAACAGCAAGGATGGATTGTGGACCCTGCTTCTCAAATGATCACTGTGAATAAGCAGCCTATTGTTACTGAGCAGAAACTGAATCCCAGTAAACTGCAGAGCTTGACGGAATATGTGTTCCATCTAGAGCATTAATGCAGTTTTTCAGGCAACTTAAGATGTTACGCCGCTGCTTACTTAGATTATGATTTTGTAGGAGAAACGCTTCAAGGATTTTAGATTGTGTATCTCTGGAAGCTTTTGAGCATATTATTTTTCAATAGGCTGCTATATAATACAGGTTCGGAACTAAGGTTTATTATAAGAAGTGCTACTACCTAATTTTCCTGTCATCTGAAGTATCTTTGCCTAGTCCTAATTATACTGCTTTTTAATCAGTAGTTAATTATCTTTACCTTAGTTTGAGTTCATTGATTACAGTACATCTCTCATATGAGCTTGATGAAATGGATAAGTTCATCTTGTACCAGCTGAATATGCAATGCTTACCCGAAGCTTGGTATGCTCTTCCATTGAGAAAACTCAAACCCTCTATCGTAACAAGCTCAAACCCCCAGGAAAGAATGTATTCCGCTACATTTATATATTGATGTATTGATACATTATGTCCTAATTTTTTACAGAAGTAGGTTCGTCTCAAATTAGTATAACTCGTGTGTTGGTACAATGTACTCTATACGAACCCAAAAAGAGAACAGTAAGCTATGAATACATGGACAGCTTTGAGATTTTATAATGGGTTTTGACGTCTTTGATATGGAGTTATTTGGCCTGAGATTTTTCTCCTCAGAAGTTGCTTTCCAAGAAAAGACATAGTTCCCCCAACATCCTCTATTCCATATCATTTCTGGATAATTAGAATTTCGTAAAATAAAATTTTGAAAGCCGGGTGATCAAGAAACTGTCACTAATTACTTGCTTGGGATGCTGCTTAACGAAGAAGTTATAACTTGAACGATACCACCAAGATGGTGTTGATATTTCAGCGAAATCGAACCATGTTTTCATCGATCAATCTTTCCCTATGTGCCCATGAATTACGACGACCATGGCGATTGAATCACAACAAAAAATGAAGCCAAATTTCGAAACCCAGATACAAACCAGAAAACGAGTCTTGATATATATATTTACAGAAACACGTACGAGGGAAGCTAAGCTAGTCATACAACAATAACACGAACTACACCATCATCCTCCTTTTCTTTCTATTTACAAAACCTCCATTTCTGATAAGCTTCGTCTGCTCGTACAGATCCGAAACCAACCGAAATCGTTTCTTCCCAATTCGCCTACCGAAACCCAATTCATTTTCATCTTCATCTTCCTCTGCAAACACGCTGTATTTCAAGGTAGAAGAAGACACCTGATCATGATCATCACGATGAACATCAGCAGTGGTTGGCGTTGTTTTCCCAACGCTGTCTTCTTCTTCCGCGTCGTAGTAAATCGTATCGGAGCTTCCGCTGAGTTGTATGAGCAGATTTGCTGCCTCTATGATTTCCGAATCCGAAACGCTTAAACTCTTCCTCTTCCTCCCTGCTGCTGCTGCTGATTTCGCCATTTCTATAACTTAAAATAATTTAGCTGAGTTAACAAGGAAGGAGTCTCAAGACTCTCCAACTTTCTTTTTTCTCGTTTTGGTTTTGTTGATGGGAGTTGTGGTTTGTGGCTTCAACAAGTTTCCGTTTCCTTGCTTGCTTTATATACAAGGCGTAAGTCGGTTGCGACATATTTCTTTATTATTATTTTTCATATCAAGACCTAGTCCTTGTAGGATACGTAAATGCTTTTTTTATTCTTGATTTTCCTTCCCCTACACTCATGACTCGTGCATGACCATGGACTGGGCCGGGTCTTTAAGGCAGGCTGAGGTTTGCTTTATTGGCCCATCTCGTGAGTAGAATTTCTAGGGTCGCAGATTAGTTCGTTTTTTTTCTTCCTTTTTTTGTAGGACGTTAAGTCATATTATTGATCACTGATTTATAAGAATACAACATAAATATTACACACCTGCAAAGACAACGTATATGAATAGCTGTGCAAAATAACATATATAACATAAGTCATCTTAATATTGATCTCACAACAACCAAAGTTGAAGGAGGAAACCCCTCCTCTAGCCAATATGCTCGGGTCGCCGCCTTGGAGCCGCTCCCGCAAAATATCGCCTAGCGAGAAAACCCTACGCATTTTGTAGGCTTGTAAATTAGTCAGACAACTATCCAATCAAAGAATTGCATTTAGAATTTTCAAGCCGGAGAAATAATGTTGTTGTAAGATAAGTATCGTCAAGGATTGGTCATGAATTGAATTTATTGCCTGTGTATAACGGTATGAATTTTGAACTTAAACAAGAACATTAGTGTGAAGATGTTAAAGATCTGTGTGAGGCGGTCGGGTCAGCGAAAGCTCCTTCTCTTCTCGCTCGCGCTCTTCGTTGTCATCCTCGTCACGCTCGTCATCTTATTCTTCTTCATCGTCTCGTTCTTCTTCACCTTCGTATTCGTATAAGTCGTATTCTTCATATTCAAACCCTAGGCCTTCATCATCATCTTCCACAAGTTCATCATCGAGTTATTCATCTAATAACTCCATGTCCGAGGCCGACACTAAACTCCTGAACATAATCCTTGCGATTTTTGTAGCAGTCTGGCCCAGTCCATTAAGATATTGTCTGCTTTGGGCCCAACAACACTCACGGTTTTGCTCTTGAGGTTTCACCCCAAAACGCGTTTCTATGTAAGGTGTTAGCTCTACACATATAAGCATAGAAACTTGTCTCCCCCGGGCGATGTGGGACGGATGCATCTACTAGCTTGCGTGCCTAGTTATTAGGTCATCACAATCCACCCCCTTTAGGGCCCGACGTCCGCGTCGACACACTTCCGGCCGGGGACAGGCTCTGATACCAAATGTAGCAGCACAGCCCAGTCCATTGAGATATTGTCCGCTTTGGGCCCAACGACCCTCACGGTTTTGCTCTTGAGGTTGCACCCAAAAACGCGTCTCCCTCGGGCGATGTGGGACGGATGCACCTACTAGCTTGTCTGCCTAGTTAGCTCATCACAATATACCCCCTTTACGGCCTAACGTCCACGTCGGCACACTTCCGGCGGGGGACAGACTCTGATATCAAATGTAGCAGCCCGGCCCAGTCCATTGAGATATTGTCCGCTTTGGGCCCAATGACCCTCACGGTTTTGCTCTTGAAGTTTCATCCCAAAACGCGTCTTAATGTAAGGTGCTAACTCTGCACATATAAGCATAGCAACTTGTCTCCCCCGGGCGATGTGGGACGGATGCACCTATTAGCTTGCCTGCCTAGTTAGGTCATCACAATGGACGCGTTTTTGGGTGCATGAAACCTCAAGAGCAAAACGGTGAGGATCGTTGGGCCCAAAGCGGACAATATCTCAATGGACTGGGTCAGGCTGTAACATTTGGTATCAGAGCCTGTCCCCGGCCGGAAGTGTGCCGACGCGGACGTCGGGCCCTAAAGGGGGGTGGATTGTGATGACCTAACTAGGCAGACAAGCTAGTAGGTGCATCTGTCCCACATCGCCCGGGGGAGACAAGTTGCTGTGCTTATATGTGCAAAGCTAGCACCTTACATTGTGAGGCGTTTTGGGGTGAAACCTCAAGAGCAAAACCGTGAGGGTCGTTAGGCTTAAAGCGGACAATATCTCAATGGACTGGGCCGGGCTGTTACAATTTTGGTTCTGATGGTTGTTGCTGGGTGCATCTTTCATTTGGCAAGTGTTACGGAGACCTCAAACTTTGTGAATCGTGTTGCTCCGACCTCAAACGTTGTTAAGCTTCAGGTATTGATCGACTTACACTGTCTAGTCTACTATTAACATCTTGTTACTTTTTTTGTTTCTGATGAATATACATAATGGTTAGTGTACCTGAGTAATTTGAAAAGGCCGGCAAAAATACACCTAAACCCTAAAATTTATGTCTTATGAAATGCTACTAATTTTGACTCCGATTTCTGGATAAGAAAACATGACAATTTGAACTTGTTTCTTAATACCAAACTCTCGTTTTATGCCAATGCAAGGTTGGTTTGTTAGGTACAGCCGGAGCACTTCAAAGAGATCTTGATCGTATCGCTGAAACTGCTGATACCTCAACCCCCAAAGGCTTGGGCTATATTTTGACAGGTTCGATTCGAACCATATATAACTAACTGAAAATTTTATATTATTGCATGTATTGATACGCCACGCTCAGCATGCCCTTACATTTCACGGGTTATTCATTTCATTTGATCTTGATGCAGAAGCAACTGTAGCTTTGCTCAGACATCCTGATTATTAGTTCTCAAGTTATTCATCTGTAAGTTCACTATCTTATTCTTATCTTAGACGTCGTACTTGGCTGATCAGTGCAAGTTAAGGTTCGCCAGTGTTGTGGTCCGGAAATTAGAGACGGTGGAAATCCATCTCTAATTTCAGGTGGTTTATAACTTTGTACATGCGTGTATAGGTTACACCAAACTATAACATGGAGGATGCAGAGAAATGCTTCAATAAAGTTTCTATTGAAGAGAGGGCTAAATTTGATGAGGAGACGCTTGTCAACGTGAACAACAAGAGAAGGAAAGTCTCGAGAAGCAAGACTGATGATGGATTTCAAAACCAATATATAGTGGTATGCACGGCTACATGTCAATACGCATTCCCAATTGTAACATCATCTGTCCTGGTGTTTTAGAATTATAATGTTTTAGAAAAGAGTGATGTACATTTTGTATCTCTGAATGAATGTTGATGATGATCAGGTGACATTGCTGGTTGCAATTGAAGGGAAGCATAAGTTGCCCGCTACCATAAATAGCAGCGATGACTTGAAGGTGTTAGGGAACAATCATATATTTGATTATAAATATGATAGAAATTTCAATAAAGAATATAAGAAACATAACAATATTCGTTTAGGATTGAGAGTAGTGAATCAATCCTAATATAGGAGTAAAATAGTGTAAGAATCCTATAAAAGTAGTACAAGGAAAGAAAGAACTGACTTGATATTCCGATTGAGGCATGCATAAATGCACTTGACTAAAGACAGATTTCGCCCCTACCCTTGTGCTTGTAGTTCGATGGGCATCCGCCTTGTAGAATACAACAATCGATAATCCAAAATAGAAGCACCGCAATTATGGAATCTAGCGAACCATAAATTGTATCTTATACTCTCTTGACACGAACAAGACATATAGAAGAATTGAGGATTTTCAATCTAATCTTTAAGGAGAAATGAGTATGGGTTTATATATAGAACCCCAAGTGAACCAACATGTCCGTTCACTTATCTCCTTGAAGAGACACACTTATTCCTAAAGACACCTATTGAAAAAGACACACCCTTTCAAATGGAAAAGTCATGAGTAATTTTATTTTCATTCATATTGGATATTATTACATAATTTCCAACAGAAGGAAGCACTAAAAAATCTTGGTTCCATTCCTCCAAAGAATATACTAGTATGTTAAACTTTGAACAGCATATAAATTGAGGATCTGTCGCTTTGATCGATAGTTCACATATGGAAAAGTCATGAGTAATTTTATTTTCATTCATATTGGATGTTATTACATAATTTCCAACAGAAGGAAGCACTAAAAAATCTTGGTTCCATTCCTCCAAAGAATATACTAGTATGTTAAACTTTGAACAGCATATAAATTGAGGATCTGTCGCTTTGATCGATAGTTCACATATGTCATATGTTTTATGTTCGTTCTCGTGCAGGCAGCGGAAGTGTTATGGACTCCGCAGGAAGAAAATGACACACTGTCGGAGGAGGAACTGATAGAAGATTACCCACTTCTGAAGCGTTTTTAGGAGAGAACATGCATACCACATGCACTAAAAGTCGTGTTCCTGCAGATGTTGGTCTTTTGAATTTCAGAAGCAGAGATTCTAATATATACTTAACGAAGATTTTTAAATCTATCATTTCATTACGACGAAGCGATTTTAAATCTATTGATCTCCAGATTAACCAATAGAATCTAATTTTGCAGGTTTTCGGGTGCAAGTGAATATTGCTTTGAAGATAATATCTTGTGCGTCTTTTCTCCATTTCTCTTATATTACATAAGATGATCTTTGTTAACGGCTGCATACTCTTTATACTGATTAAGGACTGCAATTAGCAGTACATTACATAGCTATATACCAGAGTATATATATCATCGGCTTGCTCTCTGCTTGCATTAAGATTCAGGCTTTAAAGCATCTCAATCAAAATACCTCATTTTTCCATGTGGAACTTTGGCTGAAATAATGTTACTCCAAATCTCCTATTTCCTTTGACCCATTAAAAAAAATCTCCTATTTCCCACCCAACTTTCTTCAAATTTTACTAATTGCATATTTTGACCTTAAAACTTTATTTATAAGAAAAGTTTACCCCTGGCATTAGAATCCCAATCTTTTTTTCAAGTTAAAAGGTCAAAAACAATATCTCAACTTCGCCTGACTATTAAGTTAAGTATTTTAACTAGAAAAGTCTCTCGCTCTAGGTTTTCTCTCTAGGGTTTCTGAGACTTTTAGCAAAACACAAATTCGGCAACATGGTTGACGAGGTTTCAAGACTTGCAGCGGCGCTGACGATCTCTGAGAATGGGAAGGTCTCATTCGGGGCTGCAGGAGCGGCGGCTTATGCCGGTCACTCCTATGCGGTTGGTCGGCTCCTGTCGCCGAAGAAGAAGGTGGAGCCACGAGCTTTTATGGCGACGATGGGGTCGCCTTGGGGGTTGAGAAAACGTCTGACTGTCCTTCCCCAAGGTGATCGGTATGTCTTACGGTTCCGGGAGGAGGCGGACCGGAAAGACCTTCTCGAGAGTGGCCCTTGGTTCTATGGGAAGACGGTTTTTGCTTTGGCGGTGTACGACGGCAGATCTGATGCTATCTCGGTGCCTATCACCTCTGTCCCGGTTTGGGTTGAGGTTTTCGGTTTACCTATGGATCTATAGACGAAGAAGGCTCTCTCTATATGGTGGGTTCTATGCTTGGTAAGGTCATTCACCATGACAACCAACGTCTGATCCATGGAAAAAAAGGCTAGGGTTCGGATCGAACACCAAATTTCTTCCCCTGTGAAGCAAGCTTTCCCTCCCATGTTGTTTGAATTTGGGGAAGGTAGAGATCTGACTGCAGCCATGGTCACTTTCAAGAACGAGCGTATGTGTGGTTTTTGCAGGGTTTGTGGACTGCTGGAGCACTGTCCCGGCGGATTTCAAGGCCCGCCGAACATGTCGGAGGCGGTGCTGCACTCTGGGGAGGGTTCTCGGGCTACCCCTACGCCAAACCCTAACCCTAGTTCGGCGGCTGGCGTGACCAATCCTTTCCCGACTTCAGGTTTCATCTAGTCAAAGCCTGGCTTATCTGTAGCTCAGTTGACGGCCTCGCTGCAATTCTTACAGAAGTCGGCAGCGCCTCGAACTGCTCCTTCTGTTCCGGCGGTGGTGGTACCGAAACCTTTAGCTCCTATGCTATCTGGTAAGAAACGTTCTGGAGCGATGGTGATGCTTGAGGACCTTGGGAAACACTCAAAAGGCAGTGCTACTGTGATAGAGGATGAGGTTGCAGAACTTGGACCTGTCCTTGAACTCTTTCTCCCTCATTTGGCTGGTTCCTTGGTGATCTCTCCACCAAAGAAACGCAAAGTGGGTCGACCATATGGCTCAAAGAACAAACCGAAGGTTGTGGAAATTAATCCTTAGAGGCAAATGCCAAGGCAAAGAGCTCCAAGAAGAAGAAGTCCTTTGGTTCTGCAAGACGTGCTCTGACCTTGGGAGATGAGGATTCGGTCAACACTGCCCCGATTATGGCAATGGAGGCGATAGAGGATTAGGGGGCTGCTCCCTCCATGTAGGACTGCTCCGGATCTTGGAATAAAAGGCTTGGATTGGTCTCTCCAATTCTTTCTGTCAGGTGCTGGTTTTCTAGTTGTTTTTTGTTTATATTTTAGTACTCTCATGGTAGTTTCGGTAGGATGCTCTAGAGCACCCTTGCATGACATCAATTCTCGTGTCCTTGTGAGCATGTCATGTTATAATTGTCATTTCTTTTCGGTTTATTAAAGGTTTGACGTCCATTCCATAAAAATAAAATAAAAAGTTAAAAGGTCAAATTAATACTTGTAACAACAATCTGATTCTATGATCACTTTGAAGGTTCTAAGTGCAACAACAAAAACTATAGATGAGAATTAATAATGTAGATCTTCATGTAGTTGAAGTGAAATTGATGGATCATTTCCTCTGCTAATTCATATCATCCACATCTCAAGTAGCAGCAATTTAACCCATATGATCGACCAAATAGGGAAATAGAAGAACATGCAACTTATGAAATCCCAATATCAATTTGCACTATTTCCAGACCAAGAAATTGGCACTATTAATTTTTCTGCATATATGATACGTTCTTGAATATTCTTGATACAAAATCCCATTACAAACAAACGTACTGGACAGAAACTGAAAGACTCTTCATCAGGCACAGTCAAGATTTTACCACAATTAACAAGTTGATGAAACGCAGCGTTTTAGGCCAAGCCTCGAACCAGACGCTGAAGGCTGAGCTGTTCTAGTCCATCCCCGTCTTCATCACCCACAAAGCAGTCAATGGTCATCTCATCCGACGCTCCACATTTCTTCACCTTCCCAACCGCTTCCGCTTCCGCTTCCATCCCCTCAGAGATTTCATCACCGACGTCGTAGTCCGAATTGCCCTCCGTAGTCTCCATCAGCAAAACCCTAGCTCTCTCCGGCACTGAATTGGCCGGCGGCGGAGATGCCGGGGGACTCTGATCCGAAGCCGGCGAGATGTTTTCTCTCGGGATCGGAGATGGAGGTCCAGCAGTGCTCACCGGCGACTCTGCTCCCGCCGGAGAAAGATCCATGCCAGCAGTCTTGGAATGATTAGTCGACGGCGCCACGGCTACGGACGGTGGTGAGGCCGCCGGAGAGAGATCTGAGCGGTTGGAGACAGTTTTCAAGGGCGCGACCGTGTCGGCGCCGCCGCTTGCGACGGGAGAAGTGGCCTGGAGATGAGAACCGTAGGAAACGACAGAGCTGAGGCTGACGATTCCGGCGAGGCCGTGGACGGCGACGCGGCGAGAGTAGAAAAGGCCGGGCAAGGCGACGTCGACTCCGGCGACTTGGAGGGGTTCGGTGGTGAGGCGGATGGCGGAGTAGGGGAGGAGAGTGGGGAGGATGGAGCCGGAAGAGATGGATTGGAGGTCGGAGAGGGAGAGGTGGAGAGGGACGAAGTGGAGGCGGAGCTTTTCGGTGTAGGACGACGCCGTTTGGATCATGTCGAGGGCGAAGAGGGAGGCGTCGGTGGGAGCGAAGATGGTGAATGAGGCGTTGGGAGGAAGCGTGAGGATCTCGTACTGGAGGTCAGAGGTGGCCATGGCGTTGCAGATGAGATTGTAGCCTTGGTTGCGAAGCACGCGCTGCATCGACTCGTACTCGCGGGAGGAGATCGACGCCGCGCAAGTCGGGAAAGTGAGGAAGACGGCGACGGCGAGGAGGAGGAGTATCGGAATCGGCGAGAGTGATCGGACGGTGAACGCCGCCATGGAAGGAGCAGAGAGAGAGAGAGAGAATCCAGGTATGAAGAATGGAGAGGTTTTGGCGCGCTTTGATTCTTGGCAATCTTGGGAAATGGGAGTTGTAACAAACCCGGTGCAGTGGGGCCTGGATTGTTATAGTACCCGAGTATGGAATCCAGATGACGGTAAGACCCTTTCTTGATAGCCTCTAACTCCTGAGTCTATTCGAGGCAGAAGGAGGATAGTAATGTCATTTTTGTTTTGTGTTTGTTACGGGTTTGCCCTTTATTACGAAATTGCCACTTCGCTCAACGGATTTGGAGTTTTGGACCATCACGCATTCACGCACAGCCCGTTTTTACTCTCTGTTTTACTTTCTTACAATCATTTTATCTCACTTTTCTTAATGTCCATTTGTTTTTCTGGTGAAACTTGCCCCGGGGGAAGTCCAATCGAAGAGCATTTTGTGCAAAAAGGGTCACGGAATGCAACCAACTGCCTACTCCAATTCGAGGTCTATAATTTGCCAAAGAGTCTATAACAAAATTCGTCTTCCTCCGAACGTGCTTAAAAGAAATAGAAATGAATTGTTGTGCCAGAATATGAATGTCATGAACCAAAGCAGTTATTCTCCAAGAAGTTCAAGAATTGCAAGTAATAATATCGATAAGAGTTTTGGGATCATGTCCTAACCCACGAGCTTGTCACTCGAGACAAATCCTCCTCCTTGACCTCTAAAAGGTCGTTGAAACGTCCTACACATCTTATAGAACTACTAACCAGATTCTCATGTTCGGATTTACCCAAAACGAAACCAAACGAAACTTAGCACCAAGGGAAACCCTAGCATGCAATAATGGTAACCAAAACCTACAACTCACATATCAACACGTTCGTATCAAAGAGTACTACCTAACCAGCACCACAAACACTACTGGATGCGCCGCCACGCGCCACCACATGCGGCGACGAGTGGGCCCCACGCTCCACCCCAAAACTTCAGAATCTGAACAAACTCCCAACATCAAACTTGTAGTGTCACGCCCCGACCCTTAAATTTTTACCTTATTTACTAGCATGGTGTTATTAAGAATTTTACCATCTTCGTCATTGAGTTTATAGTCCTAAGGTCCCTAGAGGTGTGTTGAGGGACGAATATTTCGAAAGAATTATTCGTAGGAGAAAAATGTGACGACGGTAAAAATGGTAAATTTTAGCTAGTAAAAGGTAATTTTTATTGGGGGTATTATTTTGGGGTGTTAAAGATTTGGAGTTGGATTATGTTTAAGTTGGATTGGGCCCTTGTTTTTGGTCAAAGCCCAAAATCACTTCTCTCTCTCTCTCTCTCTCTCTCTCTCTCTCTCTCTCTCTCTCTCTCTCTCTCTCTCTCTCTCCCGCTCCTGATTCCCCTCCTGACCCAAAAATTCCAGCCACTCGTTCGCCGCCGTCCGGCCATCCCAGACCGCCGCGCCGGTCCCGTTCGAACCACCATCCTCTCCTCTTCATTCCTAGGTAGGTGGCCGAACCCCTAACGCCGTCGTGAAGGAGCAGCCAAGCCCGAAAATCTCGGCTGCCGAAGTGGCTTTCTCGCCGGAACTCCCTCCTCCGGCCGCCATAGCCGGAGCCCCTTGGCTCAAAAGGAAGCCCTCATCCTTTGCGTTCATCCCTCCAAAGGATTCCCTCCCTCTCGAGCTAGGTAAGGAGAATCGGTATTTGAAATTCTAGGGTTTTTTATTATGTTTCCGTCCGATTGGCATGGTTAGGCTTAGAATTGGAGTTTGTGATAGTTAGGAATGTTGTAGAGGAGGTTGAGAGGAAGGTGCTGCCAAATTTTGGTGGGCATTGGAGGTCGCCGGAGCTGGCCGCCGGCGGAGCCACTGCTGAAAAAATGTTTTTAGTGGGGATTTTTATGAGGAGCGTATTGGAATGAGTTTTAGAATTTTTGGAGGAGTTTTGGATAGGTTTTGGAATTTTTAAAGTTTGGTATTTTTGGCGGATTAATAAGTTAAAATCCGGCCACGTGATTATTTATAGTTAGGAAGGTGGAAGGTGTTTTTAAGGATGTCGGTTAAGATTGTGGAGTTTTATGGTTGGCAGTGAAGTTAAGATTTAGGGCGATAGGCCTGGTTGAGCGCGAGAAGCCCATTTTTAATTTTGCCTATTTTCTTTAAACGTCGGTGTTTTATTTAAGGATTTATTTATGTTTGTGGAACAGGACGTGAGGAGGCCCGAGCGGAAGAAACCTCCGACTGACATCAGGCTTAGGCCTAAGTTGTGAGTGGACCTTTATTTTAAATAATGTGCTTGAAATGTTTTATTGTTGAATAATTTCTTTTGTTGGAAATTAACCGAAATTGGGAATTTCGGTGATTATACTCATATATAGAGATTTATGAAAATAGTATGTATGTAAATAAACGCTAGCTAGCTATACGTGATTTTCCCCCATAATGAGGTACAATTCCATTATGGGGTGACGTGAGCGTTAGACGCCAGCGTCGTAGCCTTGTACGACTTTCTATTCTTCGTATTCATTCATAGAATTCGTATAAGGAATCAGCACGTATATATACTCACTCATGCGATTCCCCCATAATGAGGAAAAATGTCATTATGGGGTGACGTGAGCGTTAGACGCTAGTGTCGTAGCCTTGTATGACTATATATTTTTCGAGCTTGTTCATAGATAGCATACAAGGAATAGACGAGTGTAAATACATATTGATATATATAAAATTCTAGCCTGAGAGGCCATTTATAAAGTTTTCTTGGGGAAATATTAATGTTTTGTCGAAATTACTTTTGTCCACTCACTCTAACGTAATTGAATATTTTCCCCTAGGCACTTCGTTTTTAATTGCCCAGTCTGTAGCGTTCGGGTGGGGTCTAGAAGGAGGCGATGAGGCATAGTCACCCATCTTTCCGCTACTTTTCGCCAGTAGGTTATCTGTTTAATCTACTAGGAGTTTATCAGCTTCCGTTTTCTTTCTTGTAATAGCTCTGAATACTTTCGAAAAAAATATTGTGTATTATTTTATTCGGTTATTTGGGTTGAGCTGAAGAATTTATATTTTGGTTAAGAGGGTGGTTCTATAATTTTTCCGGGTTAGGGTTGTCCATTTTCAAGGGAGGTTTGCCAAGTTCTTCGGTAAATTTTCCTTGAAGGTGGTCCCCCTAAGACTTACCTCGGGTTTCAGGGTGAAATTCGGGGTGGGTCTTGACATGTAGATTGAAGCAATGGAAGCATCTTTTATACATGACGTTTGAACAAATTCGGCCGGAATCGTCCACAACAAAACTGGCTGCCAAGGCGGCCTCAAACCGACCTATAGACCTCAAAACAAGGTGAATGGCAGCTTGAAACGTGCTTAGAGGGAAGAATGCTTCAAGAAAAGGGCAGCCTCACCTCCAGTCGCCGCCGTACATGGCCGGAAAGCCCTCGGTTTGGATTCGGGTCCGCCACCCTCCGTTGTGGCGTCTGATTCTCCCAATCCAGCTCGAGTCGTCCTCACCCACCTACACAGGAAGGATCACGCCGAAGAGAGGAAGAAAACTTGACCGGTGCCTCCGTCTGAGTCCGCTAGAGTCGGCCGGAAAAACCGGGTCGGGTTGACCGGGTCCGGGTCTGGTTGGCTGGAGAATTTTGATAGTGAGGGTGAGGCGTGAGAGACAAATAAGAGAGAAAAAAAAAGAGAGTTTCCGGAAAATGAAATGGAAACCCTAACTTTTCCTTATTTAACCCAAAACCCATTAAAACCACGAACTTCTGCTGACCAAAATTTTCTCATACGACATCCGTTTTATGCGTTCCATGTGTCTAAGAACTCGTATCGACAAACTCTACAACTTTCATGAAGGAAGTTTTCACAAATAACTTACAGAAAAGAAAGTCAACTTTTGGCCTCTCAAAAATCAAATAACCTTAAAAAAATACTCCCAAACTTCAACTTCGCACAACCAAATAAGAATTTCCATAAATAATCATTCATTAATTTTAGAAATAATATAAGGAAATTGATATGAAAATCTTGGGTATTACAGATCGACACAGCAATCTGAGTCCTCCCCTTCATCAATACCATCGTCGAGCTATCCAAGGGGATGTCGAAGTAGGCTGTGGTGCTCGACGTCGTTGCCGGGGAGACGGTGAAAGATGGGGAGGTTGTTGAGGGCGATGAGATTATGGTTTAAGAGAAGAAGAACAGAATTGAATTGAGTAAAGTAGTGGCTGACCTCTAATTAAGTATATGTCTTCAAAGAGCCAAAAGCAGTGCTCACCTTGTCGAGCTCTTCACAGGACAATGAAAGAAAGAAGGTTTCCATATTTTGTGGTAATCTCATTCCATTCCAGCAAGACTTGCTTTTTCCAAATCCTCCTCTCGCATAAGAAAACTCTTAATCCAACCAGATTTTGTTAACGCGAGTCTCAATCCTAGTATATTGGGAAGATGTATATTCTGTAATCAACTAGGATTATGCAAATCTTTCAGTGTAATTAGTTTTCTTCTAGGGTTAGAACTGTGCTTGTATATATACCCGACTTGGGGTTTGTTCAATATATTAGAAAATTCTCAACCTTTTGTGTTCTGTTTGACTTGGCATGAGAGCCTAAGCCGATCCTGGCAATCTTGGTAATCTGACCCTGTTGTTTTTTGCTACAAATTTGTTCTAAACTTGTCCCAATTTGATCTGTTCGACGTGTCGAAGGAAGCTTTCGATTTCATCGAATTCTGTCGTACTTGTTCTGTTCATCTGTCATCAAATCCTCTTTGCAATGGATCTTGCAATCTTTGGTGATCAACCTGAAGTTTCCCGTGAACCTGATTTCTATGGAGTAGGAGGACAAGACCTCACCACAGGTATGTATTCTTAGGAGAATAGAGGTAAAATTGGTATTGCATTAAAAATTTCTGACTTTACTGGTAGTGATACATGGATAATTGATTCTGGTGCGTCTGATCATATGACATTTGATAAGTCTTTTTATTTTTCGAGTTTGTCCCTATCTCCCATACCTGAAGTGTCTAATGCAAATGGGTGTCCTTCCCAGTCCTAGGTATAGGGTCAATTCAAGTTACTCCAACAATTGTGTTAAACAAAGTCTTTTATGTTTCTGCTCTATCACATCACTTATTGTCTGTTTCTGAATTGATTTCACAAAACAAATGCTCTGTAACCTTTTCTCCTATGTATGTTATCTTCCGAGACCTGTCATCTCAGGCGATAATAGGCAAGGGGGATCTGCGAGGGAGACTGTTTCACTTGGATTGCATGTACAACGGGGAAGCAAGAGCACCGTCACCAATCGTTGCCCTGACATTGAGTTCTGATCGAGTAAAAGAAATTTGGCTATGGCATCGCCGAATGGATCATCCATCTTTTGAAGTCATGAAGAAGTCAATGCCATCTTTGTTTTTTGGAATAAAAGAGTCAAGTCTCCATTGTAAAACTTGTGTTTTTGCTAAGAGTCATAAGTCCAGTTATTCTTCTAGTTTTTCTTCTAGTTCTGCACCATTCGAGTTTATTCATTCTGATGTATAGAGGCTTTTGAAGAATTTGACATTGACAAGAATGAAGTATTTTGTTTTGTTGATTGATGACTTTACAAGATTAACTTGAGTTGTGTTATTGAAAAAGAGGGATGCTGTGTTTTTGGCTTTCACCGATTTTCATAGTCTCATCTGAACTCAGTATGATGCTTGTGTGAAAATATTTCTATCTGATAATGGAGGAGAGTTTGTTAACCACTCTTTCCGAGACTATTTTCAACAACATGGAATTGTTCATTAGACTACTTGTTCTCAGACACCAGAACATAATGGGGTATCTGAGAGGAAAAATCGACACCTCTTGGATATTGAAAGAGCTCTCTTACTCAGTGTCAATCTACCCAAATATCTATAGGGTGAATTTGTGTTGTGTGCCTCTCACCTTATCAACCGTCTACCATCTGCAGCTCTTCAGAATCGGGTTCCCTTTGAGGTATTGTCTGAACATGTTACTATTTCATCTCTCAACAAACAACCTGCTCATGTATTTGGTTGTGTGGCATATGGTCATCTTTACAAAAATCATAGATCTAAGTTGAAGGCTCGTTCCCTTAAGTGTGTGTATGTTGGATACGGATCCCATCAAAAAGAATATAAGTGCTACCATCCTCCGTCTCAACAATTCTATGTCACCATGGATGTCACATTTAGTGAAGACCTATGCTATTTTTCTCCTGCGGTATCTCCGAGTGAGGAGGAGAAGCATGTTTTTTATGAAGATCAATTGGAGAACTAGAAGATTGTGTAATTGTTGATAGTAACCCCGCTAAAAAGGATCTTCGGCCTGTCACAGACCAGATCCAGAATCCGAGAGATAATACTCTGGAACCTCAAAAAGTGGTTCAATCTGTTGAACGTGCCTAAGTTGAGGCGTTTGTTCCTGACGTGCACCGAAAACACCGGGGCAATCGTACAATTTAAAACCCTTTTTGTAGTGTATAGCATATGATAAGTAAGGGGTCGAAAGGCCGGGGACTTATAGGGCGCTCTTGCATTTAGTGATAAAAAGATTAGAACTATAAACAATTATTTACATATATACAAAGATAAACGGGGGTTTAGAGAGTTTGGTTCTAAATTCCTACAAAACAGAAAATAAATATTAAATATGTACAATTGATCAATCCATTCAACACATAGCCAAAGAGAGAAACTCAGATCTCGACCACACATTAATATCATGCTTCAATCTTAGTAAAGTGAAACTTGTCGAAATTATAATCTAGAAACAATCTCAAGACACGAGCCTACGAGGTCTTCGCATCTTATTGTTCTTCTTAAGTGTACTTAGCACAGAACGTCTAGAACTAAGAATTTCATGAGAACGTCTACATGAATCATTAAGATAAAGAACGAGATTGAACACGACCACTGCCGTGAACGTCACCGCATTAAATCATTGTAGTCCACGTTTCCAGCCACTACGACATGGCTTCCATCACTTACGATCCATACTTACCTACGCGGCTTAGCATGAATTTCTGACGGTAGTTAGCATGCATTCTAACTATATAGCTACTAAAACAGAAACGCTTCCTTCCTAAAGCATAAATCGACAAGAACAAAAATACTAAAACACCATAAACAAAACATCAACATGCTTAACTAAGAAAAGAATTTACTAATAACAAAACAATCGCAACAAACATCCAACACCAATGATGAACACCAAATCCATGTCTTTAAAATTGTAAAGAAAACTAAACAAAGATAGAGGCATAGTTTACACTTTGACGATCTCCAAGAAGCTTGAGGATGAGCAAGAGGTGCGCGGCTTCAAGGTTCCTTCTTCTCCAAGGTTGCGACGCAAGGGTGAAGATCACCAAGGCTTTGGCAAGGAGAGAGAACTCGGCAAAGGAGGGGAGAGGGCTGCGGCAAAGGAAGCTATTTCTCTAGGGTTTTTGTGAGAATGAATGATGATTTTTCTGTAGAGAAACAGCCCTTTATATAGAGTCTAGGCCGAACCAAGTTTTGCTCTCCACCCTTGATTTATTTTTGATCCAATGGCTCCAATTAATTGCACATAAAATCTGGAAATTATCTCCATGGAAATCTCTAGAATTCTTGCGCACCACTCCTTCGTATGTAGCTTGAATGATGACCGAATGCATGGTCTAATTACCAAGGAAAAATCGGCAAAGAATCCTTCTCCTTGTAAAGCTGCCGATTTTATTGTTGTAGGGTTTTTCATCCAATAGCAATCCTACAAATAAGCATAATGACATGTTCAATCCAATAGGAATTAGGATAAATAAAATCAGAATATTCCCCTCAATAAATAGAGATTTTGATGAAGCAAAACTCCTTGAATTACCACCCTAAAAATCGGCAAAGATAGTCCATTTGGACTCCAAGAAATCGGCCAAGAAGGCCTAGCCGAATCCATAGGGTTTTGAGGTTTAAATGGGTCATGCAATCGGCCCAAATCCACTTAGGTTTGGGTTTATGCGACTTAGAGGTTTCCTGGTCCGAATAGGATTTGACTTTATGACTCAACGTTTCCTAGTTGAAGTAGGATTCTCGAAACAACTAGGTTTTCTATTAAATTCCCTCTTTTAACATCCTTTTTGTAAATAATGCTCACTAAGCCTCTAATAAATAAAACAAGTCAAAAATGATAAAGTTAAGGTAATAACGTAGCCAAATAGGGTAAGAAACACATTATAAACACGGCATTTTATGCCTCTATCAACTCCCCCACATTTAGCTTTTGCTAGTCCCTTAGCAAAACCAATCGACAAAATAAATAAAAACAACTCTAATGCCCTTAACATTTGTCTCAGCATCTCTTATCTCATGGCTTCAAAATTAGCACTTAATAAAGAATCATTCCAAAACATTCCAAAGCTAATTGCCATGCATAGATCACATATATTAGTAGGACTTGGAAGAACAATGGTGATGGTTATAGCTCAGCATGTTTCAAACAAGTAGTGATCCATCCTCACAAGGTATGCACTCGATTTTTCACTCAGATTTTCTGGCTCAATCACTCAAATGTATGCAAGAGAAAATATTTTGAGGCATTCATAATGCTTGCATTTATATGAACAAAAAGCACATGTTAAATAATAAATAAACCTCATGAAGGAATCAATTACTCACACAAATGGACCCAAACCATATGCTCAATTCTTGGAATAGACTCCACAGATCAAGTTTAACCCATCTCACAGATCATAAAGGACTTTAGGGTTATATAACATGGCTAAGCTAGGGGTATGAATTGAGGGATGAGGAATCACAAAGTTCCTAAAGACCTAGCAGAGCAATCATGCACACCTTATGTCTCCGAAATTGAGGGCCAGATATCATCTTTTTGGGCCCTTCGTCATTCTAACCTCCTTATAACTTCATGAAAAAGGACAAAGGCCAAATAATTTTGTTTTTAGGCCTCCCATTTCACAATATAAAGACAATGTCCAGATTTCTTCTTTTTCTGCCAAAAATTTTTCTCTTTTCTTTTTATTTTCATGACATTTTCTTTTACACAAGGACAAGTCATTTCCCCCACACTTGTTTCTGATCATCACTTCCAGCAATCTTCACACCAAATGCTCTACTAGGCCCAAAGGACAAGGGTAGAGAAATGCTGTACTAAGCTCAAGGTAAAAATCATGGGTGATGAAAGAAAAAGCTTAATGTAGGCTCAAAGGGGTTAAATCTAAGGGGTGTGCAGCGCACACAAATAGGGACACAAGCTCATTTGGCAATGGTGTTTATCCTAAAAAGTCCATTTAATCCCTTCCATGATCAGGGTAGTTTATGAATAAAAGCTTTGAAAATCCACAAGAATGAGTTCTAGTAATCTCTAGTCCATTAAAAGCTATGGTGAGTAAACCGACATGAAAGAATAATGAGGTTTGCAAAAATTTAAGCCAAGAAAACGAATTAAGAATTTTTTTCAATGATCGCTCAACAAAAATGGCACATATATAAGGCTCAAAAGCTCACAATAGGGTCATATGAATCACACTTGTCCTACCATGCTCAAAATCTGTACCAATGTTTACAAACCATATCCACTACAAATCGTATGATTTCCATTTATTTCAATTAGCCGCAGAATATCAGTTAGAAATCAACTCAATCTTGTGATCATTTCGTCCATTATTTCAGAGAATAATTTCGTCATAGACTGTTAAGGGCTCCTAAGACTCAAAACAAAAATAAAGACTCGAAAATTTTAAAATATTTTTGGGTTTTTTCGATAATTTGACTCAAAGCAATAAAACAATGTAAATCCCTCCCCCACACTTGAACTCTACATTGTCCTCAATGTTCATAAAATAAAGTATAGAGGTAAGCATGAAGTTGGGAGCTACGACTCAAAAATAAAGCAAATAAACAAATAAATTGAAACAAGAAGAAAGGGAATAAGGAAAACAAATCTGCGTTGACGGCTCCTCCATATCTTCTTGTTGAAAATGGGTTACCTCCCATTGAGTGCTTCGTTTTACGTCCATTGGCTAGACGGTAGTACCTCAATTTGTATTCGGTGTCTCATAGAGGGGTACTTCCTCCGCATTTGGTTCATACGGCTCATAGTAGGGCTTGAGCCGATGGCCATTCACTTTAAAGTGCTCACCGGTCTTTGTGCTCTTGATCTGTATGGCACCATGAGGAAAAACTTGAGTAACAATAAAAGGGCCAATCCAACGAGAACGTAATTTACCGGGAAAGAGTTTGAGTTTAGAATGAAATAGTAGGACTTTTTGTCCAACAACAAACGATTTCCGACGGAGCATCTTATCATGATAAGCTTTGGTTTTCTCCTTGTAAATCCACGCACTATCGAAGGCTTCATTTCGGATTTCCTCAAGTTCGCTCAGCTGCAACTTCCTATGAAGGCCGGCATCATTTAGATTCATGTTAAATTCTTTTACCGCCCACCAAGCTTTGTGTTCCAACTCCACCGGTAGGTGGCATGCTTTTCCATAGACTAGCCGAAATGGAGACATCCCAATGGGTGTCTTGTAGGCTGTACGGTAGGCCCATAAAGCGTCATCTAGCTTTTTGCTCCAATCCTTGCGGTTAGGACCTACAGTCTTCTCTAAAATCCGCTTGATCTCTCGGTTTGAAATTTCGGCTTGTCCACTTGTTTGAGGGTGGTACGGGGTGGACACCTTGTGCGTAACATTGTATTTCTTAAGCAATGCTGCGATGGTACGGTTGCAGAAATGAGATCCTCCATCACTTATAATCACTCTTGGCATTCCGAACCTACAAAATATGTTAGTGCGGAGAAAATCTGCAACCACTTTAGAATCGTTAGTTTTGGTGGCTTTTGCTTCCACCCATTTTGAGACATAATCAACCGCCACTAATATGTATAAAAATCCATCAGATGCGGGAAAAGGTCCCATAAAATCAATGCCCCATACATCGAATATTTCAACAGTTACAAAATTTTGTAAAGGCATTTGATCTTTAGGTCCTAAATTACCTAGCCGTTGGCACCTATCACAAGATATGCAAAACATGTATGCATCTTTGAAAATCGTGGGCCAAAAGAAACCAGCATCTAATATTTTGAGGGCAGTTCGACGAGATCCAAAATGACCTCCACAAACTTCAGAATGGCAGAAGGTAAGAATGGATTTATGCTCATTTTCAGGGACACACCTCCTAATTATTTGATCTACACATCTTTTCCAAAGGTAAGGTTCATCCCAAATGTAATACCTAGACCATTTCTTAAGTTTTTCTCTTTGTGACCGAGGCAAGTCAGTTGGAAATGTCCTAGTGACCAAGTAATTCACAATATCCGCATACCATGGTTCACTTACCTCGATTCCAAAAAGCTGTTCATCGGGGAACGTTTCCGTCAAAGGTAGAGCTTCCTCTTCTCGCACAAGCCGGCTAAGATGGTCCGCAACGACGTTGTCACTTCCTTTCTTGTCCTTGATTTCGATGTCAAATTCTTGGAGTAGCAAAATCCAGCGGATGAGTCTCGGCTTGGCGTCTTTCTTTGCAAATAAATACCTCAATGCTGCATGATCAGTATAAACAGTTACTTTAGATTGAAGTAAGTATTGGCGAAACTTATCTAAAGCGAACACAACAGCAAGAAGCTCCTTCTCCGTTGTGGAATAATTGAGTTGGGCATCATTCAAAGTTCGTGATGCGTAATAGATCGCACAGGGCTTCTTGTCCCTCCGCTGTCCCAACACTGCGCCAACGGCATAATCCGAAGCGTCACACATGAGCTCAAAGGGCTCATTCCAATCAGGGGGCGTCATCACGGGCGCCGAGGTCAGCAATCCCTTCAATGTTTCGAACGCAAGCTTGCTTTCGTCGTCAAAGTCGAAGGCGACTTCCTTTTGGAGCAAACGGCATAGAGGTCTTGATATCTTAGAAAAATCCTTGATAAACCTGCGGTAAAAACCTGCGTGGCCAAGAAACGAACGTATCTCCCTCACGGTTGTGGGGTAGGGTAAGTGACGAATTAAATCAATCTTAGCCTTATCAACTTCAATGCCTCTAGCCGAAATGATATGACCTAAAACAATACCTTGAGTTACCATGAAATGGCATTTCTCCCAATTTAAAACTAAATTTGTGTCAACGCATCGTTGCAAAATGAGTTCTAAATTTTCCAAACAAGAATCAAAGCTCTTACCGAAAACGCTGAAATCGTCCATAAAAACTTCAATTTTATTTTCAATGTAATCCGAAAATATAGACATCATGCATCTTTGAAACGTACCTGGTGCGTTGCATAAACCGAATGGCATACGACGATAAGCAAATGTACCGAATGGACATGTGAACGTCGTCTTCTCTTGGTCCTCTTGGGCGATGCAAATCTGGTTGTACCCACTATATCCATCTAGAAAGCAGTAAAACTCATGGCCGGCTAACCGTTCAAGCATTTGGTCAATGAATGGCAAGGGGAAGTGATCTTTCCTAGTGGTGGCGTTGAGCTTCCTATAATCTATGCAAACACGGTGACCGGTTACAAGTCTTTGGGGTACAAGCTCGTTCTCCTGATTCTTCACTACGGTTATTCCGGATTTCTTTGGAACAACTTGAACAGGTGAAACCCATTTGCTATCCGATATGGGGTAGATTACTCCGCAATCTAGCAATTTGATCACTTCATCTTGTACAACCTTCATCATTGGCGGGTGAAGGCGTCTTTGGGCTTCACGGGTAGGCTTAGCTCCTTCTTCTAGCAAAATACGGTGGACACAAGTGGTAGGGCTAATTCCCTTGATATCGGCTAAAGTCCATCCGATAGCCGTCTTGTTTCTCTTCAACACTTCCACCAATCTTCTTTCTTGTTCATTATCTAACTTAGAGGACACAATTGCAGGTAGTGTCTCATCATCTCCGAGGTACACATATTTCAAATGGTCGGGAAGTGGCTTAAGCTCTAAGGTAGGGGCCTTCTCTACCGATGGTAACATCTTAGTGGTAGAAGCAGGGAGGCCGATGAATGGTGCGTTGTGTAGGGCGAATGGAACATTGTCTAAGGCCGCAACGGTTTCTAGTACGTATTCATCCCACACTGCCTCCAAATCTTCCATAGGTACCTTGTCACCCTTCACATTGAACCCAACTCCTTGGGAGATGGTAACTTCCAACTTGTCATCGATCAATGTGTCTAAATGATGCTGCGCATACGAATCAACAATATCAATGGAGTAACATGGTTTAATTTTGGACAAGGGGTACCTCATTGCTTCAAAGATGTTGAAGCCAATCACTTCACCGTCAAATTCCATTGTCAACGCGCCGGCATGCACATCGATCTTGGTCCTAGCTGTTCTCATGAAAGGACGTCCTAAAAGTATAGGAATTGAACTTGTATGGGAGTCGTCCTCCATATCTATGATGTAAAAATCTGCAGGGAATATCAAGTGATTAACTTGAACCAGAACATCCTCCACATACCCCTTAGGATACGTGTTGGACCTATCAGCTAGTTGGATAATTACGTTATCTTTCTTTAATTCGCCAAGGTCCATGGAGAGATATAAACTATATGGCATAACATTAATTGATGCACCCAAATCAAGCATGATATTATCAAATTTAGTGTCACCAATTACGCAAGGGATAGAAAAACTCCCTGGGTCCTTGAGCTTGGGCGGCATTCTTCGTTGGAGAACGGCAGAAATCGTCTCACTCATCTTTACTACTTCTTTCTCTCTTGTTTGTCTCCTAGTGGTACATAACTCCTTCAAGAATTTCGCATATTTGGGAACTTGAGTAATGCACTCGATCAAGGGCATGTTCACTTGAACTTTCTTAAAAATCTCCAAGATGGCTTGATCGGATTCGTCCTTCTTCGATTTCTGAAACCTACTTGGAAATGGAGGGCGCACCAAAGGGGAGTTAGTTGTAACCAAACCATTAGAGTTAGGGTCATTACCTATTGGCGGGTTGGTTGTTGGCAAAGAAGCTTCGGCTTTTGAAGTAGCCGGGTCTTTCTCCAATTCTTTAGTGTTGATAATGATGACTTCGTCCTCCTCATCATGAACAATGTTGGACTTCTTTGGGTCCTTCCTTGGTACTTCGTGGAGCACATGTCCGCTCCTTGTGTGTACAACTTTTGCGGATTCAAAATTTGGATTAGGGTTAGGGATGGTACCGGATGGCAGCTTCCCTACTTCGGTGATCTTTCCCATGAAATCCACAATCTTCCCCAATTGATTCTTGATGTCGGCAATATCCTTCACATTGCTTTGTTGCCCCCTAGTAAGTGCATCTTGTGTTTGGAACAGATTCTCTAGCATCTTATCATAAGAGGGGTGAGTAGCGTTATTTGCCATAAAAGGATTATTTGGAACAAAAGTTTGAGGAACCTGGGGTCTTGGAACAAATCCGGATGGGCGTTGGAATTGACCTCCGAAATTTGGGGGTTGGCTTGTTGCATTCTCCGTATTGCTCCAACGAAAGTTCGGATGATCTCGAGTACCAGGGTTGTACACATTTGAGAATGGATTGTATCTTGGTTGTCCGATGGCGTTGGCAGATTCCCATTCGCCACTTTCAATCAGTTGGGGACATTGATCCGTGGGGTGTCCTTGCAAAGAGCAAACACCACATACTTTGACAGGTTCACGGCTTGCTCCAATGGTGAGATGGGCTAGTACGGCATCAAGCTTGCTTTCGAGTGCCTTAGCTTCACTCACTTTCTTTGTACTATTAAGCGTGACCGCAAATTGTTGATCATTGAGGGCTCGGTTGTCTAGCAATGTCCATGCTTCTTGAGGCGTCTTGTCCACAAATGAGCCTCCAGATGAGGCGTCTAGAAGTTGGCGTTCCAAGGGCAACAGTCCCTCATAAAAGTATTGCAATAAATTGCTCTCTTTGATTCCATGAGAGGGGCATGATGCGACAAGAGCCTTGAATCTTTGGTAAAAGGGGCAGAAAGATTCATCCGCTCCTTGTTGAACTCCGGTTATTTGCTTTCTCATGAGAGTGACCTTCGAAGCCGGGAAGTACTTCGTCAGAAATTCAGATTTCATGCGATCCCATGAGGTGATGTGTCCATTGGGCAAATCAAATAACCATGACTTTGCGGGGTCTTCAAGAGTGAAGGGGAATCCCTTCAATTGTAGTACTTGCATGTCCGCATTCCTTGGACACATGCTATTGCACACAAATTCGAAAACCTTCAGATGCTTGTTTGGATCTTCACTTGGCAATCCATGGAACTTCGGCAATTGGTGGAGAAATCCACTTTTCAGTTCAAAGTCTCCTTCTTTTCCTGCTGCAGCCGCCGGATACACAATGCAATTTGGAGATCCACCGACTGGAATGTCATCAACTTGCGCGGAAAGTGCTCGGATACTCATGGTTGCGGTTTGTTGATTCACTTGTACTTCTTCTTGTTCGAAAAATCCTTCGGGTGGATAGATAGAGTGCGGAGATGCAACCTCCTCCGAATGTTCGGAACAAACGGACTTGACTACGATGGCCTCCTCCTCGTCACTATCAAAATTCAGCTCTCGGAATGTTTGGGGTGTTTGAATGGGGTATTCCAAGATATTGGAAGTTGATGATGCTCCTCCACCTTGAATGCGCTTCAAGCGAGCTTCTAGATCGGCTATAAACTCTGCGGTTATGAGTGGTAAGGAACTTTCATTGGACATTCATAACCCTAAACATTTCAAACAAATAAGTACCGAAATAAAAATTAAAGAAACAACATTATTAACAAGTATAAATTGAGTATAAGTATAAGTATATTTAGACTTGAGCTCGTATTTTGACACGTTACAAGGGTTAGAAATGTTAATCGACAATTTATAAGGCTTATAAATCCTCAATTCCGAATTTTAAGAAGCAAACCGAAAATGGACCAATTAGGTTTATTATCTAGACATAAATAACTCCGTGGTTTCAAAAGACTTATTCGGCCAGGTAGACGTAGTAGGCTGGTAGGACTCGTGATTTGACTGTAGGGACGAAACCTTTGCAGTCATGAGATCCAATTTATGTTCCCAGGTACTTTAACTTAACCTAGACACCGAATAAAATCTTCTTACTCAGCTAAGAGCTACTATGTGTTAGACAATTCGACAAGAGTTAATAAGGACTTGGAAAGACCCTATTAACAAATGTGACCTTGGTCCCACCGATTTTGATTCTTAAAGTCCAAATCTGAAAATAAATAAAACAAATAAATATTAGACAATATAAACAAAGCACTAAATAACAAGAGACTTATTATTAAGTCCCCGGCAACGGCGCCAAAAATTGACGTGCACCGAAAACACCGGGGCAATCGTACAATTTAAAACCCTTTTTGTAGTGTATAGCATATGATAAGTAAGGGGTCGAAAGGCCGGGGACTTATAGGGCGCTCTTGCATTTAGTGATAAAAAGATTAGAACTATAAACAATTATTTACATATATACAAAGATAAACGGGGGTTTAGAGAGTTTGGTTCTAAATTCCTACAAAACAGAAAATAAATATTAAATATGTACAATTGATCAATCCATTCAACACATAGCCAAAGAGAGAAACTCAGATCTCGACCACACATTAATATCATGCTTCAATCTTAGTAAAGTGAAACTTGTCGAAATTATAATCTAGAAACAATCTCAAGACACGAGCCTACGAGGTCTTCGCATCTTATTGTTCTTCTTAAGTGTACTTAGCACAGAACGTCTAGAACTAAGAATTTCATGAGAACGTCTACATGAATCATTAAGATAAAGAACGAGATTGAACACGACCACTGCCGTGAACGTCACCGCATTAAATCATTGTAGTCCACGTTTCCAGCCACTACGACATGGCTTCCATCACTTACGATCCATACTTACCTACGCGGCTTAGCATGAATTTCTGACGGTAGTTAGCATGCATTCTAACTATATAGCTACTAAAACAGAAACGCTTCCTTCCTAAAGCATAAATCGACAAGAACAAAAATACTAAAACACCATAAACAAAACATCAACATGCTTAACTAAGAAAAGAATTTACTAATAACAAAACAATCGCAACAAACATCCAACACCAATGATGAACACCAAATCCATGTCTTTAAAATTGTAAAGAAAACTAAACAAAGATAGAGGCATAGTTTACACTTTGACGATCTCCAAGAAGCTTGAGGATGAGCAAGAGGTGCGCGGCTTCAAGGTTCCTTCTTCTCCAAGGTTGCGACGCAAGGGTGAAGATCACCAAGGCTTTGGCAAGGAGAGAGAACTCGGCAAAGGAGGGGAGAGGGCTGCGGCAAAGGAAGCTATTTCTCTAGGGTTTTTGTGAGAATGAATGATGATTTTTCTGTAGAGAAACAGCCCTTTATATAGAGTCTAGGCCGAACCAAGTTTTGCTCTCCACCCTTGATTTATTTTTGATCCAATGGCTCCAATTAATTGCACATAAAATCTGGAAATTATCTCCATGGAAATCTCTAGAATTCTTGCGCACCACTCCTTCGTATGTAGCTTGAATGATGACCGAATGCATGGTCTAATTACCAAGGAAAAATCGGCAAAGAATCCTTCTCCTTGTAAAGCTGCCGATTTTATTGTTGTAGGGTTTTTCATCCAATAGCAATCCTACAAATAAGCATAATGACATGTTCAATCCAATAGGAATTAGGATAAATAAAATCAGAATATTCCCCTCAATAAATAGAGATTTTGATGAAGCAAAACTCCTTGAATTACCACCCTAAAAATCGGCAAAGATAGTCCATTTGGACTCCAAGAAATCGGCCAAGAAGGCCTAGCCGAATCCATAGGGTTTTGAGGTTTAAATGGGTCATGCAATCGGCCCAAATCCACTTAGGTTTGGGTTTATGCGACTTAGAGGTTTCCTGGTCCGAATAGGATTTGACTTTATGACTCAACGTTTCCTAGTTGAAGTAGGATTCTCGAAACAACTAGGTTTTCTATTAAATTCCCTCTTTTAACATCCTTTTTGTAAATAATGCTCACTAAGCCTCTAATAAATAAAACAAGTCAAAAATGATAAAGTTAAGGTAATAACGTAGCCAAATAGGGTAAGAAACACATTATAAACACGGCATTTTATGCCTCTATCAGTTCCCTGTTATGAAAGTGTTCGACATGACAAACAACTGTCTGACACATCGAAAGGAGGAGAATTAAATAGTAATTAGCCGCCAGTTCTTGAAGATGTACATGCAACTTCAGTCTCTCCCCCTACATCAACGATCTCTCCTGGCTTATCATCACCTGAGGTATGTAGTACTATTCCGTTGTCATCCTCCAATGTCCCTGAATCTAGTAAGGTCTTGCCTGCTAGGTCAACCCGTGGTCAACCTCCTAAAAAATATGAGCCTCTCTTGTCAGCTAAAGCCAAGTATCCTATAGTCAACTACGTGTCAACTCATAGATTGTCTAAACCTTATGTAGCCTTTGTGAATCAATTGTCAACTCCTAGTAAAGTGCAAGATGCAATTAAGGAGGAGAAGTGGGCTAAAGCAATAGAGGTTGAGATGGATGCTATCAAGAAGAATGGTACTTGGGATTTTGTGCCATTACCACCTGGAAAGAAGACCGTTGGTTGTAGATGGGTTTATACTATGAAGCATAATGCAGATGGCTCAGTTGATAAATATAAGGCAAGGTTGGTTGCAAAATGATACACTCAAAAATATGGGGTGGATTATGATGAGACGTTCGCACTTGTGGCAAAGACTAATACCATTCGAGTCCTCATGTCTTTGGCAACTAATCTGGATTGGCCCCTGCAACAGTTTATGTGAAGAATGCATTTCTTCATGGAGATTTGAATGAAGAAATTTACATGGATCTTCCTCCAGGATATAATACTTCTACGGGCGAGAAGGTGGTGTGCAGATTGAAAAAATCTCTATACGGATTGAAGCAATCTCCAAGAGCTTCTGTAACAGCCCGACCCAATCCATTGAGATATTGTCCTCTTTGGGCCTACCGGCCCTCACGATTTTGTTCTTGAGGTTTCACCTCAAAACGCGTCTCGATGTAAGGTGCTAGCTCTGCATATATAAGCATAGCAACTTGTCTCCCTCGGGCGATGTGAGATGGGTGCACCTACTAGCTTGCCTGCCTAATTAGGTCATCACAATCCACCCCCTTTAGGGCCCGACGTCCACGTCGGCACACTTCCGGCCAGGGACAGGCTCTGATACCATATGTAACAGCCTGGCCCAGTCCATTGAGATATTGTCCGCTTTGGGCCCAACGACCCTCACGGTTTTGCTCTTGAGGTTTCACCCCAAAACGTGTCTCGATGTAAGGTGCTAGCTCTGCACATATAAGCATAGCAACTTGTTTCCCTCGGGCGATGTAAGACGGATGCACCTACTAGCTTGCCTGCCTAGTTAGGTCATCACAATCCACCCTCTTTTAGGGCCCTACGTCCGCGTCGGCACACTTCTGGCCAGGGGAGACAAGTTGCTATGCTTATATGTGCAGAGCTAGCACCTTACATCGAGACGCGTTTTAGGGTTAAACCTCAAGAACAAAACCGTGAGGGCCAGTGGGCCCAAAGCGGACAATATCTTAATGGACTGGGGCGGGCTGTTACATATGGTATCAGAGCCTGTCCCCGGCCGAAAGTGTGCCAGCGCGGACGTCGGGCCCTAAAGGGGGGTGGATTGTGATGATCTAACTAGGCAGACAAGCTAGTAGGTGCATCCATCCCACATCGCCCAGGGGAGACAAGTTGCTATGCTTATATGTGCAGAGCTAGCACTTTACATCGAGATGTATTTTGGGGTGAAACCTCAAGAACAAAACTGTGAGGGCTGGTGGGCCCAAAAGGGACAATATCTCAATGGACTGGGCCGGGCTGTTACAGCTTGGTTTGGAAGGTTCACGTCTTTCATGAAGAAGATTGGGTATGGGCAGAGTAACTCAGATTATACTTTGTTCTTGAAACACCGACAGGGTAAGCTTATTGCCTTGATCATTTATGTAGATGACATGGTAGTGACAAGTGATGACATTGGTGAAATTAAAAGATTGAAAGATCAGTTGTCTTCTGAATTCGAGATGAAGGACCTTGGGAATTTAAAGTATTTCTTGGGAATTGAGGTAGCCAGAAACAAGGACTGTATCATGCTGAGTCAAAGAAAATATGTTCTGGATTTGCTAGCAGAGACTGGTATGCTTGATCGTACACCAGTTGATACACCGATAGAACAGAACCATCGGATTGCAGAGTATCCTGATCAAGTTCGGACTGACAAATCTCGATATCAAAAGTTAGTTGGATATTAATTTACTTGTCGCATACTAGACCTGATCTTGCTTATGCGGTTAGTGTGGTGAGTCAGTATATGCACAATCCTAGTGAAGATCACATGAATGCTGTGATGAGAATCTTGAGATACTTAAAATTTGCTCCTAGAAAAGGTCTGGTGTTTCGTAAGCATGGACATTTGAGGACTAGTGGTTACACTGATGCGGACTGGGCAGGGAACATCATTGACATGCGTTCTACTTCTGGCTATTTTACATTTGTTGGTGGAAACTTAGTCACTTGGAGAAGAAAGAAACAGAATGTGGTGGCCCGTTCTAATGCAGAAGCTTAGTACAGAGGTATGGCTCAAGGAGTCTGTGAGTTGTTATGATTGAGAAGTTTATTAAAGAGTTTAGGTTTCAAGCAGGAATGGTCAATGCCTCTTCACTGTGACAATACTGTTACGGTTGAAATTGCACATAATCTTGTTCAGCATGATCAGACAAAGCATGTAGAGATTGACATGCACTTCATCAAGGAAAAGCTAGATGCTCGCATAATCTCGTTCCCATTTGTTCCTTCGGAGGAGCAGCTAGCTGACATCTTTACCAAAGCTTCAGGGCATTCAGTGACTCACTTGACAAGTTGGGCATTCAAGATTTGTATGCGCCAACTTGAGGAAGAGTGTTAACGCAAGTCTCAATCCTAGTATATTGGGAAGATGTATATTCTGTAATCAACTAAGATTATGTAAATCTTTCGATGTAATTAGTTTCTTTATAGGGTTAGAACTGTGCTTGTATATATACCCGACTTGAGGTTTGTTTAATATATTAGAAAATTCTCAACCTTTTGTGTTTTGTTTGACTGATTTTTCAAGTGGCAATCTTCTACAAAGAACGGGGTATTGTTTCCCCACATGAATGTATTGATAATACAGCCGGCTCAATGCCCAATACTGTGAGCGAAGCCATAGATGCAGAGAAAGACGTGAAGAGAGAAGAGAGAAGAGAGACGAGGTGGAGGGGTAGTTTTGGAATTGAGATATTGTGAAGTGATAAAAAATTGTTAAAAAAATTCAAAAGGTGTATGGTTTGTAAAAAGAGTTGTGTAAATTTTAGCACCCTTGATTATCTTTGCACAAGAGTAATTTTGTTTTAAAAATCACAAAAATTCATACTAGCCTAAACAGCTCGACTGCTTGACCATAACAGATCATAAAATCCCGAAAAGAAAGTCATACGATGGTATAAGATCAAAACATTGGCATGAAAAAGTTATTGCTAGGTTGAACAATCAAAACTTTGAAATTCTCATTTACCACCAACAGTTACTGGAATCATACAGGAATGAACAAAACGTAGTATATAAATATTCTGTCCAGGGTAATAAACCACAGGGTTACCAAAATAAAATAATTGTGAGGAGTTTTAAATCAAAACCTCTACAAAATTGATCTGATGATACATGTTCTGGTCAAAGAGTTCGAAATTTATGCTCAGCAGTGATGAGTTCAACATATCTATTTCCATCTTTGTTTTCAGGTCCACACTACATTTTAATTGTTCTTCAGATTCTGACTTCTATGCCTTCCTTTAGCAAATGCTCCTTTACAGAACGAATTGGCACCTGCAACAATCATCGTCAGCGTGTTCATATGCAAACAATCATCATCCCTTTGAACACAAAGTCCTGTAAAAACACTCTGCAATATTACCTCCTTGCGATGGAAAATGCCAGCGGCAAGGGCAGCAGATGCATTTGTTTTCGTGAAAACCTCTGAGAAGTGTTCAACAGCACCAGCACCACTACTTGCAATCACGGGAATGGTCACAGCATCAGAGATCAGCTTTACTAAATCTATATCAAATCCCTTCCCTTGACCTGAAAAGCATCAAAGAGTTGATATATATAACCAGCACAGACCAACTTATTTGAATAACGAATGGAGAAAACAACAAAGGATTTCAATGCTTTCCCCCAACACAGCAAAGTTGTCAATTTACAATAATCTTCAAACGTTTTGCATTATCTCAGACTCTGATGATTGATACACTACAGATTACGTGGCACGACAATTAGATTAATTAAATGCATTGACAACTGTCTCTTTGCATTTCTCATATGAGTGCTTTGCATAATGAGTGAAAACAGTAAGCTTTACCATCACAATCAATGCAATTGAGCAGAATTTCTCCAGCTCCAAGCTCCTCAACTGCTTTTGCTAGCTCATAAGCTCCAATTGGTCTGCCTTCCCGCCCACCACTAACCTTAAGAACAAGCATCACATAAGATGTTAAAATACGCTATAAAAACCTTGAAATGTAGACATGCCAAATATCTCAAATATATCCTAGCAAACTTCCTAAACATGGAGAAAGCATGTTTCCCTCATGGGCATGAGCCGAACAAGTTGCACAAAGTAAATTCATGTTATGAGCATACTCTAAATTTCAAAAGTATGTGCTTATTCCAGATGATTTCTTTTAATTATTTTTACCTTCAGGTCCCGAAAGTAAACAATATATATGATATTTTACTTTGAATGGTAAATACAGGTTTAGAAAGCAAAGAATACTTACTGTACACTGATACCAAGCATATTCTTCACCATTTGGACCTGAAATTAATAATACACAAAATTCAAAACTTTCCATGAAAGACAGCCAGCCAGAAAGAAGTTTATACATGCATAAACAAAAAAACGGCCAATGCAACAAAGAGAAGGACAAAATCACAATTGTCTCCTTACCTGGGTTTACTACTCTTATAGTCTTGAACTTAACATCATTTTGATTTTTGACGTACACTCTGTGAGGATCAATGCTAACAACCACAGCCTGTACACATAGTACAATAAACAAAATAAGAATTCAATAGTTTCCAGTAAAAACAGAGGCATTTTGGCAGATTGACATCTACAACCATCCGAGCAGAAAGATATCACAGGCAACAGGACCTCTGCTCATGAGATTTAAAAAAAAAAAACACACAATAAAGTTGGAATTTTTAAAGCTACAGTTATTATATTCTAGTTTCCAAGTCATGTGCTAGAACTGAAATGAATGCTCAAACTAGTACAGGAACCAGAAGCCAAGGTAATGACTAGAAATGAATAGAAATTGCACAAACATGACTTATAATTAATTGGAACCACAAAATGTTATCAAAGGACGTGGAACTGTGCAGATCATCTCAACAGTATATAAATGAATTGAATCATTAACGGAACGCATACATTTAAAACTAGACAGAGATATTACCTGATTTCCGTAAACTCTAGATATCTGCTCTAAGCTACTTTTTCCACTTTTCACCTAAGAAAACAGTTGAGAACTATCAGGGAGGCATCCAACAGATTTGGGCATACATGCATATCCAAATATAAGATGAAAATTACATACGCCAGTTCTTAGATATTCTTCTGCAGCATAAACTGCATCACTTCCAATGGAGATCTTATCAGCCCCACATCTAAAATATTCTGAAGCAACTTCCAAGCTAGAATAGTGCCTGTAAAAGAAGTACTAACTTATAAAATCCATGTCCATACCACACTACATTTCACTGGTCATGTATATTTTGAGTCAAAGATAGAATTATATCTCTGGATAACAAAACGGAAGATGATTGCAAACATGTAAACCAAAACAGGTCAAACAAATTAGAGCACCCATGAGAATACCTGCCAGTTGCATCGGTAAAATCTCTAATGCCACCACCAACTGTCAATGGCACAAAAACATTTTCTGATGCATATCTCAATACCTACAAAGCATGGCAAGTAAACAATAAGTATGAACATACTTGATGTGTAATATCAGAACATCAAAATTACAATATTCTCTCCAGAGAAAAATGAAAAATTTCCGTTAAGTATTTGCGAATACAAACCTTAAGCATAGGCAAGTCACCCAAAGGGAAGTCCCGAAAACCGGTAATATTCAGAAAGCTGACCTGAAATTCACAACCAAGACGTCAATAACAGTACAATAGCTATTTTAACATATATTATCATCACTTATTTGGTGTAGGACTACAACAGCTATTTTGATGACAAATAGCAGTGAAATATGTCTCAGCTCAGGGAGGCATGGTATACCTCATCAGCTCCATCTGTGTAATACTGTCCAGCAAGCTCCACAGGCTTGCCAAGTTCTCTCACCTGTCAAAGATTCTGTTAGCAAATATAGAGCTACTTTCATGGCATAATGAATAATTTGAACCATATCCAGACTGTAAACAGATGACCAATAGGGGCTTCATATAACCAGAACAACAACATTGCAAAAGTAAACATTTTTCTTTTCAAGTGACATCATTAATCCATCAACTCATTAAGCTTTCTGTTTATGACTCTTAGGGCCCTTTAGGTCTTTTGCACAAGAGGGAGAAAGATATCAAAGTAGATGTGTTTGAAGAAAATAAAGAATGAACAGTAAGCTCCTTCAGTGGGGTTATAGGACTAGTTTATGATATCAAACTTGTATGTTCTTTTTTGAACTGTGACAGTTTGTGCCCACAGATCAGGTTCAAAGAACCATCCAAATGATAAAAGAATGCAGTCAATAGAACCAGTTTATGATATCAAACTATATTATTTTTTAATTGTGAAAGATGGCGCAGACAAATCAGGTTCAGAGAACCACCCAAATGATACAAGAATGCAGTAAAGAGTACTTGGAATACCTCATTCTCCTTTGTATGCTCTCTTACATCGTACTGGTCTCCTTTGGTTACAACTAGATCTCCTTTGTCATTCGTCCTCACATCCAGACAAGCAATAACCTAGCATAAGTAACAGAATTCAGGGCGAACCTTCACAGTATGTAAAAACATTGAGGTAAAGAATTATCAGAGCTATGATAAAACTTGGACCTACCCTCTTTGCAAGTTTGGAACCCTTCCCTTCAGTGGGCTTCTGTCTTCACAAGAACTTTCATATTGTTAGATGGTTGATTGAATTGTCAATGTATAATAAGTTTCAGAGGTAGAGGTTACCTTCTCCAAGGGTGAGTTTGGATAGAGAAATCTTCTCAATATGGAAAGGCCAACATCTACAAAACCATTTTCACAAAGTGATGTTAATAATTCTATGTTTTAACAAAAAAAAAATATCAAAGACCTTTACATCTGATTGTGCGAAGAATTTAAGAGCTAACTAAATCAGATCTCACGATTTAAACCTCAGTCTTTTATCTTGATCCTTAAACGGAGAAAAGTAAACAAAACTTATAAAAAAAAAGATTTTAACTCATGTTCAAAAATTCAAGAGTTCAGATTTATTCTTTCATTATTTAGAGAGTTGATTGCGTTTTAAATTTGTTCTTTAATTTCTTCTTCGATATACATAATCAGAATTCCAGAAGGAACTTGAAGGTCAAAAAGTCCTATTAATATTATATGATCCCAAGCAACAAAAGAAACAAGACATGGAAGATTACTCTAATTCTGGAACATTTTGAACAATCATTAACAAACAAAAGAGAGCAAATAATATCTTGCCTCCGCTCTTTTCAGGGTGGAATTGAACTGCATGCACATTTCCCCTCCTAACAGATGCAATGAAATTGTCACCATAGTTGCAGGTAGATGAAACCCATTCTTTGTTTTCATCCGACTGAAAATTTATATAGAAGCATGTCAGCCCCAATAAATCAAATTATGTATAGTATAAATTTTGCAGCAGAAGCATTACTTAGAACTCTTCACTTTGTAGCAAAAAAATATAATAAAAAACTTGACCACGACATACTGGCATCGCTCTGTAAGAATGAACGAAATAGACGTGATGGGCTCCAACATCATCCAAAATTAATGAGTCTTTTTTAGTCTGCAAAGCATTCCACCCGATATGTGGCACTCTGACACCATTTGATGAGTCAAAACGCCCAACCACTCCAGCTATCAAGCCAAGACCACTCACTGAGATATTAGGCATTTTGTTAGTCCAACTTTAAATAAAGTCAAAAACATAAACAATATAACACCTTTGCGTATAGATAACTCAGAATTATAAGTATAATCATCAAAGAGTCGAAGAGGGATCTGTACCCTTGTAATATAAGAGTCATAACACCTAATAATAATTACTTATCATCAAAGAACTTTTGTTATCTCCATGAAACATCTTTCACCTTCAATCATAAATAATATAAGTACTTGAGAAGGTCATTCCCCCGGCCATTATGCCAATTTGACAGAGAAGCAATTCTACTGTGGCGATCCTTAAAAAGTAGTGTTTAAAATAATTATATCTGGTGTTCTTACTTTCATAACTATTTTACCCTTATTGTCAAATCCAAATCATTTCTTCTAAGATCCTTAAAGAATCCATGCATATGATAGTTTTTAAAAATTGAAACAGAATTACTGAAAAGTTGAGGCATCTAGCACTGACCTTGTCCCTTTTCCTCACTGGATTCAAAAAGGAGCTGAAGTCCAAGACAAATGCCTAGAAACGGCCGATCATTCTCAATATATTCACAGAGAGCTTCAGCCAGCCTGATAAACATTAAAGGGCTGAGAACATTTTACACAATAGAAAAATAAAAAATGATAAAGGCTTCTTTTCTTGTATCATTGTAATTAATTAAATCCCATAATTAACCGAAGAAAATGAGATGCTTATAACCATTTGATTTCCTAAAACAACCAATACTGTCATAGTGCTTAATTGCCACATTCAAAAATTTTCATTTCTTATTAGCAATCGATTTCAAAGAACTAAAACAATTGATTGATCGGCATAGAATCAGCATAAATAAGTGAGCCAAAATAGAGAAAGGAAACACGTACCCATTCTTGCTCAGCACATCCATAGCGGCAGCAAAAGCCCCCACACCAGGAAAGATCAGGCGGTTGGCATTCAGAATATCTTTCGGAGTTTGAACCTACATTTTGATTTTTCATTTAAATTGAATAGGCGAAATCATCAATTACACAGGAGCTCTATATTCTTCGCTAAAAATTAAGAATTCAAACACAAAATGATCCAAAAATTGAGAAACTTAATCGGCACACATTCAGTAATGAACAGATGAGAATGTAAATGTAAGGAATTCAAAGTAAAATAAACAAAATCAAAGAAAAACTTACATCCCTGACTTCGAAGCCGAGGCGGCGGATGGCATTCCTGACACTACGAACATTTCCGGCGCCGTAATCAAGCAAAGTCACCACTGAAACCGATTCAATCATCAGAAAATAAAAAAGGAAGATGAAAATTGCAAGCATAGACAGTGATATAGAGAGATGACCTGAATCGCTAGCAGCGGAGGCGCGGACGGCGAAGCTTCTGGAAGGTCTGCGGCAATTGAGAGAATGCTTGCGGAGAAAGAGAAGAGAGGAGGAAGAGGAGGCTGACCGCAACGGCGGCGTCTTGGTAGGAGAAACCAACGGCGGCGCCTCCATCATTCTTATTGCAACTAACAAACTCAGAGAGACTGTGACTCAAATATTTTCCGAGAGAGGCTGCTTCTCGGGTTAACGGGTTCAAGCGGGTAAGCACCGCCCCGGCCCGTTAACTTCTAAGAACCGAACACCGTTGGATTTGAAGGAGCGTCAGATTTCAATTAGGGTGTTTTGTGTATAATGAAGTAATAAAGTCCTCTCAGTCTCTCATTCTCTGGGGAACTTAGAACGACCCAAAGTCACAAATTGGTCTCCAGCGACCCAATTTCTGGTAAGCAGTTTAAGCTTTGTCTCTCTGAGCGATTGACCCAATTTCTTATTCCTAATTTCTAATTCATTCGCTTCAGTTTTAGACTTTTAGTTTCTGATTTTCCCTATATTCAGACTTTGATGTTGGATTGTTGGATTCTTATATATATATATATATATATATATATATATATTCTGTTTGATGAGACTTTGATGTTGGTTACCGGAAATTACAGTTGGTTAATAGTTACTGCATTGAGACCTTGATGTTTTATCTGATGAGACTTTGATTTTGGTACCTGGTAGGCAGTAACTTGGCACCTATATGCAGCTGAGATGCACTTTTCAAATTTTTACTGGAACTAGATTTTGAAGCTCATTTTTTGCAAGTTTGTTACGGCAGTAACTTTGCAGCGTTGTAGCTTCACCCTACAGACTGTTTAACTTTGCAGCTTTCTCATTTGAATTGTCATGACAGTACTGCATGAGTTGCTTATTTTAAAGATTTCTCATTTTATCTCTTTCAGGGTTTAAGTTTAGTTCTAATTTCACCGAAGCAGATTTTGAAGGGCATGGCAAGGCAGAGGCCGAATATATTGGTAACCGGCACACCGGGTACAGGGAAGACAACAATGTCGTCTGTCTTAGCAGAAGAGACACAGCTTCGCCACATCAACATAGGGGACTTGGTCAAGGAAAAGAGCCTCCATGATGGCTGGGACGACGAGCTTCACTGTTATGTCATCAATGAAGACCTCGTGTGTGATGAGCTTGAAGATATGATGGAACAAGGAGGGAACATAGTGGACTACCATGGCTGCGATTTTTTCCCGGAGAGATGGTTTGATCTTGTGGTTGTGCTTCAGACTGACAACACTGTCTTGTATGACCGTTTGGCTCAGAGGTGATTGTTATTCTCTGTTTACGATTTTTGACTTACTTGAGAGTTTTGAAAGTTGGAGTAATGTGTTTTTTGTTTGTTTTTGTTTTTGTTTTTTTTGGGGTTTTTGGATGTAACAGAGGGTACTCCGGCTCGAAGCTTTCGAACAATGTTGAATGTGAAATATTTCAAACTCTGCTGGAGGAGGCGAAAGAGAGCTACCCGGAAGATATTGTACGACCTCTGAAGAGTGATAGCATTGAAGACATTTCTGCAAACCTCGCTTCTTTGACTGATTGGGTGAGGAGGTGGCAACCATCGACTTAGTCTGCACGGTGTAGTTCTGCTTGAAGCAGGCTTTTGGTTGGTAGTTTCATTTTGTTAAACATTGAAGAGGTTTCTTGAACTAATATTATAAACATTTATATGATGCGAGTATTTTGTGAAATCAAATTTCTAATGAAGGTTATTCGCATAACACTGAATTACTGAATTGGATACAAGATTTTGTTTGGGCTAATAGTTAAGGTATTGTCTTGTGCTTGTTGCAGTATTGAGGTATGTGGTTCCTACTAGAATTCCTATTCCATCTGTTGTAAAATGTTCATAGGTGTGACTAGTTCAAGCCAATTATAAAGTATATGAATCTGACAATCATTTCTTAGTAGTCATAAACTGATAATGGATAAGACTGAATTATTTTCTTGGATTGTACAAGGATTTGTTTGTATTAGTGCTTGTTGTATTTATGTTTATACTTCTAATTATTCCGTATCTTTTAGAATTTCATATGTATGATGTTCAATTCAGTTATCACAATACTAACTTGACTGAGACTAACTAGAATTGTGTACTCTGCCTACACCTACACAGTAGGAAAGTAATACGAGTCTTTCTACAGGTCACTGGACTGAGACTAACTAGAATTGCACTGACTTGTAATATCATAAAATTTCCATATTTTCCTTTCATTCATATAGATGCTTATCATTGAAATGTAACGTACTCTGAAAGAACTCTTGAACAGTACGACTATCCCTTTAACTTTGACCTGCACCTTAAACAGGACACTGCAGCTAATGATGCACTGCTGCCGTGTAAGGGTTAACAAGATTTCAATGTTCCTTTTTTGTTTTTTGTTTTTGCTTTTTTTCTCTTGGTGAATGTTTCCCAGTCATATGTAAACTTTCTGGTAATTTCTCATTCCTTCTAAAACTATCTTTAAATGTAGTTAATTGGTTTATATCTGTTTTCTTGTAGGTTTTAGCCATATGTTTATGATATTGTATCCAAGATTGCATCTGCTTTATTTGTTGAAAAAGAAGTATTGCAGTCTATAATTTGAAAAGGAAATATCATTTTGATAAACAGGTTACGATGCAATACCCTGGTAGAAATGGTTTATTCTACACTGATCTATGTCGAAAGTGAAGCTTACCTGACCGGTGGGCACCGCTAGTTCCCGCGAAATTAACCTCCAAAATCATCATCCAAATTTAACGGCTACATTGCCAGTTACATGAACACTTGCTTGATAGACTTTTCTCATTCATTTTCCAGTTTTCGGCAGAATGACATTCCCTCCTTCCAATGGCCATAACTTTCTTTACAAAATAGTTATCAATGATCCGAGAAAAGTTCTAGAAACTAGACTCTTCTAGCTTTCCGTTGATATAAGGCAAGGTTCGTGGATCGCTCTGAGCTTCTCGCAATTTGTCGTCGAATTTGACTGAAAATCTGGGTAGAATTCTGTATTTCTTAAGGTTTCATCTTTAATGCGCATCTCTTTGCAGCATGTAGCATCTTTTTCCTCACATTCCTTGCTGAAGAACTTGAGAAGGTCAGCCCTCGCTAGCACATCAAGGTCCACTGTGGTCTCATCAAGCAAAAACACCAAAATTCATTCACAGACATTTCATCAAGCACCTGGTGTGCATAACCATATTCAATGTGGTTCTTCTCGTAAAACCAATTCATAAGCATCGCAGATCAGTGTCTATTCATGAAACTTTGAACTGAAATCTATCAAATTTGAAGTGTGCCACAATCTCGCAACAAATGTGATATTCCTATACGATTCAAACTTTCACATTTCAAAGCAATCAAAGAGAGCCAAACCTTGAGGCTCATTGTACTCCTGACCCTCCACCCGCATCGGAAGCAACACGTCCTTCAGCACATCGACATCGGCCTTTGATTTCTTGTTGCCGGCGGTGGTATATATGGCATAGTCAACGGGAACCAGCCCTAGTCGGCGTAGTTGGCAAGGTCGGGGAGTAGCGTTGAAGTGATGCAGGGTTCGTCGCTGGTGGATTTGAGAGAGAGAGAGAGAGAGAGAAGGAGGTGGTGATCTGAAATGGATTTAGGATTTGGAAGAGAGATGGAAGAAAATAGATTTGCCTTGAGAGAGATAAGGATTCAACGGTTTTCGTCAGTAGCATAGATCGTAATTTTTTTTCTTTTTATGGGCAACGTTTTAAGAGATTTAAATAGGTGTACTGTTTTATCCATCAATAAACATTTATTAACAGTTTTATTATTTGTTACTTCTAAAAATACTTTTTTTATCATTGACCATATATTAAATCCTATATAAATATATATACATAAATTGGTTCATACAAATTTTTCAGTAACACAGAGTACAAAAATGTTTTAAGGGCCCTCTTAATCGCATTTTTAAAAAATGAAGAAAAATTACAGCAATTTATTTATTTATTTATTTTTTAGCCAAACTTGCAAAAATGTATCGCAAAGCTACATTACAACATCTGCCCCAAAAAAATAAGCCTCGACGGAACTCTTCCACCGCATCATTCTCAAGAGAGAGAGAGAGAAGCGAAGAAGAGCAAAACCCTCCAGATTTCCTCCTCATCGGTATGTCCTGTGTTTGGGGTTTCAACTGGATATGGGGATCTTTAAGGGCTTCAGGTTCTCATTTGGGGTTTTCTGATTCTCAGAGTGATAATGCATGTTTTTCTGCTTCTCAATTCGTCTTTGTAAATGTTTGTTCTTGCTTTTATACATGATCTTTCTTCTCTTCTCCATTCCTTCTCATGAATTGCAAACCTTTTTGTTTAACTTTTAGCTAATGTTTTGTGCTTTCAGTCGCACTTGCAAAAAATCAGTCTACAGATTATTCCTGCGAACTGTCCAAGCATTTCCCTTAGCTCTTAAAACTATGTAATCATTGTTGTGTAAAATGAGTCGAGATGTATGACACACATTTCTCTTAGATTGCATTTCCATTTCTATATACTTAGACACAGCTATATCCTTTCATTCTTCACTTCACTTCCATATTGACATGATTATTTCTGTCTTCAGTGACATCCTCAACTGTGATTCCCCGCCGCAAATATGTATAGTTCAGCTTATTATTGTATAATGTATTATTCCAAAGTTGGATCAAATCTAGAAAATGAGTTGTGCATCTTGGTCTTCTTGCTAGTTTTGTTAATCTCTGTGTTTGCTTTATTGGACGTCTGAAAACGAGCAGTGTAATATTAATGTACCCTAAGTTGACATAAATTATTTGTATTTTATTTCATTCAGATTTCGGAGTGTAGAAACAATATAATCAAAATGGTGGGGAAGGAAAAGCTGGGCAAAGATCTGGAGAACGGTTCTGATGCCAAAGAGGAACCTACTGGGCCCAAGCCACCTCAAACAGAAACCGATGCCGGCAGGAATCCAGGTGATGACCAAATTATGAGGGACACGTTTGAGGATCACATGGCTATTGATGAGCTGAAGGTTGGTGATGTCAAAGATAATGACCCAATGCTTACTGAGGTGAGTGTAGGAAGAAAGGCCAATGGCAGTAGTGCCAGAGTCGCAAACAAACTCAAAACTGTTGATAAGCTTGTGGGGGAGTCGAAGAGTTGGTTGTCTGATTCCGAGGTACCTTACTTCCAGACACAATGTTTTTTATATATGAATGAAATGAATACTGTTTCTCACGGACTAAATTTCTCGATTTGATTTCTTCCTTTTCATTCACTTTTTTCTTATAAATCTTTACTGTTTCAATTCAGGGTGAAGATTCGGAGGATGGGACACCATTGCAGCAGGCAGCGTTTATGAGGGAGCTCGAGAGTTTCCATAAGGAGAGGTCCTTGGAATTTAAGGCCCTGAAGTTTTATGGAGAACCACTTAATTGCCTCAAGTAAGTTTATATTGATAAGAATTATATTACTGTTGGAACTACGTGTCTGAAATTAGGAGTGGACTGAATTTCTGCCCTTCCTCTTTGGCGACATAGGTTATGGAGAGCTGTTATTAAAGCTGGTGGTTACGATGTGGTATGTATTCATCTAACTAATTTGGGAAGAATTGAACTTGGTACTTGGTAAAATCAATCTTCCTCCTGTTCTTGGCCGTAGTGAACATATTTACGCCATTGCAGCTTGCACCAAGTATCATATCTAAATAAAGATAAAAAAGAAGCTTGCTATTGAAGTAGAACCAACTGACATTTTGTTGTTCACTGTATTATTAATAGAATTGTCCACCAAACTATGAATAACTTTTCAAAAATATGTTAGGCAATTAAAATAGTTGTCTTATGACATAATGCATTTAGTTGATGGCAATGTTGAAAGGTACATGCTAATGAATCCATTATTTTTGCTCTTGATCTAATTAGTTAAGGCTATATTGGTGACAGTAGGAATGTAATAAGTCATTCATTGTAAATTAAATGTTGTCTAAATGTATATACGAGGGAAACTTTTTTCAACTGTATTCAGTGTTTTTGGTAGCTTTGAACAAATCAGAATACTATTTCAATACTTTTAACTTCCAGACTTCCAGTCATGTTGATGAAAGAAGCATAGGAACTAGGAAGAAAGAGTGAACAATGATTGTCCATGTGTTACATTATGGTGCCTTTTCTGTATTTCTATCTGGTGTCTGTAGGTTTTGACTCGAAATTTTTACTCAAACTTCAAATGCTTCACGTTGACAGCGAAAGAAACAGAAGAACAAACTTTTGATGTGATTTTGGGAAAAGTAGAAGGCCATTAACGTTCCAACTGGTATTGGTTAATTTTGTAGTGTTGGCTTACAGCTTCACTAACCAACAAGCTGGGCTTTACATTAGAGGATATTAATTACATCTTCACAAGCACTTTCTTCAACCAAAATAATTTGAGACAACAAATATGTTTTAAGCGGTTTCCTTCTTTCTTTTTATTATTTTTAATTTTTTTATAAATAAAGCCAGTATTTAGTCTCTTAAATTGAAGGAAGCTTCCTTCAATGTGTTTGATCCTAGATATTGATCCTGGATAGTAATGGGGTGTTCGTTGAAGTAGGTTTTGTTGTGGTGAAGTTCTTGTTATAGGTGGTTTGGTGGGTTTCAATTTATTCTCTAGTTCTTGAGGGATATTCTCTCAAAGTTGTTGCTACCGCTTGTCTTGGTTGTCTTTCGTGCATGGATTTTTGATGGAGGTGGTTGGCAGTTTCCTAATTCTTTTCAAGAAAAAACTGGGTTCAGGCTATTACATTCATGTGTGTGCTGAAGTGCTAAAAAATATTCAAAGTATTTGACAGTTCAAATTCACCAAACAAATGCGACAAAATTCATTTTATTTTGGCTTTTAGTCTGTTTAATATGTATTGCTGTGATCTGGTCACCTAAGGATGGAAAAAAACTCAGCCAATCACCATTAATCTCTCCCCTCCCTATAGGGAGGAAGCCAGGTGAGAGGTGGGTGTTGTTGGGTTTTGTTGCTTCCTTTAATTTGTTTGGGTTTCATGATTCTAGTCTTTAGCCTTCTTGTAACTTTTTAGAGTAGTCAATTTGTAGTCTGTTCTTGGTTAAAAATTGTCGATGTTCACCCACTCCATCAATTCCAATGGTCGAAATTCTCTATTGTGTCTTAATATCCCCCTTTTATTTTGGCCAGCTTGCCTCTCAAGAGCAGAGTCTTGGATACTAGACTCCATTGAATCTAAAACATATTGAATTTGATTTATAACTTTGCCTTATAAACTAGTTGGTCATACTCTACATTACCTTATTCCACATTAGTAGCCTTTTACCCATGCACGGACTCACAAAAGTGGCTCATTTTGGTTAACCAGTTCTCTGTCTCTCTCTCTCTCTCTCTATATATATATATATATATATATATTTTAACAAGAGAAGAATCAGTTCATGTAGGAATTTGGAAGGTTAACTGCATTCAATCCTATACTTCCCACTACCCACCTCTCTCTTCCACAATTATCTCTCTATTTTTTTTTTTACTTAATTTTTCTTCTTACTATAATAACCCCTTCATTTATTTGTTTCAACTATAATTATGGAAGTTCACAATTTGGTGAAGCTTATTGTTGTAGAGATAGAAACTCAAGCTTAAATTGAAAAATGCTTAGGCCTATATGAAACTGAGAACTGAGCTCCTAACTCTTTGTTTCACACTAAAACCTTGTTATGTACCACGTACATATGTCCTGTTTAATTGGCCTTCTTTACAAAGTTGTGCCTAGGCTTGATTACTTGACTAACCTTGGCCTTGATGTTGTGTGAAAATGTTCTGAATTCTGTGATTCCTTCTCTTAATTCCTCATGCAGGTATAAGGAACTTGTCCTTTGGCCATGAATGATATATTGATATACTACCAGGAATATATATATATATATATACAGGCCGGATCAGGAGCGGACATCCGCACGGCCCTTAAAGTGTGGACGTCCCTCCGTTCTCCACCTTTCGGCGCGTCTCCACCCGAGCGGACACTAGAGGCGTCCCCGACCACTTTCCCTTTCTAGCGAGATCGATTTGAAGGTCTGGGCAGCAACCTCCACCTAAAACTTCAAACAAGATCGATCTCGCCGGAAGATTGGAATTTGGCGGACTCGCCGGGAAGGGAAAGTGGTCGGGGACGCCTCTGGTGTCCGCTCGGGTGGAGGTGTGTCATCGTCGGCGCCGGACGGTGGAGAACAGAGGGACGTCCACACTTTAAGGACTATGCGGACGTCTGCTTCTGAACGGCTCCATATATATATATTGCTTTTTTCATTCCTTTGATAATGTGATATTCGAGCAGATTTATTATGAATAATAATTCTGAACTGGATATCTATGGGTGAATGTAGGTGACAACATCAAAGTTATGGCGGCAAGTAGGAGAGTCCTTTCATCCCCCCAAGTAAGGAACTCATTGTGACGGTTGCTTATAGCAGTTGTCCAGAACCTGCTTTCCTCAATAATATATATATATATATATATATATATATGTTTTTTTTGAATTTTCATTATTCTCTACCAATGATTCAGAACAGAAAGGAAGTTGCAAACAACTAACACCTTGTTCCTGTCACTCACCTGTTTCTCTTTCGTTCCTTCAGGACGTGCACAACTGTATCTTGGACATTCCGCATATTTTATGAGAAGGTAAAAATTGTCTAGGAATGAGATGATCTTGTTGGTTTGCTTTGATGATTACTGTCACCACACATGTGCTTCTATTTCTCTTTGATGAAAAACAAACTTACAAAATAAAGTGAGAAGTTAACAACATAGGGGACCAGGGTTCTGCTCAAATCTATCGTAAACCGAAAGAACCTTTTCTAAACAGAAAAATCATCAGACTAATACATTGAAATGGAGAAGAGCCATCTTTGTAGTCTGAAGAAATCAATGCACAAAGCTGTGTTAAGCTGAGCCAAAGGAACACAGCTTTCCAGTTTGAAAAAATATAGCTTGGAAAGACCAACCTTTGTATCCTGAAGAAACCAATGCAAAAATCAGAGCCAAAATATAGAACTCTATGCCGCAAGTGTTGTACCTCCTCACTCTAGATCCCTCAACGATTCTCCGATTTGGTTCATCGGCACCCCAAAAATTTTCCAACAGCATGTCTTTCCATCTTCATTCCCCTCTTCTTTTCCAAAGTAGAATAAGGCATTACAAGAAACCGGAACATCCATCTACTTTAGACCCCATAAACAATAATTGTCATTGCAATGAGGCAATGAAACAGTACATGATCTCAACTTTCACTACCCTAAATCTTAAACTTTCACCAGCCTTTTGCTTCTATTTTTCTTCAGGAATGGGAATGCTAACTCCAAAGTGGTTAAGTTGCACAGTAGTTGCTTAATTAGGCTTTTCATGTCAACGATGTTAAAACTTAGAGAAAAACTGGATTCGTCCTTCATATGATTCTTGTATTTTGTCCCATAGGCAACGTGACGTGAGCCCACTGAAACTGAGTTGCAAGCATCTTTTCTTATCAGACCCTCTTTTCTAGCTATGTAGTTGTATCGTGTTTCAGTTGTATCACTAAATTTTCTATTATTTTGCTGCACCTTCTATTCTCTATTGACATCAACTTGTGCAGGCACTTTTGGAATATGAAAAGCATAAGAGGAAAACTGGGGAAATTCAGACAGCCATTGCATCACTCACTCAGTGTACAACTCCTGTGAAGGAGGTTAAATCTCTTTATTCATAGTTTAGTTCTTCAATGTGTAGGTTCTTGCTTATTTTACCAACACAGATTTTTTTCATTGTTGCTCTTATGAGTAGTCAGAATATGGCTGTACTTGCAGAGCTATATACATGAGACCTCTCCTTCCCCTCTCTCTCTAATCAATTGTTTATGTTCAGGCAAGTAGTCATCAAGCACCTGGATCAGGTAGGGCACGGAGAGATGCTGCAGCGCGTGCTATGCAGGGTTGGCATGCGCAGCGTCTTGTTGGATATGGTGAGATTGCTGAGCCAATTGTTAAGGTCTGTTGAAACTGTTCCTTACTATTCTGACTACTTATTTTGAGATTTGTATGTCTGAAAAATTTGTACATCATTCAGTCCAGTTGAACGTTTCCTTTTCATTTACTTGGATAGGACAAGAACTTGAGTACTACCCCAAAGCGTGAAAAGAATCTTAAAAGCATTGGTATGTTCCCCTGTAATTAAAGATTGCCGTTTATGTTTAACGTTGAGATGCATTTACTCTCTCTGTATTCTCTTGCCAGGTTCTATTAAACACAAAACACCAACTTTCTTGGATCATGCTGAGAAAACTGCATTCGTTGATGCAGATAAGCAGTTAAGATTGTCACTTGCCACTTCTATATCCCAGATAATATTTATTTTTTCTACTAGTGTCAGTTCATTAATATTGCTTTAACTCATCACACACTGCTACAAAGGTAATTTTGTCAGCGGGGTTCAGTTCTTTTGGAGGTCTTGTTATTCTGGAATTTGGAATAATTGTCGAGAAAAAGTCATGCATAGATTTGAATGTAAATCTCCATTTGCCAAAAACAGCACATAACCTTGGTAAGAAATAAAGATTTTTTTTTTCTTTTTCCCATTGGCATTGACTATCCTTTGTCTTGAGTGCTGATTAGATGACAAAATAATATTAGTTCACCTTTCAGAAGGTTGTAATATCACAATATGTAACACTTCCTGATTGCCTCAAACATCATCATCTACTAATAAGGTTAAGGTTTGTTCCAAAATAAAAAATCAAACAACAAGTCTGTATACACATTGAGAATTCATTTTCTTTCTCTATGATTTTCTGATCAAGGCAAGGCTACATTGTTTGCATCACGTAGGGTAGTCACAAATATTGTGGATCTTGGACCTCCAGCTGATTGGGTGAAGATCAGTGTGCGAGAAACTGTAAGTGCATTTTATTCCCTGTTCCAGCTTTCAATTCCCTCTACAGTAAATTGTATTGGTCCTTATTACTTTCACTGTCTATATGCTCAGAAAGATTGCTTTGAGGTATATGCTTTGGTACCAGGTCTTCTGCGTGAGGAGGTGAGTCCTTGTGAAACCATCTTCGTTTTACCTTTATACTCACCTCTCCTTTGTGTTGATTTATACAGGAATTATATGTCAATTTCTCCCCTGAACTTGGTGTGCCAATTTATCCTTGCACAGTTGCAGTGGTTAATTTGCACCCAAAAGTATACTGATATAGCCACTTTACCTCATATCATAAGTTACTTTTCTCTACTTTCTGTCAAAATGTTGCACAGCCCCACAAATGACTCATTTTTTGAGTGCAAATTGGTCAGCCTACGCCTAACATAACTATTTAGCTAAATCAAAGAGATAGATCATCTCTATTCCTGCTCCGAATGGAAAAGACCTAATGGATTAATTCCTTATCATTGGAGATGCTAATGGAAATCAGATAGAGCTGGTTTTAGTTTAGCTAAATGTACTTTAGGGGTTAGCCAACAAATCTGCCTTCACAAAGTTAGTCATGTGACTCACACATAATCAACTTTAAATTTGATAATATATAGTTGCAGATATTAAATAATTGGAGTCATGTGGAGCTTGTATCTGAGGCTGCATCTACTTAGTATGCTTATATCTGTGTATTTGAAAATGTCTGTTCAACACATATTGTTGTGATATCGGCCAATTATGTATGTCAAGGAACCCCAAAAGAACACAGCAAACCAAGAGAAACAACCACATAGATAAGACACAAAGAACACAGATTTAAGGTGGTTCAGTAAAACTTTTGCCTACATCCACCGGTAGAAAACACTTCCACTATATTAATAATGGGTATACCAGAAAGAATATGAAAACAAGGACTCTCTCACTTCTCTTCCTATCTCTCTTTGTCTCTGCCCTCTCTCACCCTCTAACCGAGAATGAAACACACTTTGCTCTTTGTCTCTACGATACAAAACCTAGAACTGAACCTCTCCTTATATAGCCATAAGGATATCAGATCTCTTCACCAAACAGGAAATCCTATTCCTATTAGTGGTAGGCAATAACGCCTCCTTCCTTCTCTGTAATCAACAAGATTATAGGTACACCGTCATCAATAAGGATTTACTTTCCTTATTGGAACACCATACTCTAAGACGAAACATCTTAGGAAAAACACATGGGCTGGAAACCCAACAATCTCCCCCTCCAGACCATGAGGGAGGAACACCGGCGCGACTCCATTACCGGGTGTCCGCCCAAGCTGACTTGATGCATAATTACATGGTTGGAGCGTGCAACTCCCCCTGATCAAGCTCCCCCTGATCGAACAACTCATCACTATGTCCCCAGTGGTGGAACAACTCTCGACCATCTTCTTCCTGGTCAGAACAACCATTGGAAAAGAAAATTTGGGACATCTTTGCCAGAACGCCTTTCTTCCTTATATGGCCATCACTCTAGTGTCATACACCCGAAGAAGTATCACCCATTGCACTCAAGTCATCTTTGTACACCAAGCTATGTGTCTTGTACAAGGAACAACACAGACTTCCTCTAGCAACCTCCAACGACCCATTAATAAGCTTCCACTTTCCATCACCAATATACTGGTGAAAACCTTGTCTGTTAAGAGCACTTGCGGATAGCATGTTGACACGCAAATCAGAAACTTGCCTCACATCCCTCAATGTCATATGGTAACCAAGATCAGTCTCAATGCAAATGTCTCCCATTCCCGAAATCTTGGACCAGCCTCTATTACCCATCTTCAATATCCCAAAGTCGCTTGCTTCGTATGTAGTAAAGAGCTCCAAGTTGCAAGTAACATGACAACTTGCACCGGTATCCACGAACCAATCATGAACAGTGAGAAGCTCCCCCGAGACAGTAGCAGTAAAGCCGTTATTTTCATCATCTTGGTAGTTGCCCTTCTTTTTGTCTTGTTTCCACTTTCGACACATCCGCTTTATGTGGCCATTCTCGTCACATTAGTGACATGTGCCACTAAACCTTAGACCTGAATTCTTGTCTCTACCCTTTACAACAAGGGCTCTTCCGTGCCCATCGTCTATGCCAACAGCTTTTCTCCTTGTTTCTTCGTTAAGCATGTTGTTCTGAACAGTATCCATAGACAATACACCATCAGACGCAAAATTAGTCAAGGTCACCACGAAAGTCTCCCAACTGTCCGGCAAAGTCCCTAGCAAGAAAAATGCTAGTATCTCATCGCCAATCTTCATTCCCATTGTCGCCAACTGATTGGTCACATTCTGGAAATCATTCAAGTGTACAGCAACACTTTTATCCTCATTGAACTTCATGTTGATCATATCTTTGAAAAGGAAAGCTTTCTTCGTAGCGGTCTTCTTCTCAAAGAGGGATTCCAATTTCTTCCAGAGTTCTTCCGCATCAGTTTCTTCTGACACATGGTGAAAGACGGAATCATCTACCCATTGTCTTATCGTGCCAACAGTTTTCTGATGCAACTTTCGCCACTTGTCATCCGCTATATCTGCAGGCTTGCCAGCCACACCTTCAATAGGCTCATGCATATCCTTACAATAAAGGATATCCTCCATTCTTGGCTTCCACGTCACCCAATTCGTGTGGGTGAGTTTGATCATTGTGCCTTTGTCTTCACTCATCTTGACAACACCAAACCTGCCGAATCAAACCTTGGATCTACAGACTAACCCCGCTCTTGATACCACTGTTGTGATATCAGCCAATTATGTATGTCAAGGAACCCCAAAAGAACACAGCAAACCAAGAGAAACAACCAAAGAGATAAGACACAAAGAACACAGATTTAAGGTGGTTCAGCAAAACTTTTGCCTACATCCACCGGTAGAAAACACTTCCACTATATTAATAATGGGTATACCAGAAGGAATAAGAAAACAAGGACTCTCTCACTTCTCTTCCTATCTCTCTCCTCTCTGCCCTCTCTCACCCTCTAACCGAGAATGGCACACACTTTGCTCTTTGTCTCTGCGATACAAAACCTAGAACTGAACCTCTCCTTATATAGCCATAAGGATATCAGATCTCTTCACCAAACAGGAAATCCTATTCCTATTAGTGGTAGGCAATAATGCCTCCTTCCTTCTCTGTAATCAACAAGATTACAGGTACACCGTCATCAATAAGGATTTACTTTCCTTATTGGAACACCATACTCTAAGACGAAACATCTTAGGAAAAACACATGGGCTGGAAACCCAACACATATTTCTTTGTATACCTCTAATATCTCTCAAGTATTTATGCATTTATGTAAGGTATGCCTTAATGTGTGAGGCTACAAAAACCATGAATGGCAATGTAGATAATTTGTCATTGCTTGATTTATTGGAAATTCTTGCATCTTCTGATTGAATAATGTAATTTGTGGTGCTCATGTCTAGGTTCGAGTACAATCAGATCCTGCTGGACGTCTGGTTATAACAGGTCAGCCAGAGCATCCTGATAATCCGTGGGGCATTACACCATTTAAAAAGGTATCTCTTCAACATTGACTGGTCTAAACTTATCGCTGATTGCATAAGGTCTGTGCATAGCCAGAGGTAGCCAGTGGAAAGGCATGGGTTTGGCTTTGAGATAAGTACTTGTACCCCACTAGTTAAAAAAAATGATGTCCACTGTTGGGAGTTCAATGTCAAACCCCCATAGGCAAAACTATGGGATTAGTTGGGCAATGGAGAACCCTTAATTTGTTCATAATTCCCACCATAATAAAAAATTGTGTATCCCTCAACAAAACTTCTATTTCTACTTCAGTTTTCTTTAGTTTTCTCCTAAAACCAGTGATAGAGCGCAAGAAAGGCTCTATTGCCCCTTTGAAAAATAGAGGAATAAGTGCCTTTGTTTGATGCTCCTTCTGAACCAGGGGCTTATAAATGAAGATCTGATAGATAATAAGGGTTAAGACTGAAGAGAAAAGGGATAGCCAAGATTGGTCAGAAGAGAGGAAGATTAGGGTGAGCATGAGGAAGTAGAAGTAGTAGGCTAGGCAAATTAAGTGGTTGAAACCAAGGCTTCTTTTGATACATTTTCTACTTTACTTCAGTTTTCTTTAGTATTCTCCTAAAACCAGTGATAGAGCGCAAGAAAGGCTCTATTGCCTTTGAAAAATAGAGGAATAGGTGCCTTTGTTTGATACTCCTTCTGAACCAGGGGCTTATAAATGAAGATCTGATAGAGAATAAGGGTTAAGACTGAAGCGAAAGGGGATAGCCAAGATTGGTCAGAAGAGAGGAAGATTAGGGTGAGCATGTGGAAGTAGAAGTAGTAGGCTAGGCAAATTAAGTGGTTTTAACCAAGGCTTCTTTTGATACATTTTCTAAGCATTTGTGGTCTTTAGACCATTCATTCTGTAGGCCCGCCATGAGTGTTTGAGCTTCTTATAAAATGTTTAGAATATCAAATTTTATCCTTATGATCATATATTCCTTTCAAGCGTTTAAAACAATCAAAGAACAAAATTTATAATTACAGTCGGTTATATGATTTCAGGTTGTGAGCTTACCTGGAAGGATTGATCCAATACAGACATCAGCTGTGGTTAGCCTACATGGCCGGTTAGTCGTGCGTGTTCCATTTGAACAGGGATCATTTTGAAAAGGGATCGTGTTGGAAAAATCCTCTCATGGGTCTACTGATCTATTTTTGAAGGATAGGAATGACAAATTTTTCCTTTTAAGAGAAATTTAGGATGTAAGTTAATAGTTAGCCGAGCTAATGTAACAACGCATGATCAGTTATTAATTTAACATAATGTACTAACTTCAATGCAAGTTATGGCTATTTTAGCCCATGCTGTGCCGTATCTAATTAGATTCAATTTGTGCATGATGGGAAAAATTTGAAATGTCGTGTGCTGTTTGTTTCTGGTTTTAACAGTTGAAATTATGGTTCATCATTTCTTCGTGCAGTGAGGCCTCATGTGAGGTGATTAGTTCTGGGACTTCTGTAGATTCATCTGGCTTAACTACTGATAGTGATGTATATCTTAAAAAAAGGATTTAAATTGGACCTTGTGTGATGATATAGATGTAACATGTGCATGTTTGGTTTGAGCATACTGGTTTTTAAAATTGATCACTCACCCTTTTAAGTTGGACTCCAGAAGCTCAGGCGATATCAATTATTGGCTTGTATTTGGTTTTGAAACGGGTAAGTGTCAAGCTGAGTTCTTGCTGACTGGGAATAAAAAGAGGGAATTAAAGGAAAATCAGAAGAAAAGAGGGAAGATGACAACGGAAGAGAAGGAACAAAAGAGAGAAACAAGAAGAAACAGGAAGGATAAAAGAGGGGGTTTTCTTTGAGAGGAGTATGCTTTTAATAAGGAGAAGGTCTGAAACAAGAGAAATGTGATTTGATTGTTGGTGTTGTGACCTGAACTATCAACTAGCTTTAGTGAATGTGTTCCAATTTCGATTTGGTTGTGCTGATCAGAAGAGTGATGAGATTAGAAGAGAAGAACTCGGTTTTTGGTTGGCTGACTTGGCTCTGTTTTATATGAGTTGAGATTCAAGACCTTCCGGCAGCCCTCACAACAGCATGAACAACAAGAATGGTCGGAATTGCGCACACTGGGAAGTCTCCTAAGAAGCGTGGGCGTCCTCGTGGTAGCAAGAACAAGAAAACGAATCATAGAGATACCTCAGATTCCATGGCATCCAGTTCGGTGGTGGGAGAGCTGGATACTGCCTTTGAAGCCGATGCAGTTTGATTTCCTAAGGTCATTAGGAAAGACCCCTACAAAAACCCTAAATTTGGTTTTGCTTCCTACTATATGATGAAAGGTACACCATGTGGTTTTAAGCCTTTAATCGTTGAGAGTTAAATCAATTTTAGGACGGAGTATGTTCATTGCTTTCCAGTTTCCATGTTCATCTTTTTGGACGTTGTCACATCCCAACTCTTAAATTTTTATCTTATTTATTAGCTTGGAATTAATAATAGTTTTATCGTCTTTGTAAATGAATTTATAGTTCAAAGGTCCTTAGATGAGTGTTAAGGGACAAATATTTCGGAGAAATTATTCATATGAGAAAATTTTGACGACGGTAAAAATGATAAATTTTACTCGGTAAAAAGGTAAGTTTTATTAGTGTATTATTTTTGGGGTGTTAATTTTTAGTGTTGGGTTTTAAATCGTGGGTTGTGGAACCGGTTTGGAGGCCCAAACCTTAATTTCTCTCTCTTTCCCCGACTCTCTCCTCTCCCCCGATTCTTCTCTCTCCCTACCGGATTTCCCCGCCTCCGTCCGACGCCGTCCGGCCGACCTGGGCTGCCACACCGGTCCCGATCGAACGACCTCCTTCTCCTCTCCCTTTCTTGGCCGGTGACCGAGCGTGTAGTGCCGCCGATCAGGAGAAACCTCCTCCGAGAACTCGACTGCCTTTTTGCCGGAGCTCCCTCCTCCGGCCATCATAGCCGGAGCCACTTGGTTCGTTTGAAAGCCCTCATCCCATGCAGCAATCCCTCCAAAGGATTCACTCCCCCTTGGTCTAGGTAAAGAGATTTGGGAGTTGGAAATTCTAGGGCTTATTTCGTTGTTCGGTTCGATTACTCTATCTAAGCTTGAAATTAGTGTTTGCGCTAGTTAGGGAAGTTGTTGTGTGAGTTGAGAGGAAAGTTGTGTTAAATTTTGGTAGGCATTGGAGGTCGTCGGCCGCCGTTGTTAGGGGGATTTTTACGGTTTTAAATGTGTAATATTAAGGGGAGTTTAATGATGTGAATTTTGGAATTTTTGGAGGAATTTCGGATAGGTTTGGGATTTTTTCAAAGTTTGGTATTTTGGCCGTTAATTTGGATAGAATCCTCTTAGATTATTGTTGTTTTGGCCGTAGAAGGTTGGTTTAAGGCCGCCGGTATTTGTGGTTAAGTTTGGATCGCATCGATTTTTAAGATCGGCGAAGTTGGGCAAGGATGAGAGTAAATAAGGCCACATTTAATTTTGCCTATTTTTTATATAAGCGTTGGTATATAATGGGAATTAATTTATGTGTTTAAAACAAGACGTGAGGAGGCTCGAGCTGAACAATTGCTTTTGTTGAGGCATTTGAGGTCATCTAATTTTGTTGATTTTATTTATTTTGAAGAGTTATTGAAAATAGGATTTTTCGGTAAGTTATAAATATTTATATGAGGAGAGTATGTATATAAATATTAGCTAGTCATATGTGTCTGTCCACCTTAATAGCGTAGTATATAACCGCATTATGATGTGACGTGAGCGTTAGACGCAAGAGTAGTAGCCCTATATGAGTGTTTAATTCATATAGGGGGTATGAACACATATTTATACACCCGTCCGTCCACCTTAATGACGTAGTGTAGCACCGCATTAAGGTGTGACATGAGCATTCGATCCGAGCGTAGTAGCCCTATATAAATTATTTTAAATCTATAAAATAATTATATAGGGAGTATGGACGTGTGTAAATACATACATATATTGATATATATTTTTGAGATAAAAGATTTATCGCGTGGAGCACGCATTCGTTTTCTTTGAAATTTAAATTGGGAAAATATAAATATTGTTATTACTTTCTTTATTTATTCTTTTATTTTGTCCACTCACTCTAACGTTTTTCGAATGTTTTCCCCTGGGCCCTTCATTTTAAAAATACAGTCTGCAGAGTCCGGGTTGGCACTAGTAGAAGGCGAGGCATAGTTACCCACTTCTCCACCACTCTTCACCAGTAGATAAACCTACCAATGTATTTTCTTGTTTCCTGTAGTTTTTCCTTAGTAGCTCTGATTACCCTTGAGGTAGCGTATAATTTTTCTGTGGTGTGCTAAGAATTATTTTATATTTCTCGAATATAAAAAGGATGAAGTTGGTCTTTTTATTTGGATATTTATGGATGAATTGGAAGTTGGTTGTTTCGTCTATGAGGGTAAATTTTTGAATTTTTCGGGTTAGGATTTTTCATTTTCAAGGGAGGTTTACCGAGTTCTTCAGTAAATTTTCCTTGAAGGTAGACCCCGCAATATTTACTTCGGGTTTCAGGGTGAAATTCGGGGTGGGTCTTGACAGACGTAACTTGCAGTTTGTTTGTTCATTTCGTAGTTGTAGTTTTATTAAGTATTTTGCTTTGTGCATTGGGTAGTCTTGTATTACTTATGCATTGACCATTATCGTTCGTGATAGAGTTTAAGTCTAATGGAGTGATTCTAATCGTTTCAAAAATGGATTATTATATCATTTAAGATGTTATGAGGTGACCATCTTATTATATACAATGTTTTGGAGGTGATATTATTATGTGGAACAATCGAAACAATTAATGTGCTACAATATTATGAGTCGAACTTACGACCTCTTACTTATAATGATAGACTTATATCATTAGACCAAACGGTACTAGGCGCTAAAAGAAAAGTTTATTTGTGTGATTTCGGGTAGAAATAGTTTTTTTTTTTTGAAGCGTATAAAGAGTTAAATATCTTATTTCAATTATTTTATTATTGGAGTGAGAAATAAAGTATTATTGAAAATGTTGGTACTAAATTGACCTTTCCTTAAAAACTTGAAAGAGTGTATTTGTGAGAAAAGATGATTTACCGGGTCAGAGTCTCAGAGAGCGAGAGAGCGTGAGCGAAAGAGAAACCAAGCTTTCACTGCTTGGTAAGCAGATATTGATCTTATTGCGTGCGTTGTTCCCTGTAATGATCTCATAATTAATTCTGATCTCTCCGCCGGAGCTCGGCCGCCACTCAATTTCGAATCCAGGTAACATCGTGCTTGATCCTACTGGATTTGTGGGCTTTACAATCTGATCGAATTCGTGAATCTGGTTTTCAGTGTTTGATGTTTGGAGTGGTGACATTTGAGCATTGAAATCGAGCAATGAAGCGCTTCATCTACATAAACGATGATGATTCCACGCACTATCCTTACTGTGACAACCGCATCTCCAATCGGAAGTACACTGTCTTCAACTTTCTCCCCAAGAATTTATGGGAGCAATTCAGGTCATTCATTCATTCACTTCTTGTTTATATCAATACACACAGTAGGGGTTTAATTTAGTTCATTTAGATTTTTCCTGAATAAAATAGATATAATGTGCATTATTAACATTATTGTTTTTGTTTTTGTGTAATTTTCAATGTTCCATTATTGTTGGGGAGCATAAATCAATCAATCAATCTCATTTTCAATTATGTTCCTAGCGTGGCTGAAAATGAATGTATGAAGAACTGTCTGTAGTCTGCTCTGACAGATTTTATCTCTGTTTTCAGCCGCTTCATGAATCAGTACTTTTTGCTGATTGCTTGCCTTCAGCTATGGTCACTTATTACTCCGGTAAATCCTGCCAGCACATGGGGTCCGCTTATCTTCATTTTTGCAGTCTCTGCAACAAAAGAGGCATGGGATGATTACAACAGATATCTCTCAGACAAGAAGGCAAATGAGAAAGAAGTTTGGGTTGTTAGGCATGGCATCAAAAAACATGTATTTAAGACTTCTTCTCAATTCTCTTTTCCATTACTTTACTTCATAATTTTTGGCAATTAGTAGAGTAAAAAAGTTAATTACATTTATTGTCAACTAGTTAACAAACTAGGTGAATTAACTTGCTTATCACTGATAACTTGTCTTGTAATTTGCTTCATGCATTATCAAACACTAAATAGCTTAAGTTTGTTTTCCTCTCTATAAAATTATAACTAATGTTTACTTAGTTTGTTTAGTGGGTTTGATTAAAAAAAACGAGGGGATAATATCATGATTCAAGGATGGCTAATACAAGCATAAACATTAAGGTTTGGGGCTATCCCTAAAGACATTATCTTTTTCAATATGTATATACTACTTATGTATATAGTTGTCCTACTATTTGCATATATACATCACAAGCAATTAATTGACATGCTATGTTGCTGAGAACATTAGGTACTTACTGCCTTGGGTTTAGACTTCATTGACAAGAGAGAAAGCTCCCTCTTAAATTACAAATGGGGAGTGAAGTTGGCACACCTTTCTTTGCAATCACATGGTTCACACCCCCTCTTCTTTTTTTCATGATTGTTTTACAAAGCAAATATGTGCATAATGGAAGGGGGTGTAATTTGCAAAAATGCAGGTGCTAATTTCATCCCCCTTTACAAATTACCGTAACCTACTTATAATTTTACATAGATTCTTTTTCTCTGTATGACAGAAGAAAATGCAACTTTTTATTATTTTCTAAGGTTTATTGGAGCCATAAACGTTAGTGTGCAAACATTCATTTCTACAATTAAAGGAATGAACTTAGTAAGATGGTCGTCGGAAAATCTTGAAAGGAGCTTGGACGAGGGATGTAACTGTAACTTATAAAAGTAGGAGGGATTACTACGTTCTTTAGAAGCCTAGGGAAGATGTATATGTAAGTTTAGATGGCTGTCCAAAATAATTTCAAGTTGGAGTGGCCTAACTTAATCACAGAGGAATGGTCCTATTTTAAGCTTGTGCAGCTAAAAACTATAACGGATATAAAAAAAGGAATTATAATGTCTGTACTTATTTAGAATAGTAGACAATCAGGATTCTCTATAGAAGATATGGGAAAGTGGAAAGAGTCTACACTTTGTATTTGCCAATAGGATCAGCCGGGCTTAGGATTAGGCAGTGAATTAACAGACCAAAAGCTTCAGCTTCAACAGCTGATATTCTCTCACGACTATAGCTCAAAAAAAATTACCTCAAGAGAAAATATGAATGATGACATCTGGATGATCTCGTAAGTGTAAGCTGATCAGTTGAATTTTAAGATGGTAGGGACTGTAGGATAAGCTGATAAGTTTTTTGTTGGTATTGCAGATAGACAATGGTTATGTGGTTACTTTACCCAAACGAGAAGAAAGAATACTCACATTATTCTATAGAGAAAAGTTCCTTTCGTGTGTGGAAGAGCTTTGAGACTGAGTTTGTTTCTGGTCTGCTCTATAGGCGTCGGTCACCTTGGAGTTTAGAAGTTACTCCCTTTCAGCCTTAGTGTTAGATTGGAAAGCTGCAGTGACATGATTAATATACTTGTTTTTAATATTTCTTGTCCTCTTTTCTACTATAATTTTTTTTTCGTAGCACACTTTCTGTTTCCTCCAAAGAAAAAGAAAAAAATCTTTAAAGAAAAATTGACTAGGATTATAGAACATAATATCTTGTTCCACTTTCCAATTGCTGATGCCCTCTGGATGCCCGGTTTATATTGGAAGGTTATGTTGAATTGGGTCCATCCACCTACTTTCATTATTGAGTGACTGGCACAAATTATCTGGTGGGAAAGTTATGGTAAGATGTGCTCTAATAGCACGTTTCAGTTATTTCAATGGAAAGAATTAGATGACATTCTCAGAATGTAGGGGAGAGGAGCTGTATAACTTGTGGGATAGGGATCGATCCTTGGTTTCTTTATGGGCTTTAGTTCCTTTGGAGTTCAGAGATTGATTACTCTTCTTTGCTAATTGTTCAAATTGGAGTGCGGCTGTTCTTTAGCTTATTAGAATTACTGGTTTTTATAGCTGTTGTAATCTTAGTTTAGCCTGACTGTTTTAGTTGTAGCTCTCTAAGTTTAGTGGAATTCTTATCCACCACTCTACCTTTTTCAATAAAGTTTTCCACGAAAACAGTCATTCCAAATGTTATCTGGTTGATTGATATGGTGGATTAGATACTTGTTACTTTGTACCTTTTTTTTCTTTTAACTTTGCTGAAGTAACAGCTTAATGTATCTTATTAATACTTTGATTTTTGGCATTGGTAATATCTGTTTTAGATACAAGCGCAAGATATTCGTCTTGGTAACATAGTCTGGCTGCGGGAGAATGATGAAGTGCCATGTGACCTTGTTTTGATTGGTACGTCTGAAGCGCAAGGCCTATGCTATATAGAGGTAATTAACCAACCTGTCGTCTCTTTCTGATTATGAATTTTCCCAAGTATGAAGTGGGTTGTTTAAGTCCACCGTCAAATCCAGGGCTCAACCCTGGACATTATGTGGAAACTATTACCAAGCTGGAGTACGATATATCTCGCTTTGAGTGTATCTATCTTCCATATGCCCGAGTTAAAAGACTACTATAGGAAGTTAAGAGGACAAGAATTTTCAGAACCGTACCAAATATTCAATTGTGCTTGAGAAATTGTTAGTTAAATTTTTGCTTAATCATGATTTGAGCAGGTCCAAATATCAATGCAACTCTGCTGTATTATTCATTGTTATGTTATTTTTCTTCTTATTTTGTTCCTCATTACTGTGACCATTCAGCATTTGAAGGACCTAATGAGATTACATATTTTCCAGACTGCAGCCTTAGATGGAGAAACTGATCTGAAGACCAGGGTCATACCACCAGCTTGTATGGGGATAGATCTTGAATTGTTGCACAAAATTAAGGCAAGATTTCATAGCTAATCATAATGAGAAGTAAATATTTATTGCCAAGATGGCAAGACAGAAAACAAAGTGGGAAGTTTTGCTCATATTCAACTATTCATCTCCATGTTGTCATATTGATGGTCATTTGTTTTTTATTACTTTCTGTCCTACAGGGTGTAATTGAGTGCCCTAATCCTGATAAGGATATCCGAAGATTTGATGCAAATATGCGGTTGTTTCCTCCATTCATTGATAATGACCTCTGCCCATTAACCGTAAAGAATACTATTCTTCAGTCATGTTACTTGCGAAATACAGAGTGGGCCTGTGGAGTAGCAGTCTATACTGGCAAGTACTTGTACTTTTCAAATTCCGTTCTAGTTTGTTTATATTATTTTATTTTATATATAGTTCTATTTTTTCAGTCTGAAATTCACTCGTGACGTTGTTGAAGATATTGATTGTGGACAAATGCCTTTTATTTTTTGATCGAGTTCTTAATATCTGGTAGCATGTATATTTAATCTTGATGTTGATAATTTGATATATTGCCAAAAAATTTCCTGATCTTCTTAAGGTCATAAAAAACTTAGCTCTTGTAAGTTTAGTTGTTGAAGAAAAGTTAATTGACACTGTGAAATAATGAAAGGGTTGAGAAGTATGTTGCTCCTTTTGGATGTCAAATTTCAGGACTTTAGATTTCGTTAATCCAGTCCCTATAATGCCAGTGTGATATATATAATCTTTCCTTCCTTTGGGAAATGTACTTCACCAGCTCTGTTTATATTTGTTTAACAGGAAAGTTTTGGGCGGCATACAATAGACTATAGGTGTTGCTACACGACCTCGCTTTCCTATAAATTCTATGAAAATAATATAACATATTTCTTTGGACAAAATATAACAATATTATACAGAAAATATTTGCTCCTTAACGTTTTCGACAGACCTACCATAATTTTATAGCCTAGCCAAATTGAATACAAGTATTTTCTTTAACTTGTCTTTCTTATCATTCAGTCTCCGTGATAAACGTATTTTTCCATATTTTTCGTGAAAATGACCTAAAGTGATACTAACTTAGAATACACTTTGTGTCATGCCAATGGTTTCTTTGCCTTTTTTTGTTTCTGCTTGTCTTTTCTAATCTATATTCTTAAAGTATGTGAGCTGTAGATAGGTAACAAATTTTCCTTTGGATATATATATATACGGAGCCGTTCGAGAGCAGACGTCCGCACTTCCCTCCATTCGCCACCGTACGGCGCCGGTGAGGGCGCGCCTCCACTCAAGCGAACTCCAGCAGTGTCCCCGACCACTTTCCATCCCCGGCGAGTCCGCCGAATTCCAGTTTTCCGGCCAGATCGACTTTGTTTGAAGTTTTGGGTGATCTGGCCGGAAAACTGGAATTCGGCGGACTCGCTGGTGAGGGAAAGTGGTTGGGGACGCTGCTGGAGTCTGCTGGGGTGGAGGCGCGCCCTCGCCGGCGCCATACGGTGGCTAACGAAGGGACGTCCGCACTTTATGAGCCGTGCGGACGTCCGTTCTCGAACGGCTCCATATATATATATTGTTTTCATCCCTTTATGTAATCAATAATCATATGTTGCATTTTTCCTTTCTTTAGGAAATGAAACCAAGCTTGGTATGACTAGGGGAATTCCTGAGCCAAAGCTTACAGCTGTGGATGCTATGATTGATAAGTTGACAGGAGCTATCTTTGTTTTCCAAGTAGTGGTGGTTATGGTTCTAGGTGTTGCTGGTAATGTCTGGAAGGATACAGAAGCAAGGAAGGTATGCCTCAACTTTACAGTTTGTGAACAGTGGATTTAGTATTCTGAATTAGTCAAATCAAAAACTTATTTCTGAATTGTAGCAATGGCTGGTAATTAAATAGAGAACATCTTAATTACATGTCAGTACAGATGCTGTAAGCTGATTTTGACTATCTGTAGGGTTAGGGTTAGTATTTGTGTGGACAGTAGTTTTCATTTTTTCATGCATTTCTTTTCTGTTCCATCTTTCAGCCAAGATTTTAAAGTGACTTTACATGACAATGGGGGTTGGGGGGGGGGGGGGGGGGGGGGGGAATTTAAATTCTTCATCTATTGAATCTGATCACCAAACATGTATGCACTGATTATTTTCTTTATTATTTTGTTTTACCTTTTGTCTTTTTTATTTTATTTAAATTATGTTTTCTGTAGCAATGGTATGTTCAATATCCAGAGGAAGGTCCTTGGTACGAACTGTTGGTGATCCCTCTTCGCTTTGAACTACTTTGTTCCATCATGATACCTATATCAATTAAGGTAAGCTTGTGAAGATTTTCTTTTGATAGTTTTAGATTGTGTACATTGTTGTCCTGTGGTTTCAGATGATGAACAGCTTTAATATCTTTTGGATTTCAGAACTTTTATTTTTAATATTCTTTTTACTCCTTTTTAATTTTGAATTTAAGTTGTAAGAATCAAAATAGGTTTAGAAAAATCATATCCTGTACTTTGTAAAAGAGTTGAATCCTCAACACTGTAGTAATAGATAATGAATCCAGCATTCACTTTTATAATCTACCGAATAACTTCCCTGCAATAAATTGAATATAATGAGGCCTGTGGCAGCTGTTTTTGTGCGAGTCTAGGTATTGTAACTAGTCAGGTGATAATGATATTAAGTTCGACCATAACTTCAATTGAAGCTTTTAGATGTCTGTTTGTATAAGCACTGCAGGTTATAAGTTTATCTTTTTTTTATTCCAGGTCAATTCAGTATTGCTTTCGTAGCTGTTAAGATACTGAAATCCTTATCTCTGACAGGTATCTCTCGACCTTGTCAAAAGCTTGTACGCAAAGTTTATTGATTGGGATAGTAAAATGATGGACCAAGAAACGGCCACTCCAGCCCATGCAACAAAGTAAGTTGATTTGGTATCAAAATAGCCAATTTTATTCTTGAAAGAATCAAGTTAATTTTTAATATTACAAGAAATCTCTCTTATATGTGGCAGTACAGCAATAAGTGAAGACCTGGGACAAGTTGAGTACATATTGACTGATAAAACTGGTACCCTCACAGAAAATAAAATGATATTTAGAAGGTGTTGTATCAATGGCATTTACTACGGGAATGAGAATGGAAATGCCTTAAAAGGTTTGTTTCTAAATCATGGAACTTATGTCATTGCTGTCTGTTCATTAAATAATATATAATTCATGTACTTGAAACCTCTAAACCTGGTATAATAATATATCATATGACATGAAATTACCAAAAAATATAAATACGGAATTCGTATTTCTAGATTGTTAGCTATTTGATTATGCAATTAACTTTCAAATATTGGCCACTTGGAGACGCCTGTTGTGGTGGACTAATGTGAGACGCCTGTTGTGGTGAACTAATGTTATATCATGTCTGTCGTGGTGGACTTACTATTCTGTTAAAAAAAAGAAAAAGAAAAAAGAAGAAGACAAGAATCAGTAAAAACTTTTGTTCACGAAAAAGAAAACAGTGTTTTACTAAAAAAAAAGTGTTATGTAGAGATTTGATTTTCCACCATTTTGTTTCTTTCTTAATTGTAATTTTAGTTATAGTTTGATTTTAAATTACATATCCATTTGTTAGGCTTGTATCTATCTGAATCTCCACTGTTGGACTGTTACAAACACTAGGCATTTATAGGTGTTCTATGGGTATTCTGAGCATGAACTTATCATCTAGACTGATTTTTTTACTGACAAATGTAGGATCTCTTTCAGATAACATTATATAAAGTTCACTTTAGGCTTTATTGATTTACTACGTGGATTTTAATGAAAAAGATCAGCCGTGGTATTTATGCATTCAATTGTTTGACATGCAGATGAGGAGCTCCTAGATACTATTTCCAGCGGCTCCGCTGATGTTATACGTTTCCTTACAGTTATGGCAATATGTAATACAGTCATACCCATTCAAAGGTGTCACTTCACTCTTTAACTAATTGGGTGTTGGGATTTTAACAATTTCCCACAGGAACGAAATGCATGAGCACATAGTAACCATCTGAATGTATGCACCTGTATAATAATATTTCTTTACGCTACTTCTATCTTCTTGTAGCAAAACTGGAAACATCATGTACAAGGCACAATCTCAAGATGAGGATGCTCTTGTTCATGCTGCTGCTCAGCTACATATGGTTTTTGTCAATAAAAATGCAAACATTCTTGGTAAGCCACATTTTCCTTTCCCTGTCATAAAAGATTGGTTCTGATAGGACACATGATCTAGTTTCCACTGTTAAATTGCAGAGATCAAATTCAATGGTTCTACAGTTCAGTATGAAGCCTTGGATATTTTGGAGTTCACTTCTGATAGAAAAAGAATGTCAGTAGTGGTAAAGGATTGTCACAATGGAAGGATTATTCTTTTATCAAAGGGAGCAGATGAATCGATTCTTCCTTATGCATGTGCTGGTAATTAGAATTAGTTATTAATTTCATGTATAAGAGAACCCTATTACCTGCTGCTATTCATTGCTTCTACCAAAGGATGGTAATTGAATAACATGATTAATAGGGATAATTTTCCAAACTGAGGCTCCAGATTTAATGGAATTTACAATTAGGTATCGTGTCTAGAGGTCTGAAGGTTGGGTTGTCAATGTGTATTGTTAACTACTGTGCTTAATATAAGTCTCCTACTGGGTAGTGGTCATAACAATTACTTTGTATTCAATAATTGCAATTATATTCTTCAGGACAACAAACGAGGACAATTGTTGAAGCTGTTGAGCAATATGCTCAGTTGGGACTACGGACACTGTGTCTAGCTTGGCGTGAATTAAAAGAAGAGGAATATCGAGAATGGTCTTTGATGTATAAGGAGGCTAGCAGCACATTGGTTGATAGGGAGGTAAAGCACACATCTGAATGTGTTTCTCTAAGATGTACTTATTGGCGTACACATGTAAATAGTGATGCATGAATGTGTATGTGTAGAATTTATTACATATACAGACATGTGATCTTATTTAACCTACCATTTGCCTTTAAACTCTCTTTTGCAGTGGAGGCTAGCGGAGGTCTGTCAAAGATTAGAACATGATTTTGAAATACTTGGGGTTACTGCAATAGAGGATCGCCTACAGGTGAATTATACCAGTGTGCTAAAATGAACTTCTCTACTGATTGCCAAAAGAGGCAAATAACGGAATTTGCTTCTTTAATATTAATTTATTTGCTGTTTGTTTTCAAATGCTTGACTATTGCTTGATGTTGGGTTATCAATTTCCAGGATGGCGTCCCAGAGACGATTGAGACGTTGAGGAAGGCTGGCATAAATTTTTGGATGCTTACTGGAGACAAGCAGAACACTGCCATACAGATAGCTCTTTCATGCAATTTCATTTCCCCAGGTACTTAAAGCTTTTTCCCTTGAATCAGTCTGTGCATTAAATAGTGACGATGTTTATATTGATAGAATTAAAAGGTGTATGACTCTCTAGTCATGAGGTTTGGCTTGCTGCATGTCTCATCTTGCATCTACTTTGGCAGATGAGTAGCAAAAGTCTGCTAGCTTCTCTTTCTCAATCCATGACCAAATTTTTTGTTTATTTATTTTCATTAATTGGATGTGCTGTGCGATACTATCGATGTTCTGTTTAGTTTGATGAATTTTCATTTTGCATGTAATTAATATCGTCTAACCATTTTGCAACCCTTCTTCCTTCTCCCCCCCCCCCCCCCCCCCCCCCCCCCCCCCCCCCCCCTCTCTTTCTCTCACTGAACAGAGCCAAAAGGCCAGCTTTTGTTACTTGATGGGAAAACTGAAGATGAAGTTCGTAGAAGTTTAGAGAGAGTTTTACTTACAATGAGGATAACAACTTCAGAACCTAAGGTACACCTTGTGTGCTTCACCTATCAGAGTAATTATACTTACGGGATTTGGTCCCTTCATGTGAACAACAAAAGCAATTTTATATAAACATATAGATAAGAATTTTACTGATTTCTTTTTTTTATTGATTAGAATTGAATATCATCAGAGATTTTTGTATACATATTTTTGTGTTTTGTAGATATTCTTGGTGCATTTAATTATTATATTAGAATTGCTGTGTTTGTAAGAGATATTGCGATGTGTTCTTAAAATGGGAGTTGGGGACACTAACTGGGCAGGTAAATGATGATATTTACTTGAATCAAATATCAAGTTATTATAAAGGTTGTATTTGGGAATTTTTTAGGGTGCTTAGGTTTGAGATGCTCCACTGTAGCCCAACTGTGCATATATAAGTCATACCTTTTTGTTGGCATTTGTGTGTAGAAAGAATATAAATAGTTACTTTGTAATTAGTTTGTCCATACTAGAATTCCGGTGATTATTATGGCCTGGTACAAATTTATGTCTTTTGGTGATTGTCTTGTTTCTCATTCAATGTTTCAAACTCATTACAAACAGCATGTGTTACATTTCTTGTATGTTTGATATATCTTTTGTCCCAATCTATTATGCATACTCTACTACACAGTTATTTGAATATTAAGCTTATGTTACATGTTTTCAGGACCTTGAGAATTCTACTTTTCTACTTTTCAATTAAATATTTAGTTACATTTTCCCGACAGGATGTGGCATTTGTAATTGATGGCTGGTCCCTTGAAATTGCACTGAAGCATTATCGGAAATCTTTTACTGAGTTGGCAATATTGTCAAGGACTGCTATATGTTGTCGCGTGACACCATCACAGAAAGCTCAGGTGCCCTTTAACATTATTTTCTGTTGAATATTTTTCTTGTATAATTTTTACTTTAAAGTACTGAACTTTTCATCTGTACAGTTGCTATTAGTCTTTTTATGATTAGATAGTTATCTAGTTTTCCATAATCCTTATACTGAAGTTCGCTATGCAAGTAATTATGCACTGAGAAGGCCTTCACAATTGTGAAGGCCTTCTCAACGTGGGTGTAGAAAACAAAAGAGGTAGAAGATCTAGCCTTTTGAACCATGGACATCTAACTGTTCAAAGAGTCTTTATGGAAAGATCTTGTCTCTTACCGTGTCCTGCTCTTGTTCCAATACACTTGCATGTTTCTAGGATTTACATGGTAACATCACGGAAATCTTGTACAAGAATCTAGAAGGTTCCCAAGAGTTGATCTTCTCTCTTAGTTATCCTTCATCGTTCATATGCTTACCCTAATCAGAATCCCCGTCTAGTAAACTAACAACTTGGTATACTGAGTTGGAGTCGGCTAGCCAGTTTTATGGGTCTATTATACCATTCTGACCTGTTACATATTGGCAAGTAATGAGGTTCCTGAAGAATTGTAGGATCTTTTATTAGTTTACCATATTATTTCCCTTACCTTGATATAGCATCTTTTGTATTTGCCATTAGCGGTATTTTTATTTTTATTTTGAAAATTAAATACAAGCTTCTTGACCCAATTTGCGAGGCGGTGGAGATTATATGGTGCAATCTGTCATCTGAGAAATTTATGAACTTAAAAAGTTTGGTTATTACTGGTTTACGATATCCATTTATGATCCTTTATTTTCTGCTGGAAATAAATATTTGAAAAATATATTTATCTAGTGTCTATAACTTGCAGCTTGTGGAGATTTTAAAATCGTGTGACTATAAAACATTGGCCATTGGTGATGGTGGGAATGATGTGAGAATGATACAACAAGCTGACATTGGTGTTGGCATTAGTGGGAGAGAAGGACTGCAGGCAGCTAGGGCCGCGGATTATAGTATTGGGAGTAAGTTAATTGATCTGTTGTGTGTGTGTGCGCACTGCAAACATGATTGTAATATAATTTTTTTTTACTGGTTATGAAGTTCAGTTGAATTTGGATGACAGTGTTCCTTCCCCCACCCCCTTCAATTTTTTTTTTTCTTTTTTTTTAGGAAGCCTTGAAATTGTAATCTTTCTGGCTATGGTCAGCTTATAAATCGTATGCTATGTCAGAAGTGCCTGACATTTCAGCCACAAAAGTTTTTCAGTTTGACCCCACAGTTGAAAATTTAAAGAAAAGTGATTTGATTACAGTTTACTTTTGTTTATTCAAACAATCAGGTGTTTACTATCAGCACTGAAGTTCCTCCAAACAATTTTTGTCAAATGAAGATTAGATGAGAGATATTTGGGACTTACAAAATACAAACAACCTTTCTTTCAAAGATTCTTCTTCAAGATATGTTTTTTTTTCTTATTACAAATCTGAAGCAACTACCAAAGGCCTTTTTCAGTTGGATTGAGAATACCCGAATCTTTGCTTACCATTTCATTTATGAGACAGTTGAACTTGATAAAGGGGATAATCATCACATCTCAAAAATTCTTCAAAATCTATACTTTTTGGTCGAATCTTCAAATTGTTAGTTCTGTTAGAACTTGGCAATTTGCAGTTTGGGTTTTTGTAGTTAATTTTTTTTGTTGGGTTTTTTGTTTTGCAAAACTGAGGATTTTATGAAATTAAGTTTTCTGAATTCCCAAGAAACAAACAAACTGGCCTATGTCAAGTTTCTAAGTATCTTCTTAGTTATTCTAGGATGCCCGTAGACATACTAAATAGAGAGTATTAAAAACGTGTTTTCATCTTATTGAATGCTCATATTAATTCTTTTGCTGTTACTCTAATGTGACTGCTTCACCTGATTTGCAGAGTTCAGGTTCCTGAAAAGATTGATACTTGTTCATGGGCGTTACTCATACAACCGCACAGCATTTCTGTCCCAGTATTCATTTTACAAGTCATTGGTCGTATGTTTCATCCAGATTTTGTGAGTGTCATTAACCATAGGATACTCAATTGATAGCTCGTTCTGAATAATGTTCTTATTTTTCAAACGAGCTTTCTCTTTGTCTTTTCATCATGATCAGTATCTAGTATACTGACTTTGGAACAATGTCAGTTTCTCTTTTATTTCAGGGGTCTCTGGAACCAGTCTCTTCAATTCTGTTAGCTTGATGGCTTATAATGTCTTCTACACCAGTGTTCCTGTTCTAGCCAGTGTTCTTGATAAAGATCTTAGTGAGGAAACTGTTATGCAGCATCCACAGATTCTATTCTATTGCCAAGCGGGAAGGTTTGATTGGAGCTTAATTGTTGTTGTTCTATTTATAGTTCATATGTGCTAGACGTTCTTTTCACATGTAATGTTCAGTGGGCCATTCTGAATTCGCAGCAATGTTATTATTACTATTATGCAGACTTCTGAATAATGAACTTTGTTTTGTTCTTGAAACAGACTTCTGAATCCTAGCACATTTGCTGGATGGTTTGGGCGATCCCTTTTCCACGTGAGTGCTATTTGGTATCAGAGTATCTTTCTTTGTGTGATCATTGTCCCTCTCTTTCTTTAAGTCCCAGTAAATTAAACTTAGTGTTAGTCAAGTATTCTTGAGCTAAGTGTTTGTGTGTGGAAGAACTTTGGGATTAAGTTCGTTTCTGATCTGCTGTGTGGGCATCAGTCACCTTAGCATTTAGAAATCACTCCTTTTCATCCTTACTACTAAAATTGGAAAGCAGCAGTGTCATGATTAGTGTTCTTATTTTAAAATTTAGGCTCTGAGGATTTCTTGTTCTCCCTCACACTGTCTTTTTTCTGTCGAACTCATGTGTCTTCTTAAAAAATTAAAAATTAAAAAAAGATACAGAAGTTTGAGCTCAGTGTGTCTTAGTCATTAAAGCTTGTGAAAAGATATGGGTCAGCGGTTCCCTTGTTTAAATTCATTTTGGTATTGAACTAACAGTGAGAGTTCCAAAGGCAATCTATTGTGTAAAAAGTACAGCTAAGTAGTCTTGATGCCTTTCAGACTTCAAAATAAGTTCACAATTACACTTCAGAAGTTTCAGTTCAATGAAATAGTAAGGTACATGCTTGTGATTAGAGCATATTCTGATATTTAGATCTTAAAACTGGTTTATGTAAAGTCATCTTTTCCCAAGAAGCCCTAGGATGTCAATCGAATGTTTTTTATCTGATATATTTAAACAAGTTCCTATATGATTAGTGACCTATTCTGATTTACAGTTTCTACTGGTTGCTTTTCTTCAATGATTCTAATACCAGGTATTACTTGCAGGCAATTGTTGTATTTGTGATCAGCATACATGCTTATGCTTATGAAAAAAGTGAAATGGATGAGATTTCACTGGTGGCGCTATCTGGATGTATTTGGTTGCAGGCTTTTGTAATGACATTAGAGACAAAGTAAGTTTAATAGTAACTCACTATAATAGGGTTTCAACTTTTTTTTCAACTTCCAAGTAAATAATAGAGAGAGAGAAAAAAGATACTCCTACATGCTAGAGTTTCCAATAACTAGATGTTATGTCGTAGTTTCAAAATTGGAACTCTTTGAGTGAAACTCAGTTCATTGTTGACTAGATGCTTTGTAAGTTTGCCTTAAATTGCAGAGAAATTATTTGAGTTGACTCTTTGTCACTGACTGCTTGAGTTTGTGCAGCTCCTTTACTATATTGCAACATCTTGCAATATGGGGTAATTTAGCTGCCTTCTACATCATCAACTGGATCTTCAGCGCCATTCCAGGATCAGGGATGTATACAATTATGTTTCGCTTGTGTAGAGAGCCTTCTTACTGGATCACTATCTTGGTAAAGTTTCCTTTGCCATTCTATCCTTTAAAAGCTTCGGGTATGGAAATATATCATCATTGGTTCATTGGGTAGGCAGTTAATCAGAGTTTTGTATTGGTGCATCTGTAATCCCTTAGGAACAGTACAGTATGAAGCACCAAAAGGTTCATAGAACAATAACATAATTTGGGATTAGTTTCATGGTCTATTTCTAGTAAATTAATGGCGTTTGCCCCTTGTTTAAAGCCTTTGTTGTCGACCGTATAGAAACAAAACAATATAAAAGACTGTACAATTCAATATCTCATCTAACTAGATTTCCTTGTGTGCAACCTCATGTCCATTACAGCTCATAGTTGCAGCAGGAATGGGTCCGATTCTAGCTTTGAAGTACTTCAGGTATACATATAGGCCAAGCAAAATCAATACACTACAGCAAGCTGAACGATTGGGAGGGCCTATCTTGTCAATTGGGAGTATTGAGCCACAGCCAAGAGGCATAGAAAATGAAGTTTCTCCATTATCGATTACTCAACCAAAGAACAGAAATCCAATTTTTGAACCTCTGCTGTCAGATTCACCCAATGCTACACGAAGATCTTTTGGTTCTGGAACACCTTTTGATTTCTTTCAGTCACAGTCTAGATTGTCCATGTCTAACTACTCAAGAAATTGCAAGGACAATTGAGTTTCCTAATAATTTAGTTGGGAAAAGCTAACAGAACACGTTATACGTGGGTGCCACATTTGAACAGTAATATAATCTTTTTGTGTAAATCAGCATAGTATGTAGCAGGTATATGCAGTCAACATACCTTTATGCAAAACTATAATTCTTTCATGTGGTCTAATAGCGCAAGTTATCAATTCAACCTCTGCAAATTCTGTGTTTGCTACTACATTCTTGTATTTTTTTCCAAGGGCATACGCACACGTGTGTGTCTAGCTTTTTTAGCTAAGGAGGTCCTTATTTATTTTTACGGTGTGGATTTTCACTTTAGACTCATTTTTCAATTGAATTTTCACATCTCCACCGTCTAATCTTTAGATACTAATGTATAGATAATTTCTGTAAAATTTTTATCAATTTAGTTATCATTAAGTCACTCAAAACTACGTATCTCTGTTATAAACATGAACGGTTCAAGTTCATCAAAATTATGTTCATCCATTGGATACATTAATATCTAAATACTAGATTGTGGAGATATGAAAATTCGATTGAAAAATTAGTCTAAAATGAATATCTGCATTGTAAGAATAAATAAATACATCCTTACCTGAGATATATATATATATATATATATATATATATATATATATATATATATATATAGCTTCTCAGCTGCGAACGTCCGTATTTATTCTTACGGTGTGGATTTTCACTTTACACTCACTTTTTAATCCAATTTTCACATCTCCACCGTCTAGTATTTAGATATTAATGTATAGATCATCTATGCAAAATTTCAGCCAATTTGGTTATCATTAAGGCATTCAAAACTGCGTTTTTCTGTTATAAACATGAACGATTTAAGTTCGACAGAATTATGTTCATTCATTGTTTTAATTGAGTTTGAGTGCCTTAATAATAATCAAATTGGCTGAAATTTTGCAGAGATGATCTATACATTAGTATCTAAATACTAGACTGTGGAGATGTGAAAATTCAATCAAAAAGTAAGTATAAAGTGGAAATCCGCACTGTAAGAATAAATGCGGACATCCGCACCCGAGAAAATCTGTACACACACACATATATACGGAGCCGTTTCAAAGAGTTTCTCCGCCGCACAGCCCTTAAAGTGCGGACGTCCCTCCGTTCTCCACGTGACGGCTCCGACGACGGCGCGCCTCCACCCGAGCGGACACCAACGGCTTCCCCGATCACGTTCTCTCCCCGGCAAGTCCGTCGAATTCCAGTTTTCCGACGAGATCGATCTTGTGTGAAGTTTTGGGTGGAGGTTGCTGCCCAGACCTTCAAATCGATCTCGCCGGGAAGAGAAAGTGATCGGGGACACCGCTAGTGTTCGCTAGGGTGGAGGCGCGCCGTCATCGTCGCTAGACGGTGGAGAACGGAGGGACATCCGCACTTTAAGGGTGTGTGAACGTCCTCTTTGGACTCTCTCCCTATATATATATATACATATATATATATATATATACATGGAGCAGTTCGAGAGCGGACGTCCGCACGGCTCATAAAGTGCAGACGTCCTTCCGTTTGCCACCGTATAGCGCAAGCGAGGGCGCGCCTCCACCCCAGCGGACTCCAGTAACGTCCCCGACCACTTTCCATCCCCGGCGAGTCGGTCGAATTCTAGTTTTCCGGCCAGATCGACTTTGTTTGAAGTTTTGGGTGATCTTGCCGGAAAACTGGAATTGGGCGGACTCGCCGGTGAGGGAAAGTGGTCGGGGACGCTGCTGCAGTCCGCTGGGGTGGAGGCGCGCTCTCGCCTGCTCTGTACGGTGGCGAACGGAGGGACGTCCGCACTTTAAGGCCGGTGCAGACGTGCGCCTCTGACCTGGTGTCCCGCTTTGAAATTAAAGTATGGGCATCCTTATTTCACTCACTTTCAGGTCGCATTTTCACATCTCAACCATACAATGTCTAGAACACAGTGTGTAGATCATTTCTGCAAAGTTTCATCTAATTTGAAGATAATTTGGGTACCGTAAGAATATCACACAATCATTTCTCCACCCTTACTGATGAGTTCGGGAACGCTTAGTCATCCCCCATAAGTAACTAGACAAACATGTACTCATGGGTTCGTCAACACTTAGTCATTCCCCATAAAGTATCGACAACAGACTAAAGCTCTAAACCGACCGCAACCAATCACCTGGCCAAGGCTTGGTTCCCGGTTCACATACACCACCATGAACGCTCCTAATCACACTAAGACACAATCACAACTAATACACATAATCACCACTATGACACACAACCACAACTAATGCACACAAATCACCACTAAGGCACAATTCCACCATTCAAGCATAATTCTTTTGACTTAGAACATCTAATAAGTCACAATAGCTCAACTTAGACATATCTCAACACAACAAGTTATTACCTATTCGCATGAAGTGTACTGTACCAACATCATAGAACCAACATAAGCAACACCTCATTATAATATACCTTTCCACATAGATATGTATATATATATATACACACACATACATAGATATTCTCACAAGAATAATCTACCAGAAACCAACAATATTATGGTCACAAGAACCTTAAAAATAATCATTTAAATAAGAACACATGTTTTCTCTTACCTATGAGCCGTTGGTCATTAATCTCATATATTGTAAAACAACCAAAAGCATAATCTTTAAATCATCATCATCATCAAAATGACCATAAATAATTGAGTCCCAAAGTGAACCTTAGTGAGATTTACTCACCTCTAACTCCTATTGCGTCTTCACACACACAAGCCGATGTATACACAATTTCTGCAACCACCACACACAATAGATACGTGTCTAAACACATCAAGATTCCAACTCAATACACTTGGGTACAAAACAACAATAAGATTCTAACATTCAATACACTTGTCTTTGAAACACTTTAACAATGAAATAATGTAACTAAATAACCCTTCCACATCTGGAATTCACATGGATAGAAACTCCAATGAACCAAACTTCACAAAACCCTAACATACTCAAGCAACTCTGAAAACTACAATCTACATATTCACGTGCTCGTATCGACGAGCACAACCTAACAATGACTACAAACCTCCCAACCCCTGCCGGACGCGCCACCACAGACGACATCGAGTGGGCCCACCCGCCATCCCTACAACCTCAAAATATGGGCAATCTCCCAACAACAAACTTGTATAACACATCAAATAGAACACTTTTCATACATGTGGCCAAAGCCAATTCATTCGAAAAGAGGCCGGAAACTTCGTCGGAAAATTGGAATCCACCACAGCAACTCTACACCATGACTCAAGCTTCCAAACCACCAAGGATCGAATGTGGGCATCTAGACCTTCCTATCTTGACCGGTTTCAGGCCTCGTCGCCGCCACCAGAGGTCGAAATCCCAATCGGTTGAAAACCGGGTCACCGCCCTCACTATGGTGCTTGATTTGCACAGACTAGCTCGAGTCGTCCTCACTGATCACCAACATAGGGAGGATTGTGCCGAGGAGAGGAAGAATTTTTGGCCAGTGTCGGGTCAGAAGGAAAACTCAGATAGTGAGGGAGAGGCGCGAGAGTCAAAAAAAAAGGAGAGAAAGAGTTTGCATACTGTTTCTGCAAGATCCCGCAGGCTATGCAGAATCACGGTGGAACATGAACAATTATGAATGAGACAACATGAGCAAGAGGCAAGGACATATAGTGGTTCACCATGCCTCAGAGGACATGGCTACATCCACTTAAGATTCCACTATCATGGCCAATAGGCCTTTGGTGTTACAAGAGTTCCCTGGGATTGAGTGATTACCATTCCCCGGGAGAGAGAGATGGGGAAGTCAGAGATCCATTCTACACAGGGGGAGCATTCCTTTTATAGATAAGGAAGGTTCCCTCTTATTACATATTTTCGATGTGGGACTGATTACACATATATATTCTCCTGGTGTCTTCTTGTGGAGCTTGGAGAAACATCTTCCCGTTGCTGCATTGATGATCCTTCACTATGGCGAGGTAGCTTACATGTCGGTCTACAAGTTTCATGACTGGTCTATGGGCGGAGAAGGTAGTTTACTGAATACCGACTACAAGTCCCCCCAAGTTCATGTTCAAGACATGTCTTGAGTGGGGACTTAATATACAAAATGTCCATAGACCAGTTATTTACAAACGGACACCCGGTCCAGTCCCCCCAATTCCATACTCGGGGCATGTGTTGAACGGGTCCTACTTTCCTTGATATCTTCAATTCGCACAGTTCTGAAACTCGGGTGAGATGAGGAGCGCGCTCCGCACAAAAGGGCAACCACGCGAGTTAAGGATCTCGCATGAACAAAAACTAACCGCTAGCCGAGGAGTGCTCCGCGTAGAATGACTACCGCGCGAGCTGAGGAGGGCGCTCCGTGAACAATACTTACACTCGAGCACTAGAGTTCGCTCCGCATGCACAATGCCTACCGCTCGCGGACTGGAATTTCCATGCGAGCTCTTGGTGACAGATGAGAGGTGGCTCTGGGTGATACAGGCGAGATGGGTCTCGGTGACATATGCGAGATGGGTCTCGGTGACACAAGCGAGATGGGTCTCGGTGACACAAGCGAGGTGGACCTCGGTGACACATACGAGATGCGAGCTGTGTTCGCACCGCGTGCAATACTTTCACGTGAACAGTGGAGTTCGCCTTGCGGACATTCCCTACACGCGAGCTGTGGTCGGTGCGAGCTGTGGTCGGTCCGCGCCATAAAGAATTAACAAATCACGCGAGCTGACAAGTGTGCTCCGCGTGCCAGGACTACCGCCCAAGCTGTTGACTTTGCTCTGTGTGCCATGAACACCCAGCGAGCTGTTGACTTTGCTCCGCGTGTCAAGACCACCCCGCGAGCTTTTGAGTTCGCCTATAAGATAAAAAAATGTCCCGACTCGGCGGGGCGAGGATTGTTGTACTTTTACATTGAACAAATGATCGACACAATTATGGGGCTAACCAAGTATGGATATGACGTAATAATTATCGAAAAGCTGGTTCATGCAAGTGTAATACTGGACGTCCAAAGTCAATCTTGGTCGAATGCCTATCTCTCATCCCAATGTGGGACGAAGGTAGCGAGCCTTTATATATCATGTGTTTCTGCTCGAGCGCGAGGTATTATCCCTGCGTGGGTTATCAGGCCACTATTCTCCGTATGAAGGGAATGATATGAACTGCCCAACCCCCACCCTCCAGGAGATGTACATGGGACTTGCAGTTTTCATGGCATTAGTTGTTTCGCGCATGCTTCCTGGTGGTATATTGTCGGGGTATGTTCATGCATTTGAGTTCGTGTATGCTTCCCGTTGGTTCTTGCTCGGGTATAAGAATCTCACGAAACGGTTGTTGTATGTTTCTTCCCGTTAGTTCTTATTATACTAAAAATCCCGGAAAGCCACAACACTTCCATTGACCATAACTTCTGCATACGAAGTCCGTTTAATGCGTGACACATGTCTACGAACTCGTATCATCGTGCTCTACAAATTTTGTGAAGGAAGTTTCTCGAGAAACCCAACAAATAAAAAGTCAACTCTATGACCCTTAAAGAAAATAGAACTGTTTCGGGTAATTTATGCGTCCGAACACTTCCGTTTTTTCTTCGAACCTCAAAAACACACTAATTTCTAACTTAAAAATTCCCAAATAATATTAGAAACTAATATCAAAATTCTGGGGTATTACATGGTTGGCTTGAAGAATGATTCATTTAGGCAACATGGCTAGGTGCCTTAGAGGTCTGACCCCTCTTTTGTGTTATTTCGGCAACTTGATACTCATACAAATTATAAATAACCAAGTCACACAAACACATAACATCATTTATGTCATACATGTTTTATAGAAGTAGAACATGTATTGCCCAACAGCTTTTGAGACCAGGTTGATCATTGGCACTCTCACACAGGGGCGGAGCTATATGTTGGCAAGCTTGGGCAAATGCCCACCCATCTTTTGGATTTCTCACAAATTGAGATGAACTTTTCTCACAAATTTATTGCAAAATTACAACTTATTGATGATCTTGCCCAACCAAGATCACCGCAGGAATTACAACTTATTGATGATCTTGCCCAACAGCTTTTGAGACCAGGTTGATCATTGGCACTCTCACACAGGGGCGGAGCTATATGTTGGCAAGCTTGGGCAAATGCCCACCCATCTTTTGGATTTCTCACAAATTGAGATGAACTTTTCTCACAAATTTATTGCAAAATTACAACTTATTGATGATCTTGCCCAACCAAGATCACCGCAGGAAGAAAACGAAGAGGTTTCAGGGAGTTCAGGCTTGCAGCAAGTCAGCAACGTACGCTGCTGCGCCGCCTGCGTGGGGAAGAAAGAAGAACATGGGCTGATGGGCCAGTCACCAGTGTCTTGGGCTTTTACCCAATTGACTTATGTTGTTTTAGTCTGCCTAGGCAAGAAAACATTTCTAGATCCGCCCATGCTCTCACACAACAGAGAATCCTAGTTGTTGGAGTACCCTGCCAAAAGAGCAGTTAGAGAGTAGCCTACATAACTAATTATACAAAGAAATGTGGAAGACGAGTAACAAATAAAGAATGAATAGAATCCTTTAAAAAAAAATATAATCAATTGAATAAAAGAATAAAGCAAAAATCATCAAAGAGATACGGTATTGGGATGGAGGCAATAGAGAAGTTGATTGCGGCACAAGGGGCATGTGTTCTTGTTCAAAACCAACCAGCGAAGAACACAATATCTGTGAAAGACATGAGAACATAGGGCTCGAACAACAGCACCAGTCCTATCAAACAGTGCCACTATCCGAACCCTCTTCTACCACAAAGTTATCAGCCATGAACTTGTCCATAACAATAGTGAAACTTTCACTGGTGAACGAAACTCTCGCAATCAAAGTATCTAAGTCAACAATTGAGTCAATGTCACCACTTCGACCAACATAGTCAGTATTGAAGATGTCAATTTCGGCCTCGATGCAGAAGGTCGTTGCCGAACCACCATGTAGCACGAGAGCCGAAATCTGGGGAGCTAGATCCTCATAAAGATTCAAAATCTCGAGGTTGAGGGAAGACAAGAGAGTAAGGCCAAGAAAAAAATTGAATTTTAGCCACAAACCGCCTAATTCGTCTGAATTTTCTAGTTATCACTAATCGGACATTTGGGCCAAAAGAAGCAGTGAACCAATCCAAACCAGTTTAGACTAAATTAGATACGATTCAGGTTCTTAAACCGACCCAAACAACCAAAATGAACAGAATTTTTGAATTTTTCAAAAAACCTTTTCAATCATCATTTGGCTATCAACACATTATGTAAAAAAAATCTCAAAAAACTCGATGTAAAACAATCTCAAAAAACCTTCTCAATTGACATGTGTTGATGAACTTTAAGAATGAACTTCAAAAAACCCACTTTGTCAAAGAATGAAGACTTGAGCTTTTTCTATATTGTAGTTTTCTAATGGACTTTTATTATCTGGTAATGATATGTTTATTTCAGCTTTGTTTTTGTTTTTTTGATGAACGTACTGTGTTATGTACTGACGGACTTCTATTAGTTTTGATGTTTTATGGTTATGGTGATTGACTAATCAACTTTTTATAATATGTTGTACTTTGAATTTATACTTGATGATGTAATTTTTACATTATCGTAGGTTACTTTAAGTCATGAACTTTAAGAGTTGAAGTTAAAATTTACAGGTTGTAATGAGATATAGAGATGGACCAAAAGCTTTTCCTAATACGAGACTAAACCGAAACCGACCCAAATCATTCAGAAAAGTCATGATGAAAACCGAATATTCGACCAAAGATTATAAAACTAGATTCGAACAAACCTGCAACTCCAATTTCTAATTTAATAGCTTTCGGACAATAGATTGGATGGTTGTTTCCAATTTCTAGATCACATAACAAATCATGAGAAAAAAAGAATTAATGCATGTAATGATCGATGTAAAATATATCTCAGTCCATGTATGTCGATGATTGCGGCGGCAAGTTCCTCCTTGTCCTCCATCAATTTTGTGCTCAAAAATCCCTTTGAAAAAAGAAATACCAACGCCCCAAGCACGGTGAAATTTAAACGCAACAGGGTTATCACAGCATAAACTGCCATAGTTGTACCCATTGTTAGGCCGCTCGAGAAAAGTTTTTCTTCAACGAAGAGAGCTTTGAGAGCATTAACATTATTAATGATTTTTTGGAAGATAAAGAAGTGCTGACATTAGAAAAGCCAACTCCTCTGGCATAATTTTCACCATTTTAACAACCTCTGGATATTTTTACAAAACTGATCGTTTTTGTCCGATACTAAACAGTGAACATGCTTGAGACGATAGACCAGGGGGTGTTGGACTCCTTGTCATCGTTGGAAATATCCTTCTAATTAATTTCCTTGAAATCGCTATTCTCCTTATTTATTTTCTCGTAACTGCCTTCCAAACTACCTTCTCCCTCTGCATCTACTATTTCAAAATCATGGTTTTTCTTCGCGCTCGACTCTGATGCTCTTTTCTTATCGTCCTTTTTCAAACAATCTTCGCGTTATTCATCTTCTAAGATCATTATATTCTTAATTTCAACACACACAGGTTGTCCAAAGTCTTTAAACCGATTAAATTGGATTGGATTTGGTTTTAGCTTAAAACCGGCCTCAAATCATGTTGCCCAGCCCTACAAGAGAGAACCCTAACAAAGATGGAGTGAAGGGAGATTGAGGAGTTGGTCGAGAGTCGAGACTAATGAAATTGAGGTGATCAACTGTCACGCCCCAATATTACAATCTCAAAACCTGTTTCAAGACAACTTCAAGGATAACTAAATTCAATGCGGAATGTAAATGTCACATAACTCAACACTGAGTTAAATATTACATTTCCTTGTTTACATAAACTTGAAAGTCAAGAAAATGAAAACACTCACATGAGTTTAATACTGTCTACCCCAAATATAAAAATATATAGTGAACAACAAAACCCAACAAAAGAACCCTGCCACTATGCCTCCGCCTCAACCCTGCTGATCCTCACCTTCAGGTCTAACCTTTACACCAAGAATTGGTGTACTAGGATTGTAAAATAACAAACCCGGTAAGCTAAAAAACCCGTATGAGTAAACTCAGAAATAACACAAGATTTAACACATCCAACATACCACAAGAGAGATTTGATCAATAATTAAAAACCACACATCTAACACATTACCAAAGAAATGTACCCATGAGTCCCACATATTTAATAAATACCTCTCACGACCTACAACAACAATTTGTGTACCAATGAGTCTCAGATACCATAAAGTATCTCCCATGACCTACACCGACATACGCACTAGAGCTTTAATTCCTAACCGAAACCAATCACCCGGCCAAAGGCTTGGAACCCGGTTTGACTGTCCAATATCAAAACACAAAATACTAAATAGCATTTTAGCCGTAACCAATCATCCAATTAAAGGCTTGAAACTCGGTTTGGCTATTTATCCAACAATCATCATATCACAACATTATTATCAACAACACAAGATCCACATCATAAGATTATATCCTTCACAAAGATATAATTATATGAACAATATACATTATTCCACAAGAATAACTCATCAATAATCAATAAAATTATGATCATATGAGCCGTTGGCGGTCAAACTCATATATTATTCCACTTCACTACCAGAAAATAGTTCTTGGCCGACGAAAAAAAATCGTCGCCCTGTTTAAAAATTTCGTCGCCTAAGTACTTAGGCGACGACATGTCGTCGGCCAAGAAGTCGTCGCCAGAAGTCCGTCGGTGAAGAACTTGGGCGACGAAATATAATTCCGTCGTCGCCTAAGAGTAATTCTTAGGCGACGATACTAATTTCGTCGCCTAAAATATACCTCTCGTCGCCCAGAAATATTCGTCGCCCAAGATTTAACACCTTGGCCGACGAAATTTTTTTTCGTCGCTTAAAATCTTCTGACCTTGGGCGACGAAAATAAATGTTTCGTCGCCTAAGATCACTACATCTTAGGCGACGATAGTATTTTTCGTCGGCCAAGGTGTTAAATCTTGGGCGACGATTTATAGATTTCGTCGCCTAAGATATATTTAAATTTTTTTTAAAAAAATAATTAAATAATTATTTTAAATATATAAATAATGTTTTTTTAATTTTTGTCATTATTTTTTTTTTCGGCATTTCTTTAAAGTTTTCTAATATTAAAATTTAATTAAAAATAACACAAATTTATAAATTTATAAATAATTTATTACAAAAATTCTGCCTATGGATCGAGAAACCCAAAATCTAACTCATCATTCCCGTTCGGAGGGTCCTGAGGCGGCGGCTGGTCAGGCTGAGGAGGCTGCTGCTGAGGCTGGGGCCACTGAGGATGCCACTGAGGTAATGGTATAGGCGTAGGCATGGGCGGAAACGGCTGTCCGGCCGCAAGTGCAGACATGCAGGCAGTCATCCACTGTCCCATAGCCGCCTGGTTGGCATTGGTGACTTCATTCACCCGCTCCATATGCGCAGCATTAGAAGCCGCATATGATTCCGCCATCGCCGCCATCTCCCTCGCTCTTTGGGCTTCCAGCTCAGACTCTCTCGCTCTTTGGGCTTCCAGCTCAGACTGTAGGCTTGCGAACTGATCCTGTAGCCGAGTGGTCTGGCTGTTGCTGCTTGAGGCTCCGGCGGCTCCCTTGCGCTGAAATCCTGGCGTCGTCTTCAGGATCCCCTTTCCAGCGTCTCCCATACCCCGGCAGTAGTAGGTGTTGGAGCGCTGCGCGAAGGCAGTGGCCATAATCCGCGCCCCAACGGTAGGATCTGAAGTGTCGATCCTGGACATGGCCTCTGACATGTCATCCTCTGCCGTGCCCGGCCATGTGTCGTTCACCATGCCTCTGATGACCTCTTGCTCCGCCTCCCTCACCCTCGCCTAAATGGATATATTATAAAAATATATTAATATACATTTAATAAAAAGTAATTAAAATTAAAAATTAGTAAATATAAGGAACTTACAAGATCCTCCTCAGAATGAGGATATGCCCTCTGAAAGGTCCCCACATAGGGGTTCTCCTCTGGCCGCTCTCGCCGCACGTCGTCCATGATGGCCGAAAACGGCCTCGAACCGGCACGATGGTTGGTTGTGTTCTGTTGCCGGTTCTCAGCGTTCACCCGGGCGAGGTGCTTTTTTAAAAAAAAATTATCGTTAGTAAATATTTAAAAACATACAATTATAATTAATTCACTAATTAAATATTCAAATTTGTTTACGAATTACCTGTTTATGAGGGTCGTTGAACTGCGTGACAAGAAGCCACCGCCACTCGTACTCCCGATACTCGAACTCCTTCGGGGTACCCGAACGGTCGCTCCCGTACTTCTTCCAGTGTTCCCGGAGGTCGTGCTTCCACTCCTTGAACCTACATATACAAAAAAAATATTAATAATTTTATTAAAAAAATAAAATTTAATAAATTATTAAATAGCTAGAGGTACCTCTCCCTATGGGTCTTGTCCGCCCAGTCACGTCCCTCCTCGGGAACCACAAACCATTGCTGCATTACCACTTGTTAGTATTTTTTTCGATAATGAAATAATTTATTAGTTAAAAAAATAGTTAAAAAAAAGGTAATTTATTGAGTAAACTCACCGACATCGACTGATGGAGCATCTCCTTCACTCCATCAGGAACCTGGCTCCAGACTCCCCACAACATAGGAAGTCTGGAGCGGATGGTGCCTCCCGCGGCGCGCGTGTACCGGTTTCCCAACGCGGCGTCCACCGGTTTCCCGTTGGAAAACGGGATGGCGATCCGTCCAGCGGACTCGACCGCCCTATCGAGTCCCTTGTTGCTGACGGTGCCTCTCCTGTTCCGCCTTCTCGTTCCGGCGGCTGTGACATTGTGAATCAAATTTAATATTAATAATACATTTTTACAAAAAAAAAATGTAAATCGAAAAAAAAGTAATAATAAATTACCGATCGACGAGGCTGAGCCGACGGATTCGTCTATGTCCGCCTGCTCGGAGACCCTCACGGGATGAAGAGGCATGGGAAACTCCCGGTAGATATAGGCCTCGTGCGGTGCCACATGCGGGAGCTGCTCCCGAATCGGTCGACCCTCCTCATCGACGCGAGGTATCGCCGGTATCGTCGGAGGAAGGAAGAGGCCGGACGGCACCATAGGGACCCCGGATGACCCGCCATCACCGTCGGTCGGGGACGACTGTGTGGGGGCGTCGCTGCGGGATCGCGACCGGCGAAGTATGGGTGGATGACGAGGAGCCGTCGCTGCGGGACCCGACTGCCCAGCAGAACCCGAGCCGCTCGCGCCACCCATCAGTTGCGCATGTCGGGCCGTCAACTGCCACGGAAACCCGATCGACGGTGATTCCGACGGGTTGTTTGAGGTACCGTCCGAGCCGTCTTGTCCAGAAGTTCTTCTCTTGGCCATCCTGTTTAAAATAACCATAAATTTATTAAAAATATTTTACCGTCTTAAAATAACCATAAATTTATTAAAAATATTTTACCGTCTTATAATAATTTAATAATTATTATAGGATTTATTATTTTTTTTTATTCACATAACAAATTATTTACATTAATAAGGGCTTATTATATCACAAAATTTAATATAATAATATTTACATCCTTCCTAAAAAATAATCCATTATTTCTTACAAACCCTAAACCCTAAATAAACCCTAAACCGTAAACCCTAAACCCTAAATAAACCCTAAATTATTTAATCATTTACAATCCTAAACCCTATACCCTAAACCGTAAACCGTAAACCCTAAACCGTACATCACAATTTACAATTATCACAACAACAAACATTTACAATTATCACAACAACAACAATTTACAATTATCACAACAACAACAATTTACAATTTACAATTATCACAACAACAACAATTTACAATTATTACAACAAAAAAAACAATTAAAACCAATTTAGGGTTTTAGGGTTATACCTTAAATTGTGGGTCGACGTCGGGGTCGGGGTTCCGAATTGGGGTCGGGGTCGGGGTCGGAGAGAGGGAGAGAGAGAGGGCAGAGAGAGGATTTTGGGAGAGAGAGAGAGAGAATATGCTTGGCGGCTGAAGAAATGGTTAGGGTTTCCGAATTTTTGCCTTTTATACTGGCGTTCTTGGGCGACGATTCTGTAAAAATCGTCGGCCTGTTTTGTAAAAATCGTCGGCCAAGAGACTCTTGGCCGACGATTTTTGAAATCGTCGCCCTGTTTTTTTAAAAATCGTCGGCCAAGATAGTACATTTGGGCGACGACATTCTTCACTATAAATATCGTCGCCCAAGATGAAGAAAATCGTCGGCCAAGATGTTATACTTGGGCGACGACATTCTTCATTATAAATTTCGTCGCCCAAGATGAAGAAAATCGTCGGCCAAGAGTTCTATCATAAAATTCAGACTATTTGACCCTCCAAATCACGTAATCTGGCCGGACCTTCAACTGAGAATAGTTTCCAATCGACGAGACTCTTACGGGGCTATAAAAATTTGGTAAAAAATAAATAACCGGGAAAGGGCTACCACTAGGCAGAAATAAATGTGTTTCGTGCGACCGGAACAACCGGCACCGAAAATTTACCGGAATATCTTCATTTTTCACGGGTTGACGTATTTCGACGTTCCGGTTATATCTTATTTCACGACTTTTTTGCGTTTGAGGCCTCTACGTATACGTTGTCTTCAAAACGACACTTAAACTAAACACTTATATAAAAAAGTTATACAACATTAGTACATATAACGTGAGTTTATTGATCGGAGAAGAGGAACTGAAACCCGACCGTCAGATTTGACCAGCATAAAGAATTACGTAGGTGGAAAAAAATTCAGCTCCATCTGACAAAGATAAGGGCTCGATCCGTCCGGTCAATCGGCGCGGTCAAACCCCTAAACGGACGGAAACGGCTATTCGACCCGCCAAATCACGTAATCTGGCCGGACCTTCAACTGAGAATAGTTTCCAATCGACGAGACTCTTACGGGGCTATAAAAATTTGGTAATAAATAAATACCCGGGATATTTATTTTAATTATTCAAATGAAATTTAAATGTGTTTTATTTTATTTTAATTATTCGGATTAATCTTGGCCGACGAAATTAGGCTAATTCGTCGGCCAAGATGATACTTGGGCGACGATATTTGTTAAAATCGTCGCCCAAGAGTGAAAATAAAAATTTCTTTACAATGAAATTTAAATGTGTTTTATTTTATTTTAATTATTCGGATTAATCTTGGCCGACGAAATTAGGCTAATTCGTCGGCCAAGATTATACTTGGGCGACGATATTTGTTAAAATCGTCGCCCAAGAGTGAAAATAAAAATTTCTTTACAATGAAATTTAAATGTGTTTTATTTTATTTTAATTATTCGGATTAATCTTGGCCGACGAAATTAGGCTAATTCGTCGGCCAAGATGATACTTGGGCGACGATATTTGTTAAAATCGTCGCCCAAGAGTGAAAATAAAAATTTCTTTACAATGAAATTTAAATGTGCTTTATTTATTTTAATTATTCGGATTAATCTTGGCCGACGAAATTAGGCTAATTCGTCGGCCAAGATGATACTTGGGCGACGATATTTGTTAAAATCGTCGCCCAAGAGTGAAAATAAAAATTTCTTTACAATGAAATTTAAATGTGTTTTATTTTATTTTAATTATTCGGATTAATCTTGGCCGACGAAATTAGGCTAATTCGTCGGCCAAGATGATACTTGGGCGACGATATTTGTTAAAATCGTCGCCCAAGAGTAAAAATAAAAATTTCTTTACAATGAAATTTAAATGTGTTTTATTTTATTTTAATTATTCGGATTAATCTTGGAGTACGATCAACAGCGTACTCCAGTACGGGAGTTCCCAAAATATGCTCTTATGTGTCCAGAATTTGTACCTGTCTGGTCTTTCAGGTATTCTGGCCACAATATCGGGATGATTGCTGAGCTGCCCAAAATCATACTCATCCAGCACTGCTAAAATCTCTTCCCCCGACCATCTATGCGGCTCCACACCTCTCTCTTCGGTCCCATCAAATGCCCCGGTATCTATCCGCCAGGGGTGATCATGTGGTAGGTAAGCACGGTGACCCATCCGGACTATCTTGTTGCAATGATTGCTGCACCCCTGGGAGCTAAGGCACTCAGGACAAGCCTTGTATCCCCTAACAACGTTGCCGGACAACATCCCACGTGCAGGAAAATCACTGATGGTACCAACAATCATGGCATGCATCTGGAACATCTCCTTTTTGTAGAACGCAGTCATTACCGTCTGCATCTTTACCCCAGAATAGAACGCAGTCATATCTGCATGCATGGATCTTGATGTAGGAAAGCCCGAGATCTCTCAAGATACGACGGACCTTATGATGCGTGGTGGGATGACGATGACCGTCGGGCAGGAGCGAAGCAGCGTACTGTAGATACCTATCAACAGCCGTCACGGTCGATTTTGTGTCAACCTTGATATGCATCACCTCCATCACACACTGAAGAACGGTCTTCTCATGACCTGGGCACAGAGGGGTCTGTTGGAAAGCAATAAGTCTGTTGTACTTGGCTATACCGGCAGTGTTGACACCTCTAGGGACGGCCTGCATCGGCGCCTGAGGAATGTGCTGTCGTTCAGGGCATACACCGCTGTCATGAGGAAACATGTCGTTGATGAAGGTCGTTGTTGGATCGTTGGATGTACTGCCTGTCTCATCAAACTGTCCATGATCATGCGGGCGTGATGAGGTTTCACCGTGATATATCCAACATGTGTAACGTTCCCAGAATCCGTTACTCTTCAGGTGGTCCCATACTGTCCCCAACGGAAATCGATGCATATCACTGCGACACTTACACATCTTGCACGGGCAATAGAACATGCCACTCCCGTCAGCATTGGCCTGCGCATATTGCATAAAATCCCAAACTCCTTCAGCATATTTTCTGTGATATCTTGGAAGAGAAATCCAACTCTTATCCATATCCTGAAAATAACACATATATATATCAATATTTAATGAACATATCTTTTATATATATATATTAATGTAATACAACATACTAATTATTAATTATATATATCTAGTTCGAGCGGATTCCGTGGTTTCAGAAGGCAAGTGTCAATGTCACGGAGGGCGAACCCCCTACAGGAACCAGGCAGGACTCGTTTGTGATCACGGAGGCGAACCCCTATCGACCCCTTCACCGAGAAGAGTGGTCAGTTTGTGATCTTGAGATCCAGTTAAACAAACCTGTGAACCATATCTATGACAGAACGGCCCCTTACTCAGCTTGGAACAAACTCTATGCATATATATATATATATATATATCATTAATTCAACTCAAATAAAACTGAAAATCAATATATATATATGCATATATATATATATGTGCATATATATGCATATGTACGTACCTGGGAGTAGCTCCACAAACTATGTATGGACAAATTTCCACAACACCGAACGATTTGAAGAACTAGAGAAATTTATGTTTAAAATTTTCAAAGTTCTCATTCTTCTATCCCGCCTCACAATATATAGAAGAATCTTGGGCGACGAAATATTTGAGTTTCGTCGCCTAAGAATGAAAAATCTTGGGCGACGAAATATCTCAGTTTCGTCGCCTAAGGATAAAAAACTTAGGCGACGAAATAAATATCTTAGGCGACGAAATATTGTTTCGTCGCCCTAGTTTCTCTCTTAGCCGACGAAATGTATTCTTAGGCGACGATTTTATTTTCGTCGCCTAAAGTTGGACTTTAGGCGACGATTTTTTTCCCTTGGGCGACGAAAAAAAAAATCGTCGCCTAAGTTCCCTCTTAGGCGACGAAAAAAAAAATCGTCGCCCGGTTTTTTTTGTTTCGTCGCCCAAGACCCATTTTCTGGTAGTGCTTGTTTTATCTTATCTATGAGCCGTTGGCGATCAAGCTCATATATTTTTAAAACAAATAATAGCAAAATATTAAATTCAACATCATAATCATTATCATCATCAAATAACCATAATAAGACTTGGTTTAAAAGTGAACCTTGGTGAGATTTACTCACCTAAATATCCCGCTGTGTTTCCCGCACAACACAAGAGCCAAGCTAAACCACAACCTCACAAACACCTAAAATTACACAATTAAAAACCTTAGAAATTTCTCAACAAAGATCAAAGTACCCTTAACCTAAAAGTTGCCCAAAAAAAGGGCAATCATTCCTCCAAGACCTCCCAAGGTCATTGGACACTCAACAACAACCACACTACCTTCAAGACCAAACTTTCTAAGTTTCCGATCTAACAAACACCACGAACAACTTAGCACCTAAGATGCAAAAACCTAATCAACACTTAGCCTTCACACTTAAACAACACACTAGCAGTTACAAGGACTAGTTAACGCAGCAACCAAAGCTCTCACCTTGTCCGGACGCGCTCCCACGCGCCGCCACAAGTGGCGGCGAGTGAGCCCCACGCGCTATTATCAACCTCAAAATTTGGAGAAACTCACAACATGAAACTTCTAAATTAAAGCATGGTGAGTAACTTTGATACCTAGACGTTCAACTAGTTCGGTCAGAATCTGCCTAAAAACACCCCGAAATGCCAACCCGAAACCAAAAATCAAATCTGCAAATCCGGCGCCCAAACTTGATTTTTAGGTCACCAAAGACGTATAAACATCACTAGAAGAAGGAGAGGAGCAAGACTCACCTAACTGTATTTAGAGAGGGTGAAGTGGTTTGTCTTAATGTTAATGACGAGGCTATAATTATGTGACACTTAAGATTGGACACCTCTAATTGTAGCTAACGGCTTCCAGCGTGAAGTTTGGTTATTGGTTGGATAATTGGATTTATCAAATTATGGACAGCACAAAATGACAGACTCGTGATTACAAATCTTAATAGGAAGATGGTATGAATTCGACGTCACAACCGATCATTTTGTTACTTTTTAGTGATTGGTAAAATTTCATTCTCCTACAAAAATGATCATCTTGGTAAAAAAGAAGAAGTAATTGCTGATTTCATAAATTTAATAATTTAGAGATAAATATATTCTTTTATTCGTTGAATAATGAAAAACTATATTTTTTCTCCATTATCATACCTCAATAGTTAATTACGGTCATGATAGAAAACTCACTTAGTTTCGGTGATGTTTGGGTCTTGATGCACGATTCAACCTTAATTGCGTTTATGATTTTCTGTGTTGCCTGTGTTGAGCTAGATGATTGGGAGATGAACGTGCACAGTTAACGTTCGGTGACGTAGCAGGGGAAGGAGGCAATGGTTGAAGGCGACAACGTAGTTGTAATACCCTGAAAATTCGTTATTAATTCCTAATATTATTTTAAAAATTATTAAGTCAGAACTCATTGTGATTCCGTGGTTCGTGAATTGAGTGGAAGTGTTCGAGCGAATAATTACTCAGTAGCGTTTGATTTCATAGTTCTTCCATCATAACTTGTGATGTATTTCTTTGTCTCTGCTCATCATATCTTTCATCATCTTATGTTCACGTCGCCTCTCATTCCTCTAAGGAAATGAGCTTGAATCCATTGTTAAATGAATGGTATTATCAATATACAAATGTATGACTCCATTTAATAAAAAGTTACAAAGAGAACAAACAATTAGAGAAGAGTCAAATAAGATAGTGAGTTATGCACATGAAACCACCTATTTTGTTGAGGTTGACGTCGAAAATACAACGTTAGGTATGCATAAAATCTAATTAAAAATCTAAAGAGTTGATCTCACACAACATGTAACATTCATAAATTGTATCAGAAATTTTAATAATAATGTGCAATGATTAATTTTGTCATGTCAATATCTATTATCTACCGGAGATGCTCTTAGCTAGAATCCTGTTAAAAAAATGTTATCAAAATATCAACATAAACAACTATTTCCAGGAAACGAAAATGCCCTCTCTCTCTCTCTCTCTCTCTAATATAGCCGTCTCTAACCGGGATATGGCCTAATCACACCCATAAAATGCATCGGCTAGTTAAATCCACAGAAAAGGCAAGGTTTTGCTTTCACCTACATCGAATTGGGTGCCGGAATTTCTTAGTTGAACAATCCTCACTCAGGTAACATCTAAATCCTATAGCAACTTGGGAACCCCATTTCTTGCTTAGTTTCTGAGACTTCTGCTATATACCCATTTAGAATAATGTTAAAAATACCAAAACTTTGGCATCCTCGAACCAGAAAGTTTCAATCTTTGATAAAAAAATCCTCACCTCTCAGCTGGGTATGTTAAGGGTATTGATGACAGTGGTTCCGAGGAGAACGAGTGGGAGAGGTTGCTTAAGCCATTTGACCTCAATGAGCTCCGGAAATCCCTCATTCAAATCACCCCAATTCAGCTTTCTAAGTTACTTGAACTCCCACTGGATGTGCCCACATCATTGGAAGTATTCGAAATGGTGGGTGCCCAGAGGGGGTATAGACATTCATTTGATGTGTATTGTGTGTTGATTGATAAGCTCGGCGAAGCGGAGGAGTTTAAGGCCATAGATAGGTTGTTGATGCAGATTAAAGATGAAGGGATGGTTTTTAGGGAGTCCCTTTTCATTATGATTATGAAACATTACGGCAGAGCAGGCTTGCCGGGTCAAGCCACTCGGCTGCTTCTCGATATGAGAGGGTTTTATTCTTTTGAGCCTACTTTTAAGTCTTATAATGCTGTTTTGGATGTGCTGGTGGCTGGGAATTGCCCCAAGGTGGCACCTAATGTGTTTTATGACATGTTGAGTAGGGGTGTCTCTCCCAATGTCTATACATTTGGGTTGGTTTTGAAGGCGTTTTGTATGATTAATGAAGTGAATTCTGCATGCTCGCTTCTTAGGGACATGACAAAGCATGGGTGTGTGCCCAATTCTGTGGTGTACCAGACTCTTATACATGCCCTCTGCTGAAATGAGCGGGTGAATGAAGCATTGAGGCTTTTGGAGGAAATGTTCTTGATGGGTTGCACTCCTGATGTTCAGACTTTTAATGATGTTATCCATGGTCTCTGCAAGGCCAAGCAGGTGCCAGAGGCTGCAAAGTTGGTTGATCGGATGCTTTTGCGGGGTTTTACTCCTGATGAGATAACTTATGGAGTTTTAATGAATGGATTATGTAGAGCAGGGCAAGTTGATGAAGCAAGGGCATTGCTAGACAAACTGCCTAGCCCGAATGCTGTGCTTTTTAATACCTTGATCAATGGTTATGTTACCAGTGGACGCTTTGATGAAGCCAAAGCTGTCTATCGTGATAGCATGCTAGGTAACGGCTGTGACCTTGATGTTTATACATTTAATATTCTGATTCGTGGACTTTGCAAGAAGGGCAGTTTGGCTTCTGCTCATGAATTGGTCAGTGAGATCACTAAAGGCTGCAAGCCCAATGTGATAACCTACACAATCTTGGTTGATGGTTTATGCAAGGAAGGTCAACTTCAGGAAGCTAGTGATGTTTTAAATGAGATGTCATACAAGGGACTTGGTCTGAACATCGTGGGATACAATTCTCTAATATCTTCTCTCTGCAAGTACAGGAAAGTTCATGAAGCTTTGAAGTTGTTTCGTGAAATATCAAGCAAAGGATGTAAGGCAGACATATATACCTTTAATTCTTTGATATTTGGACTGTGCAAGGTTGATAGGACGGAAGAGGCATTGGGATTGTACCATGATATGTTATTGGAGGGTGTTATTGCCAACACTGTAACTTATAACACATTAATTCATGGTTATCTCACTGGAGGTGCAATCAAAGAAGCACTGAAGCTTGTAAATGAAATGTTATCTAGAGGATGCCCTCTTAACAAAATAACCTATAATGGGTTAGTAAAGGCACTCTGCAGAGCTGGGCTAGTTGAAAGAGCACGGGGATTGTTTGAAGAAATGATGAGGACAGGACTTCATCCAGATAGTATCTCATGCAATATTTTGATTAATGGCCTCTGCAGTAGTGGCAAAGTAAATGAAGCCCTTGAGTTTCTAAGGGATATGATTCATCGTGGTTTAATGCCCGACATAGTCACTTATAATAGCCTGATAAATGGTCTATGCAAGATGGGACACATTTGGGAAGCTTTGAATCTCTTTGACAGATTACAAGCTGAAGGGGTATCTCCTGATGCTATTACTTATAACACTTTGATCAGTTGGCATTGCAAAGAGGGCATGATTAATGATGCTTGTTTGCTTCTACATAGAGGTGTGACTAATGGATTCATACCAAATCATGTGACGTGGTATATATTGGTCAGCAACCTGTCCAAAGAAAGAGGTTACAGGCATCAGGGATTTATCTAAGCGGAGTATATTTTTCCCCTCAAAACACTAAGCATTTTCATGGTATTTCTGAAATCATTTATGCTGATGGTGATTGGAGGTGGAGATGAAAGAACACTTTTTTATTTTTTGTTGGTGATACTCCTATTTTCAATGCTTTTGAAATATTTCAAGGAATTTGTGCCTGCCAGTTTGATTTGTTGGTTGGGATTGGGAGAAATCCAGCTGGCTCTCTGGAACACTCAGCTGAGTTTTCTGCTGGTTGAGGCAGAACAAAATACATGATGGTTAGATTGTCAGGTATACTTCATACACAATTGTGATAGTTCCAGCATTTACCGAAAATAGTTGCACTCATCTCCTTGCTTTCTGAATGTTTCCTTATTTTAATTTTGGGGTTTTCAGGGTCCAATGGCTGGTAACAGTGTTCCAGTGGGTGTGAACAAGGAACAGGTACATACCCTTTTCTTCATTGCTTTGTACTTACACTATGTTTGAATGTGAAAAAGGAATTGCCAAAGATTGGATTTTAGGCAAGCTTTGGGATTTTTTTTATTGTAATGTTTAGTGGGTATTTGGAACCTGTGTTTTCTGTGAATTTAGCGGCCATCAATTTTGGCATGTTGTCTAATTGGTCAGGGATGAGTGTTTGATCTTAATGAAACAAAGATATTTCGTGAGAGTTTAATTAGTAGGCTACATGGTAGTTCATTTTTACTCTTGCTATTAAGTTGTTGTTCTGAATTCATGCATTTTAAATAATTGTGTGCAGATTTATGGTATGGTGAAGGAGGAAATGGTGTACAAATATCTCAACCTCATATATGGTGTATTCGAAACGTATCTATTACATAGATATTTCTTCGAGAATTGTAATGCTTATAATCAAATGGTCAATTCAGTTAGCGTGCCACCTGCCACCTATGGCTTTTAATGGAATGCACTGATAGCGTGAGTCAATCACTTAATTTTCAGATTTGTTGGTTCTGCTTAGCCAAATTCAGATTTTTAACAAATAGTTGCCATTGTCTTTTGTGACCGAGTTTCTTGGTTACTGTCTTTGCAGTGTTTCATATTACGGATCAAGAGGAGAATAATCTCAGTGATGATGTAATAGCTGAAGATATTAAACAGGTAAATGTTCAGAATTGATCTCCTTTTCATCCTATTTGTTGGTTCATCTTACACAGCTAAAAAGAATATTTTATGCTGATCTAGCTGTACATTTCAGTTAGCTCAAGGCTTTATATCTTATATATATGTACATTAAGTTTCTGAGCAGTTGCTGAATATAAAGACTTACAGAGGCAGACTAAGACATACACATGGAAATAAAAACAATAACATGGAAATAAAGACAATAACTACATCTAATGGAATTGCTGTTTACTGACTTAAGACATTAAATTTAGAAGCCTGCATATCATTTTTCTACTAAATAAGAATCTGCATAGGTTACTGTATTGTGTTAAATATTCACACTAGCAACAATCATATATATTTACAGAAATCACATATATTGTTGGTTTTTAGTTAACTTCTGTACGACTTTAAGGATAAGCTTCTGGCTCGGTTGTGGAGCAGGAAAGCGCGTTTGTATATTCTTCTTGTTGCATCCGTGAGCCCTGGAGCATAACTCACCCACAGAATATTGCTTTCCCCGTGGCGTTGGAAGCTAAAAATGAAACCACATAGTTTGGTTTATCAGTTGTATATTGACAGAACAACAAATTCAAGATCAATCATATCAAACCCCTTTACTTCCTGTTTAGCGTAAGGGGCTAAAAATGGAACTGCATAGTTTGATTGTACAATAGAAGATTACCAAACCTGCTGGAAAAAAATTCCAAATTGTATTCAACACGTAAGTGAAGTGTCTGCCCAAGTGCAAACATGTTTATATAAAGTAATAGTTCAAATATTCTAGCATTTTTCTAGATACAATTCAGTAATAATTAAAGCTACATGCTTCAATTAGTTCCATTAGTTGGTTGTTATGAACAGTAAAGTTTTTGAAGCATTGTGTGCTTGTGTGCTCGGACAATGAGCAACTATATAGCCATTTCCAGTTTAGAAATTGAGATGCAATTATTTTCGTTGCAGGTTACATTTAACAGCTACCGTGATGAGGGCATTATTTGTGCACTCGTAGCTGAAATTTATAAATGGATTTTGCAGGTTTCATTTTACTGATCTTCTGTATTTCATAGTAACTATCGGAAATTTATCAAACACGTGTGTACAATATAGCCTTGGTCTATATCATTTGCTTGAGCTTAACAAATGAAGTTGATTGTTGACAAAACTTATATTTTACTCTTGGCTTTTTGAGTAAATTTCTCACTTGCTCCTTAAGTAAATCTCAGTTGGAGTGATGTAACCGACTTCTTTTTATCGGTTTAGATAAATCAAAAAATTAGAAGAGGAACCTTTTCGAATGGCTTAATTTGGGTTTAAATAAAAAAAAATTGTATCTCCACGAGTGAGGCAAAGGGTTTTGCTTAGGTATTTGATTCGATAACATTATCAGAACCCAACAGGGTGCGGCACCATCTGGAATTTGGAATTTGGATTGATCAAAGTTCTAGTACTTAATTTTGGCTTTTGTTTTTTTTAGGAAGGCTTTTGCTTATAGTTGTATACCTTATTACTACAATAATGCTGCACACGAGCTAGTTACAGTTGCTGCTAAGCGTCAAGGGATGCACAATTTGTCAATTTCCCACCACGCTTATTGTCTCATTATTTTTGTATTCAAAAACTTTTTTTTTGAAAAGAACATTCAAAAACCTTTTACGTGTCATAAGTTGTGAATTCTGCTCACATAATTCGGGAGGCAAATAATTAGTAGTTATCGACTTATCGAGTTGCCTAACAAAATGGACAAACTTAATTGGAGCTATGTGCACCTCCACTATTCAGCCACACAAAATGTGATGCACATGCCATGAACGCAGTTCAACAACAGATTACTCTTCTCTCTTCTTCTGTTTTGTCTCTGTCCCACTCATCCAACAAGTCAGCCAACCCAACAAAGTGTGCTACTTTCTGAACTTGAAAGCTCATAAAGCTTTTGCATCCTCAACAACCAAGTTCAAAGGACCCAGTTCAGAGGAAATGCTCTCCAAGTTCTGTGCATCACCACCCAGTTCTGGGTTTTGTGGGCTTCGTTTTGGGTATCCTTCAGTGTATAATAAGCCTCGGCTCAGGATTGTGGGGCAATCTTTGGGGGATAAGTGGAAGCTCAATGACATTGATCCCAGTCAGTTTTCCTTCCTTTACTTTTTACCTAGTGAAGCTGGCGTTTTTGTTTATTTTCTGTTTTGTTTTGTTATATTTGTATTCCTAGATGAACCCAGATTGTGAACTTCACTTAAGTTTCTTGATAGTCTGGTAGTGTTAATTGTTTTGGACAAAAAGTTAGAATCTTTTTTATTTCTGGCAATCAAAAGAATGAAGGAAAACAGGCAAGTTTATAAGTACGATTGCGCTGACCATTTACCCTTGAATTTTGGTGAATCTGCTGACTGTCTGTGGTCAGTTAACTTCATCTTTCATTTTCATGCATTAGAAGAGAACTTGATGCATTCCGAGTTCCTTAAAGTGGTTCTCTTTGGTGTTTTCACCCCACATTGAACATGTCTCTTTGGGAACAAGATTTTCAGGGCAGTTTTGAATAGTGATTCCTCGGCCATTGTTGTATACTTATTTTTAGGCATAGGCTCAAACTTTTGTTCATTGTTCTATTTTGGAAAACATAAGGCAAACTACATAAGACTGTTGATTGCTGTTAAATGTAGGAAATGCAACGGTAATAATTAAACCGAAGCAATCGCTATATGTCTTGATTGAGGAAAATGCAAGTATAAGAACAGGATGCATCTGTCTCCCATTCTTTTTGTCTAGCTAGAATGCACTTCTGATTTGCTCATAAGCTCTAAAGTATCATGAATCAAATGCCGATAACTTTATCTTTACAGTTACACTTCTTTCCCTCCCTTAAACTCTTGTTTCTTGATAGATGCGGTGCAAGAAAAGTTGAATTCATGGCTACTGAAGACCCAAAGCTTTTTAACTGAAGTTACTTCTCCACTAGTAAAAACTAGTCAGACTGGAAAACCTGTCACCGAAGATGCTTTTGAGACACAAGATATGGATGACATATTTATGGCTGAACAGACTATTAATAGCAGAACACCAAATGGAACTCTCTCTTTGGCTGCTATCGTATCTATAGAGCAGTTTAGCAGGTGAGATTATTTGCCAGTCACAGTATTTTGACTTGCAAATTTTGCATCTGATTCTCCTGTGTGAATTGGGTGTTCTTCAACTACAATATAAATTTCATTCTGTTGATTGGAATGTTCTAAATTTCTGTTTATCTGTTGCTCATGGTGTGAAAGAAACTTTGAAAATAAAAGAAGAGAGATTTCTCAACTAAAATCAGAAGAATAGACTCTTACTAAATATAATGACAAACCTAACAGGGATGCCATAAATGTTAATATTTTAATATGCAAGGCTGTTGCTTCCTTTGGAGCATCTATTATTATACACGAGTTTCTGTTGTTTCATATACCTAGTAGATATTATAAGCATTATTGCTTTATGCAGGATGAATGGATTGACGGGGCAGAAAATGCAGAAAATATTCAAAGCACTTGTTGCCGAATCTACATACAATGATGCTCGTAATTTGGTTGAATATTGCTGCTTTAGGTTTTTGTCAAGGGATGCTTCTGATACTCATCCTTCCCTGAAGGTTAGAAGCACTTAATCCAAGTTCAACTTATATCTGATTGGTGCACTAAATATGAATTGATTTATCCATGTGCCTTTGTTGAACATGTTGTTTAAGATGTGGATTTTTCTATATTTGAGCAAACACGATAACATGTTCACCGTCTTTATTTTGATTCGTTCCGTTTCACAGTGAAGTTGATGATTGGTGTTTTATGAAGTAATATTCTTGGAATTTTATAATATGTGTAAATATTACTTGCTTTCCGTTGCTTTATGCTGTTTCCTTGTCTTTAGCTACCATGTAAGTAATATCCTGCTCTCTAAGTGAAGTCTCTAAAATCTTTCATCCCTGAGTCTTGTTTTTTTTGTGTCTTCGACCAATAAACCTGATGTTGTCTTTGAGTGTTTCTGAAAATTCTCAGCGAGATAATGTTGTAACTGAACAGCAATATTTATCATGTTATTTCATTCTCTTTACTTATATTTTGGTTAACACTTAGTACAACTAATAATTTACTGTTGTTTTTGGTCAATGTTGGACCATTAACAGGAACCTGCATTCCAACAACTGATATTCATAACAATGCTTGCATGGGAGAATCCTTATCAAGAACCTCTTGCCAGTGGTTCAGAGAAAGCTTCTTTTCAGGTTAATTTCTTCAAAAATTTTAATTATTTCTATCAACTTCAAAAGCTAGAAAATCTTATAGCAGCTCTCTTATAATAAGTTTCCTTTTACATTGTTTATAAATGCATAGTAATTCAATTATTAACATAGTGACCTGGGGGCCACATGCCTTTAGCATCGATATTTTGCATATATGAATGGTTAGCATATCTTATTTAGAATACATATGATATGAATGAGATAGTCACTTTAGATCACAACTTTACATTGAACTCATCAATGGTGAACACTCTTGATAATTGATATGTTATTTAGGATTTTGGGTTTTGAACCAGAAGTCCACAAATTTTAAGTATAAGGCTCACTGAATCTATGAGATCTCCTATTCAGAGACGGACATGAAAATAGCAATGGTTCATGCTGCATTTGCGCTGAGTAAAATACTGAGAGTTACCAATGTTTATTAATCTACCAAATAATTTTTATTTTGGTTAATCATTATCATCTGGAACAGTGTTAGTAGGCTTTGAGCTCAACCAATTTTTCTGTTTTCACTAATAGGAGGCATATGTATATATGCATGAAACATCTGGATGGCTGGAGCAAGAATTGTGTTTCTAGAGGTGGTAGAGGCTTCATTTAGTCAGTCTTAGGTAGTCGTGTGTATATACCGTCTATGTTTAGACAATCAACTACAGTGACAAAATCCTGGAGAAGCTGACTAGGGATGAGGGGGAGGGAGAGGGGATGAAGAGAGAAACAGAAAGAGAATTAACAGCTGTCTACTTGCTGCTTAAGAAAGCATGCTCTTTGTTTGAATGAGTGTCAAGGTTTCCTCTAGTAGGATTCACACTGTTCTGTTATTCGAAGTTCTTGGTTTGAATATTAGTGGGTGGATTCCAGTATTTGAAATGTCCTTGGTGTTGTAATCCTGGGAATTGAATCCTTCTCTCATCCAAGTGTCAAAGTATAATTAGATTTTGGAAGCTTTTTGGCCGAAAGAATTCCTTAGAATCTTTATCCCCTCATTTATATCTGGTGTCCACAAACCAGTTTACCATGATCTCTTTTGTTTCTTTTTGAGTCCCATCTAATGGCAGACATATGTAGCTTGAATAACCAAAAACGGCAGAGTTTATTCATCTTTTATCCCATATAAATCGTCTGTTCCCATCCTAATAGATTGCATCTGCATGGTTTTTGTACAGTAACGATTATTGAAAAAAAAGAAGGCGAAAATGTAGGGGCTAGTTACTTAAGAAAGCAGGAAATTTACATGGAGAAAAGCTTCCATCATGTGATGGTATGGCCACCCACCTATCTGTGTTGCATCTTGGACTCGGAGTACCTTTATATTTTCTCATGTCATTGTGTACCTACTGACTTTGCTGAACTTGTAGGGAAACATTTTGTTCTTTTTCGTACACATTATGTTGTAATTTTATAAATATCTATTTGTTCCTGGCATTGCAGAGAAAACTTGTCAGAGAAGAGGCTTTTGTACGTTTGGCTCCTGCTGTTTCTGGTGTGGCTGATAGGTCCACTGTACATAATCTATTTAAGGCTCTCGCTGGTGATGCACAAGGCATCTCTTTGAGCTTGTGGTTGACTTATGTTGATGAACTTCTCAAGTTAGTTATTTGTTTGCTATTAGGAACCTTGCTTTTTTCTACAGTTTTAGTACATGAAATGATTATATGCTAATCATTCAATATGTTTTTGCTGCACACAATAGTTTAGAGATTGTTGTAGTGGTGTGTAAGTTTATAATTCTGTTCTCCATGTTTGCTATTATGGCACTTCATGAGGTCTTATCTTTTTCTTTTTATTTTTTATACCAGTGGATGTATTAGTTGGTGATATTATGAACTTTCTTAGGTATGTTAAATGGAACCATTTAGTTGTGAAGTAGTTCAAATATTGAATGAAACTACCAAGAGCTAAAGGAAGTTTGGTTTCAGATTGTATTTGCTTGCCTGTCTAAGATAGAAGCAGAATTTGATGATTAGGTACATTTTGGATACTATTATAGGATATCTGAATGCTTTCGATTATAGTTTTTTTTTTTTTTTCTTTTTTTTGCAATTTGTGTGCTTGTGAATCAAGAAAAATTTCTCCTGTAGAAAATAAAAATTGTAGGGAAAGCAATTATTAAAACAGGTCCAATTGCATGGATAAAGTTTTAAATTCTCTAGTTGTTTTTATACATTCTAGGAAGCTCATATCGTACTGGTGTCATGTAGGGTTCATGAAGGAAGGAAATCATACCAGATACGAGAATCCCCAAACCTTTCTGGGGAGAGAATCTTATGCATTGGTTCCAGCAGGAAACGGCCTGTCCTAAAATGGGAGAACAATATGGCCTGGCCTGGAAAAGTTACTCTAACTGATAAAGCTATTTATTTTGAGGTAGTTAAGTTTCTCTATTTAGCCAAAACAAAAAGAAGGTTTCTCTAAGCAATACAAGCCATCACCAAATCCATTTGTCTTTCACTCTCCTGAATCGCTTAGCATACCTCAAATAGAACGAATATCATATGTTTTGGTCAAGTTCTATTTATCTATTTAAAGTGTGTTTATAAATTAACAGGGACATTTTATTAGGAATTGACATTATTGAAACATTCTTGGAATCAAATATCTGATTTTGATAACTTGTTGTGATTGGTGATTGTCAACCTTTGCATTTTTCTGTTGGAGCATTTCTCATCTCATATCATTCATGTTTCTCTATGCAGGCAGCTGGCTTATTTGGACAGAATGATTCTATGAAGTTGGATCTGACAAAAGATGGATTGCGAGTTGAAAAAGCAAAAGTTGGACCTTTTGGTTCCGCTCTCTTTGATTCTGCGATCTCTATAACATATGGTCCTGAGTGAGTAAGCTTCTTCCGACTTGTATAATTATGTATACCTCTCTTATTCATTTCTGTGTCTGATTATTCTTTGGTATGACTAGTTAGGATGGGATAAAAAGCTAATTGTTTAGTTGCAAAATAAATTGAAAGGATCCCCCCCCCCCCCCCCACCCCACCCCCCACCCCCCCGGCGCCCAGAAAAAATGAAAGCACCAACAAAAAAGACAAATTTAGGGACCTGTAATTCACTTATCTCATTAGACTGTGAGTGAGATATCCTAAATAATTTTCCCCGACTCAGTTAGACACCTTCAGGATTCAAGTAACTATGTATGCAGTAAAGTGTCCTCATGTCTTTCGACTGATGTTATTTTCGTCACTCTAAATATGCATGAAGGGATGTTTTCTGAACAATTTGATACAGATCAAAAGACAAGTGGGTGCTGGAATTTGTTGACTTGGGTGGAGAAATGAGGCGAGATGCCTGGCATGCGTTTATTAGTGAGATTATTGCGTTACACAAGTTTATCGGGGAGTATGGTCCAAAGGAAGTTGATGAATCGTTATTTCATGTTTATGGTGCTCACAAAGGAAAGGAAAGGGCTATCACCAGTGCCATTAATAGTATAGCTAGACTACAGGCTCTTCAATTTATGAGGAAGTTGCTAGATGATCGGACAAAACTAGTTCAGTTCACATATCTTCAGTATGCACCATATGGTGATATTGTTTCTCAGGCTCTAGCAGTAAACTATTGGGGTGGACCACTGATATCTAAGTTTATAGAGGAACACAACCCACCAGCTCAAGGAGTAAGGCCTTCTAGTGAATTGATCGAAAGCAGTAATCATGTGTTCGACATTGATGGCAGTGTCTACTTACACAAGTGGAAGACCTCTCCATCTTGGGCTTCAAGTGCATCTGTGAGCTTTTGGAAGAATGCGTCAATAAGGCAGGGGGTGGTATTAAGTAAAAATCTAGTTGTTGCTGATTCAGCTCTAGTGGAACGGGCCACAGGAACATGCAGACAAAAATCACAGGCAGCTGAAAAAACTCAAGCTACAATTGATGCTGCAATGATTCAAGGGATACCCAGTAACATTGATCTATTCAAGGTTGGTACTGAGGTTCTTTCTCCACACAATAAGCATTATTGGTTTAAAGTACTTGATCTTAGCATTTTGTTTACTGTTTATATCTTCATTCTTTTATTTTCTGGTTGTAAGCCAGGTTTCAGTTGACATAGCTGTGAAATTCTAACGCTTCAATTATTATTTAAGAGTAAAAGTAACAATGTATCTGTTTGTTCCTTTTTACAGGAACTTCTATTTCCTCTGACCATAACTGCCACAAAATTTGAAAAACTTAGGCGGTGGGAGGAGCCACACATGACTGTTTCTTTTCTTGCATTTTCCTATACAATCATTTTCAGGTAGGTCTATTTATTTTTAGAATAGCTAATGGCTATGCTACCCCCAGAAACTCTAGGGACCACTTCGTTCGTCCAGTCTATAATATTTTTCTTTCTGTGATCTCTTAAGTTTGTGTCTACGGCTTAAATGGTAGCCCCACTGCTCTCTGTAGTGTCCAAACATTGAATCTGACATCTCGCAAATCTCGTAACTGATCCATTGCTTAATTCCAATTTCATTTAATGAATGAATTTATTGAATTTCTAAATGTAGTCACTTTTATATTCATATACTCCTTCTCATAGAAGGAACTTAAACACAATGTGCCGGTGCCTCATTACCTTTTTGTAATGGAAGCTATATATTAATAAACACTTTTTTGTAGTTTCTACAATAACTTTAGTAGTTTTGAAAAATCTACATGATTCTTAAAGGTGTCATCGAAACACATATATCTGCTGTTGAATATCTTTCGTGTAGTTTTTGTCTCAAAGCTTTCTTGTGAATATTTAGGGTCATGCTGAAACAAGTGAGAAAATAGAGCACCAAATATAGGTTTCTTGTAAACTGTTTTGGTTTCTTGTAAACATGTGGAGCCATATTGAGAAAATAGAAACTCCAGATTACTCAAGAACCTAACCTGTATTGTCAATTGCTTCTGAATCGGATGCTATGACGTAGTATCGTGTAGTATCTGTCGTTTGAATTCCAGATGAAGGGGATTTTCTTCATATAATCCCAAAGTGAATATTCTTAAACCACTTTCCTATCATTTTTCTTTTACCATAATCTATTGTCAGAGTACTTTGGTTTTATTATTTTGGCGTATAAATTCCTATTGTTTCTCTGAATTTTCCACATACTAAGTGATTTCAGCTAATTGTTTGAGATACTTGTCAGGAATTTGCTATCATATATATTCCCCACAGCATTGATAATATTGGCAACTGGTATGCTAACATTGAAGGGCCTAAAGGAGCAAGGCCGTCTTGGGAGAACATTTGGAATGATTACTCTCCGTGACCAGCCTCCATCAAATACTATCGAAAAAATTATAGCTGTAAAAGATGGCATGCGTGATGTGGAAAATTATTTGCAGAATCTGAATGTTACACTTCTGAAAATACATACAATCATCTTTTCTGGTCAGCCTCAGGTATGAATTCATCATTTAATTTGGTAACTTGAAATGTTTTGTTGTCACGTAAACTCTCTGGTGCATCATTGATGTTGTGGCTATTTAGCCAATTTTTTCTCTACCATCGTCTTCCTAGAATTTTGATATATATATATATATATATATATACACACACACAGTCCGGATCAGAGGCGGATGTCCGCACGTCCTTAAAGTACAGACGTCCCTCCGTTCTCCACCATCTGGTGCCGACGACGGTGCGTCTCCACCCGAGCGGACACCAGAGGCGTCCCCGATCACTTTCTCTCCCCGACGAGTCCGCCGAATTTCAGTTTTTTGGCGAGATCGATCTTGTCTGAAGTTTTGGGTGGAGGTTGCTGTCCAAACCTTCAAATCAATCTCGCCAGGAAGAGAAAGTGATCGGGGACGCCGCTAGTGTCCGCTCGGGTGGAGGCGCGCCGTTGTTGAGTTGGCCGGTGGAGAACGGAGAGACGTCCGCACTTTAAGGGCTGTGCAGACATCCTCTTTGGAACGGCTCCGTATGTGTGTGTATATATATATATACACGAAAACGATGTGGAGCGGACGTCCCTCCATTCGTCACCGTCTGGCGCCGACGACGGCGTGCCTCCACCCGAGCGGACTCCAGCAGCGTCCCCGATCACTTTTCCTCCTCGGCGAGTCCGTCAAATTCCAGTTTTCCGGCGAGATCGATATTGTTCGAAGTTTTGGGTGATCTCGCCGGAAAACTGGAATTCGGCGGACTCGCCGGGGAGGGAAAGTGATCGGGGACGTTGCTGGAGTCCGCTCGGGTAGATGCGCACCGTCGTCGGTGGCGAACGGAGGGACGTCCACACTTTAAGGACAGTGCGGACATCCGCTCCACATCCGGCCTATATATATATAGAGAGAGAGAGAGTCATTTCCAGGCCGGTATTTAATCTTTCTCGTATGAGAGAGAGAGAGAGATACGTAGTGTGTGTGTGTGAAGAGAGTCTCATGCTCCACTTGAGCAAACGCCAACCCGATGAACATTTGCTTCATAGCACTTTCATAATTTTGCAATCCACCCATATACTGCTTAGGCTTGGAAATTTGGTCTCGGACATGGAGCAAAACCCTAAACCTTAAGTGGTGATTATCCACTCTATATAAATCAGCAGTGCCGCAACCAAAACAAAAGATATCTGAGATCAAAATACGAAACCATTGATTAACAGTTTTGAAGATGAACTGTAGTTTCTACCATTTTCTAGGCGCTGCCTGTAATTAATCATATTGTTTTGAATTTCTGTCAGATTACTACTGAAGTTGCACTAGTGCTGTTATCCTCTGCAACAGTTCTCCTCACGGTGCCTTTTAAATATGTTCTTGCCTTTCTTATCTTTGATCTCTTCACGCGGGAGCTTGAGTTCAGGCGAGAGATGGTTAAAAGATTCATAGATTTCTTGAAGGCGCGCTGGGACACAGTGCCTGCTGCCCCTGTAGTTGTATTACCATATGGAAGTAATGAGTCTCTAGCAGAACATGATCGAAAGGGAAACGAGGACCTGGAAAAGGCCGAAAGAAGTGATAGATAGCAGTAATTCTGTATAGATTCATATGTATAGCTATGTGATAGCCTCATAATTCAACTTTAAATTTTTAAAACCACCTGAGGTATGTAGAAAACAAGAATAACCATTACGTGTACAGAAATGAAGCATGGTTAATGCCACTCTAATGCTACACTGCATGATAGTTTGACTTAATTAATGGGCAGATGACCATTTACACAAAAATATAGTTTCCAACACAATAAGATTTTTCACCCAATTGAATGAGAAGAAAACTTAGTTGTGTTTAAATACACAAATTTTTATTAAAATTATAATAAAATAATATTTTTGAGACATTTTTACCCTCAGCCCTTATACATATTTAGTGAGAGAAAGTGTAAGAGAGAGTGATGAGTTTGCCGAAAGTTCACCGGACTCCGGACACCGGCCGTCGGATGCCGGAATCTCACCGTTTATTTTTTTAAATGTCAGCGGAATACCGGACCTTGCTGGAAGCATACCTCACCATCTCTGTTGCACCGAAACGCGAAAACACTCGTTTCAAGTTTCAGAAACGAAACGCTCCGAAACGCGACCGAAACACGTTTCGGCAAAAACAATATTTTGAAACGCCACCGAAACACGTTTCATGTTTAACGGAAACGTTTTTTGCAATTACCCCCGAAACGCGGGGGCAATTTTGGTAAAATGTGAAAATAACAACGCTTCACAGTTTCCTCTCCGCTTCCCCACCCCCAAAAACGTTAACGATTCCAGAAATCTCTTCCTTGCAAAGTCGTTTCCAGCTTTGATCGGTGAGGGGTTTTGAGCACCTTTAACCCCAGTAGCCTTTGACTCATTGCTCCAGCCACCGGAGCAATTTCCGTTGTGAGAAATCTTAGCCAAAGATTCAGGTATCACTTGATCCCTCTTCAACATTTTCAGGGCTAAATTCTAATTCCATGTATGTACTGATATGTGTTTTATTCATTCTCATTTGTATACCTGACAGAACCCATTTTCTGTATAAGGATTTGATTTTGATTCTGTCTATGTTAACTTTTGTCTATTCTGTGATTTTACTCATAGGACATTTCTATCTTGATTGCGTATATGAATGGGATTTGAAAAGTGTGGCATATGGGTTTAAGATAAGTGTTGTTGTTTAGTCTGATTGATGTCTGTTCTGTTAGGGAGAAGGTCTAATGGTTTATAAAGTTGGCCTCTTTCAAGTGGGTGGTCAAGTAATTGAAAGTTTGTAGATTTTCCTCATCTGCAGTTTGTTTCTTTTTACTTGCTTATGGCTTTTATAGGTATCGTCAACTGAATATTTTCTGATCATTTTTGCATGAATGTGACATCCGACGTAAGAGATTATCTTTCTATACCATGTTTAGGCGATGCAGTATGTGCTTGTTTGGAGAGATATCTTACTCAATCAGAACATAGAAACATGTACTTCCGAAGCTAATTCCTTTTTTATTTCAAATGATATATCGCCTACTAGTAATTTCAAGACAAGATACACTTGAAACAACCAGAAATAGACTTGAGCAGAGTGTGAGACTGAGTATGCATGTTACAAGCAAGTTGCTAATATAGCATTAGCACCAGAGAGCTAAACCATGTTATTAATTTTGTCCAGACTAAATCTAGCTATGGATATTTTCTCAAATCTTTGTTTAGTTTGGATCTTTGTTTGGTTTGGATTTGGATTGACTATGTGATGAAGTTTTATGTTATTTGTATTGTAATTTGATTATGTATACTTGTTTGGATTTAGATTGATGTTTTTTATTAAGAAACTATCTTGTTGATGTTATTTTTTAATTATATTTATTATAATAAATATTATATTTATTTTAATTTTAACGTTTCTTTCACGTTTCGTATCGGACTATATTTGATTTTGACGTTTCCGCGTATCGGATCGTATCGGAAACCGAAACTCGTTTTCGTTTCCGTGCAACATAGCTCACCATAAGTTTTATTGAAGGGCAGTAATGCTAAAAAATGTTTTACTAGGGGTTAATAAACCTCTACTGAGGTTTTACTAAGGACAATAAACTTCTATTGAGGTTAATAAAAACTAAAATAGAGGACAATAAAGATGAAATACCACCATAACATCCCCAAATAATGAATACAAGGTAATAAACAATTTATAGAATGTAACAAAAGTTTTATTAGAGGTAGTAAATTTTGAGAAATAATTTACTACCCCAAATATTTTTTATTTTTTATTTTTTCTAAGAAACAATAAACATAAAATCTTACCAAAACAATCTCAAATGATATATTGAAGGTATGAAACGATTTATCGAAAGTAATAAACATATTATTAGGTGTAATAAATATTGAAAAATATTTTTTTTGACGATAAAAAAGATTAAACTAAACTAATAATCTTCTAGTACACCCACCTTCTTGTATGAAGCCCATAACAAAAAGAATACGAGCCCCAACTAATAAAAGTTTCCCTATATGGGGTCACAGAAGTCTCTCTTAAATTTGCCATCTCTCCCCGCTCAAGTCGAGATAATAAAAAGCCCATCATCATTTGATAAGAAGAGATGTGAACCCGTGACAAAAAGAAAATAAAAAAATAAAACAACTACCCGAGCCCAACAAGACAGTGGGGCCCAAAAGGAAACCTAGAGTCATCCCTGACCAAGCTTTGCCGCCGTCAATCCCTGCCCAAGCTGAAACCGCCGTCGCCGCTGCCGTACTCACACTGTGAAACTCGACACCAGCAGCCAATCCAAGCACGTGATTTTGCAGTCCAAGTATAAACCCATTAGTCACAATGCCGACGTCATGAAGAAGGAGAGAGGAAGCCCTGAGTTTCCAAACACCACCGAGCCTATCATCACCACAAGAAGTTGCTGAATCATCTCAGTCAGCCTCACATCACCGCCGACCTCGCCATCCACTGGGGAATACTAAGGGGAACAACCACTACAATTGTCGTTCCTCACATCCTCGTACACATACCTCCCAACGTTGACCATATCCAAAGAGTCATGAGTCGACCCGAAATCTCTTTTTGCCAAACCACCATCACCGCAACGGCGACACATAATCCACCCAGCACCACCGCCATTGATCGAGCTCAGCCCGACCCACAAAGGCTCTCTTCCAACAAGACACGTCCTCCAATCTCCCAAGGAAGCGAGACCAGAGCAACATCCCCAAATGGATGACAACAGGATTAGACCTGCAATTTGATCCATGAAAATGGAGTAGATACATAAGCAGCCTCCACCGGAGGCGGCGGCTCTCAAAACCTCCGGCGAAGGCGCTCAAAACCCTAGTAGAGCTAGGTCAGGTTTGCATAGGAGCGTAGAGAGCGTTCTTCGGCGATTAAAGAGAAATTATCTTTAGAATCTAGAAAGTATTGATTCATTGAAAAATATATTTACTACCCCTAATAAAGTTTACTGACGCCAATTACTTGATTTATTTACACCAAGTCTTGATTTCTGTCCCAACTTTTGTTCACTCACAATATTTGATTCTAGACATGTCACCAAGAATCACATCAGAAGCAGACGCAACGCATGGTGTTGTCGCACTGGATTACCGGCCACTCCGGCAAGCTGACACCGATGGGAAGAACATGCTATGGACTCGCGCTAGGTCACCCTCGACAACGATGGCAACCTTCGCATTCTACAGATTCGATCTGGATCATGGGTTGTCGTCGACAGCCTGAGAGAGAAGAGAGATAGCATGTGGAATTGAATCCGGATCATCGGCAGCGGCGAGCGGCTCAAGATCCTCACTGTCTGCGTCGGCGTATTACCCGCTACCGAAGCTCATCACGACCTTCTTCGACAAACCTAGGCCTGCTCGGAAGCTGAAGAAATCGAACATGATAAAGATCAAACAAGCTCACGATCTAAGGATTGAAGAGGACGATCTAGACCTCAACCAAATCGACAATGGAGAAGATTTTCGAATGCGAAGGGCGCCAAATAGGCTGTCGTTGGAGAGGCGGCGTTGTTGTCGAGGCGTTGGCCGGCGTCAGGTCTCATCAAGGATGAGAGAGAGAGAGAGACACTAATATACAAAAAGTTTCAATGACGACGTTTTAGGGCTTTGATGACACTTATCAAACGTCATCTACTTCACCATCTTTATCGGAGTTATGGTTTCCCCACCATTTTAATGACGTTTGTAAAATGTCGTGAAATATCTTTAATAACATTTGATAAGCATCATTGAATGTTTTCAATAACGGTTCCAAAATGTCACAAAACATTCTTCCACAACATTTTTTAAATGTTCTAGAAAATCATTCATAACGTTTTTCAACCGTCATTGAACATTTTTAGGACAGTTTCCAAACGTCATTAATTGTTTTCCATATTTAAAAAAAATTATTTGATTTCTAGTTAAAGTTAGAAATCAAATATTTTTTTTATTTACTACACATCACAATGGAGACAAAATTATGTTAATTTTATTAAAAAATCATCAATACTGATCATCTAGTTCTACTACGTTAAAGAGTATCTAAATTAATGAAGTGTATTGCTTCCTGATCTGATTCATAACCTCTATAAGAAATTGTTTTGCAGTAGCCTCCAAGTCAGATAAGATCATCAGTATAAGCCTCTTCATCTCCATAATTAAAACTAACAGACACCTGCTACACAAAAATGCACACTTATCAAATTAGTCTACTCTCACATGCAAAGTTATTAACTTTTATTATGAAACTAAGCGTAAAGATATTAAAACCATTACCCATCAAATTGAGCCAACTTTGTATTCCCAGCAGGTCGCAACTTTGTGGATGTAGTTGCGACCGGAGTCCATGCTGCTAAGATATTTACCCCAGGTCCTGTATTATCTGGCTGCAGTACAAATTTGCATGTTTGGATGTAACTATTTTGAAACTTATAACTATTTTGTATTATGGAGAAGATAAATGAAAACATTGACAGAACTAACTTTGATGATGTCTGGGGTTATGATTTTTGGCCTCATGGAAGAGAACACTGTCATTTCTGGTGCAGGTTTAGTTTTCAGTATTGTAGTCGTTTGTGATATTCTAGCAACTGAATACCTGAAACAAATAAATTTTACATTTGTTATCAATTTTGACCTTCAAACAGTCTGGTACCACCGTGAATTGTTGGATATCTATAACTTTAATTTACTTGCATTCTTGTAGCTGTGTGTGTGTGGAAGCATCAAGTTTTTGAAAAGAAAGATTACCTTGCATTTTTTGTTGTGACTCCAGGGGCAGCTGCAACACTCAGCAGCTATCAACCCGTAAGACTTCTCCATATCGAGTGGGTTTAGAGAGGAACCCTGAAAGTCATAGCGACAGGTCAGTTACATTTGTAGTTTTATGTGATTGATGATTAGAGGCCGCAACAATATTTGTATGCCAACTATACCTTTAATATTTGTGAATTTCCCAGATACACGTTCGAATGCAGCAGCAACGTACAGTGAGGATCCAGGGAGTAACGTTGCATGCAGTACTAGGGAAACCAAAGTTCCCTGCTGATGCAGAAGCCAATCAAATCTTTCATGCCCCTCTTGAATTCCTAACACTCGAACATAAATACAAAAGATGATTCTCAAATCTTGAACCAAACTAATTGACAAACCATAAAGGCATAAACCAATCAAATTTATAATTCATATACCATTGAATTGACAAAAAAACATACCATATATAGTTATATACACTACTAGAAATTTTGACCAATACTCCAAAGTAATAATCAACAAGGATATTGTCACACTCCAAATTTTAGATAAATAAAAAATCCAAATTTAAGGCATGATAACAAAAAAAGAAAAACAATCATTACATCACTATAGTTTACAACTTGTGAATATAATCTGAACAATGTAAAACCTCACTCAAAACTCACAACAATTTAGAAGTAAACAAAAGAATTAACGCCTAACTGCCACAACCTCAACTCTGCTAATCTTGACCTGCAAAATCAACATCTACACTATAAATTGGTGCACCGGGTTGTAAACAACAAACTCGGTAAGCTTAAAAGGTCGTATGAGTAAATATACATTAAATGACTCAACTCAACATTACATATGAATAAAACTGGTAATTCCTGCATTAGAAACTTAGTTCAAGAATCGCCTAAAAACCAGAGAATTCAAAAGAAATAATTAAGAAAAAACAACAATTCAAAATCACTTAAAATTATAAATGAATCCTGCAAAAAACGTAGTTCATAAATTCTATTAAAATCTCCTGCGGATAAACATAGTTCAGGAGATACTCAAAGCAAGGAATTTAAATGACAACACATAAAAACATCACACAATCATTTCTCTACTCTTACTTTTGAGTTCGTCAACACTTAGTCATCCCCCATAAGTAACCAAACAAACGCATACTCATGGGTTCGTCAACACTTAGTCATTCTCTATGAAATACCAACAGACAGACTAGAGCTCTAAACTGACTGTAACCAATCACCCAGCCAAGGCTTGGTTCCCGGTTCACTGACACCACCAAAAAGGCTCCTAGTCTAATGCACACAATCACCACTACAGCACCATTCCACAACTAATGCACACAATCAATATGAAGGCACACAATTAAACTACACAATTAGCTCAACCAAATGACATATCTCAACACAACATGTTATTACCTATTCACATGAAGTGTAATGTACCAACATCCGATCAAAGCACAAACAATAACCATATTTCAACATCACTATATCACATAATCACAACATGCTTTACACACATACACACGTGGATACAAATATTTAAAACAAGAATAATCTACCAACTCCAATTATGACTCATGATTGGAAGTTATTTTGAAAGATTATATTATTAACAGAAAACTTGTTTTCACTTACCATGAGCAGTTGACGATCAAACTCATTTATATTTTAAAAAAATTTATTTTCCTTCAAGGACAACTTCACAATTAGCAATAATAAACTATTAAGTAAACTCAGTTCCTTTATGAACTCATGTGAGATTTACTCACAATATAATAATAGCATCATAACCGTAACCAATCACCCGATTAAAGGTTTGGAACCCGGTTTGACTATCTAAACAACAATTCACAAGAGTAGAATCATCATAACCGTAACCAATCATCCGATTAAAGGCTTAGAACCCGGTTTGACTATCTAAACAATGAATCACAATAAAATAATATCATCATCAACACAAAGAGCACATCATAAAAATTATATCCTTCCACATAGATATATTTATATAAACAAACATAGGTATTCCCACAAGAATAATCTATCAAGAAACCAACAATATTATGATCACAAACATCATATATTTAAAAACAAACGATAGCATATTCTTTAATTCAACATCATCATCAAAATGACCATAATAATTTGGTCTAAAATGAACCTTGATGAGATTTACTCACCTAAAATCCAGCTGCGTCTTCACAATAAACTCAAAAGCCAAACTCAAAATATCAACTCCACAAGCTACCTATTTAACACAATTAATAACCTTAGTAACCACTTGAACAAAAAGAACATTGCACCCTTAACAAACCTTAATCCAAAGGAGGACAACCTTCCAAGCTCATCGAATTTAACAACCCATTATTGCTGCTTTTCTAATTCCCAAATCCTAAACTCAAAACCTCTCATAAGTCTGATTAAACATAGTGCCTAGCATGCAATCCTTACTCAAAACATAAAATTTCCACATCTCAACAAACTCACAACAACAAGAGCTAGCTAACCATAGAAATTAAAGCTAGAAACACTGCCGAACGCGTTGCCCCACGCGCCACCTTGAAATTTCTGAATTTGAGCAAACTCAAAACAACAAACTTGAAGCTTGAAGCATGGTAGTCTTCATAAAGAAAATCCAAACTTTCCTTGAGAAATCATCTATGAAGGACATGAAGTATCTGGCTCCACCCTTTGATATTGTTGTTGTTGGCCCCCAGACATCTGTGTGAATATAGTCCAGCACTCCTTTGGATTTGTTCTCGTTGCTGCTCACATTGAATGACACTTTAGTCTGCTTCCTAAGTGTGCAATACTTGCAAAATTCTAAACCTTTGCTCATTACACCATCTAACTGATCTTTCTTGTGTAATTCTTGCAACCCTCTTTGACTCATGTGCCCTAGCCTTCTATGTCAAAGCTCAGTCTTGTCTTCTTTCGTACAAACTGTTGCTCTACCTTCTGCTGTAGAACCTGTGAGTTTATACATGTTACCTGGTTGTATTGCACCCTTCATGTAGAGCATTTGTCCATTTCCTACCTTGAGAACTCCATTCTGACCTTTATGCCAAAATCCAGCCCTATCCATAATACTTAATGAAATCAGATTTCTGCTCAAACCTGGGATATGTCTAACGTTTCCCAGCGTTCTGACAATGCCATCATGCATTCTGATCTTTACTGTTCCGATTCCCATAATTCTGCTTGGTGAATCATTCCCCATTAAAATTGATCCAGTGTTCCTCTCCTTATATGTGTTGAACCAATCTCTATGTGCACACATATGAAACGTGCAGGCCGTATCCAAGGTCCAATGTATAGGCGCACCGGAGCTGGTTGAGATTGCGAGGAGTTCTCCATCCTCATCATTGTATCCAATGACGACATTGGCTGACTGGGAGCTTTCTCCTGATATCTGCGCCTTCTTCTCCTTCCATTGTATGCAATTCGTTTTCCTGTGGTCGAGTGAACCACATATGAAGCAACCATCTTTCTTTTCTATGCCTTTTCCCATGCTTCCTTTGCAGTCATTGTCTCTCCAATGTGAAGTAAGACATTATCAGCAAGATGCAACTCAATACAGCTCTTTGCTTTCTTGTTCTTCTTCGTCCATTATGCGCCAGACATGTTTGTAGCCTTTGTTCCAACAGCCTCATCGGTCTCTTGCTGAATCAGGACGTTCTTCATCTTCCTCTGCCAAAGTGTGAAATCATCCTTGCCATCAAAGGGTTATGGACACTTTCACATCTCCTGCTTCGACCATCCCTTTGCTTTTCACCATCGCAAAGTACCCTGAGACCATACTCTAATACCACTTATAGTGGTTAAGGTCTTAGGATCTTTACTCAGACTTTACGATATAAGCAAAGATAAAACAAATGAGCACAGAAACAAAACACAGTTGAATTATAGTGATTCAACTATAATAAGCCTACGTCCACTTTGTGATCTCTCTTGAGAGAATCACTAGCACTATGAAAAATAACAACTTGATTACAAGTACTTATTGAAATCCCTATGTTAATCCCCAACTCCCTGCTAGATCTCTTATCTCTCTATCACTCTTGACTCTATAGGTTTTCTGTTTCTCACCTAGAGAATCCCCCTGCAGCTCCCTATTATAGGAGCTGCTGATACAATAAGATTTTAGGACTCCTAAACCTAGCAGACAAAATCCTAACAGATCTTGAAAGATTACTTTCCTGAAACTTATAGAAAATCCTCTTTCCTTTCTGGACTAAAATTTTCCTGCTGAATTCTTAATGTCTAAATCATATCAACAAGCCAAAAACACAACAACTTGCTGCCACAGCTGCAGCTGAGGCTCTAGACGATTGTTTCAGAGTCTCTTGTTAGGGAATTAAGATATTACGAACTCGTCAGCGCATTGATCCCTTGTTGAATTTATTAAACATTGCCTTTATTGGATGACTAGTGACATGTGAACACAAATTTGATTTTGATCTTAGTAGCAATTGCTTCTAATATTCTCACAATCGATTGTTATATAGTATATACTCTATAGCTATATATATACATGCATATATGCATACACATGTGGTGATATACTCTGCATACACATTTGTTTGCACTTGGCATCTTTAGCTGTTAGACCGCTGAAGCTTGTAAATAATTCAATGTCCATTTTTCAATCTCTGTTGTAACTAATTTAACAACGTTGTAGTTATTCTCTCTATAATTTCTTAATGCAGTAATGTTTGTTTGTGGCTGCACATAGCATGGAAAAGATTAGAGGATGTACATGACATGATTCTCATCTTGCTGCAGTTTCGAGAACTCTGTACTATGGTAAAGGAGAAATGAGAATGTAGTAGTAGTTTTATATGTAGATTAGGAGTAATATGTATTGTTATTATATACTTTTATTCTTACACTTTAATTGATTTTGCAATTGAAGTGGATTATTGACATTTAATGAAGAGTTACTTTTCTTGTTATATCTGAAGTTTAATTATTCACAATCAAACGACATAAGTGCGTATAACAAGCAACAAGAATGTGTAGTTTTTAATAGACAATCAAACGACATAAACCCTTCTAACAAGCAACAAAAATATGAAGTCCCATGAACAATCAAATGACATAAGTCATCATACCCAACAACATAAAAGTGAAGTTAAACCAATTATCAGGCGATATAAGTGTCTCATCAGACGACATATATATGTCATTGGTTTTCCATTCAAACGATATAGAGTAATAATTTTTTAAATTTGACAACATCAGACGATATTAAATTGTCATTAAAAACTTCATCTAACCACATCATGCGAATGTATTTGTCGTTGTAGGTTATGTAGGTCGGCGACTATATGCAATGTAAGGTTGTATCACACTATTTATTTCGACAAATCTTTCATTTTTTGTTCTTTCACTCGACATTTAAATGTTGTTGGTCTTTCATTGAGACGACATAAAGTTCGGAAACCTTCCAAACTTATCAAATTTCAAACAACATATTATTGCATTCACACGACAGTGGAGAACTGTTGTCTGATAGCCTATCAGACAGCAGACCCTTAGACGACATATGTTTTTTCATTAGACGACAGTGTTCAACCGTCGTCTGATGCTGTTTTTAGCATAGTAATGTCGTGATGCTGTTTTTGGCATAGTGATTAAAAGCCACTGGATAAGAGAAATTTCAAGTTAAAAACATGTCAAGTGTTTAAAATGATAAACAAAGTAAAAACATAAGGCACTCAGGCCTGATCGATAACATCATCATTGGCATCCTCTTCCCGTCTCCCTCCATCATCCGCTGGGCCAGACTTACTTGAAGAGCTGTCATCACCTACTAAACCTTCATACTTCGCCACATCAAGCACTTCGAGATTCTTGAACAATTCCAACTGGATTGACAAGGCCTCATCATAGAAAGTGGAAAAGAACCTGTTCAATAATCATGTGGGAGGTACCTGTCGATTCTTTTGAGCATGACGAAATGCATTACCTTCAAGGGCAATAACTATTCTCAGAACAAATGAAGACTCAAGCTTCCTCTGTTCAGCTTCAAACTTCTTGGCTTTATTCTTCTCAGCATCACGGTCCTTTGTCACCGCTTCAAGCTCATTCTACGCATGATCTTGCTCAAGTTGCAGGGTTTGAAGTTTCTGATCAGCATCAGCAACCTTCCCATCAGCCATAATTAATTGCTTTCTCAGGTCGACCAGCTTACGATCCAAGTCTTCTTAGACTTCAAAGCTCTGTTATATTTCACTCTCAGATCAACAATCTCATTGCGCAATTTATCCCTTCACGAACAGCCTGCTCAAGCACGGCCCGCCTAGGCTGAAGCTAACGACAAGCTCCCTTTTCAATACAAGGTGAAGGGTAACCACAGCCCCCAATAGCCTTCTAAATAGAAATCTCATATGTTCGGTCCAAACTGGAGTAAATATCGTAGACACATCATCCGCTAAAACAAGAATAATTTCATCGACATGAGTCAAGAGTATTCTCTTGTCGCTCTATAATAAGCTCATTTGGAACAGAATCATATTCCCTCTTATCAGTAGAACGATGCAACTGAGACCGTATCTCTTCTTGTTTATTTTGTTCCTAATGGCCATTTCTGACTCCTCCTCTTTTGGATCATTTCCAGACGGTCAAACAGTAACACTTGCACTCTCAGCAGCAGCACTTGAACTCTTTGTCCTTTTTCTTCTTCTTCTTCTTCTTCTTTTTTGGCCCAGCTGACTCCTCATCAACAGTTGTTTCAGGATTGTCGACAGGAGTCTGAGCGCTCGGCATTTTCTTCCTTTTTTTATCTTTCTTCGTTTTCTTTTTCTTCTTCTTTGGGTTTTGACAATATCCTCAAGGACAATACTCTTCACATGATTGGCTTCCAACTTCTTCGCCTTCTTTTCTGTCACACCCTAATTTTCGAATGAAATTTTTAATTTTTTTGGCATGATATAACTTAAAATATTACAATCTCAAACCTGTTTTCAACGACAATAACAACAACAACAACATCCCAACACTAAAACTCAATCGCAGAAAAGTAAATATTATATTTCCTTGTTTACATAAACTTGAAAATTCAAGAATATGAAAATCATCTTATGAGTTTAATACTATCTATACAACTAACAAAATTATACAAAGAACAGCAAAACCAAAAGGACCCTGCCACTACGCCACTGTCTCAACCATGCTAGTCCTCACCTGCAGGTCTAACCCCTACACCAAGAATTGGTGCACCGGGATTGTAAATTAACAAACGCAGTAAACTAAAAAGCTCGTATGAGTAAACTCAAATAGCATAATATTTCACACATCTAGAAATTTCACAAAAGCAATTTACATCAATGAATATATCCACAATTTCAACATTCTTTCAAATAACATGTACCCATGCGTCCCAGGTATAAGAAATACCCCTCATGACCTACAACAACAAAACTATGTACCCATGGTCCTAGATACGATAAGGTATCACCCATGACGTACACCGACAAACGGACTAGAGCTCAATTTCTAACCGCAACCAATCACCTGACGAAATGCTTGGAACCAGGTTTGACTATCCAATAACAAATCACAAAAATAAAAATAGCATCATAACCATAATCAATCACCTAATTAAAGGCTTGAAACCCGGTTTGACTAGTTAATATCAAATCACAAAAGTGATATATAGCATCTTAACCGCAATCAATCACCCGATTAAAAGCTTAGAACCCCCGGTTTGGCTATTTATCCAACAATCACAACATCATCATCAACAATACAATATCACATCATAAATTATATCCTTCCACATTTATATATTTACATGAACAATTATATAGATATTCCATAAGAATAATCTATATATAACCAAAAACATTATGATCACATGAACCTTAAAAATAATCATAAAATAGGAAAATTTGTTTTAACTTACCTATGAGCCGTTGACGATCAAACTCATATATTTTAAAACAACAAAAACATAATTTTTAAATTATAATCATCATAATCATTATCAAAATCATTAACAAAAACCATTCATCATATCATCATAATCATTATCATCATCATCATCATCCTCCTCATCAAAAACCAATCATCATAATCATATCATCAAAATCATTATCAAATATCAATCATCATCATCATTATCATCATCATCATCATCCTCCTCAATATCCTGCTGCGTTTCCGCAAAACACAAGAGCAAGCCAACTCAACAACATCACAAATCACCTAAAACACAGGACTAGCTAACGTAGCAAACAAGGCCCCTACACTACTCGGACGTGCTCCCACGCGCCATCACAAGCAGCGGCGGCGAGTGAGCCCCACGCGCCATCCCATCAACTTCAAAATCTAAGAAAACTCCCAACAGCAAACTTATAGGTTACATCAAATGGAACACTTTTCATACATGTGGCCAAAGCCAATTCGGCCGGAAAGAGGCCAGAAACATCGCCGGAAAGAAACAAGGGGCATTTCGAACTCCTCCAAAGCTCCACGCTTTGAAATGAGCTTCAAGGCTGGTATCATCATGCTTAGAAGGACAAGAACTTCCAGAAATAGGTAGCCTCAAACCTCGACGTCGCCGGAAATGGTCTGAGCTTCACCGTCGGTGGCAGCAGTAACTTGCGGGCCTTGTTGTGCCATGCACAGTGCTCCATAGGGTGTGAGGCTGGTATGAATAGAAAGATGGGAGTGAGAGCCTTCCAACGATACCAAACACGCCCAAATCCGTCGCCGAATGGCCGAGTTATGACCATAAGAAGTTTGGTGGCAAAAATGAAGACGGGAGAGAGAGAGAGAAGAATTTCTGTTTTTTTTTAGGATTTTTCAAATAATAAAACCCCCAACTTTTCTATTTATAAACTTCCCAAAAACAAAAACTAACTTCCTCTTACCGTAACTTTCTCATACGACATCCGTTTTACGCATGCCACGTGTCTACGAACTCGTATCGCCAAACTCTACAACTTTCAAGAATGAAGTTTTCGAAGATAACTTAAGGAAAAGAAAGTCAACTTTTGACACTTCTAAACAAACATTTTCAACAAAGAAATCTCTCGAACACCTCTGCTCTTCCTTCGAACCTCAAAACAAACTAACTTCTAACTCGAAAATTCCTAAATAAAATTAGAAACTAATATCAAATTTCCGGGATATTACATTTTTTATCGCGTCCAACTGTTCCGACCTGACGCTCCGACCAATATCTTTGTCTTCTTCAAACCGGGTCATTCCCGACTCACTTGCTACTAAAATGATGCTACCTCAATAGAAAGATACGAGGAAAAATAAGGTAGAATGGGGAAGATACCCCAAAGTAGGGAGCAAGGGGCTTCCACGTCAAAAATAATGAGAGAACCCTTCCCCCCACAAGTATATTTTAGGAAGCACAAGCTTCCAAAACAGCGAAGTCCAAACTCCCCCTTCTGACATCAACCGATAAGAAATCTACCATCCTCATCAAATAAACCGGTAAGACGGTTTTTAGCTCTTCTATTAGAGGCCTGCCGATTTTTGTCACCCTCCGTGAACCAGGTAATCTTCGAACGCTGCTTCTAGTATAATCCTCCTCCAAGCACCCCTCAAGCTTCATTGAGATTGAGGCATGTTCTTCCCAATTATTAGAACATATATCTATATTAAAAATTTGTGAACTAGAATTACAATTTTTATATTAAGTTCTTTGAATAATTTCCCGGGCATTTGCCGTCTTACATCACAGAAATAAAAACCAGCATAAAAACAAATTCAATAACCACAAAGTGAACTACAATTAATCTCGCATAAAATGTGGTTTACTCAAAATATATAAGCAAAACGTGTAGCGTGTAGGAGAATATAAAACAAACGAAGAACAGAAGAACGAATATCATTTTCTATGAAATTTCCTTATAGGAAGTGATAGAAGTGTTGCTGTTGATCCTCACGTGTAAGCCAACAACCTTGTGTATAACTCTTAACTCAACCTCATTAAAGCCCAGCTCGTACTTAATTTCTCGTTGAGAACACAACCGTGTTTCTGGGTAGCTAGGGCTCTCATAATGTACTCCAACTGAAACTTAAATGGAACAGATCAAAGCAATAATGGGAACGACATGAGGTAGGCGATCAATGATTCAGTGTTCATTACTTCCCCAGCTTCAGACTTCAGAACTGTGCCTTTCGCCGTGGGGACCCGCCTCGACTACTGGGATCTTCCATCTCCTGCTCTCTTTAGATAAAGGAAACCACCCCCCTCCCATCCCCATTCTTCCCACTTCCCAATACTACTACTGCTAGCTGCTCCTGATCCATTATCCTAACCTAAGCTACTGCTATTGCTTCTACCACGGCGGCGCGAGAGTCAATGGACGGCAACGTGACCATCAAGGGTACCTTCCAGTACTGGCTGGTTAAGCACCCAACAATCCTCAACTTCAAATGGAGCCCCGGGGAGACTCCATGCTCCACTCCACTCTTCCTTGCCGTCACCGTCTTCTCCTACCTCGCTCTCACTCTCTTCCTCTCCAACATCCCTCTCCCGCTCATCAAGCCCCGCCGTCTCAAGCCCGTCACTATCGTCCACAACCTCATCCTCCTGGTGTTGTCACTCGTCATGTCCGTGGGTTCCTTGGTCACCATCTTCTCCCACGCGCCTTACCCCTTCTGGATCATCTGCCTCCCACCAAAAACACCGCCGACCGGTCCGCTCTTCTTCTGGGCATACGTCTTCTACCTCTCGAAAATCTACGAGTTCGTCGACACCCTCCTCATCATCGTCAGCGGCTCCTTCCACCGCCTCACCTTCCTCCACGTCTACCACCACACCATGGTGCTGCTCATGTGCTACCTCTGGCTCCACACCTCTCAGTCTCTCTTCCCGGCCGTCATCGTAGCCAACGCCACCGTCCATGTGGTCATGTACACTTACTACCTGCTGTCGACTCTGGGAGCGAGGCCTAAGTGGAAGAGGAGAGTGACCGAGTTTCAGATATTTCAGTTCATGTCAAGCTTCGTTGGGTTGGTGTGGATGCTCTACTATCATTTCAACAGGGAATGTGGTTGCTCTGGCATCTGGGGTTGGTGCTTCAACATTTTCTTCTATGTTTCTCTTCTGGTTTTGTTCATGGACTTCCATTCCAAGAGTTATGGTACCTCTAAGAAAGATTTCTAGCTTATCTCTCACAATAATCAGTACCTGCATGCGGAATAAGTTTACCTTTCATGATTGATCGTGGACTACTAAGTATTCTCTAGATCGAGTTTTATGTTATAGATTCACTTCTGTAACATGAATCATATCTTGTTTTCTATCTACAATGGCGTAACTTATTATATTTATTCTAGATTATTATAAATATCTCTAATTATAATGGACTGCCCAGCTAGCTAGGTTGAGTTGTACGTCCATTAAAGAATGTCTTCCAAATGTTCATACAATTCAATCGCATTTGTAAAACGCCATTAATATTCAAAACTTTTAATGGCGTTTGAAAAACGCCGTAAAAATAACGCACATATTTGGTTACCAAAATCTAATGACGTTGTTGCAAAAAAGTGCCATCAAATATACTTTAGATGATGTTTTACATAAAAATGTCATTGTTAAAGTGTCATTAATAGCTATATTTGTAGTAGTGATACTAAAACAGAAAATAAATCGTCATATTGACATAGAACAATTAGTTAGCTACTTAATTAAAATTATCGATGAAAATAAAAGTTGTACTATGTGTGTGTGTGTGTGTGTATATATATATATACAAATTTTCTCAGGTGCGGATGTCCGCATTTATTCTTACGGTGCGGATTTCCACTTTACACTCACTTTTCAATCGAAATTTCACATCTCCACTGTGTAGTCTTTAGATACTAATGTATAGATCATCTCTGTAAAACTTCAGCCAATTTAATTATCATTAAGGCACTCGAACTCGATTAAACTAATAGATGAACATAATTCTGTCGAACTTGAACTGTTCAGGTTTATAATAGAAAAACACAGTTTTAAGTGCCTTAATGATAACCAAATTGGCTGAAATTTTGTAGAGATGATCTATACATTAGTATCTAAATACTACATGGTGGAGATGTGAAAATTCGATTGAAAATAATGTAAAGTAGAAATCTGCACTGTAAGAATAAAACCGGACGTTCGCAGCTGAGAAGCTCTGTATATATATATATATATATATATCAGGCCCGATCATAAGTGGATAGTAAGGATGAATCCAACTGGATGACTGATCACTGACGCATTAATTATAACATTATATAGCCATATTGAATGTTGTCTTCTTGGGATTCATTTGAGGTTTCAGTCCCACTACCTAAACTGATAGACTCAAAACTTAGCGCAACTGAAGCAACATCTTAATCGTCATTTGCACCTCTAGTCCTCCTCCTCAGGGGTGGAGCTAAGTTAGGACCAAAGGGTATCATGTCACTCTTGATTCTTTGGTTGATAAGTGATTACTAACTAGGAAGCTATTGATTTAAGAAAATTTATAGTTCATTATGCTTGATGGCACCCCTCAAATAAATATGGAAACTACTCATGCAAGGAACACAAATGGGACATGGCAAACTTTGCACTCAATTCTTGGCTTCTTACTTTCTTAAATGAATAAAATACATGATGTTTAAAAATTTCGTCCTCGAAATTAACATAACTGTCAATCAAAGAGGTAGGGATACTGCTGCCTCATTTGTTCCTCTGATTCCTAAGTTGCTTCCTCTACTTGATGACTTCTCCAAAGCACCTTAACAAATGGGATTGTCTTGTTCCTCAGTACTTGCTCCTTTCGGTCAAGAATTTGTACCGGTTTCTCTTCATAAGTCAAATATTTTTGCAAACTAATATGCTGCTCTTGCAGCACATGAGAGGGATCGACAATATACTTGTGAAGCATGGATACATGAAACACATTATGTATCTTGGATAATTTTGGAGGCAAAAGTAACCGATAAGCAAGTGAGCCAACTCGCTCTATTATCTCATAAGGGCCAATATACCTCTGACTAAGCTTCTCATGCTTACCAAAACGTATTATCCCTTTCTAAGGAGATAGTTTTAAGAACACCCAATCACTCACTTGAAACTCAAGGTCTTTCCTACGGACATCTGCATAACTCTTCTGCCTATTTTGAGCGGCATTGAGTTTATCTCTAACCACTTTAATCTTCTCATTAGTATCATGGATTAACTCAGGACCACAAAGTTCTTTTTCTCCTACTTCATTCTAATATAAAGGTGTACGACACTGCTTCCCATAAAGGGCATCAAAGGGAGCCATACCAATACTAGAATGGTAATTATTGTTGTAAGCAAACTCCATCAAAGATAGGTTTTTATCCCAACTCCCCCTGAACTGTAAGGCATAAGATCTCAACATATCCTCCAAAGTCTGAATAGTCCTCTCTGATTGCCCATCAATCTGAGGATAAAAAACAGTGCTGAACTGTAGTCGGGTACCTAAAGCTGCCTGAAGAGCACCTTAGAATTTAGAAGCAAATCTAGGATCTCGATCCCACACTATTGATTCTTGTACATCATGAAGTCTCACAATCTCTTTCACATAAATCTCAGCCAATTTATCCAGTATATACTTCTTTCCCACCGGTAAGAAATGTGCAGATTTAGTGAGTCTATCCACAATCACCCAAATACTGTCATGCCCTACACGGGTACGAGGTAAACTGAAAACAAAATCCATGGTGATGTGGTCCCACTTCCACACTGGAATAGGCAACGGCTCAAGCAATACTGAAGGTTTCTGCCTTTCAGCTTTCACTTTCTGACATATGAAACACCTACTCACAAAAGCTGTCATTTCTCTCTTCATGTTTTGCCACCAATAATAATCCTTCAAAGTCTGATACATTTTTGTACTACCCGGATGAGCAGCATATGCAAAACTATGAGCTTCCTCCATTATTTCTTTCTTTAACTCTTCATTCCTCTTTGGAACACAAAGTCTATTTTTGAACAATAAAGTTCCATCTCTTCTTACCGAAAAATCCACGGCGGCTCCATTCGCTGCTCTTTCAATCAACTGAACAATGGAAGGATCATGATACTGCGCCTCCCGCACTTTATCAACCAAAACTGGCCTCACATGGAAACTAGCTACCAAAGCACCTATTTCATCCACCGTAAAATCCACTCCTGAAGCTCACAACTCAAAAAGAAGTGGAACTCTAACCATCCTCAGGTGAGACAAAGATATGGTGGGATTTCGACTAAGAGCATCAGCTACCACATTAGTTTTTCCAAGATGATACTCAATAGTGCAATCATAATCATTGATTAATTTCATCCACCTTCTCTGTCTCATATTTAACTCTCTTTGAGTGAACACATACCGAAAACTCTTATGATCGGTAAAAATCTAACACTTGGCTCCATAAAGATAGTGTCTCCATAACTTGAGAGTAAAAACTACTGCTACAAGCTCTAAATCATGAGTGAGATAATTCACCTAATGCGACTTCAATTGCCTAGAAGCATAGGCAATAACTTGATCATGTTGCATCAATACTCTGCCTAAACCTCGTTTAGAAGCATCACAATAAACCACATACTCCCCACTATCATCCGGAAGTGCTAAAACATGAGCACTAGTCAGGCGATTCTTTAATTCTTGACAACTTTGCTCGCACTGATCTGACCATGAGGCGCGAGAGAGAAAGAAGGGAGAAAAGGGTGGTTTTCGAAAAAATAAAATGGAAACCCTAACTTTTTCTTATTTAACCCAAAACCCCGTAAAACAACGAACTTCTGCTGACCATAACTTTCACCTACGAAGTCCGTTTTACGCGTGCCACATGTTTACGAACTCGTATCGTCGTGCTCTACAACTTTTGTGAAAGAAGTTTTTTGAGAAACTCAACAAATTAAAAAGTCAACTCTTGACTTTTCAAAATAAGCATTTTCAAGAATTTAAAAGCTCGAAAACTTCCAGTCCACTCACTGTCACGCCCCAAAATTCAAAAGATAATTTTCAAGAATTTTGGCATGATCTAACTTAAAATATAAACATTTCATCATGTTTCAACAACAATCCCAACATCTAGAACTCAAAAGTGGAAAGTAAATATCGTACAACCTATCTCTGAGTCAAATATTACACTTCCTTGTTTACATAAACTTGCAACACAAGAACATGAGAACAATCTCATGAGTTTAAAACTGTCTACCCAAATAACTAAGCATCCGCCTCAACCATGCTGATCCTCATCTGCAGGTCTAACTCATACACCAATAATTGGTGCACCGGGATTGTAAAATAACAAACCCGGTAAGCTAAAAAGCCCGTGTGAGTAGACTCAAAAATAGCACAACAATTATCACATCCAACATTCCACAAGAAAGATTTGATCAATAATTAAAAACCATGAATCCAACACATTACCAAAGAAATGTACTTATGAGTCCCAGATATTTAATAAATATCTCTCATGACCTACAACAACAAATTGTGTACCCATGAGTCCCAGATACCATAAAGTATCTCTCATGGCCTACACTGACAGACGGACTAGAGCTCTATTCCTAACTTAACCAATCACCCGGCCAAAGGCTTGGAACCCGGTTTGACTATCCAATATCAAAACACAAAATAATAAATAGCATCTTAACCGTAACCGATCACCCGATTTAAAGGTTTGGAATCCGGTTTGACTATTTATCTAACAATCACAATATCACAACATCATCATCAACAACACAAGATCACATCATAAATTATCTCTTTCCACATAGATATATTCACACGAACAAATATAGATAATCCACAAGAATAATCTATCAATAATCAATAAAATTATGATCATATGAACCTCCAAATAACACATAAGGAAAACTTGTTTTATCTTACCTATGAGTCATTGACGATCAAACTCATATATTTTTAAAAACAAATAATAGCAAAATATTAAATTCAACATCAAAATCATTATCATCATCAAATGACCATAATAAAACTTGGTTCAAAAGTGAACTTTGGTAAGATTTTCTCACCTAAATATCCCGCTGCGTTTCCGCAAAATACAAGAGCAAGCCAACTCAAAATTTCACAAACCACCTAAAAACACACATATAAAAACCTTAGTACTTGAGGAAAACAAAACACCCTTAACTAACCCTCAACCCAAGGGATGACAACTTAACTACCCCAATAAGGCTACCTCTAATCCTCAAAACTCAACCAAGCCTAATATCACACTTAAAGTTCTAACATGCAAACTTTGCTCACAACCTATAAATTCTACATCTCAACAAGCTCACAACAACAAGATCTAGCTAAAACACAGCAAACTAAGCCACAAACATTGCCGGACTCGAGTCCCCATGCGCCACTACCAACTTTCGAATTTGAGAAAACTCAAAACATCAAAGTTGTAGATTAAAAGGAGGGAAACATCTTTTATACTTGACAGTTGAGCCAATTTGGCTGGAATCGCCGGAAAACACCCCGAAGCACCAACCCGAAATCAAAAACCAAACCTGTAAATCTAGCGCCCAAACTAGCTCTTTAGGTCACCAAAGAGGTATAAACATCTCTAGAAGAGAGAGGAGAGCAAGACTCACCTAAACTTGGTCGGAATCGCTGTCAAAATCGTCGGCTTTCCGGCGGAACAACAGCAGCTCAGCCGCTTCGTGGCGGCTTCCAGGAGGCAAGACAGCAAGCGGGACTACTCCAGAAATTGAGAGGACGTCGGTGCGGATCCAACGAAACCAGCGGCGTCCAAAATGGTGGCCGGATGAGGATGAAAACAATCGGAGAAGGAGTGCGTGGGAGGGTCAAGAGAGAGAAGAGAGAGACTGAGAATTAGGCTACTGCAATTATAGGAAGAATTAGGCTACTGCAATTATAGGATTTCCAAAAATACTCTCACACATTTATCTACTTAAACTCTTTCTAAAACCGTAAACTAGCTTCCTCTGACCATAACTTTCTCATACGACATCTGATTTACGCGTGCCACGTGTCTACGAACTCGTATCGCCAAACTCTACAACCTTCATGAAGGAAGTTTTCACAAATAACTTATGGAAAATAAAGTCAATTTTTTGGTCTTTTAAAAAACAAAGCACCTAAGAAAAATACTCCCGAACTTCAACTTCGCTCAACCAATAAGAATTTCCATAAATATTCCTTCAATAATTCCGGAAATAAAACAAGGAAAATTGATATGAAAATCTAGGGTATTACACTCACTAAACCACAAATCTGCACAACTTCTACTTAGATAATATTCAAAATAATATTATAAACTAATATCAAATTTTCGGATGTATTACATTTGATATCTTATCTCTATACGGAATCAGGTTCCTTGTTTAACTAGTATTAAACCAAAGGACACACATTTGCAATATTCCTGCAACAACATAGTTTTTTTTTTTCATTACTCATAATCTGTTTAAGTTGAATTCATTTTTCTAAATTTGATAACATTATGTATGAAATTCCTACATAGGGAGATTCATATGTAAGCCTTTACAGGTCATACCCTATTTTCGAATGTTGATCTGAAGTCAACTTTTTGTCAAAGTAAAAAAATTCAAGAAAGGCCATGTGTTCAGTATGTTGGGTATTTTATTCGAATTCCCTAGGATCCATATCGTATACCAATTGTCTGTTAGTTTTTTTTTATCCGATTTGTAATGAGTGTCTTTTTTCAATGAAATTATCATTAATTACCACAAAAAAAAAATTGCTACTCGTTGCTCTATGCTTTAGGCCTAAAAATATTACATAGGAATTAGGAAATACCTATGTTAGAGACATTTATGCATCTCCATCAAAACTTGAACATCCAAACATACACATATACCAAAACATAGAAATAAAAGGTTTGGTAGAGTGTGGAAGACAAACAAAATCCCACATGCAAAGCATCTTAGAGCATTTATAGCAGTATTGTTAAATTATTTTTTGTTTTTAATTTTTTCAACTTTTCGGATGAAGAAAAGCTTCAACAATATACTTAAATGGTTGTTAAATTTAAAAATTGCTAAACAAAATTGATAAATTTGTCATGAATTGCTAAAATAATACATATATTTTTTTCTTTTTTTTCTTCACGTATCAGTTTATAATTCGTTATAAATATTAATTAATTTACAAATGACAATAACCGCTAGAACCAAATTATTTATATCAATAGCTAAATCTCATTATTATTATTAAATAGGGAAAATGCCCTAATACCCAAATATTTAAAAACTAAAGCCCATTCCAATGAGTTTTGTTTCCCTTAACCCATTCCAATGATTCTTGTTAAAAAGACAAGTATAACCTTATTTCATATCAACCAACCATCTATTATCCGATCTGGAACCAACTCTCTCTCTCTCTCTCTGTGGACGACGCAGCCCATGCCTACCTCTGCTCTCTCCTCTGCAACCTCCTCCACCGCTGCCGCAAAAACTAGAAAAATTACAGGGTTAAGTTCGGTGGCTCAGCTCAGTCTTGTTTCTTTTTCTTCTCCATCTCTTCTCGCATTTCCAAAAGCTCTCTCTCTCTCGATTTTCTCCGTTCATCTCAATCCATGGCTAGCCGGTGGTTGAGGCCTGAGGTACGCCGTCAGATCTACCCCTCTGATTTCTCTTTTGCTATTTTCGGTTCGGCATACTACTTTTTTCACGGCTTTGATTTCTGTCTTTGTGTGCTAATCCGGCGTCGTTTTGCTCTGTTTGAAGGTTTACCCGCTATTCTTGGCCGTCGGAGCTGCCGTCGGGATCTGTGGGTTCAGCTTGGTCCGCCATATGAAGACATGCCTGCAGGGACAAATGAGACGCCCATGCTACCTCCTGCTTCAACGTAATTTCTGAGTCGCTTCGGAGGATCTCGTCTTCAGAATCCAAGTCAATCCAGGAGCTAATTTTTCCCACAACATGACTGCTCCATTGGGCAGGGCTCAAAACCAAGTCTGACCCAGCAAATGGCAGAACACTAGATGCACCACTGTTCTTTTGCATTAAGCTTGGCCGATAAGCAGGATCCATCAGAGTAGCGACGACGAAGTTGAAGGAGCCATGGATGAGATTGAAGGAGAGGAGGTTGGGCATGTCATCGCTGAACTCGGTCTCCACGCCGCAGTAGCGAGACTCGCTCTTGTCCCCTTGTCTTTCCCCAAGCGGCATTTTTTGGTGCTCACTGTAACCGCTCTGTATCAACCCTGAAGTCAGGTCTGTCTCTCTTTCTCTCCCCTTAAATGTACACATATACGTATTGTTGTACTTTTATACCCGTATATGGAAATTTGGTCTTCAAAGCCTGTTGCTTTAATTTTGATTGCTTTAATTTCGAGTTACTAGGTGTCAGTAATGCAGACTTCTCAGTTTAATCTATACTCATTTGGTTATTGGGTGTTAATAACTGGTCAGTAACCGATTACTGGGGGTCAGTAATTGGTTACTGGGTGTCAGTAACTGGTTACTGGGTGTCAGTAACTGGTTACTGGGTGTCAGAAACTGGTTACTGGGGGTCAGTAACTGGTTATTGAGTGTCAATAACTGGTCAGTAACCGATTACTGGGGGTCAGTAACTGGTTACTGGGGGTCAGTAACTGGTTACTGGGTGTCAGTAACTGGTTACTGGGTGTCAGTAACTGGTTACTGGGCCAGTAACCGATTACTGGGGGTCAGTAATTGAAAATTCAGGCGGTTGGGAAAATTCCGGTGACCGGAGTCCGGCGGCCGGTGACCGGAGTCGGAGTCCGGTGAGATTCCGACCAAGTATTCTCTCTTTTATTTTCTCTCTCTATGCATGTTTAAAGGATGAGGGCAAAATAGTCTTAAAATAATATGGTTTATTAAGACTTTAATAAAGATTTGTGCATTTGGGCATAAAAAAAATTACCTTATATTGGAATGGGCTAATGAAAAAGATTATCATTAGAATGGGGAATGAGGGGTTTAAATTAGTACTAAATGGGCATTTTCCCTATTAAATATCAACAGCTAAATCTTATCTTTATTGCTAAATTTAACCATTGTTTTAGTAGTCTGAGATGCTCTTAGGTGCCAAGATGCTAGTTCCTATCCATGAAAACAAACACTAGAGCTCAACACAAGGCCCAAAAACAAGTGAATCAAATTGCATTCAGATGATCAAAGAATCAACAATGAATTCATGAGCGTTTATCCTTTGGGTTTCTACTGGCATAGCTCTTGCCATGAAAATCAAGAAAAAGCGCCAGCAGCGAGGCATTGAAGACGGCATTGAAGCACCATCCCCAGATTCCGGAGCACCCGGACCCGGAGAAATGCAGGTACAGCATCCGACCCGAAACCGCAAAGCTGAAAACGAACTGGACTATCTGGCAGTCTGTGACGGCGCGCTTCCACCTGGGGCGTATCCCGACGGCGCAGAGGAAGTAGTAGGCGTACATGAGGACGTGGACGCAGGCGTTGGTGACGAGGGCGACGGGGAAGAGTGACTGGCGGGTGTGGAGCCAGAGGTAGCACATGAGGAGGACGGTGGCGTGGTGGTAGACGTGGAGGAAGGAGAGGCGGTGGAGGGAGCGGGTGAGGATGATGAGGAGGGTGTCGAGGAACTCGAGGAGCTTGGAGAGGTAGAAGACGTAGGCCCAGAAGAAGAGGGGCCCAGTTGGGGTGGTGGTGGTGGGGGAGAAGCAGAGGGTGGAGGAAGGGGAGGAGAGGATGGAGAGGGTGCAGCCGAGGGCCATGGTGAGGGAGAGGAGGAGGAGGGTGAGGTTGTGGAGGGCGGAGATTGGTTTGAGGTTGAGTGGGGGGAGTGGGAGGCGCGTAAGGAGGAGAGTGAGGGACAGGTAGGTGAGGAGGGCGAGGGTGAGGAAGAGTAGTGTGGAGGCCGGGGTTTCACCCTCCGTCCATGTGAAGTGGAGGATCGTTGGGTGGTCAACGAGCCAGTACTGGAGGTTGGACTTCATCACGCGCCGCCGTGGACGACGAATTTATTCGATAGGTGCTTGGTCTAACGAGGAAAAAGGGAGCAGAGGAACATGATAGACGAATAGAAAGTTATATAGAGTTATAGGTTGAACACGATTGAGATCCGGCCACGTAGCTTTATCTTGACAGGCGGGACCCACAAACTTATCATCGAACTGAGCTCAATGATAACCAGGTTGATAAAACGCAATATTCTGACTGCAACTAGTTTGTTTCATCAAGGCATTCGCTACTTGAGGCTATATGCGTGATATAAACACTCCTGTCTATGAAGCATGTCTGTAAAATTAGATTCACCTCATTGTAATAGAGAACTGAATTGACAACAAAATGAAATGTCATGCTGCATTCACATTCACAACAAAAGTAGTGTTCACTGATTACAACAAAGATAGACCATCATTGTTCCAAAACTATAGTTAAGGCTGTGTCCCTTCAGGTATTGAGATGCTATTGTCTGACAGCCTATTGGTTATATAAGCATCTATACAACAAGTTTCAGTAATGCCAGTTGTACAAAAAGTGTGGCTGGCTATTCACCCAATAAGAAGCACCACTGCTTCCACTTCCAATACCATACTTCATTGAACACAGCCATACCAGATAGCCATACCTCCAATCATCACCATGCTGCAACAGTGAGCTGCAGCATTACCATGTTGCTACAGTGAAGCACATGCTTCACAGTCACACATTACCATGCTAAACTTCATCTACAAGATAACTATGATACTCCTATACTTCCAATACTCCCCCTCAAGCTAGATCAACGAGAAACCTTGAGCGAAGCTTGCCAAAACATTTGACCAAGTACGAATCTTTTTACCTCCAAGTTTGTTCCTTCTTGTTCTTCACCTCCATAGAACTAAAAAGTCCAACACCAGAGAAAAAAAATGGACAACAGATTCTCTTCCAAAATAGAAAGAAGAAATCTGAGATAGACACCGATAGTCCAACATCAGCAAAGATTGAGATTACACTAGGACCTCGGACAACAAATCTCTCCTCCAAAATAGGATGGAAAAATCAGAACATGACCATGGATCCGATTTCTCTTCCAAACTAGAAAGAAGAAATCAATGGTCAAGAGATAAAGTCTTATGCAAAAGAACTCTGAATAGATCTCTCTTCCACAGGAAAGAAGAAATCAGAAATAGATACCGATAGTCCAACATCGGCAAAGATAAGATCCCATTAGAACCTCGGACAACAAATCTCTCCTCCAAAATAGGATGGAAAAGATCACAACATGACCATGGATCAGATTTCTCTTCCATACTAGAAAGAAGAAATCGATGGCCAAGAAATAAAGAGTCTTATACAAAAGAACTCTCAACAGATTTTCTTTCAAGATGAAAAGAAGAAACCAGAACATATAAAGAGTCTTATACAAAAGAACTCTCAACAGATTTCTCTTTCAAGATGGAAAGAAGAAACCAGAACAACTAAAGAGTCTTATACAAAAGAACTCTCAACAGATTTCTCCTCCAAAATAGCATGGAGAAATAAGAAATACGAAATAAACTTCGCAAGAATCTCAGCAGATCATCATGTTTGTTTGTATGGTAAACAAACATGAACATCGAGGCCTTGAATTACTCAATCCCATGTGGTAGCTGAAGGTATTTTTGTATCAGGGGCACACGAGGCACTAGTAATATGTGCAATTTGCATCTGGATACTTTTGTATATTCTGCATCAACTAAATCTCCAACCTCGGCATTTCCACATCAACAGAAAATGTATTATATGTCCATAAACTAACTAGACTCTTCCTATTGTAAACAGAGTGCTCAGAAGTCATGCAAATTTATACTGAAAACATAAAAAGTTGAATTCTTTTTTTCTTTTGAGTTCTTTAGGTTACTATACTTGACAAAAAGCTATCAGGTAGGCTACCAATTCAACACCAACAGAAATCCTACTTAAAACTGGACAAATTAAAGGATACAAATCAGAACGATACCCCATGCTTAAGATCTTCTATGGTATACAAATTTTCAGTAAAAGAGAAGCACCAAACATGCACTGAACAACATCCCACAGCTCCAGTCCATCTCGTTTGCAATTACACGTTTAGGCTGTCATGATATTAAGCTTCAAATTCTATCCTAAAGCCATATATCCCCTAATAAGCCCAACACAGAAATGATTTGGACACAGCCTAACTGAATATTGATTTCCATTGCCAACTGTTCACAACCATCTGTTCAATTAATTGTGATCCTATTTACCTAATCACTGATCAACATTGAAAAATCCACAGTACAAAGATAAACTATGAGATCCAAATAGCAATGTGAACTTACAGAACAAATCAATCGCCGCAACATAATGGGACGAGGTTGCACTGCCTCACTGCACCAAAGCAAATGGGAAGAAGAATTCAAAAATCAATTACAGTATAGTGTAGTAGCTGATAACCAATTGACTAGAAGAATTGAAAGGTCCAGTGGAATATAAACATGGAGGGTAAGAATACACAAATAATGAGAGTTAAAACAAAAGGTAACACAGAAAAGCTAGTCTATCCTCAAATCTTCACCAGCTTCCAGAACAAACTTATATAAGGGACTTTTGCTTTTTATCAGAGGAAATGACGATTTCATTGAAAACGAAAGAGTGGACTATGAATCTACAGCCTAGGGCTGAGAACAAAAGCGAATGTTGAGCTAATAATAGTTGTCAGAATTCCGTCATAAGGATTACAAGGCAAAATTGATTGCCAAAAGATGGTGATGCTTGGGAGTAAATGGATTAGAGACACTAGTAGTATAATTTGGGTAACTGTAAGTTGTGTTCAATACAAAATCAACATAACAGTCATTCAAAGATTCAAGTATTCATCTTCTTGATTCAATTTCAATTGTACCAATGAGACAAAAAGTTAATGGAACAGTCACCGGACCCATATCTACTATTTGCAGCAGCATGATCAAAGCATGAAGAAGTTCTATGTAGAACATGCGGTGTTTAGATTGGAATAGGGTTGAAACTTGATGTCCAATCTTTCCATGTGTCTATGTTGTGCCACGTTTCTCATCTGATAGAAGCATAGGTACTGAACTCCCTTGAAGTAAACTGAAATGGCTGATGTGGAATAGGGTTCCTGCAGTGCGCAAATTCAAAAAGATAAGACAAAGTTCTTCATCATGAACAATGAAACAGCAAGGAAAAGATAAGCGGACGCACGGTCTACGGCTATATAGTTTGATCTGGCGCACATGCGTGTCCCTCCCGTTAAGGTGATTTGGTAACACACAGATTTGCAGCATAAATGTGTTGACAAAAGTTTCCCTGCCAAAAAAATCAGCGTGAAACATAAGAAAACAAAGAGCTACCCCACATGAATATATTTTGCCAATCGTTTCTTTCAGCATTTCACTATCATTCCTCAAACATACTCACAGTTTGAGAATGTTTCACTTTATCATAAAATGAAAGGTGCTATTGAAACCAACACTGTAACATGGTTTCACGCAGGTTTGATTTTTCATGAGTACTAATGTAGCGAACAAGTTTCTAATTTCTTATCAGTAATATCCTACACATTATATATGTAAGCTGTTGCAACACAACCTTCCTGCACAAATGAGGACACAACTATGTAGTTTAATCAATTTAAGAAATAAATGCTTTAACTGCTTTAACTGCTTACCTTGCATCATTTCCAGACAATGATATATGAATCCAACCCCTCGGCTTATCGAGCTCAACAGTTTTTATATCCTAACATCATACAAAACACATTGTCAAAATTAAATAAATTGGGAATTTTACCTCAAAATCATAGAACATAATATATAAACAGAATACCTTCAAGTTGTGGAAACCATCCCCAGCACGAATCGATATCTTAGATGGCGTATAGCTCTCATCAAGCTTGAAATCCACGTAGAGAACAACAAGCTTGAATTTACATCCCACAACACCAAAAACCCATCAAAATCAGAAACACAAATTTTCAAAATATGAAAGAAAAAAAATATATAAAAAGCATTGAACTTTTCACACTTACTTGAAGCTTCACTTTCTTCTGGAACTGAATGTTAACCGAATGAGGCTGAGGGCCGTCCGATTGCCAATAAGTATCGAGATTGTTGTCGCAGAGATACGACACGCCGTTGCCGGACTTCCAGGAGCTGACGCTCCAAGCGGTGTTCTTGCCCATTTCTCGGAGGTCGTCTTCCACCATCAGCACTTGGTTCCCTACTGTCAGCTTCCCTTCCTCTTCTCCCTCCGATGATTCCGCCATTCTTGGATTCCTTTAAACCCACAATAAAATAAAATAAATCAGTAAGTCGATCAAGTAGCTATAATCCCAATTGTGTATTGCAAGTCATGGCGGGCTTTGATGTCGTCAACACTGATACAGCAAGCAAAAGTCAGTATTGCCCCCATGATCCAATTTATTTACGGATACATATCCGGACTTTTCCGACGTGTTTCTGACCTTATTCTAAAACAGATTCTTAACCTACAGGGCTTCGACTACGCGCTGGTATAGCCGAAAATGGACGGATATGGCGGGATACAACTGGGTACGATTACTTCTCTATTCCTTTCTACAGGGAAATTGTTATGAGTGAAATTTTTCATTCTTTATAATATATAGCAATGAACTGAAACTCAAATGTTACACAGAAAGTGTCTTGATTTATATAGTATTTGCCACTCACATAAAAATATCCCAGTAGCAAATGGATTGATTCTACACTCCACTCTCTGGTTGACCTGTTCTAATTTCAGATGTATAATATCTGCTCATATGAACCACATAGGAATTTCTTTGTTTTCGTAATTGTAGGGTTGAATCTTGAACATCAAAATTCCCTTTTTTTGTAGTGTATTCACTTAATCATTTAAGATTTACTGCTTTAGGTTTCTGGTATACCTATCCAGCCCCCCCCCCCCCCCCCCCCCCTCTCTCTCTCTCTCTAAATCAGCAGCACCTGATTATCAGTAATTGGACAACAATATATAGTGTATAAATGAAGAAAAGACGACTGGAGATCAATTTCTAGCTATATATGTTTATATCTCTAACTATATTATCTGATGGAAAGAAAAATCTTTTTGTGAATTTATGGATGGTCAAAATCTGATTGAAGAATAGGTCAACTATGGATGGTCCATCAGTAATTCAGTATTAATACAGATGTAGAGAACCCACAAAAGTAAATGAAGAGAGAATGATTATAGACCAACTCTAGCCTTGGCTGTCTACCATATAAGAGCAAAATTCATTCACTTAAGGTTTCAGAAGAACTTTGGTACAGAAGTGTCACAAATCCACAAAGATATCCCACATAAATGAATAATATGAAACTTCTTGAATGCAGAAGTAACACATACCTGTGAACCTCAGATTGTCAAAACTTCAAGAAGACTAAAGAAGCAGAACCAAATTCTTTGTTTTCAAGCAGAATCTGGAAAAAAAAAATATGAAAAAATAAAGAATGGAAGACCAAAAAGAAACTGGATTATGAATAACTTTAGAATTTGATAATCCTATTTACACAATTTCACAACACACCCCCGCTTCAAAGCATAAACATGATGAGGACATCATAGTCAAACCTTTCAAGGTTTATGAGCGAAACAAATGGAAGGAGAAAGCACCTAATCATTCAAGATAATTATTACACCTGGGAGGGAAACAAAGTCTGATGCCTGAAGTCTCTAAGCTGTTTGTGTCTTTTCATATTTCCATTTCAGTTTAGTAGTCTTAAGGTCTCTTTAAGTTAGTCTTAAATGCGTCAGTTTCAGGAGAGGGTCCTAATGAGTCTTTAATGTTTCAGTTTTAGAAGAGTCTTTAAGAGTCTTTAGTGCAGTCCATTTGAGCTACCAGCTCAAGTATAAATAAGTGTAAGGGCTACCTAGGTATGCTATGCTATGTTATATGAATAAAAAAATTTCAGAGTGTTTCTGAGTTTTCCTGTGATGGGATTGGCGTGAAGCCTAGTTTGGATGAGAGGCCTAAATTTTGGGTGAGAAACCAGGGAGTGATTCCCAAATCCAAGTGTTTTGTGTGTGTTTAAAGCCCCAAGCTTTAGAGCTTGTTGATCCTGGTATCTAAGCAGTAGGTTTGCTGCATCAGTTTTGGTATCAGAGCTGGACAAGCTCCAGCCAAGTCCAAGCTCCAGCCAAGAATCCTCATTTAACCATGGATCTTGCAGCCTTGGCTAAAACAATTGAAGGCTTAGCCGCTCAAATTGGTCATCTTGAGACCAGAATACAGGATCAAGCAGTTGCTTCTGAGCAACGTTTGGCTGCCATTGAAGCTTCTATCCAGAACGAAGAAGAGAGTGTTGGTGGAGGATCAAGGATGCAGTCTAGGAGGATTGGTCACAGGCAGGCTGTTCGAAACAACAATGGGCAATATGGACATGATCCTGAGGAAAAAGCACTGAAGTCTATCAAAGTTGAATCTCCAAACTTTGATGGCCAGCTGAATGCGAAGGTGTGTCTAGATTGGATATCAGACATGGACCACTATTTTGACTGGTACGAGTTGTCTGAAACTCGAAGGGTGCGGTTTGCAAAGATGAAGTTGGTGGGCAAAGCTAGAGAATGGTGGAGTGGTGTGGAAAGGCGAGCTGCAAGAGCCGGTGATGAACCTATCACTCATTGGGAGGAGATGAAAGAAAGGCTGAAGGAGAAGTACATTCCTTTGGCTTACAAAGAGCGCTTGCTGGACCAGTGGCAATCTCTTCGTCAAGGGAACATGACAGCTGCTGAGTATATTGATAAGTTTGAAGAATTTATGGTGAGATGCAACATAGATGAAGATCCTTCTGTGACTCTCGCTTGCTGGACCAGTGGCAATCTCTTCGTCAAGGGAACATGACAGCTGCTGAGTATATTGATAAGTTTGAAGAATTTATGGTGAGATGCAACATAGATGAAGATCCTTCTGTGACTCTCGCTCGTTTCAGAACCGGCCTTCGTCCAGAACTTCAGAGGGAGCTGATTCCTCATGAAGTATATTCATTAGAGCGAGCATACCAGATAGTGCTGGAACTGGAGCGCTACTTAAAGACTCCTACCACTGTGCATAGGCGATTTGACCAGCGAAACCCTGAATTTCGTTCCGCCACATCTGGATCAAAACCATTTCCATTGTCCAGTAGCTCCGGCACAGCCAATTCATTGGTGAAAGCAGATAGGGGAAAGGGTGTACAGCCTGTTATTCGAGGAGGGGGATCTACTAAGTGCTACAAGTGTCAAGGCCATGGCCACTATGCTGGCCAATGCCCAACCAAAGAGCAACCTCGAAGTCTGTTTGCAACCAGCACAGAAGAAGAAGCTGAAGCCCAGGAAGGGTTGGAGGAAGAAGTCTATGTTCCCGAGATTCCAGATGACGATGATTTTGATGGGGAATTTATAGATCAGTCTCAACAAAGAACGGCTGTGGTCAGGTGCACTTTGACTCAACCCAAAGCGGCTGAGGATTGGAGGAGAACCAGCATTTTTCACACTTATGTGAAGTGTGGAGACAGAAGTTATAAGGTTATCATTGATAATGGAAGCTGCATCAATGTTGTTTCCCCTCGGACCATCTCTAACATGGGTTTGACCCCAGCTGAACATCCTCAACCTTATCGTGTGGCATGGATCGATAAGTCCTCTATTCCTGTGACACAGTGGTGCAAGGTTCCTATTCAGTTTTTATCATACAAGGATTTCGTTTGGTGTGATGTTGTGCCAATGGACGTGGGACACATTCTGTTGGGCAGACCATGGTTGTATGATCTTGATGTAACCATTTCAGGCCGTTCCAATTCATGCTCCTTTATTCATGAAGGAAAGAGTGTCAAATTGAATCCTATCCAGCCCAGACCGGTGCCCCAGCCCATGCTTAGCAAGGGAGAGCAGCAGCCAAAATCCCTTAACATTATCAGTCCAAGGGACTTTTTGAAGGAGACAACAGGTGATTCTATTATTTTTGTGCTATTTGCAAAAGAATCTTACCCTTTGACTAGTTTGGAGGTGCCCCAGGATGTGAAATCAGTCCTAGAACAGTTCAGTGATGTGTTTCCTGAGGATCTTCCGGATGAACTTCCTCCTCTCCGGGATATTCAACATGCAATTGATCTGGTCCCAGGAGCAACATTACCTAATTTACCACATTATCGGATGAATCCAACCGAGCATGCAGAATTGAAAAGGCAAGTTGATGAGCTTCTTGCCAAAGGCTTTATTCGAGAGAGTCTAAGCCCATGTGCTGTTCCTGCCCTTCTCACTCCAAAGAAGGATGGGTCTTGGAGGATGTGTGTCGACAGCAGAGCCATTAACAAAATCACAGTCAAATATCGGTTTCCAATACCGAGACTTGATGACATGTTGGACATGATGACAGGAACTACAATCTTTTCTAAGATTGATTTGAAGAGTGGTTATCACCAGATCCGCATCAGACCTGGAGATGAATGGAAAACTGCCTTCAAGACAAAGGATGGTTTGTATGAATGGTTAGTCATGCCATTTGGGCTAACTAACGCACCCAGCACGTTCATGAGAGTTATGACACAAGTTTTAAGGCCGTTCATGGGTAAGTGCCTGGTTGTCTATTTTGATGATATCCTTATTTATAGTACATCCCCAGAGGAGCACCTTAAGCACTTGAGGCAAGTTTGTACAGCTCTTAGAACTGAGAAGTTGTTTGCAAACCTTAAAAAGTGCTCATTTATGTCCAATGAAGTTATCTTTTTGGGATTTGTTGTCTCGTCAAAAGGAGTTCAAGCTGACCCAGAGAAAGTCAAAGCTATTGTTGAATGGCCTGAGCCGAAAAATATTCATGAGGTGCGTAGTTTTCATGGATTGGCTACATTTTATCGCCGATTCATTGTTGGGTTTAGTTCTATCATGGCCCCAATCACTGATTGTTTAAAGAAAGGGGAGTTTCGGTGGACAAATGCAGCTGCAAAGGCGTTTCAGGAGCTCAAAATCAGAATGATTAATGCCCCTGTTATGCGCCTACCTGATTTCACAAAACCTTTTGAGGTTTCCTGTGATGCTTCCGGTGTTGGAATTGGTGGAGTTCTAAGTCAAGAACGACACCCTATTGCTTATTTCAGCGAGAAATTGAATGAAGCCAAGCAGAAGTACTCTACATATGACAAAGAATTTTTCGCAGTGGTTCAATCTCTGCGTTATTGGAGACATTACTTGCTGCCACACGAATTTGTTTTATTTTCTGACCATGAGGCTTTGCGTTATCTCAATTCTCAGAAGAAACTAAACCCAAGACATGCGAAATGGGTTGAATTTATTCAGGAGTATACTTTTGTGTTGAAACATAAGTCTGGAGTGGAGAATAAGGTGGCAGATGCTCTTAGCCGCAGGAATTCACTCTTACACACGATGAGTGTGGAAGTGGCTGGTTTCAATAATCTGAAAGAAGAGTATTTGAGTTGTCCAGATTTTGGGAGTGTATATGCAGCTCTCTTGGAAAAACAATCCAGAAGCACTGAGTTTGTTTTACAAGATGGATTTCTTTTTAGAGGAACCAAACTTTGTATTCCTCGCACATCAGTGAGAGACTTCTTGATCCTAGAGCTGCATGCTGGTGGGGTTGCTGGACATTTTGGGAGAGACAAGACTATTAGTCTTGTGGAGGATCGCTTCTTCTGGCCTAGTCTTAAGCGCGATGTGGCTAAAATTGTTGAACGATGCCGTACATGTCAATTGGCAAAGCACAAAAGGCAAAACACAGGGTTATACACCCCATTACCTGTCCCACATGCTCCTTGGCAAGATATTAGCATGGATTTTGTGCTCGGGCTGCCTAAGACTGTACAGCAACATGATTCCATATTTGTGATTGTGGATCGGTTTTCTAAAATGGCTCACTTTCTTCCTTGTTCTAAGACATTTGATGCATGAAGTGGCCAAGCTTTTCATGGATGAAGTTGTTCGGTTGCATGGGGTGCCTAAAACTATTGTGTCTGATCGTGATGTTCGTTTCATGAGTTATTTTTGGAAGACTCTATGGCACATGATGGGAACAAAACTCCAGTTTTCGTCTGCTTACCATCCGCAAACAGATGGGCAAACTGAAGTGGTGAATCGAAGCTTGGGAAATCTGTTGCGTTGTTTAGTTGGTGAGCATATCAGGTCTTGGGACTCAGTTTTATCAGTTGCAGAGTTTGCTTATAATAATTCAGTCAACCGAACTATAGGCATGAGCCCTTTTGAAGCTGCCTACGGCCACAAGCCTAGAGCTCCCATGGATCTCATTCCCATGACAGTGGGACAGCGGCCCTCACAGTCGGCCAGTGAGTTTGCAAGTCATATTCATGAGTTGCATGCTGAGAGTAATCGTCGAATTAATGAAAGCAACGAGCAGTATAAGAGGGCTGCTGACGTGCACCGAGCCTTTAAGGAGTTTTCAGTGGGGGATTTTTGTAATGGCTCGGGTTCGACCTGAGCGTTTCAAAAGGGGCAAGGCGAAAAAGTTGCAAGCTCGCAGCATTGGACCTTTTAGAATATTGCAGAGGGCTGGAACCAATGCCTATGTGTTGGAGCTTCCACCAGAAATGGGAATTAGTTCGACTTTTAATGTGGAGGATTTACTTCCCTATAAAGAACCTGTGGTGCCTTTATTGCCATTTTCTTCTGAGTTCTCACCCGTCATTCCACCTCAGCCCCGTTCTAAAGCTCCTAAGAGGGATGTGGTTGAAGACATTGTGGATGAACAAGTAGTTTCCACAAGACAAGGTGGCTACCAGAAGTATTTAATCAAGTGGAAGGACAGACCAGACTCTGACAATACTTGGGTAACTAAAGAAGAGCTTCAGCGCATTGATCCAGATATCTTGGAAAGATACTACAGTTTTATCTCGCCGGAGGCGAGCTCTTCTCAGCCGGGGAGAATTGATGAGGACATCATAGTCAAACCTTTCAAGGTTTATGAGCGAAACAAATGGAAGGAGAAAGCACCTAATCATTCAAGATAATTATTACACCTGGGAGGGAAACAAAGTCTGATGCCTGAAGTCTCTAAGCTGTTTGTGTCTTTCCATATTTCCATTTCAGTTTAGTAGTCTTAAGGTCTCTTTAAGTTAGTCTTAAATGCGTCAGTTTCAGAAGAGGGTCCTAATGAGTCTTTAATGTTTCAGTTTTAGAAGAGTCTTTAAGAGTCTTTAGTGCAGTCCATTTGAGCTACCATCTCAAGTATAAATAAGTGTAAGGGCTACCTAGGTATGCTATGCTATGTTATATGAATAAAAAAATTTCAGAGTGTTTCTGAGTTTTCCTGTGATGGGATTGGCGTGAAGCCTAGTTTGGGTGAGAGGCCTAAATTTTGGGTGAGAAACCAGGGAGTGATTCCCAAATCCAAGTGTTTTGTGTGTGTTTAAAGCCCCAAGCTTTAGAGCTTGTTGATCCTGGTATCTAAGCAGTAGGTTTGCTGCATCAAAACAGTTTGTGTAACAAAGGGGTTGTAATTTAGGAAAAGCAATTTTAACATGTAGCATAGCTTTAACCATATTTCATGGTTGCTGAATTAACAAACGGAGAAAAGGAGCATGAAAATAAGACAACAAAGATGTATGATGGCAAATGCCCATTCCTTAACAGCAATAAGAAATAGAAAGGATCCAGGGCAAGAGACACAGAAACATCAGCAAAACAATACGTGTCCACTATTTTGCACACAACCTACAAACCAATCAGAAACTACAAATTAGGGACTGATCTATCTGAAATCAATAGTCACCAACAGCAGATTATGAAAACATGATGACTCGAACATATATCACAAAACTAAACCAATATTATTATTAAAATATTAAACCCATATCAATCATCCAGAATGCTATATTAAAATTTTCTGATAAAGATTGGGTTTAGAAAAATAACATGTAACTATTGATAAAGGACGCACCCATTGAATGAAAATGAAGGAACACCCAGATGAGCAAAGACTGAAAGCAAAGGTAGAAACCATGGTAGAAGATTTTGGAGGCCGAGGCAATCTGTTTCAATGCCCCATCACACTCAATATTTACTATGGTGCATCTGAATTTAACTCGTAATCTGTGAAGTTATGCAGATAAACTCTTGAGAAAAGAAAGGTAAAATATGCATATGCTCTTCTGGTTAGAAGAAAAACTCAGCAAAACCACTACCTAAACCAGTATATGTAAAACTGGTGATTTTGACCTTTCATCTGCAACTATGGACTTGGCCCTCTCTACCTAACCACAGTGTGATAGGAATGTGGTAACTTTAATCACAATTCCACGATCTTATAATCACAATTCGTAGTTCAAAATAATTGTTATTGGGACCTTAAACAAAACAATTAACAGGCCTAAATGATACCAAACAGATAAACTCAATCTCCATAGTACTCAAAAAACCAATGAGAGACGTACCTCTTTTGAATCACCTCTTCCAAAACAAACTCGAAGCCGATCAGTATCCTCGAGCCCTCCGACGATCTATGGTGAAGCCGTACGCCGTCGTTTGGGGATGCAACGTGGCGAAGATGGAGAGGATATAGAAGCGGCCGTGAAGGTGACAGTAGCGCCGGGCGTAGTCGACGGCTGACGTTTGATCGGTAAATGAGAGAGGAGAGAGGGTAGTAAATGTGGGTGAGGGTAGATAGGTACTTTTCATATGAAAAGTTGGAACGGTTTCTTATTTCAGTTCAAATGGCCTTTATCCCATTTAATTGGATTGTTTTGATTGTTAACAAGTAATAACGCCCTACATGGTAAGAAACTTGTGCATGAGATTGTCACCCCTTTTCCACTCGTCATACACATCTCTACTGTTAGAAAGCGAGGCACTCATCTTTGGTGTGTTTAATGAAGCCTTTTTTTAAATTACCTAAACATCCAAGGTAATAGATTCTTAAATAAATAAAAATAAGTTATTAAAAAGCGAGGCACTCCTCGTTTGGTGTCTTTGGTGAAACCTTTTTTTAAATTACCTAAAACACCAAGGTAATAGAAAATTCTCAAATAAATAAAAATAAGCTATTATAGGCATAACCGTAAAATACCACTGAAATATTAAGAAGAATAAAAAACCAAGGTAATAGAAAATTCTCAAAGAAATAAAAATAAATTACTATAGCATAACTGTAAAACACAACTAGAATTTTTAGAAGAAGAAAAAAAAACGTGATTTGTTACCACTTTTGATGGAACAATTATCTAAAAAATAAGATAATCATATTCATTCCATTTTAAGTGGAGTAGTTCAAGTTAAACTTCTCTCATTTTGTAAACTCACGTGCAGATACACGGGTGTAAAAGGCTAGTAATATATAATATAACATTCAAAAACTAGCATACTACATGAATCCTTTCACATAATTTGGCGTCCTCCAAGACATTATATAAAATAAAACAATAACGGGAAAAGCATTGTTCATATCTTTGCTGAATTGTGTTTTTCCCTCAAGTTCCGGGGAATTGTGATTTTGCCCCTGGTTGGTGAATGGTTGTTTTTGTCCTTTAATGTAATTTATTTACGACTCTATCATTATACTGACCAAAAAGACTGTGTTACCCCTTAATGTATTATATAAAATAAAAAATAAGGGAAAAAACATTGTTCATATCTTTGCTGAATTGTGTTTTTCCCCAAGTTCCGAGAAATTGTGATTTTACCCCCGATTGGTGAATCGTCGTTGTTGCTCTTTAATGTAATTTATTTACGACTCTACCATTATACTGACCAAAAAGACTGTATTACCCCTTAATGTAAATTTATTTACAAATGTTCAATTGTTTCGATCAAAAAGACGTTTGTGTCCTTAAAATTTTTATTACTTTTTTATTTGATTGTGGGCATGGGATCAGAGGTGTCCATGGTGAGTTTTAACAAGGGGAAGGCCATGGTATGGTGGTGAAATTAAAAAATGATGGTAGAGGCTGGGGTTGATGGTGAATTTTGTGCAAGTGACAGAATAGGAGGTTGGAAGGCCATGGCATGGTGGTGGAATTAAAAAATGATGGTAGAGGCTGGGGTTGATGGTGAATTTTGTGCAGGTGACAGAATAGGAGGTGATAGAATTGGAGGTGAGCGGTGGATTTTACAGACATGGAGGTCATGATGTTGGTGGTGGATTTAGGGAAGATGAATGTGTTTGTGCAAAAATAGGGGAAGGCGAGAGAATCGATGGTAGATTTAAAAAAGGTGGTGGCCTGAGAGACGTGAGATGGGGATTGAATATTGTTCATCATCAAGAAATCCTAACCCGCAAGGCGAATAGTATCTAAAGCATTATTAGACAGGTTTTATTTACTAGTTAGGAAATATGGCAATATGCACTACTAGAATCAGAAACTGCAAATATTTTCACTTATGTCCAAAAACAAATTTTCTACCTAAAACTGAAATCTAGTGATTTACTGAACTTCTGAGGTCAACATATTACAATGAAACCAAGAGGAACTATAGAAGCAAAAATGAGAAACCGGTCTCCTTATATTCATCATTCAGCAATCCTCTGCCAGAGATGCCATAAATTACTGCAAATTCTGCACTAAAAACACCTCCTACACGCTCTTGTTTAAAGCTTTTATGAGTTTGTTGTATCCCCCTCAGGCAACAAAATTGGGCTCCGATGGTGATTCGTTAGTTAACCTATGCAGCCACCTTCTTCCGGACAATCCTCTTTCTACGTGTCTTGGGGGCTGAAGATTCACCCTCGCCAACAGAGTCATCATTCCTTTGTTTAATGCCAAGGAGCCCAAGTCCAGATACAACTGCATTCTTTGATATAAACCATTTTGGAGAGGACCGATCAACATTCTCAGAAGGCCTACTGTAAGCCTTCAAAAGATCATCAGATTGAACCAAGGGATCAGCCTCCACGCCAAGCCAAGCCAACCTTGATCTCTCACCTAACTGAATATTCAACACCCTGTGTACATTACCCAGTATGAGTGACCACTCAAATATCCTTGGAAATATGTACAGCAATTCTACAATTAAGACCTAATATTTTTTTCTTTCCACTCCTAAGACCTAATAAGCACAATACTAAAATAGCCGAAATAAAACATTTCATCTTGATGCCCTCATAATGGGGCAAGCATATAGCGAAGGGTTAGAAGAACTACATGATCCAAGTTCTAATCTATTCCAAAACAGAGCACAACAATGCTGTCAGAAAGTAGAATCAGAATATTCAGGGTATATATTTACTTCTTCAAAACGGTTATCGGACAGTTCCATAGTGCATCCGATGATCCAAACAATATAGTTTCTACACTCACATATAATGGTCACACTAGCGAAGAATTACTGTTAATACTTTATTGTCTATTCCATGAGTGCTCATATTAAGGGGTGGACCACAACGATGTTGTACATTTTTTTTCTTAGATAGAGGGATCCTCTTCCTAAAGGGAATCATTACACTCACTCCACAGAAAACAAAAAATTGTTTCACCAATTTATGGTACCAAGAATTGATGTGCAGAGTTTTAAGTACAATGAAAAGGGTAGAAGGGTTGTTCAGGAAAAAAAAAAAAAAAGAACATCAAACTGATGCAGGGAAATTATTTAGCACTTCCCATCCAAATTATTCTAGATAGACTAATAAAAAACTGGAAGAATGTCTATATATAAAAGGACAACAACAATCTTTGGATGCAAGGTACCGGATATAGAAAAAGCATACCTGAATGCCGTACTTAGAACCAGAGCCACCCCAATAACATCAAAATGGTTCATCACAGCTCTATCAAATCCACATAACAGCTGATACCTCAGATTCGCATAAAGCCCTAGGAAGGCACCATAACCAAGTGCATTTGCTCTCACACTGGGGATCGTCACCGATAGCCTGTCAAACAAGTTGAAAAGAATTGCATTGGAAAACATTCAGATTCAGATAAAAAAAGGAAAGTCAAAGTGGAACCCTTTCACTATCTTCTTTGGTCACCAACCCCTTCATTATATCTCTAAAAGAAAGCCATTTTGAAAAACATTTTCTCACAGGTATAAAACACTTAAACAACCTATCACAAGAAAGCTTCTACAACTCCAAATGAAAAACTATATTCAAATCAAAAGTAACTGACAAGTATAGTTATAACCGTATAATAGTGAAAAGTTAATCCGGCAACTCCGAAAATATATTGTTGTGAATCATACCCTCAAATGCTAAACTTATGGGTTTAGTCACATGTTTAAAAAAGAAATACATGCAACAGACCACAGCAAAGATAATCTAATGCACTATTTAGCTACAAAGAAATTAAAAGCCGTAAAATGATGGGAACAGACAATAAAAATAACAATGTCAATAGTTTTTCAGGACAAAGTTTATAGGTTGCAATATCAAGAACCTTTTTTTTCGAAAAAGAAAAAAGATGCAGTCATTATCAACAATGTTACTAAAGTCAAAATCTCAAGTACCAAGCCATATATCATCTATTGAGACTACATTCTTTTTATGCAATATATAGTTCTTTCACAATCTTCTAGTAATTTCAACATTCTTATCACCCACTTGTTGAATTGAAATAGCTATAACCAAGTTATATTTGCTTTTATAGTTTTGATACTATTGTCTAAATGGTTGAAAAGGAAAACAAGACCAAAAAAAAAAACACACAAATAAACAAACATGCCAACTATCAGGTTAAAAGATGGCACAAGTTACGCAACCAAAATTGTTAAAACTTGTACCAAAGACTTGAGTATTTGATGAATATAGGCATCACTATACTTCTAATTTAAAAGTAAGAGAAATCTCAGATTTTCCTTTTCTTGGTTTAGTTCATTATGAAAATAATATTGGATGAAAGAACCCTGGGCTTTTCATGCACTATGCGTACCTGTTTTCCTTTTTATGTGATAAAAAGTTTGATAGAGCGCCTTGAACTGCTCCAGCAGATAGTCCAACCATACACAACTCAGCAGCCTTATAGAAGAAAGAATGAACTCTCCTTGACAGGTCAAATTCCCTCATTGGGTAGCTCTTCTCAAATATATTGTTGGGGAGCTTTTGCAATGTATTTTGCAAATCAAACCTGAATGTGTTCCCATACGAACGACAAGGAGCAAGTGACCAGACAACAACAGCATTGCATGCTGCTACTGTGAGCACATTTATAAGTGCCAGATCCCATTCTTGCTTTATCCTATTTAAAAATTGAACATAATATATCAGTAACCATTTAAAAGCATCAGACTAGTTTCATGCCTAAGCCATAACATTAGCGCACACACCTTTCCTTACGAGTCTTTACTTCCCACCAAACTGAGCAACCTATCGTCCCAACCTGCTCTAACAGAAATCTATACAAGAAAGCAGGATCTGCAAGCATTCTGCGACAAAAAGTTTACACATCAGTTCTTAGAACTAAATTAACCAACAAAGGTTATTCAGAATCAATGGACAGTACAAAGATAAGCGGTATAGCATTTTCACTGTATCAAAAATTCTAAGACTTATTTCATCAATCAGTAAATGTCATCACAATTTTGATAGGAATAACTTCGGGCACCCGTCACTTGAATGCCTTGGATCAAGTACTACAACCAAATGGATGATACTATGCAGAGGTTGCTTACTATATAAATGAAATATTATTGGAGTGAAACTGAGGGGGTACAAAAAAAAAACTATTATTATAATATTAATCAAAAATACCAAACATATGATGTCATAGTTATACCTGTGATGTGTGAGTAAACTTCTTCTAGATCTCCAAAATTAAAACATGTGTTTAAGTAAAACTATAAAAAAGATGCCATCTTACCACGGACAATATCTATCACCCATTTAAACTAAAGTACATAAGCAACGCAAATTATTCCAACAAGTAGGACCTAAATTGTAATTTACAACGATAGAAACAAAAAGTGGTCTTCCAATCAGTGAATTTGACCCAAGAAGATAAATCTTGAAATTCTTAGCTCATAGTGATGACTGAATTCTAAATAAAAATTAGAGAACAAAAACATTGAAACGATCAATTTCTATTAATAAACAAAACCTAACCTAAGTTGGAATTCTGAAAGAAGTTGTAGTCCAACCAATGAATAGAGCAGAAATCTCGAGACATGATGTCCAAGAAAAAAAATGAAACATAAAAAAAACTGTCTAGTAAATCAGACCTTAAGACTAGATCAGAATTCTGAAAGCAGCTGCAATCCAACCAATGGATATATGATACTCCAAAAACAGTGAATGTAGACCATTAGAAAAATCACCTGCCAATGAATGCCCTCGATATCCCATCAGGAAGTGAACGAGAAATGAACCTAGTAGTGGTTGGCCTGGCATTGGTTGCTAAGTATTTTACCATTTGAGCAGAGCTGACCAATCCCTGGAGGCGATGTTTGAGTTAGTATTGTTAGCTGAATGTGTTTCTTTTTCTATCAAGTATTAGCAGCACATAGTCTAGCTTAAATATTTCAACCAAAAGTGATATAAGAAGTACTGCACCATTTCATAAGCCTGCCGAAAGCCGGCAGGTAAATCCATCATTGTTTTCTGCCACTCATTCAAAACTGCATCTACAAATTTGCGATCAAACAGCTGGGAGGAGAGATCACATTGACGTCAGTACATATAAAAAATACAATTGTCAACAGCCAGGGGAAGAATATATTGTTTTAAATTAGATTCCTAACCTCTTCAAGAAACATCCGTTTTCTAAAAAGACCACCCTCGTCCCCCTCATCACCGTCATCAAAGTCATCAAAATAATCATCATCATCACCATCATCATCACCTCCATCACCACCTCCATGATTTATTTTCTTACCAATATCTCCACCACCTCCCCCAGTTTGCAGCTGCAAAATCAAACATTAGCATCCTCAACAAACAAACAAACAAAAATTATACACTAAAAAAAGGAAGCAAATCAAATTGCCAAATTAAATATGGCAAAAATTGCTTAATTTTGGAAGGTTGGCAGGAGACATGCTGGATAACAGTGCCAAATAAGTGGATCAATAAGAAGTTTGGATCTATGGATGACTGGAAACGAAAATGGAGATAAATGATGCATGCCATTTTATATATGGTAAGATGGCTCCGTGAGCAGATCCTCAACTGGAGTAGAGTGGACAGACAAGTGTCTGATGCCAGTAGCATTTGGATGAAGGCAACAACATTTTTGACAGAACAGTGCCTAGCAAGTGCAACAAACTACAAGTATTTTTGTCTAAGGCGTAGTGGCCTCTTTACTTTGTTAGGCTACGAGGATCTAATCATAAGCCATACATTATGACCCTTAGTTTAGTTGTGTCAAGTATAAATGGGATATATTGTTCTTGGTTCTTTTATACAAAAAGACTTGTAAAGAAATTGACAGAAAATGCTTGAGTAGAGCTATCCCAACTCTGAAGAAAATGACACCCACAGTGATTCCGGAATCCATCCAAGACATTACCACATCACCTCTAGGCCCCTAAATATCATACTCCTTTTAATCTACAATGTCCAAATCAAATCCCGCAAGGAACTTATATTTCTAACACAATAAGGCATTAACACAAAGCAAGAATATTCAAGGTCACTTTGGTCTCTGTAAACAATTTCTGCAGCAATAAATGGCACAACAAGGCCACCTCCTCAGAACCCTATTATAACTTTTCATCCTCCCATGAGAAATAGTTCGAGCTAAGACTTGTACTCTTAGCCTTCTATATGCATGAAAAGATACAGACAAGTACACTCTTTTAATTGGTTGGAGTAGGATTTTATATCACAGAATTCCAGAGGGCTACAACTCCCTAACCCTTCTATTCACCCTAGACTTGATTTTTTCTCCACTTCCCGCCCCAAACCTACAGGTAAAGGTCAAGTTTAAAGGACTTGTGAGTCATCTTTGCAAGGCAATGGACTTGAACCTACTGTCTTGTGAAACATCTTTATAACAAAATGGACTTGAACTTAATATCACATGGTTGGGATCACTACTCTCTTGATGGAATTGCCATAGCCACTTTCCAAGTTGGATAGTGTTCCTATACTCTTCACCACCAATCCACTTGGACAAGAAAATCAACTTTATCAAGCTAGTCAAAAGCTGCAAGGACAGACTAGACAAGACATCATACAAGAAAGTACCTAATTGCCTATAGATAGTGTTCTGGTTTCGCCTTTTCCTCAGTTCTTTCTCTATTCTAAAGCACACAACGAATCCAACTCCCTGTAAAACAATCCACGTGTGAATTTGAAATTCCAATCAACTCCATCCACTTTCACCGGAGAAAACAGATTATCTTAGAGGTACTTTGTAACTGTAATCCTTTGTTCCACGGAAGAGTTTCACGATTCTACAATCAATACTTAGCACATCTACTGTTCCAGAGTACCAAACCTAAGCAAATTACACACTAGCAGGGGTGGAATTACAATTATCCTCCTAAAAAACTATATTTCTCTGATAAGAATAAAAAGAAGAACAATATTGTAGCTAAAAGATGAGAGTGAGAATGACCTCGGGGCTAGACTTGGATTGCTTCTGAGTCATATCGAGCTTGCCCTTCTCAAGCGTCACCGCACCAAAAGCACCGTACTGCCCCTTCATCACCGGACCAAACTCACTCCTCGCCGGTAACGACGACGGCGCGACTAAGCAGCGCTCCCACAAAGTGGACTGTCCTCCCTCAACGGAGTCGGAAGTAGACGGTGAGGCACAGCATCCCTTGACGGAAAGACTGCGGCGGGGCTTGAGCGGCTGAGCAATCATCATCATCGTCGGCTGCTGCTGTAAGGGCCCCGGCAGCCTGGGCTTCTTGGGAAGCTGCGTGTTGATGGGCATGAATTGAGCTGTGTGGAACACTGCGTGAGCCATTACGCCAAACCCAAACCTCGCTTTTGGATTCTTCTCTGCAGAGTTTCTCTCTCTTCTGCTAGAGAGAGAAGAGGAAGAGAGAAAGAGAGAGAGGGTAGATGAATAGTTGGGGGTTTTGATGAGGTAGACGACTACCCAATCCGAAAGCGAGGTTTCTTTCCTGTTATTTTTTATTTTTGTTTTTGTTTTTTAATTGAGATATAAAGGCTGTGACCAGGTGAGTTGACAAGGAGGCGTCTTGACTCGGCCGGCCTGGGATCGGTTAACAACTTGTTAGTTGTCACTGCAAACACGACGGGCTCGTACCGGCTCGTCATATGTATCGATCACCCGTTAGTCCTCACAATCACTATGTAACTTCAACTATTTTCTTTTCTTCTTTTTTTCAAGTTAAGCCCCATGGCGGAAGGGGTTCTAGTTGCACCTCCAAATTTATCGAGTACAGTTCTCATACTCAGTACACCTCCAACTCATTTTTTGACGGAAATAACTTGGGTGACCAGCTATAGTCATTTATGAGTGACAAACACCAATGAGAGATAGACAAGTGTCAACAATAATCATAAACAAATATGTCCAATACCCAAAACTCATCATGTTATGTCATTAAATTGCAGTCAACCCTTTTAAAATAGACATGTGTCTCATATTCATTAGTTATGATCACCTTAAGGTAACCAGTCCTTATCACCGAAGTCAGATTCTTTTTTGACATGCTTACAACCTTAAGTACTAGGGCTAGGGCCGGGCATAAAGCCTGAATCAAAAAAAATTGGGTAAACCGACCTCACTTGACGTGCTCAGTTTCTTTTTCGGCTTGTTCGGGCCGGTCCTCAAATGAGACGTGCCGGGCCCGGTCCCTCAAATGAAAAAACTTTGTCAGCCCGAGAGCTCGAGGGTACGTCAACATGGGCATAAATTACTATTAAATAACCCTAAATAAAGCCTAGCTGATATTTATCCTAAACTTTCCCTAATTCGACTCATTTCCAAAAACAACTTGCCCCAATTTGATTTGCCTACAAAACGGCTCGCCTGCCAAGGGAGGATGGGATGATTGCTTGTCCGCCTTCGTCGATTGCTTTTGCAACGGCAATTGCAGGAACTTGTCCCCGATTCACAACAAGAAGAGATCGGACGTTCATTCTGTCTACGATTCGACCTGGGATCTAGATCGATTAGATTTTGAAATTTAGTTGTTTCTAGTTTTGGATTTGTGAATAGGGATAGAAAGGTGGATTCTTTGTTTTGTAGGATGATGTAAACTATAAAGTTAGGTTCTTTGTATCGTTCTGGTGATGAAGTAGAGGGGAAAAGTTATCTAATACATGTGAAGAATGTGGTGGTGTTGGTGTGGTGCTAATTTCAAGAAGCCTGCATATCTCAAGCAGTATATGCTAAGCCATTCCCATGAGATATTGTGTTGAATTTCTGATTTGCCGTTTTGATTGGCCTTCGCCAGAACCAGTTCGAAATAAGACCGAAGGCCTGAAGGACAGGCCGGTTTTTTGGTATGATGAGCAAAATTTAGTTACAGGGGATAACGATGACGGAATAGCAAGAACTGACGTAGAAAGTTAGAAACAAATTGAAGTATATTCTAGGATATTTTGTATCTTCCTAGATATTCTTTATATGTGTCTTGGTCTTATGCCAATAGAATATGTAGATTGATAAGATCTATGTATTTTTTTCCTTATCTAATTGGTATTGTGTAATTCCCTATATAAATTGCTCCTATCAATAAATAAGATATCATCTTTCATGATTCTCTTGATATCTCTTTGTCTCTACACTTTATCCTTCATCACATTATCATGCACTTTGTTCTAACCCTAGAGCCAATAGCCCACCATTTGTTTTCCAAAACCCTAAAATCGGGCAGCCTTGTTTTTCCTGATTTCCGACCAAAATTCCTACTACCCTCCGCCGGAATTTTATATCCCCATAAAGCTCTCTCCGTCTCGGATCCAACACCGTCGGCCTCACCCTGAGAACCGGACGGAAAGTCTCCTAACCGATCGCCTGAACATTCTAGACTGCCGACACTACCGACCACCGGTTCACCATCTTTCCTTGCTCCGATCAACCTGAATTTTTGACAGAAGCTTCCCCATCCAGAGCTTCTCCTTCTCTCAAATTTTTAGCCCCAAATTCGAAGTAGAAGTAGGCGAAACGTTGTTTCTCCTCTCGGCAACCTCTAGAAACCAAAGATTTCAAGATTGCTCGTCTTCCAAGGAAAGCCAGAAAGGTTCCCAACCCTCGGTCGAAGCCTGCAATCGACTCAAACTCATCAGAGCTCCTATAGACGCAGTTTATTTGGTAAACTAGCAAGTAAGCTTTAATATTACAGTTATTTACTTTGGAATAACTTGGAGTGTCACGCCCCGAACCTTAATTTTTATCTTAATTACTAGCATGGTGGTAATAAGAATTTTTACCGTGATCGTCATTAAGAGTAAAATATAATTGATCCCCAGTGAGGGTATGGGACGATTATTTTGTGGGTTTATTCTAAGGAATAAATTTTGACGACGGTAAAAATTGGTAATTTTTACTAGTAAAAGGTAATTTTATTGGGGTATTATTTTGGGGTGTTGAATAATTTTCGAATGGGTTTTGTTTAAGTGGACCAGACCTTGAATTTTGATCAAAGCCCGTGTATTTTCTCTCTCTCTCCTCCCGGTTTTTCTCTCCCCGAGCCCCTCACTGCCCGAATTCTTTCCGGCCGTCATTCGCCGCCGTCCGGCCCCCCCAGCCCGCCGGACGGGTCCCGTTCAGACCCTCTCCTCTCCCTCTCTCTTCCTGGACCGGTGCCCGCACGTGGAATGCCGCCGTGAAGGAGCGGCCAAGCCCGAAAGCTTCGGCTGCCGGGAAGAGTTTCTCGCCGGAACTCCTTCCTCCGGCCGCCATAGCCGGCGAGCCTTGGCTCAAAAGGAAGCCCTCCTCCCGTGCTTCAATCCCTCCAAAGGGCTCGCTCCGTCTCGAGTTAGGTAAAGAGAAATCGGAATTTGAATTTTCTAGGGCTTATTGTGTTTTTGTGTTCGATTGATGTGCTTAGGCTTAGAATTGGAGTTTGTGGTAGTTAGGAATATTGTAGAGGAGGTTGAGAGGAAGATGCTGCCAAATTTTGGTGACCATCGGAGGTCGCCGGAGTTGGTCGCCGGCCGCCGCTGCCGGCGGACCCGCCGCCGAGAAAATGTTTTTGGTGGAGAAAAATGTGAGGAGTTTAATGGAATAAGTTTTAGAATTTTTGGAGGAATTTTGGATAGGTTTGAGATTTGTTGAAGTTTGGTATTTTTGGCGGATTATTAATTTATAATCCAGCCATTGGATTTTATTTGGTGGAAGGTGGTTTTGAGGAAGTTGGTTGTTTTATGGAGATTTGTGGTTGGCAGTGAAGTTAAGATTTAGGACGATAGGCATGGTTGGGCGCTAGAAGCTCATAGTTAATTATGCCTATTTTATTTAAGCGTCGGTGTTTTATTTTAAGGAATTAATTATGTTTGGAACATGACGCGAGGAGGCTCGAGCAGAGGAGACCTCCGACCGACGTCAGGCTTAGGCCTAAGTAGTGAGTGGACCTTTGTTTTAAATAATGTGTTTGAATTGTTTTATTGTTGAGTAATTTCCTTTGTTGGATTTATTTCCCAAAATTGAGATTTTCGGCGATTATACTCGAGGCACAATTCCGAGAATAGTATGTATGAAAGAGAATGCTAGCTAGCTATACGTGGCAGCCCCCGTTTTGAGGACGACTGCTAGTATGGGGTGACGTGAGCGTTAGACGCGAGCGTAGTAGACTTGTACGATTTTCTACTTTTCAAGATTATTCTATGTTTTACATTCATTCATAGAAATCGTACAAGGAGTAAGCACGTATTTATATCCACTCGGTCATTACCCCCATTCTGAGGAAAAATGCCAGTATGGGGCGACGTGAGCGTTAGACGAGCCTTAGCGTTAGCCTGGTGTGACTATCTATTTTAAAGCTTATTCATAGATATCATACATGGAATAGACGAGTGGTTAATACATACTGATATATATTTATAATTTGAGCCTGAGAGGCTGTTTTTGTTTATGATTTGGAGACTAGCCAGAACTAGTCGTTTGCATTGTTAAATTTCTTGGGGAAATATTATTGTTGTTGAGATTATTTTGTCCACTCACTCTGACGTGATGAAATATTTTTCCCTGGGCTTTTCCTTCGTTTTTAAATGCTCAGTCTGCAGAGTTCGGGTGGGGTCTAGAAGGAGGCGACGAGGCATAGTCACTCATTTCTCCACTACTGTTCACCAGTAGGTCATCTGTTTAACTCACTAGGATTTCTAGTAGCTTCCGCTGTATTTCTTGTAGTAGCTCTGAATACTTTCGGGAAAATATCTGTGTATTATTTTATTTGGATTAAGTTGAAGAATTTATATTATTGGTTAAAAGTGTTCTTTAATTTTTCCGGGTTAGGGTTGTCCATTTTCAAGGGAGGTTTGCCGAGTCTTTCAGTAAGTTTTCCTTAGAGGTGGTTCCCACAGGACTCACCTCGGGTTTCAGGGTGAAATTCGGGGCAGGTCTTGATATGGGGGGATAAAATCATTTCTCCCTTCTCCATCTCCATTCTATGATTGGGATTTTGTGCGTGCAGGTACTAAAAATCCCGAAATTTTATTCGCAGGTTAAGAGTGTGTTTGATCACTCTTGTTTCCTTGTCCGGGTTGTGTATGATCAACCCCGACCTATCACCGGATTGTGTTTGATCAATCTGAGGCCTTTTTCCGAATTGTGTTTGATCAATTCGCGGTTTTTCCGGATTGTGTGTGATCAATCCGAAGGACAAACCATTAAAAGCATTGTTTGTGACCTCGATGTACTCACATTAGCAATAATGAATGCCTTGAGAATTTTTTCAAAGTTATGAACTATTCTCCTCTTATCGTTCGTATTGATTTACAAACAAGATGTACATTTTTACATCGTCCTTAGAAGCATGGTATATTTACAATATACATGGTTAGATTGTGCCGTTTTGGTCTCTTCCAAGTGAAGATGACGCACGGCCTTGCATCCTCAAGGAGGATCGCCAACGTGTTTCTGGTTAAGTCTTCTATCCTATAGCGGATTTTCCATCATCAATTGTTCAACTAGGCTCATCCAAAATCAGTGTGATGTCTTAGAATTGTCCGAAATTAAGGAGATAGTGGTTTCAAGTGTGCCTCGCACTACCGACCCTCCACGGACATGCCTGGTCATACTGACTTGGAGTTACCGAGAGCTTTTGATTTTGGATCCCCCTACGCTATTAAACCAATTGCCGTCTTGCAAAAGACGTTAAAGACTTATCAAAACCGGAAAATTATCATCATGATCGAATCCTCTAGGTCCTCTGAGTTAGTTTATGTTTATGTCAGGGAGCTTTTGCTAACACAGCAACCAAGGCCTTTACTATTTCCGAACGCGCTCCCATGTGCCGCAACAGGCGGCGGCGAGTGAGCCTCACGCGCCTCCACGAAACTTCAAAATTTAGAGAAACTCAAAACATGAAACTTGTAGATTGAAGCAAAATGAACACTTTTTGTACCTGAGGTTTCAACCGATTTGGTCGAGATCGGCCAGAAAATGCCCCAAAATACCAACCCGGAAATCAAAATCCAAACCTACAAAACCGGCCCCAAAACTTGATTTCTAGATCACCAAACGGATAAAAACATCTCTAGAAGAGAAAGGAGAGCAAGACTCACCTAAACTTGGCCGGAATCGGCGTCAAAATCGCCAACTTTCAGACGGAACAGCAGCAGCTCCGCCGTTTTGTGGCGGCTTCTAGGCGGCGGGACGGCGAGCAAGGATGCCCCAGCAATGGAGTGGAGACCCGTGCCGACCCAACGGAACCGGCGGCGTCCAATTTGGTGGCCGGATGAGAGAGAACTAGGCTTGGGAAAAGGGAGATCGGGAAAGCTCGGGAGAGAGGAGAGAGAAGAGAGAGAAAGCTGATTTTTTTTAGGTTTCCAAATTAACTCCCCCACATTTTTCTACTTATACACTTTCTAAACTCGGAAACTAACTTCCTATTACCATAACTTTCTCATACGACGTCTGTTTCACGTGTGCTGCATGTCTATGAACTCGTATTGACGAGCTCTACAACTTTCATGAAGGAAGTTTTCGAAGATAACTTACGGAAAAACAAGTCAACTTTTGGCCTCTTAAAAGTTAAAGTACCTTAAAAATTACTCCCGAAACTTCAACTTCGCACAAACTAAATAATTTTCATAAATAATCCTTCATTAATTATGAGAATAATACAAGGAAAATAATATGAAAATCTAGGGTATTACATTTTTAATGTATGAATCAGGCTTAAACCATGAATTATGCTTGGTAGTTGGATATTTAGGCCTTAACTTTCGTCCAGGATCGTCTGTCAACACGACCATAGAACCACACTTGGCTGGCTTCCATCATATACGTGAAAGAATGCCGTCATTTCTATGCCTAAATGGTTTTTGACCTCTTGTATACCCAAAATATATGAGTAATTAAATTACCGACTTCTTAGTTCACTACATGATTTTGACTCTTTTACATTCAGTCATGATTACTTGGGCAGTAATTGACAAAGAAATTCATGATTAATCACCCTTAGATGTGAATCCAATAGTGAGGAGAATTATTTTTAAATAGAGTTGTTTTGTTTTTAACCTTTAGATATAAATCTAACGATGATTGATCATTATTCTCTTAATTAATAACTGACCAGATGTTTCTGCACAAACCGGGAGGGCTATGCGGAATCATGGTGGGGTATGAACAGTATGAACAGTGACAACACAAACATATAGTGGTTCACCATGCCTCGGGAGACATGGCTACATCCACTTAGAATCAACTATCATGGTGTTACAAGTACATCCATCCCGCGCGGGGTGGAGTGTATCTCTCCCGCAGGGTGGAGTACTATCTTCCAGATCTCTATTGTCTTTTCAGTCAGATGCTATATCTAGAGGGGGAGCCTTTCTTTTATAGATAAGGAAGGTTCCCTCTTACATTACATTTCTGATGTGGGACAGAATCCACATTTATACTCTCATGGTGCATTCTTGTGGAGCTTGAAGAAACACCTTTCTGATGTTGCATTGATGATCTTTCACCATGGCGAGGTAGCCTGGACGTCAGTCTACAAGTTTCATGACTGGTCTATGGGCAGGGGAGGTAGTTTACTGGCTACCGACTACAAGTCCCCCCAAGTTCTCATTCAAGACACATCTTGAGTGGGGACTTAATATACAAAATGCCCATAGACCAGTCATATGTCCCCAACACGGACCCGGTCTCAGTCCCCCCAAGTCCGCACTCAAGAGGTGGGTTGAACGGGTCTTGCTCTTCTTGATTTCTTCAAGGGCGAGCTGAGGAGTCCACTTAAAAGATAAGAAATGCCCCTCTCGGTCCCCGGCCTCAAAACTTATTCTGCTGGGCGAGGATTGTTGTACCTTCACAATGAACAAATGATCGACAAGCATTGGATCAACACAAGTATGGTTATGGCATAAAAAATTATAATAATTATCGAAAAGCACAATAGTTCATCCAATTGTGTAACACTCTTTGTGGAATGCCAATCTTTCAATCCTGGTGGAATGTCAATCTTTCAATCCTGGTGGAATGCCAATCTCCCGGTGGAATATCACTCTCTCGGTGGAATGTCAAACATGCATGTAGACTTGCAAGTAAAATATTTTGAATTTTCACAAACCAATAATCTGATGGGGACTTATCTGTGATAATAGCTGCCGAATGGGTGGACATAGGAGGTGTTGATTCATGCCTGTACCACTCCCGGATGATGAATCCTTGGTGCCAATACGGTCGGGCTACCTACAAGATTTTTTTTTGACCTCCGAGACCCGTTGCTTGCAGATTAGACTGGCACTGAGCCTTCCCCTTTCGATACCCGGAGATAAAGGTGGTGGGGCCCTGACTTGCACATGGGTTCAATTCTCTACCTTCAACTTCTTTTCTGCTTGCAGGTTGATTAAAGCCCGGAGAGATGAAGCTGCTGCCGAGTTGGGTGTCCATAACAGTTTTTCGGTGCACCCAACCGAACACAATCTCTTGTGTAGTTGAACAAGTTGACCAACCGGGTACATAAGCTTGCTTTGCCCGAACATGGACTCTGCTATCCCGGAGGCAAAGAAACTAATTGATGAACTTCACCTGGGAGAGCTCATGAGGTCGGTCCCGAGTGGTGGAGACGATCCCGGGGGTGATACAGCTGACCACCTCCGACTGGTCGGTCTTGGACGCTGCCAATCAGGAACCCGGAGTCATTCTAGATGAGCTTGGACTCCATGTCCCGGACGCTTCCAATCGGGAACCAGAAATCATTCATTCGGACTGAGGGGACAAGGGCCGGGATGAGGGTAGAGATGAAACTGTTACCGAGCTGGGTGTCCATAACAATTTTTCAGTGGCCACCCAACCGAACACAATCTCTTGCCCGAACGTGGACTCTGCTATCCCGGACGGGAGAGCTCATGAGGTTGGTCCCGAGTGGTGGAGACGATCCCGGGAGAGATACAGCTGACTGCCACTAAATGAGTGTCCAGATCAACACTTGGGACCGGGATGAGGGCTGACTGAGGGGACAAGGCCCGGGATGAGGGTGGACTCAAGGTCCCGGACGCTTCCAATCGGGAACCCGATCACTCCCTGCCTAGCGGAGTCGCTCAGAGCTAGTTGGCGAGAGACCGGTCACCAGGAGAGGAACCACTAGCCTCATGCATCGGTACCTCCTTGGCTTAGGTGACATATGGACCGGGTGTTGGAGTTTCCAGGAGAGGAGCCGTCAGACCCGGCCGGGCACTTGCTGGAGTGTTTTATGAGTCTCCGGGTGTTGAATCTCGGGGGTGCATTGGTAGAGCTTGGTAGAACACTACTCCTGGACCCACCCGGTGAGTTGTGGTATCATGATCTCAGGAGTTCGCGCGGAGCTAGCATATAGAATTAGGCCCGAAGGCAGTTGGACCCAGCAGGGCTCTTGCTGGCTCGCTCACTAGCTAGCCTCTTGCTGGGCTTGGGTACACCCCGATGGACCTATTGCTCTCATGGAATTAAGTGAACTGCCTCTCGGTGAAATGCCTCTTGGGTGGTAGAGCAACAAGACTTTTTGTAACGTTTCCCATAGACGGTGCCAAATGTTTCTGCACAAACCGGGAGGGCTATGCAGAATCATGGTGGGGTATGAACAGTATGAACAGTGACAACACAGACATATAGTGGTTCACCATGCCTCGGGGAAATCAATTATCATGGTGTTACAAGTACATCCATCCCGCGCGGGGTGGAATGTATCTCTCCCGCAGGGTGGAGTACTATCTTCCAGATCCCTATTGTCTTTTCAGTCAGATGCTATATCTAGAGGGGGAGCCTTCCTTTTATAGATAAGGAAGGTTCCCTCTTACATTACATTTCTGATGTGAGACAGAATGCACATTTATACTCTCATGGTGCCTTCTTGTGGAGCTTGGAGAAGCACATTCCTGATGTTGCATTGATGACCTTTCACCATGGCGAGGTAGCCTGGACGTCAGTCTACAAGTTTCATGACTGGTCTATGGGCAGAGGAGGTAATTTACTGACTACCGACTACACCAGATAAATACTACTGTTTACATATTTTATGTGATTTATTTTCCATTTTTTTGTATCATGGTATGCTCATAAAACTCGGATCCTCTCGTGAGCCGAGCTCTCTCCTAACCTACCTAATCTTTGAAGGAGACGGCCACACGTGGTTCCTACTTATCCAATGGTTTTACAAAGGCTGCAGTGCAAATTTGTAGTCTTATCAGTTCTGAGAAACTGAATGCAACTGGATCATCACCTTTCTCATTGTCTCATCTGTTCTTCAAAACGGAAAACAATTTGCTCTCTTTCGACCTAGTCCTCAAAGTCACTCCCAGCAGCGGTAATTTACATCCTAGTGATCTCCCCGCCGATTGAATCCCTCTCCGATTCGGGTTCCGTGGCTCATCTATCTTTCTCTTCAGCTTCTGCCAGTCCTTGTCCGGCACTGAGGTACAACTCGGGACTCCACTACCCACAAACCCAATAACCAAACGGTACATCTCTGCCTTCTTTCGACCCAATTAGACACTGCTTTTCAATAATTTCTTGCTGGGTTCATCCACAGTTTGTTTGTATTGAAATACTAATCGGGTATTCTTTTTATGGTTTTCTTAGGGTGCTGGAGAGTGTGATTCAATCAAGTGTTGAAAAATGCATCCTCCATTAACATTACACAAGCACCCCATGTGTGCCCAAGTGAGTTTTCAACCCCCGTTTACTTTCTTCGTCTTCTGTTATCTATTTGTTTGTGAACAAACTGGATTATCACTAGAAATTTTTGAACTCTATGCGGTTAATGAGTGATGGGGTTTTGATTCTGAATTTGGTAATCTGCATAGCTGCCATGTATTATAACTGGACTAAATTTATACTAATCCTGTTGTTGAATTTGAACAGTTACATTTGTGTTTAAACTGGGGTAATCTACAAAGGGGTAACTGAACCTCTTAATTCTTTGGCACTGAATAACCAATTCTGTAAAACATATTCAAACTGCTAGTTCAATCGTCTAGTTCAACTCATAGAATGGTGTCAGAGTTCAAGGCATATATTGTTTACCACCACATTCTATTCAAGCTGGATAGTTTTTCTTTCTCCTGTCTTTGACTTAAATACTCATCTATTGTTTATTAATATTGATTAGGAGGATAATTCGGCTCCTGACTCCTAAATGCTAATGGGGCACCTTATTGATATGATCAAAGGAATATCTGTAGTGGTTTGATTATCTTTCCGTCTCATATGTGCTTCACCATTGTAACGATGTTGCCCATACTATTTCTATTATGGTTGTAACATTTGTACAAGCAGATGTAATGAGCATTAAATTCATTAGGCGTGCCACATGAACTACATGGAGTTTTTTTGGGGTTAGGTCTAAATGAGCTACATTAAGCACTTCCTTCTTGTTCTAATCCTTCATCTATCACTAATTCCTTTTCTGTCAAAAAAAAATAAAAAATAAAAAGCATTTACCTAAGAAGCGAAATCGTTCATTCATATTCAAGCAGGTATACATACGCTCAACCAAATAAAAAAGATTTTTTATAGCTACTTCTAACTAATTGGGAATAAGAACTTCTATAGGTAGGATACCATAAAAGAGATGGTTTTAACAAACAATGCCTTCTGTATATGCAGAACATAAGTCCTGTCAGTCATCACATTGCTTTGTCCTCATACAAAGTCATTGTCAGTAATGTACACAAAAAAAAAAGTAATTTTTCTAAATGATTTGTTTTTCCATATCGGTAGTGTTGGAAACTTGGAATTGTAATTTTTCATATCAGGTTATTTGGTTAGCAGCCTTTTTATTTATTTTTTTATTTTTTCGATGAATATTTGGCTAGCAGCAGTTAAATAAATGTTTGTGAAATTTGTTTGCTTGTATCTTTGTGCAGATCATTGAGGAGTTTCAAAAATGTCACTTGGATCATCCTTTTGCAAAATTTATTGGTGAATGTACAGATCTCAAGATAAAGCTTGATCGCTGTTTTCGGGAGGAAGTGAGTGGTTTCTCTCTAGAATGTAAATTCAATCTTAATCACTATTTTGGGGTAAGCTTTTTGCTATTTTCTCACAGAAAGCGTTAAAGAGAAAAGCCAACTTTGAACAGAGTAAGAAACTGAGGGATAAGCTACAAGCTTCAAGGAAGGAATCTGCAATCTCTGAATAGGCATGCAATCATAATGGCAAACTCAGAGGTGTTCATTTAGTGAAAACAAAAGGTTGTTCTAGAACCAAACCAAGGTAAATTGTAATGTATTATATTGCTACCACAGAGGGGATTTGTGATCAAATACAGGTCCCTGCTATGTAGCTGATGATATAGTTTTTTTATTTTGTTTCATTTCTTTGGTTAAAGGAAATATTGTCACACGATAACATAAGAATTTTAGAATCTGAGTTATATTTGCTCAACATAGACGAATGGTTATGTTGGAAATTCTTATTTATCTTTAATTTTAATTTGCACGGAATGGTAGTTTACATTAAGTAGCTGGTAGCCAAAAGATACAATGAGTAGAATACGGTGAATACCACATGGATGGGGATTTCAAACTCCTGATTGTCTGAAGCCATTTCAAACAGTAATAGGTGACATTACCTTGTAAGCATTACCTTCTAAGCATGCTGCCCCTTTCTGACAACATACACCTGGCTCTTGGATCCCTTTAAGGGTCCAAGGAAAAACTCCCTTAGTGCTAGGGTGGTAGAGAGTTTGGCACCCCTTTTAATATCGGGCAAATTCTCGCTTGGCAAGAGCATAAATATCAATAAGCCGAGGAGGACCAACTCTCATAACTAATTCATGCGATATGTAGTCAAGTGCGTTGAACTCCTTTCGACCTTCCGGACAACTAGCTTGTTCAGACTTTTCCCAAATTTAAAACATAAGCGCCTCAAACTACAAGTTCCGCTTAATTGCGACACTGCCGCTTCACATCTTATCAGCCCTCATACTTGGCATCGACATGCCACTCTTGGACAACACCACCGTGGAGTGTAAAATAGTCTGTCATTACTAATAGACCCAAAAACATCTAATCAATTCATTTGTTATATGAATGTAATTAATGTACCTGATTATGCGGTTCCGCCTGCGTAACAACCGTTAAAACAATCTCATCCCACTATAAACGTACAAAAGGTCTACAACTTAGACAAAGATTAAGGACATGCAAACCAGGTTATTAATTGAAAACTAAACAAACACAAAAAGGAAACTACATTAATTCTTACTTTGATGAAGTTCCTTTCACAAATGACATTGCTTAATCCGGGACCTGATGTTCTAAGGTCATTTCATTCACACAATAAAGTTAAAACCCGAAATTATAGAAAATAAGTCAATCATCACAAAGAAAAAAAAAACAAACATTTTACTTAGGAACACAACAACATTCAATTTAAGAGGGCGGTGATTATAAAGAATTTCATTTGAAGACAAATGACCCTTTGAATTCCTATGTAGACCTATAATTTGAGGTTGTTTCGAGAAAGCTTGTCGATCTTGGTTATTTAATTAATAATCGAGTATATTTTTCAGAAGTTTCTATGAGATGAAAACCTTACTACTAAAGTTTGATATTAAAATACGTGACACGACAGATTTCTAGTTGTTTTATATGATTTTCCGAAGTTGGGAATTACAGATATTAATGCAAATAAAATGAAATCGATTCGATGCGATCTGGGACGTCCATCATTTTCAAATCTAAGTTGCGTGTGTAGTCGATTGATTACAATAGGAAATCAATGGGAATGTGGCAGCTCAGCCTAGAATGCTCTAGAGAGCCTGAAAACTTGATTGACCTGACTTGGCCTTATCTATGCCATCTGGCCACCGATTGACGACTCACCGGAACCACTCGATTCATCTCGTCACCACCGGCACGGTGGTGGTGGCAGCTAATTCAATCGGCGATTGAGAAAGGAGAATCAATGAGCAAATAGTTATGTGTTCTTGACGGATTTTCTATATTTTTCCGTTGACTTCCATAGTGATTCGAGCTGCATATGACTGGGTAAGCATTCCTCCATCTCGATTCAATTTGAAGACTTGTATTTTCTGGGTTTTAGGTTTGCTTGAGATTGAACGACTTGGGTTTTGTTGTTTTGTGTGGTTTCCTGTCTTCGTCGAGGTTACTATGTGCTGCGGCGATCATAATACTCCATGGTTCGTCTATGAAGACTTAGCATGTTGTACGCTAATGGACGTCAAGCTGAGCCCTTTACTAATGGGTGGAATAGAGGAACCAAGAGTTCGATTGGGTGCTATGTTTGACATCCACAAAAGCATAGCTTCTCTGTAAACCCAACGATTGAAGCCGTGTTTGAATGGGTTACTAGAATTCTTAGAATAATTGAAGAGTTGTTTGTGGTTGATTTTAGACCATGTTAATATTAGGATGGTGTCCGGGTTTATTCGGCTTCGCTGTCATCGTCACCACCAGCAACTTTGATGGCATCTCTTTGGTTGTCCTCGGAGCTGCCAGAGTTCTCCTAGTTCGTCGGCAACGCTTGAGCTCGATAGCATAGGAACCTTGAAAGGGGTAAGCTCAGGTGAACTCGGTACGTCCTGCTAACTGCTAAATATCTCCTACTGTTTGTTGTGGTGAGCTTGGCGTCCACTAGTTAGTTTGCTATTGCAATTTGAATTATAAACTATACTTATACCCACCTGTTGTGGGAAATGCAGCATTTGCAAAGTGGTCAAATAATCATGACGTTTGAATTGGCAAATGAGTTAAAGCCACCGTTGAGATAACCCCTGTTTGCTTGTACAGAGGAACTGAACAAGTTTCATGCTTGGTCAATTATCAAATGTTGAGAGGTACCTACTGAATGTTAAGCTTGGAACTATGTGTGATTATACCTCATGTAGTTAAGTGGTTAGTTGGTGTATGGGTGTATATTGGCGTTCATGATTTGGTCAGAGCTCCAAAGCTTAATAAGTTGTTAAGGGGAAAAGTAAAACTTGTCTATTACTTGATAAAGGAATAGAAACTGAATTGCTGTTTACAGTATGAGAACCATAATGTGGTCACGGGATCTTGAATATGAAGTTAAGATGGTTTTGATATTGGTGGATAAAAAGTAATATTATGGGTGTCCATAGTGATTTAGTTATTACTATGTGATGATATACGAAAGTAAAAGTAGAAGTATAATCAAGTATTAGATGGTATACCAATAACGAGTAGTATATGATATTTAGAACTAATCGTGGAATTGGTTGACAACAAGTCTAGTCGTGATTTGGTCAAACCTGGTCAACCGATGATATATGATTTGGACGATTAGTTAATCGTTGTGATTGTGTGTGATTGTACATTAGATGACTAACGATTGTTATGTCAGACATTAGAGACTCCAATTACCTGAGGAGCGGAAGGCTCGAGATTGTTGGAGTTCGTGAGGAAAGCCACGGATTCCAGGTAGGGGACCCGAAACTCCCTTGATTAGTGGTTTTTATTTTATAAAATGTTTATGCATGTTTGAGATTGCATGATCCGGTTATCTGATAAAAATATGGTAATCGGTGTTATGAGATGTTGATGGCTTGAGAGTGGGAGGAGCATAGCGACTACCTTGGGTTCGATCCCCTAAACCTTCGGAGGGGCCTCTATGGACGGAAGAGTGTCTTACATCCCTTGTGGAGTGGCACTGCTTCTAGGCGATAGGGCGTTTGTGGACACTCTCGCTACACTTACCTGTTGTACACATATATAGTGAGGTAAGTTGGATAGTGGGTCTAAATATTTGACCGGCCATCAGGTACAGATTTATGGCGCCACATTTATTTGAAAATGAAAGTCTTTTCAAATGGTTGTCGTTCATTATAAATTTGTTTTAAGCATGTTTTCATACTGGGCAGCCCATATTATTTATGGATTTTCAAACCTAGTTAAGGGTAAAGTTCCTTGAGTAGCGAGGACGAAAGCTCACCCCTACAACAGTTTTGTGGATGCAGGTACTGTGCACTGGAACGGGATAGTGGTGAGGAGTTGGGTGTGCATATTTATGATTGGTAATTTGGAATCTTTATATGATTGTTTATTTGATTGAAATAGTTGTTATTATGAATTGGATTTGTTGTTGTTGAATTCTGTGGCAAGTAGGATTACTAATCCTTTGGTTTTGGTTATGTTTGATTTGATTTCTTTGTTAGCCAAATCAGTTCTTTTATGTTATTAGCAGGTATAGAATCAAGTTTATGTTGTTTATGTCGTTGTTGTTAAAATCTTAGAGTACTTAGAACTTGAGACATAGACTTACATCAACAGTTTTTCTTTACTGTATCTAAACTTTGGAAAATCATAAGTAATTTGTAGAAAAATCTGTTTTCTGTGATTCCAGTTCTCAAATGATCTTTAGGTTGTCTATTACAATTGTTATGAAAACACCCAGCTTTAACTTCCAGTTTAACCATATCGTCTTTAGCCAAAGATATTTCTGGTCAGATACTTAGTCTTTTCTGATTTCAATCCTTTGTTTTTAGTCTTAGTGTTTGTCTTTGGTCTTAGTGTTTGTCTTTGATTCTTACTCTATTTGGTAAGATGTTCTATAGATATTGAGATTGAAGTATAAGGTTCTTATGCATGTGATTTGTTTCTCAAATTGAAGTTAGAGATCAAGAATTTGTTTCTTAAATGCTTCCTTACATTAACTGTCTTGCGTTTCTCCTTTTGAGACTCGTGGCACTATGACGTGCCTAAACTGAGGAGGTGTAGTCTGGGGCGTTACACAAAGCCAATGTAACATGATGAAAATTCGACAGAGAAGTATCGGTCAATAGGTTATGACTATACGTGATGAAAATCATTTTTTTTCCAATTAAAAAACAAATTTACTACCGAAACACATATCAAAGGGAGAAACGCTCTTAATGTTGAAACGCTTTTAATGTTGTCTCGTTAAAAACCTTGTCAAGTAACAAAAACTCAATGGGAGAAAAATAACCCTGGTCGAAGGAGAAAAAAAGTACAACGCGCATATGTCTTAGGTAGCATACTTCTTGTTAAAAACCTTGTCAAGTAACAAAAACTCATTTTTATATGCATGCATTTGATTTTTGGGTACTCATGCCACTTTTGGAGCAAATATTGTCATTTTAAAGACATTTATCTTGCGAATGTGGATCTTTTACTTGTAATATCACATAGAGCATTATATGACCTATATAATCTTTCTTTTTCAGGAGCTTAAAACTTTAGACCTGGTGGATACATTCCACTTAAATTCACACCGTTATTCAAATGACAGTAATCTTTCTCTCCCCCCTAGCGGCAGGGGAATGTCTTATTATGACCATACGTAAAAACGCATTCAAGGATCTATCACTTTCTCAAAAAACTTAATATTTTTGAGTATCAACTATATTGATGTTTTGTTGTATCACCAAGAAATCGTTCTCTAATGACATACTTTAAGCGTCGTAACCATATTAGAAACTATGACATTCTTTAATGATATTTTTTTTAAGAGAACCATGTCACTTGGATACACATATATCTCACAAATCAAATGGGATCAATATGGTTGTTCTCGAGGACTTTAAAACAAGCATGTGTTTTTGCTTATACTTTTGTCAAGATATTTTATCAACTCATTTGCTGAGATATTTCTCAAAACTAAAATGAGACGGTGGATATACAACTTACACCAATTTACATTGTTCTTCATGAACAATCTTACTCCTTTTCATGACATGAAGAGTGTTTCATTAAAATGACAACTCAAAAAATATGCAACATATAAGTAATTTGCTATGAGTAGGCTAATGGTGATCAAGACCTGTTACCGATTGCAAGCAACACTATAGGTAAAATATGACCCAGCTAGTCCTGTCCGGTTTCAATAGACTTCTGGTTCATGATATTATATACCTCAATTAACTATAGATTTAACACATTATAGAATTTATATCATTTTGATCTAGTATCATTTTGATCTAGTAACATAATGCAAAGAGAGAATAATATGTGCTCTTCTCTAGCCATCAATCATATGTGAAATTGAAGCTTTAGGTTCAAATCATAATGTAAGAACTACATGTTCTCAGATCTCGTTTGTTAAAATCCGAGTTCAATAAATTTGTTGCTCAAAGCTTCAGGCTTGAGTAACTGTGAGGGTTCTTTTTTAATTAAGTATGACTAGGCCAAGATTAACCCAATAATCTGATTAATGGGAAATCTTGTATGTGATTCAAACAACAAAACGATCTTGTAGCGTGAGCCTGGTGTGGGAGCTAAAGACACATTACAGTGATAAGAATTGGACTGGGTTTTGGGATTAAGTTTCTGAAACAAGCTGGGTTTCAAGAACAGGAATTGGGGAATGGCTAAGAAGAATTATTGCTTGAAGGCATGAGTGTTTGGGGGGGGGGGGGGGGTTCTGGGTTTGTTGCTTGATGGAATTCTCAGCCCTAAGCCCCTTTTTTATAGGGCTTAATTTGTAGGTTTTTTACGGTGGCTTACAAGGTCTAATTTGCTAGGTAAAGGATTTCTCTCCCTCAAATACGTGATTCTGGCTTTGGAACTTTGGGAAAAAAAGCTTGCTTCAGAAGATGAGAGGGTTGTCTCATTGCAGGGACAGCCGCAAGAATGAAAAATAGGGAATGAGGTTGACAAAGCGACTTTGAAACTTGCAATCTTGTCATTTGAGGATGAAGGAGTTGCTTTGGAATTAGTCACACACTCTCTTCTTCCTTAGATTAGAAATGAAAGGGACTTTTCAGTTGTATAAAGCTGCGAATCATGGTTCTGACACTACTACAGGGAGAAGTTAAAAAACTTGAACGAGAAGGGAGAAGGCAGGAAAGTGGGCCTTTTATGCAATGAGTTTGAGCCTTTAAAAGAGTAAATATTAGGCTTTTGAGTATCAATGGCATTTTGGGTTTTGGGAATGGGTAGTCCAATTCTCTTGTAATCATCAATTCGTCATCGATTTATGTCGTTGGGCTTGAGTTTGGGACCCAAGACCGAAACTATTAACGACATTAAACCGATAGACAAGCGTCATGTGTCTCTGTAACCTTCCACACCACACGCACTTCTACAAAACCCAAGGATGCGTGGATGCGGCTTGGGTCCTAATCGATTGGCATGTTTGCTTGACGAGTTAAAATTATGGATTTAACCCAAGACTAAGAGTTTTTTGAATAAATCGCTTAACAAATTGTTGCGTGACAAAGTGCATGATTTCGGGTATCAACAGTAACTCAAATGAAACTTTAAGTTCACTTTTAATGAAATCATATATCAAAGCTTCAGGTTTGAGTTTCTGTTGTTAGAACTTCAGGTTCTACTATACAGTATTGTAAATGTCTAGTTCAAAAATATGACATTCGAGATATAAGTCTGTCGGCCCATATGAATAAGAACAAAATTTAAAAGATAAGTATTGAAAAGAAAGTGCATAGCAAATGAGAGAAAAAAGAGAAAGTAAATAAAGTTTACATTAGAAACTTCTGGCTTCATGAATGAAGAAAATACACATAACTTCTGGTTTGGTTTACTTCACAAATATGATAATCTTGATCTTCTGATCTCCTCTAGTTACACAAAAACGTAATATCATTTAAGGCGAGGAACTTCGGGCCTTCATATAACTAGGGATTAAAAAATGTGGTTCCGTCATATTATATCTTTAAGGGACTTCTGACCCTCTTTGATTGCATAAGCTTTAAGAATCTTCATATCACAATTTCATCATATTACTCTTTGAGGAACTTCAGGCCCTCCATAGTTCGATCAAGAGACTTTAGGTCTCAATCTATGATCACACAGTTCACAACCAGTTGTAACAATGAGTTTACTCTCAAATAATAAAATTGAAATATATCATGAAATATACAACTTGACAAATACATACCTGATGTCAAATGTTTCACCATAGTAACACAACCAATGAGTACATAAAAGAAATAAAGGTTGTATGTTGTTAATGAATCAAACAAATATGCAACGGTCATGCCATATTAATATCAATATTTATTTATGAAAGAGGGAAATTGTAATTATATATGAGTTTTCGTATAATAATCATGAAGAAGCATATGAATTAGAAATTCATGGCTTGTTATTCAATATCACAAACCAGGGCTGCATATGAGAAGTGCCCAAGCGGTACATAGAATATAAAGATATATGATGTTGGCTTTGGTCTGGAAGAAGTAAAACTAAAAGCAGAGTCACAATTCAATGAAAAACATGAATAATCTAGGGTCTTGAAGCAAACAATGCAAACCAATTCAACAAATTGAGAATACACCCATTCAGTCACAAAACCGAAACCAGAATCACCACCAAATATTAACAAATTAAAATACAGTTGAATAATTGAAACGAGTCTTTAACCTTACTGATTGACTAATAGAAGATTTAAAGATAACATAGATCAGCTAAACTATTATTAGAGATATAAAAAACTCATAGATATCAAAGATTTTGGCTAGGCAACAAAATCACCCTATATGACTCATGGATCATCATAGAGTACAATAATAAAGAAGAAAAACAAAGTATGATCATGTAAAGCTGAACGTAAAAAATCAGTTTTGGTTTTTTAGGATTGATCGTTATCAACTCAATGGTAGAGTCGTGCTGATAACGTGTTATAAAGTAGAGAATACATAGAGAATAGTTGAGATGAAATAGAAGTCTTCTCATTTATTCTTATTAGTCTTTTTATATAAATGTACGGTTTACATCAGAATATATAACTAATGAGTAATTACATAGACAATCACATAAATAATAATATTTGTAACAGCTATACTTATAGATTATAATACAACTACAGGTGCTCTTAATGTTTTAGGTCTTTTTCTAGTTACTATTTGTTGTCAGTTTAATAGCAATTGGATTTAGTTGGGCTGACGTGGCGGCATCTGATAGTGTCTTACCCAAACCCATCAGTCTTCTCTTCTTCAGTCTTCTCTTTAAAACCCTACCCTTCGGGTTTTACACACAACTCCTCTTGCCGCCATACAACTCCGCCTCCGGCCACCGCGAAGATGACGAAGAAGACAGAAAGAAAAGTCAACGTTTCCGGGAAGCCGAAGCACTCCCTGGACGCGAACCGTACAGATGGGAAGAACAAAGAGCAGCGTAGCGCGGCCACCGTGCGCCGCCTCCAGATGTACAAGGTCCGCCCAAAGCGCGACCGCAAGGGAAAGTTCATCAGCAACGAGTTCCAGTCCAAGGAGTTGCCTAACACTCGAATCCAACCCGATCGCCGCTGGTTCGGTACGTACATACGCCTCCATATACTGTATTTTCGTATATGTGTACATAATACTAGCATTTTCTCTCTGTAATCTGCATTTCAGACCTAATTTAGGTCGTTGTGGTATTTTTAGCTCGGATTGCTTGGTTCTTAGGATTCTTATCGCATTTTTTTTGTGTTTATTGAATTTCCAGGGAATACTAGGGTTGTGGGACAGCAAGAGCTTGGAGTGTTCCGCGACGAGCTCGAAAAACACATGTCGAATAGATACAATGTCATTTTAAAGCAGAAGACATTGCCCACGTCCCTTTTTGTTGAACAGAAGAAGGTATGATTTTCTAGTCTTATGTTATTTTATTTGTTTATTTTTAGTCTCGTATGATGCGGAAGTTTAATTTGATCTATTACTTTGGTTTGGGATAGGGTATTTCACAAATTGTGTACTAAATTTAAATTTCTGATATTTATGAAGCAAACCAGAGTTCATCTGCTCGAGAGAGAGCCGTTTTCTGATGCATTTGGACCTAAGACAAAGAGGAAGCGTCCAAAACTCTTGGCAGCTAATTACGAGTCCCTAGCTAAGAAAGCCGATGGTTCTCAGGGTAACTATTTCTTGTCTTGGATTTTTTCCCCCTCTGCGGTTATTGTACCTGTTCACTTGTTTAATTTGTATGGTCAGTTATTTATGATTTACACCTAGAGGAGCTGAATACAAAATTTCATACTTTTGCATAAAGCATAAAAATTAAGGCCTCTTCTTGTTTATACTAATGCTATTTTTCTTCACTAATACAATTTTTTTTACTCTGTAGATGCCTTTGAGCAGAAGCACGATGACATTGCTGCAGAAGCAGGCGAAGCAGATGGATTCAGGGACCTGGTTCGCCATACAATGTTTGAGAAGGGACAAAGTAAACGTATATGGGGTGAGCTCTACAAAGTGGTAGACTCCTCAGATGTTGTTGTCCAGGTCAGTTTTTTTTCAGAGATTATATTAATCTACGTATGTACCATTGCAAGTTTGCATAAATTTTTTTGTTCAACATGGTACCTTTTAGTCGGCTATTCATATTGATGCATGGCAAACCAGGACTGTTTTACATTGTAGTAATGTTTTTTTTATATTTTTTTATTTTTTATCTTTAGGACGATGTGATTCCAGATTTAAATGTGCAATCTACTTCTAGAATCGTTCTTCATCCACCTAGTCATCTCATCCACAGAGTTGCTTTCTGGATTGTCCATACATATCTAGTTTGATTTTACTATTTGCATTTGCTCACTAGCCATAATTATCAACTTCTACTCTTTTACATCACGCAACTGAATTATATCGTCCATCACCTCTCTTTTTACTTTATAGTTTTAATTGTTGCCCACCATTTTTGTTACAGGTTCTGGATGCAAGGGATCCTCAAGGTACTAGATGTTACCACTTAGAGAAGCACTTGAAAGAGCATTGCAAGCATAAACACTTGATTCTTTTGTTAAATAAGGTTGATTCCGTTCCTCATGTTTGAATTCCTAGCTGATTATGTGTTTACCGCAGTATAACAATATCAATTACTTCTATTCTCCAGTGTGATTTGGTTCCTGCTTGGGCAACTAAAGGTTGGCTGAAAGTATTGTCTGCGGAGTTCCCAACTCTTGCGTTTCATGCTAGCATCAACAAGTCATTTGGCAAGGTACATTCCCTATGGATTCATTCAGGTTTACATTAAGTGTGTCAAGGAGTGAACATCTCCTTGGGAATTCTGGAACTCGTATCTTCTACTCAGAAATCTACTTTCTCCCAATTAGAATCGGAAAATCTACTTTCTGTTGGTCATTATCATCTCCAAAAGATGAGATTTCAACTCCTTGAAAGAGCTAATTGGGAGAACTTGATGCTAAATCACCTAAGCCCTTGAAATCTGGTGTATTTTGTATTATACTTTAGGTTGACATGTTACATTGTATAAATGTTATGTCAAATAATGAATTGATTTTCCTTTGTTTCACTTAGGGTTCTCTTCTATCAGTGTTGAGGCAATTTTCCCGATTGAAAAGTGACAAGCAAGCAATTTCTGTGGGATTCGTTGGGTATCCCAATGTTGGAAAGTCATCTGTTATCAACACACTGCGAACCAAAAATGTAATATTTCTTTACCTTCTTTCTGCTTCTAGTTTTGCATTGTCTACATACTTTAAAATTCTGTGCTTGTGCATTAGATTGGTTGGATACTGTGTAGAGTTTGGTGTCCTCAGATATTATGGTGTTTGGAACTTTACTATTGCAAGTTCAGTGGAAGAATATCAATTGGGTTGTGGTTTGTGTTTAGATAATGATTCAAGCTAGTCTAGTACTAGATTTAGCTGACATTACATGTGATCCTTTTTCCGCAGGTTTGCAAGGTTGCTCCTATTCCAGGGGAAACTAAAGTGTGGCAATATATAACACTTACAAAGAGGATCTTCTTGATTGACTGCCCCGGAGTTGTCTATCAAACTAACGACTCTGAAACGGATATTGTACTGAAGGGCGTGGTATGTCTATGTGCTGCTGTTTCATTTGGAAGTATTGGTATTTTTATATTTTAATCACTCCAGTGAGTGATAGGGCAGAAAAATCAACTTCTACTGTTAGGGTGAGAGTGTCCTAGCTGAATGTAAGAGATACCCTAATGCAAATGGTTTAATAAAAGTACCTTGACTTGAGTTGCATATTGAAGAAGTTGAAGTAGTACTTGTACAGTTTCTTCTAACAGCTATACCTGCATTCCCTGAAATAGTGCAGTGTTCTTGTTCTATGGAATGCTATATGGAGCTGTTGTGTATATCCATCTTGACTATTTTCTGTCCAAATTCTGACATCAAAGATAGTATAATAGATGTGTATGGATGACATAAACTATATTTTGCTATTTGTGCATCGAAGCATAATGATCATAGGTCATGTGTACATTTGCTTTGGAGCTGGATCCTTTGAATGCGATATTTTATACTTCAGCTGCTAAATAATTGCAATTTCTTTTCCAGGTACGTGTCACAAACTTGCAGGATGCTTCAGAGCACATAGGAGAAGTGTTAAAACGAGTGAAGAAAGAGCACTTGCAAAGAGCATATAAGATTAAGGACTGGTATGGTGCTTTTTCTGTCTCATGAATTTGTATCCTGGTATCAAATAAATATTGTAATGTTTTAGATCTTTCTAGACTTAAGAGTGTTATCTTCACTCCTTTCAGTTGAGTAATGTTCACAGTAAAACAGAGCATGATGTAAAATGGCTTTTCTTGAACATCTAAAATATCTGCTTTGAATTTGGGAAAAATTCCTTAAAGTCTATGTCTCACAACATGTACCTCATAAGCACTATTGCGCTGGTTCTCCTTTCATGAAAGCTTTATAAGTCTTTGCCTCTTTGTTTATTTGTTTATTAATCCTGCTAGATTCATGTAACTATTGAAGCTGCGACTGATCCTAATATGGTTTTATTGTTCAGGGAGGATGATAATGACTTTCTAGTTCAGCTATGCAAATCATCTGGAAAGCTTTTGAAGGTAACTGGCTACTTAATAATGCTCTCTAGCTATTTCAATAGTTAGAGTTTTTACTTCCTATGTGTGCAAGACTTTCCAACTCAAAAATCAGTTAATTGCTTTATGCTTGCATATTCCCTTAAAATTGTTATATTGTTTCCTAAAGAGAGTTCAGGGTTTTTCATAGATCTCTGTTGGAGTGGGATTATGATGTACTTTCACATGTGTTCCTATTGAATGAAATCAAATTCATAGGTATATTTTCTTTTGTAGAAAAAATGTTCATCACATGGACACGAGTCATGTGTGTTTTTGTTTTTTTTAATCGGAATAAAAGATTTTATTAAAAACTGGTGGATATTACATCCCAGGGGCTAATGTGGCCTCATTAAAAACCTCGTCCGATCTAACGAGTAAAAAAAGAGTACCACACCCCTTAGTCAACAAGACAAACATCAACTAGACATATCAGCTATTACAACCTCATTGAGTGTTTTTGTTTTGTTCCTTTTTTTGGGTGGTTAATCCCTTTTCATTTTCTTTTTTCTGTGTTATTAATTACTGTTACATGGATGATACACACATTTCCTAAAATCCTTATATTTGCACCTCCTAGGGTGGTGAACCTGACCTGATGACAGCGGCAAAGATGATCCTCCATGATTGGCAGAGGGGTAAGATACCATTTTTTGTGCCTCCCCCACAAAGAGAATTACCATCAGAGGAGACTACTGCCACCGAAGTAGAAAGCGATACACTAATAGATAATAATCAAGCATCAGCATTTAGAGCCATTGCAAATGTTATTTCCTCCCAGCAGCAAATGAGTGTCCCTGTTCAAAGGGATCTTTATAATGAGAATGAGTTAAAGGGATCTAAGACCGATGACGTTGGCAAAGATGACATTGAGGCTGAGAAATCTGAGAAATCTGCAGACTCAGACGGCGAGACATCTGAGAACTCTGAGGACTCAGATGATGAAGTGTCTGAGCAATTTTCTGATGCAGAAGATCAGACATCTGGGTGAACTTATTTGGCGGAAGACCAAAATTATTTGTGAGCTTCCAACAAGTGTCGATAGTTTCTTTTTGTAGTCCATACTGTTATGATTGTATTTGTTTTTGTTTTAATGAAATCTTGCAAGTTATGCTAAGAGCTTTATTTCTTGTGACGGCCGTGTGGCACAGCTGTGGAGGTTGCCATGTTGTCAATCACTGGGCTGCAGGCATTCAGGTTACATAATTCGAACCCCTAGCTTAGTCGTGCTGTGAGAGTGGTACGGTGGACTCCATTGGGGTGGCTTAAAGTAAAACGTAGACGAGGCATTTATCCATGTAGTACAAATTGTGGAGGTAGTGCCTCTGTTGTAAGGGACAGTTTGGGGACTTTCTGTGCTGGTGATGGTAAGCTAGGCATATCAGGGACTATTAAGCCCGGAGCACATTGAAGTACTAGCTAGGCTGCAAGCCAGCTCTCTGTTTTCTTGTGGGGCAAGGCTCTGTCCCTGCTATTGTTGCAACTGATCGATGCTCTGAACAGAGAATTCATTGCTTTAATTCCTTTATACAAGCTTACATGCTTCAAGGGCTTTCATGTCAATTTATTTTTACTTGATGCTTACACGCACAGTGCTTCAACATTTACTCATTCTTTTGTTGTGTCTATGGTCTACATACTTAGATCACCCTGTTTAAAATAAAATTTGCTCATTTCTACACCTCAAAAAACACTCGATATCTTAACATTGCATCTTTTTTTGTATGTTTTTTGTGTGGAAGACTACTCCAGAATTTTCATTGATGCTTTAAATTGTCGGCTAGATGTTCCCCTAGCGTATAGAATCTCTGTTGCAAAACATTCACTTGTTGGCTTGTGACATCTCCTTCTGTTACATCCATAGGAAGGCTAATGATTTAGTTGATTCTCATGGCTCTCTCTTCCACTTTGATCAATTTAGGGGAAGAAACACTAGAGGTTTAAGTCTGTGGTTGTTACATTTTTTTAGTCAAGCAATGGAATTAAACGTTAATCTTTTTTTCACATTTTCCCAACTTCCAGGAAAGTATTTCTTTTCTTTCAGCATTCCTAAACACATGATAGAAACACTTTTCATTTCTTGATAGTTACTTTCCACCAACTAAACGAGGCCTAAGATTAGATCAGATCCTAATAGGTAACAAAAAGTTGGGGGAAAAAATAAATATGAAAAATCATAATTTTTTGTTATAATTTTTTTTGGAGAAAATTTGTGTCCCGTCGTATCTAAGTCTTTAATCACATATCCTTCCTCAGGTGACCCTAATTGCTCTTCTACTACTTCTAATTCTGCCGGAAATGTTGAGATGACTATTGAGATGGAGGCTCGCAATGAGACACCTTAGTAATTAAGGAAGATATGTGCCCCCAAATGCTTATGAACTACAGAAATAAGAAGAAAGCCTCTAAGCATGGTGGTACTGTGAAAAGTCCTATCAAGGGCTCAAGATTTTCTATCCTTCACGATGAAATTGTCAATGCTACTAATGAAGCTGGAACCATTGTTGACTCTTCAAAAAAACCCTCCAGCTCCTCCTATTGTTAAACTTTGGACCAGCTTCCAAGACAAACAGAAGAAAATGCAAGCTCCATCTACTTCTAAAGCTATTCCTTTAGCTACTGGTATCTCTAAACTCCCTACTATGAATGCTTCTTCTGGAAAAAATTCTTTTTCTGGTAATGATAATTCTACTCCTAGATTGCCTTTGGTTGACCTGTCAAATGTTCAGTCTGGTACTGTTGCTAAGTCTGCTATGAAGTATCAGAGAAAAGTGAAAGTTTCTACTCCTCCCTCTACTAAACATCAATCTTATATTTCTAAGAAGCTCTCTCTTGAGAATGATGATAATGTGTTTAGCTCTAGAGTTTCTGGTATTTTTGGTCATTGCCCCCCTGATGACCATATGGTTGAGAGTAATACTTCCTTACAACCTGATCAAGATTCCTCTTGTTTTGTTGAGAAAGTCTTTACTGATAATAGTAATTTGACAGTGGATGAAAACCTTTCTTCCTCTCTTGAGGAGGAGATGGTCAATGCTTAATTTGGACCTTGTTCTACCCTTTCCTCTTGCTTTAATGGATCGCATCCTTTTTTGGAATTCTAGAGGTGCTGGTAGTGACAAATTTAGGTCTTCTATCCAAGACCTGGTTAAGATGAACAATGTTGACATTTTATTTATCTGTGAACCTAGAATTCAGTTTGTAGGTGTTAAAAATGTCTTCTCTTGCTTGGTTTTACTGATTTTGTTGTGAGAGAAGCCAATGGTTTTTCTGGAGGAATATGGCTTCTATGGAATAAAAACAAAGTGGATATTGACATTGTGGACTCAAACTTTCAGTCTATATCTGCTAAAGCTTCTTGGATTGGTTCTTCTCCTTGGCTTTTAACTGGTGTGTATGCCAGCCCTTGTAATACTTCTAGGAGTAGCTTGTGGAGCTATTTTGACTCTATTTCTTAGAAATTTGACCTTCCTTGGGCTTTATTGGGTGATTTCAATGAGTTACTTTCTTATGCTGATAAAAATGGTGGTTCTAACCATTATAGGTTTGGAGGAATGCGAGATTGGGTCTCTAGAAATGGTTTGGTTGACTTAGGATACCAAGGTGCTAATTATACTTGGTCAAACAATGCTGTTAAGGAGAGGTTAGATAGAAGCTTTTGCAATAGTGATTGGAGGATCTTGTTTCCGGATGCGTGTTTAATTCACCTAGCTAGAATGAAATCTGACCATTGCCCCATCTTGGTTAAACTTTTTCCTAGTATTAGAGGGTCCAAAAAGAATTCTCCATTCAGATTTCAAGCTATGTGGCTAAATCATGAGAATTACTCGGACATGGTGTCTGAGACTTGGAATAATTGCTCTGGTGATTTACTTTCGAAAACTAGTAATCTGGCTAATTCTCTTATTGATTGGAATAAAAATGTTTTTGGGAATATTTTTAAGCAGAAAAGAATTCTTAACGCAAGAATTTGTGGTATTCAGAAATGCTTAGGAAGAGGGCCTAACCTGTTTCTTCAGAATTTTGAGAAGAAGCTTATTGCTGATTATGAAAAGATTAGAGATGCTGAGGCTATCTTCTGTAAACAAAAATCAAGGGATAAATGGCTCAGAGAGGGTGATAGGAATACTAAATTCTTTCATCTAACTACTATTGTGAGGATAAGAAGAAATAAAATAGATGGTCTTTACGATGCTAACGGTGTCTGGACAACTGATATGACTGGAATGCAACAAATTGCTGTGGATTTCTTCCATAAACTTTTTACTCTGAGCCTGTTGAAGATTTAAGGGTGATTATTCCCTCTTTGTTCCCTAAAATCCCTGATGCTGATATGGTAAGAATGAACAGACCTATCACTGAGCATGATATTCACGGTGCTTTATTTAGAATTGGTAAATTTAAAGCTCCAGGTGTTAATGGTTTTCCTGCTCTCTTTTTTCAACAACATTGCAACTTATGTGCAGCTAAGATAATTAGTGTTGTTACTCAGGCTTTCTCTTATGGTTCTGTTCCTCCTAGTTTGAATCATACTTTAATCACTCTTGTTCCTAAGGTCCCTTCTCCTCAGAACATGCAGTTCTTTAGACCTATTAGCTTATGTTGTACTGTTTACAAGATCATCTCTAAGATAATTGTGGATAGAGTGAGACCCTTGCTTAGAAAATGGATTAGTCCTAATCAGGTAAGCTTTGTCCCTGGTAGGCATATCTCTGATAACATTATGATTGCTCAAGAACTTTTGCATTAGTGTAAAAACTCAAAGGATGTGAAAGGTTTTATAGCCTGGAAGGTTGACTTGTCAAAAGCTTATGATAAGCTCAGTTGGAATTTCATTGAGCAAGTGTTGAATGAGGTAAAGCTTCCTGCAAATTTTGTGAAAATAATCATGAGTTGTGTCTCTACTGCTAGTTACCAAATCATTGTGAATGGGGAGCTATCTAACTCTTTTAGTGGTAGTAGAGGTATTAGGCAAGGAGATCCTTTATCTCCTTACCTCTTTGTTCTTTGCATGGAAAAGTTATCCCACTCTATTCAAACTGCTATTGAAATGGGGAATTGGAAACCCATTCAATCTTCTCAATCTGGTCCTCATATCTCTCATCTTTTCTTTGCGGATGATTTGATCCTTTTCTCTGAAGCTAGTTCTACTCAAGCTATTGTGATGAAGGAGGTTATGAACTTATTTTGCAGTCTTTCAGGTCAGTCTGTTAGTTTTGAAAAGTCCATGGTTTATTGCTCTCCAAATGTAAGATCCTCTCTTGCCAAAAATATCAGCAGAATTTGTGGTTCTCCTCTGACTGCAGACCTTGGTGTATACCTTGGAATGCCCCTTATTCACTCTAGAGTTTCTGCTTCCACTTATGCCAACTTGGTGGATAAGGTGCAATCTAGACTTGCTAGTTGGAAGAGTAAAACCTTGAATATGGCAGGTAGACTTACTCTAATTCAATCTGTGGCCTCCTCAATCCCTGTCTATGCTATGCAAACTGCTAAACTCCCCATTAGTATTTGTGATAGTTTGGATAGACTGAATAGAAATTTCTTGTGGGGTGATACTGATCAAAAGAGGAAAGTCCACTTAACCAATTGGGATATGGTTTGTAGGCCAAAATGTTTTGGTGGCCTAGGAATTAAAAAATCGACTGACATGAACAAGGCAATGCTTGCAAAGGTTAGTTGGAGAATGATACAAAATGATAAGGGTTTATGGAATGAAATTTACCAGAAAAAATACCTCCATTCTGATTCTATTTTGCAGGAAAACTATAAGAAGCCAACAAAGTACTCCAGTACATGGTCTAGTATTGTGTTTGGTGCAGATTTGGTGAAGAAAGGGATTCAATGGAGAGTAGGGAATGGATGCACTACTAAGTTCTGGACTGATAAATGGTCCCCATGTGGTATATTGGAAAATCTTGCTTTGAATCATGATGTTATTGATTTACATGCTGTTGTGAAAGAGTTTTGGATCGGAAGAATGTGGAATGTGGATATGTTGATGGTTCATTTACCTACTGATGTGGTGCATGTTATTACTATTGTTCCTATTGCTGTTGGTGATTTGCAAGACAAGATTATTTGGGGAAAAACTTCATCTGGGATTTTTTCTGTTAAATCTGCCTATCAGCTAATCTGTGATGAGTCTGGTTACCAGAAGTATCTCTGGATGAAGAACTGGTCTATGCATATCCCTCCAAAGCTGGAAATTTTCCTATGGACCTTTGTTTCGAGTAAGTTATTAACTAATGTGCAGAGATCTCATAGACGATTGACTGGTAATTCTTCTTGTAAGCATTGTGCTGGTGTTCCTGAAACCATGCTTCATCTTTTTAGGGATTGTCCTAAGGCAAGGCTGATTTGGAGCTCTTTTAATATTCCTGCAGACATGTTGGCCACCTTTACTTTAGATTGGGATGGATGGCTTTGTGCTAATCTTATGCAAAATGGCCATCACATTCACAATTTAAGTTGGAATGTTTTCTTTGTTTTCTGCTGTTGGTTCATATGGAAATGGAGATGCAAAAGTATTTTTGATGATAGGTACCAGTATCCTTATAATCATGCTGATATCATCCTTGGTTATGCTTCTGATTGGACTAAGGCTATGGCTAAGCCTAATATGCAGTTGCTGGAACATGTTAAAAACCTCTCTTGGATTAAGCCTGCTGATGGGTTTTACAAGCTAAATGTGGATGGTTCAAGATCACGAAATGGGGACATTGGTGCTGGAGGTGTTATAAGGGATGGAAGTGGTTACTGGAAGAATGGCTTTATGATTAACATTGGTTCTGGAGATGTGCTCCAAGCTGAGGCCTGGGGTCTTTTTTATGACATTCAATTGGCTTTAAACATGCAAAATTCCAATTTGGAAGTAGAGTCAGATTCTACTGTTCTCATCAATCTTCTGCAGAATTATAATTGTGAGTATCACCCTCTGGGCACCATTGTGACAAATTGCAGGTCTATGCTTCAACATTTTGCCTTAGTCCATGTTAAGCATATTCACCGTGAGCGGAATATGGTTGCTGATTTGCTGGCCAAGAATAGTACTCTCAATGCTCAAGGCATCTGTTATATTTATGAGCCCCCTACTATTGTTACTGAAGTTCTTCTTGATGATATTGTGGGAGTTGCTAGATGTAGAAGTTTTAGAACCAGTAGTACTGGTTAATTTCTGTTTGTAGTCTCTTTGTTCTAGGCCTTTGGCCTCTTTCTTACCAAAAAAAAAAGTATTTAATCACACAAAGTTAAAGAGTGGGGAAACAGAAAGAGGTTTATTGTTTGAAGGTTGATGGTGTGGGATGATAAGTGTAGGCGAGCTCCAATCCCTCTGCTTCTCTTTACCCAAACTGGGTCGACCCTCTGCAAGGCCCCTTCATCTCCTCGCCTCTGCCACTTCTCTCCGCCTCGCTCAACACTTCCGCTTTGATTCTCTTCTCCGCTCCTACTTTCAGGTATTTTCATTTTTCTTTCATCTAGAGTTGAACCCTTTGATTTGATGTATATGGGTTTGCATAATCTTCATTAACGCTTTGCTGCAACGTTGTTAAACCCAGAAACAACTTGCTCATATCAGTCCTTTGCATAAGTTGAAGTCATTGTCAACTCCTACTTCAATTTGCTTTAGTCTTTTTGATGGAAGAGACAACAGCAATGATGTTACAAATAAAGACATACCCAACTCTAACATGTCCACTAGAAACTTCTTCAGTGGAAGACAGTGGACAAATCTTCTGCTTGCCGTTAATATCATGTGAGTATCACTTCAGTACACTCATGAAACAAAGATTAAGGAATTATCATACTTTACTGTTTGCTATATAATGTTAACAGAGTTTATATTGCACAAGTTGGAACACAAAACGACTTGACCCTATGGGGTGCCAAGGTAAGACCTGCTATTCAAAATATGGGCACATGTTCTACTCATTACAGAAGCTAATAGCCAGTGGTTTTTTTTTTTTCCTAAAGTCTTGATATGTACACAGATTAACAGGCTCATCGATAAAGGGCAATTGTGGAGGCTCGTCACAAGTTCCTTTTTGCATGCAAATGTTGGCCACCTCCTGGTATGCTTTGAATCTTAGGCTTTCTGGTTATGAAGTCTGCATTTCAATTTGATGTTTATGATTGTGTGCATATTCAGGTCAATTGCTATTCTTTGAATAATGTTGGCCCTACCATGGAGAAGCTCAGTGGTTCAAAGCGATTTCTTGCGATTTACTTCACCTCTGCAATTGCAAGTAACAGCTCATGATCTCCCTAGAATAGCCAATAAAATTGCTTAGAGAATTGTATACTGATTCTGTGGTTTCAAGAAAATCAGGTTCCGCAATGAGTTATTGGTGCAGCCAGGCACCTGCGGTGGGTGCATCAGGAGCAGTCTTCGGCTTAGTAAGTCATTTTGATTCTCTTTCATCAGCCAGATGAGTCTCGATACTTCCTAAATGCACCACAGAACTGACAAGAGCAGTTTGGTTTAATTGTTATTGCTTAAAAGGTTAGTTCTGATATAATGCATGAATACTAACCTCATTAGTTGATATCTAGATGTCCATATTATCCGTAGTTAGCATATTACACACCTTTGCCTGGTCTATGAGCTCTTGAGTACCTTACTTTACAAGCCGGTTTTGTAAGGTACCTTACAATTGGTATTGAGGGGGACGAGCTACACTAACCCATGTTATGATCCCATGAACCATTTTTGTATAGGCAAGCTCCACAGATGATCTCCTCTTATCTGGAGCCAATTAACAATATATATACAGAAGAGAAAATCAGTAAAATTAGTCTCACTGGTGCATTCACACATTAAACTTTTGTTCCATCAGTCCTTCCGAATACTAAAGATTGTGTATTTTCTGTATCTCACAAATGTGAGTTCCATTGTAGCTTTATGTTCTCTGGTTACGAGAAAAAGATCTTACTTAAAAAAAATAAAAAATAAAAGACTCGGTACAACTTCTAGTATCTTGTTTAAAGGAAATTTCTAAGTCCAGCATAATATTGCCTTGAACAAACTAGGACTAGTTCTTGTGTAGTTGGACAAAGAGGGACAAGATGTGGGGATGCTACTGTCAGTTGGCCAAAAGATTCTGGAAATTTAATATGGGTCTAGTGTCGGCTAAGATGCTCCGTCAAGGACTCACGGGGCTCTTCACGCCCTTAGGACTAACTTCCTTTTGCTTTAGATTGTGAAAATTGGTTTGTTGATTAAAGATGAAAATGTGTTTTTGAAAACAAGGAAGGATCGAAACTACGAGCATCAGCCTTAAGTGTTGAGATTCACTCCTAGAGTGATGAAACTCATGAAAGTAAAATTCTGTCATCACATGAGCTTTTGCTATTAAATGTTCTTAAATGATACATAGTAGTGTTTTTATAGTCATTGATTCATGAATCATTTAAACCACCCAAATTAATGCTCTTACGAGTTAAACTAATTCTTGACACATTATAGTAAACAGTATGACATATAGAAGATGAGAAGATGGGGAACCTATAATGTATTTGTGTTGCAACTATTATGTGTGAATTGCATATGGTTTGAAGTTGGCTCTTGTTGTCTTGTATTATCTCTCCGTAATCTACAAGATTAACGATTAGTGATACTTCTGACATGGTTTGCTCTTTCTCATGTCATTAATTGAACCCTTGGTGCTGATCTTTCATTCAGGTGGGATCTCTTGCAGTCTTTGTCATGAGGCATAAAGCTCTGGTCGGGGGTGGCAAAGAAGATCTAAAGCACATAGTATATGTAATTGTCCTAAATATGGTATGCTCATTCTTAGGACGACATCTTAATCTTTTTGCATGACACAAGCCCTTGTCTATCTGAATAACATAATTGGCTTCTTCGTCCTGTTCCCCAATCCTATGTGTTGCAGAAATTGAGATATGATTTTTTGTTTTTGCAGGGTATTGGGCTGTTCTCCAAAGGCATTGATAACTGGGGACATGTAAGCTCAAAAACAACATATTCTCTATCTTTTGCCCTCCTTTGTTTCTAGTTTGATATATTTAACTAACTGGTTTAGAAATGTGTTCAAAGATAAATGTTTAAAACATGACAATATGACCAATTAGGTATGTGTGTGTGTACAGATTTTCTCAGCTGCGGACATCTGTATTTATTCTTACGGTGCAGATTTCCACTTTACATTCATTTTTCAATCGAATTTTCACATCTCCACCGTCTAGTCTTTAGATACTAATGCATAGATCATCTTTGCAAAATTTCAGCCAATTTGGTTATCATTAAGGCACTCAAACTCAATTAAAACAATGGATGAACATAATTTTGTCGAACTTGAACCGTTCATGTTTATAACAGAAAAACGCAGTTTTGAGTGCCTTAATGATAACCAAATTGGCTGAAATTTTGCAGAGATGATCTATACATTAGTATATAAATACTAGACGATGGAGATGTGAAAATTCGATTGAAAAGTGAGTGTAAAGTGGAAATCCGCACCGTAAGAATAAATGTGGATATCCGCAGCTGAGAAGCTCTGTATATATATATATAGAGAGAGAGAGAGATTCTCTTTAAACTTTCACTTCCTCGCCAACTTTCTTGTCAATAGATTAAAGTTTTTAACTTTGTCTTGTCCTGTCATACAACTGTACATAGTGTGAGTTTACTCACAAGACAAAACATTAATTCATAAATGTTGAGTAGTGTTGACATTTTCACTGAATGGTCTCATCCTGGAGATATGAATACTTCGAGAGCTTTGTTACTTCTGTGTCCTTTATAGTTATTAACACAACAGAGATATCATCTGCACTAAAATCCGCATCTTTGTTATGGCGACAATGTGTATCTCAGTTGGGAGGCTTGCTTGGTGGAGCTGCCGCATCATGGCTTCTAGGACCTGCCTGGAAGTATGAATTTTCATCCACTGATAGACGAAGGATTTTTACTGACAAGGCTCCTATTTTCTACCTCATCAACCGAAAGCCTAGATCCTAGGCATTTTATACATAGCTCAATTGTACTTCTACTTGATTAAACTAACGTGCTATACAGACTGGTGAGGAATTAGTACGCCACATTGGACATAATTTCCTATTTCAGAAGCCCTTCGTCCTTTGGTCAGATATTAACTGGCCCATTCTTGATCATCTTCTGGAATGACACTGTTTCGTTTTTTATTATCAGCTTACTTTACTAGATGGTAGGAGATTTTGGGATTCATCTGTTTTAGCATGTATCATATTAATAATTGGGTTACATTGATAGATATGTTCATGCTTGACCAAAAACATGACTACCATGGTGGGAACGATGATGGCTTTGTGGTAACACACCCTTGTGGCCATTATGTATGTTGAAAGCTATGTTGGCCAACTGGTTGAGTTTTCCGATCCGATTTCCTATAGGTGTTTTGTATTTCAAACCATCATGTACCACCTATACTTGTCCGTGCGGATGATAATCACCATTTGATTTTGATGTGTTAGTATTGGATGCTATCAGTACTGAACAAGCCATGTTTATAAGAACCTAGTGGTCAAGCTGAATGATCATTCTTGAGTCAACATCAGATTTAATCTGAAGGAAAAACTGTAAACTTCGTGTAAGAAAAGTCAGATTGCTCGATTCACGATGACATTTTTCAAATAAAGATGTATCTATCTGGCCCTTTTCACAAGTATATAAGATAACCTGTACACATTAGTGTAGCAATTTTACTTGGCCTGGCATTGCAGATGCTCTAAAAGAGCCTGTTCTATTTTACAATTGCTTTGATGTAAGGAACGGTTCCTTTAGGAAAATCTGCAAGAAAGGCATGCTTCAACTGGTCACAGACACTTCTCTAAGTGGTTTCCCTTTGAAAAGAACTTCATGTGTCTGTGAGATCAGAAAATGTAGAAGTGAAATGCGAGGCCTGCCACCTTTTGGCTTTGACCTGCATGACCTTGATTCACTTACGTCTTGCTTACCGGACATTTTCTGTCAAACTTTGACATTGGAATCCTTGCCAAAACAAAACTATGGTAGATCATTATGCTATGGTGTTACTTATGGTTGCAACTTATCTGCTGTATGATGGAAATGAACCATCCGCTTCAGCAACAAAGGAGAAGAAAGATGAGTTGTCCACAAAATCCCAATAATCGGATCTCTTTGTAGAAAGTTCTTACTGCAAAAGCTGTAAAAGTAGAAAATCAAGCGGTTAACTGGCATACGTGGAAGTAAATATCAATACGACATGTAGATATGCTAATAATACTTAACAGAATCTAAGTGGCACATCAGCTAAAGACATTGCTAATAGTTAACTAGTGACCATGAAAAATTTGGTGACTTGTTCTTGCTTTTGTATTCCTTTTTATCTTTTTCACAATATTAGTTGTGGACCTTATAATCCACTTTTACTTCACTGCATAACATGCACAAGTTATATAAACATCCTCGGCCACGTTTGGTCTGGTCATTTATAAAATTCTGCCACTTAAATTGTTTGCGTATGAAGTCAAATTAGATGCATAAATTCAAACTCAAAACTGATTCTCAAGTCTTCATGAAGGTTGCACCAAATTTCAGTTTATATAGATCCAATAAGCTCCATATCCAATTGAGATTGACAGTTTGTGTTGTAAAAAATTACATAACAAATTTTGTTATGGAGGTTCAAACACAGTATGTCATAATTTGAATTGAAAATCAAATCATGATTTAGCCAAAAAAAATTCAGATTTGGATATTGCTAAATCTGCATCCCCCAAAAGGGTAAAACCATCCCATATTGCTAAATCCTGTAGTCTATAAGCTCAACTTCTTATATCACCTGCATTGGTAAAGCAGGGCAATTTCTACTACATCAAAACCATGATAGCTATGCAGAGACCTATTTGGCTATAATAGGATGACGTTAATTGCTAAATCAAAAAAATTATCAATAATAGATGCTACTCCGTAATGAAAAAAGGACGGTCATAACTTATCATCAACCTGAAATCTAGCACGTATCTCTATAGCTACAATATAACCAAAAGCCACCAAAAAAATCTAATAGAATGTTACAAGCTATCCATGTCAGATGAATGCAGGAAAGAAGAAAAAATCATTGATTGCAACTTACAAGATGGGGTTGGGCCGGGTGATGGAGACCACAAGCCTTTTTCACTTTTCTTGTAGCCTGGACTAGAAGTATAGGACATTACAGGTGCAGGTGATACATGTGGGGACACTTGAGATGAGGGACTCATAGAAGGTGAATAAAGGGAACTGCTAGGTGCATAAGTAGGGGGGACATTAGGGTTAGAATGAGGAGTTGGCGAGGAGCTTGGAGGAACTTTAGGACCATGGTATAAACATGGCCGGGGTGGATGTCCAGTCTTGGAGGGTGAAGGTGCTGCAGAGTAAACTGTTGGAGCAGGATTTGGAGAGATTGATGGTCCAGCATTATCACTTAGGTCCGGTGATGGAGCTGGAGAAGGAGTTGGAGGGGTGGCAGAGAGCGTACCCTTCAAAAAGGAGGATAATCTGATACTTTTGACCTTACCAAAGACAGAGTTATCGAGACCAAGATTTCTTGCAGGAGAGCCTGTAATTATCTGAGCCAACTGTTTCAATCTCTGTGGCAGAAGTCCCCCAAAAGCAGACATAAGTGAAGCTTGAACTTCAACTGGGGAATCTGTAGTTGAACCCAATGTGTTTGTTACTTGCAAAATGACATCCTGCATAATAGAAGAAAATAACTTAGTTGAGTGCAAAAAAGCTGAGAGCATTAACCGGTACTGAATAATCTGATAATGGAGGTCATTAATATTTAATAACTACTAATAGTCAAGTGGACAATGTCTAATCCTTTCAAATCTCTAGAAGCAAAGTAACACTCAAAGTGGCTATCTTTCTTTTGTTTTTGACTACTTAATGCCAAAGACTATGATTTACTATGATAACTGCAAACAATACACACATAGGATTTAATACATAGGGCATGGAACTTGGCATCTGTCATAAAGGTTTTGATTCAAATGATGGGCCATCGTGTTATAATACTGCTGCAGTACACCAACTACCTAGACACCAGGACCTCAGACCAAATAACCTAGACACCGGGACCAGATAACTAAACTTTGAGGCAATCCAATGTTGCATAGAAAACTAAAGGATAGTAACTGGATTCACTTCAATGTTTCATACCAATATTACCATTGCAGCGAAATCTGAATAAATTAAGAGAACAACTTTTCTTCCTCAAATCATGACTTGCACATTGTTCTAGCTAAAAAGAGAAGTCCAGTTAAACTAGCATATAAGACCCAATTAAAGAGAAAGCCTCAACTTCCAAACCTGGTCACAAAAAACTGGGTAAATATAAAACACTAAAATTTCTCAACAACTAACTTACTCAAAACAGGCTTTTGTAAGAATCCCCCCATATATTCTCCATAAATCTCTGCCCCACAGCTGTAGTCATTAATCCAATCAAATAAATAGAAATGGATTGGAGGTGCTCTGTTTCCTTTTTTCCACTCATAAAACCCTAAATGATTTGACAATAAGCTCGCCATTGATAAGAATATTAAATATATAATAATTGTTTGCCCACATCTTAATAGCTAAATCTTTTGGAATACTAGTAAAGCAAGCAAAGAAAAAACACATCAGAACCTCGTAACACTTGATGCCTAGAGAGAAATGATGAAATGGATAATAGAATTTGTGTCATACCTCGTAAGACCTCAGATGCAACCCAAACGTCAACTGCTCCTTTAGTTCACTAAAATTTTCCACTATCTCAGTTATTGAATTATTGAGAGTAAAGTTAAACAGAATCTGCGGTATTTGCCAGATCAAAGCACCTTGCCCAGGAATCACAGTGATTCCCCCAGGACACTTTAGAATCTCAAACATACATGGTTGTCCAAACATTGATGCCGTCACTGTAAGATTAGATTGCTTAAGGAACAGCTCAACCAAAGAAGCTCTCAGCACACTCATGGACACTGGAAGTATCGGAACATTCACTGGATCGGAAAGAACACCAAACACCACATCAGTCCAGTTAGATGCACCATTTTGGTGCATGGACAAAACAGCCACCTGTTGACAGTTAGCAATATTTAGATTGTTTATTCACTTACTGGTAGATGATAGAAGAAGCTTCGAATTGTACCTTTGTATCTGGGACACCTATTTCCCCATTGATATCGTATTCTAATTGTGCAATGTGTGGAACAAGCTCTCGAACTGGCTTTTCCAGTCTGAAGTATGCCTGAACTGTCGCTGTGGAAATAGATGAAGGTAAAATTAAGCATCTTCTATGCATCTGAGCAACAAAAATATATCGAAAATAACTATTTTGAAAGCCAATCACCAATTACTCTTTTAACCTTATATAAGGGCTTTTATGAAGTTGGTATTCTTCTCTTTCCAGAGTTGTTATAGTATGGTAGGAGCAAACTTGTTACTAAAATGGAGCTCAATTAGTTCTGCAGCAATTATCTCCAGCAATGCTAACAAATTGGTCCATTCTTTTGCCATATTAGCTATTCTAGGGTCCTCAGCATGAATAATAATGATAATGATAATCCAACAATGTAAAATGAATCCAATCCCATACGAAGGTGTCATTAGAAGCTTAAAGGAACTTTTGGCAGGATAATTCAGTGCCTTTGTAGACAACACAGGTCAGTGTACTAGGACATCTTAGTTAACAGATTTAGAGGTTGGCAAATTTAACAGATTGTCTCAGACTAATTATATCCTATGATCACCATGCTTAGCTTTGATATTTTGAGGTGATTAACACATAGATTCCGATGGGTTGGATTATGCACATAAGGCTGAGATCTATTGGTTCTCAGCAGTTGCCACATTCATGGCTAGTGTGGTTGGGATGGGGACGTGACACCTAATTCTTGACAGGCACATGAAATTCTGACAGCCAAGCAAAATCCTCAATTTTCCAGGTTCTAATTTGCATAACAAGCAGGTGAAACAATGAAAAAGCTGCATAACAATGTCCTCGAAACGCAAGCAATACTTAAAACGACAAGTGACAAGGCAATATCCTATATATAGCCGGGTGAGTCGAACATTGCAAGACCCAAACAATCATCAAATTCATTTTATTCGAAAAGCATCAAAAACCCCTAATAATTAGGTTAACCACCACTGAACCAATATTGACACACCAGCTCGATGAAGATCCCCAAAAATACATAAAATCATGCCACAAATACAAAAATTAACAGAAGAAAAAGGAATAAGTGGACATACCAGCGAGCTTAATCGATTCTTTGGCATCGAACCCGGAATTGACGGGATGGCGAGGAAGGATCCAGAAGATCCCGGAGAGGAAAACCGAGAAGCCGAGAATTAAAACGAAGACGCATCGGAAGCTGAACTCCTGGGCGATTCTGTCGAAGAAACTGGAACATTCGGGACAGATGAAGCCAGAAGCATCGTGGGTTTGGTGACTCTGATCCTGGTGGTGCTGCTGGTGCAGGCTTTTCTCACCTTTCCCCATTTGCAGGGCATCTGGGACTCTCACACAGACTTGGGTCTCGTCTCTTTCTCTGTCGAAGAAGAAGAAAGGGAAGAAGAAGAAGAAGGAAGGTGAAGAAGATGCGAGAGACAAGTGTTCATGGTGGGTATCGCCCCATTAATAAGAAAGACGACACTTTCTTTTTTTTTGCCTTTTTCACTCTCTCTCTCTCTCTCTCGACTTCTCTTCTTCAAGTCTCACCCACACACACCCAGAGTCCACTTTGTCATTTACCAAATATTTCACTTTTTTTTCTTCTTCTTTTTTGATCTAATTCATTTTATTACTATTTTGTAGTAGGCTACCCAACGTTGAGAAGAAGCAAAAGGGTGAAAAGAGAGTGAAAGAGAGTGAGAGAGCATAAAAGTTTAGAGAGACTATTTCTTTTTTATAGAAGAAGATAGAGACTTTGTCAAACAGATATAATTACAAAATTTATCATAAGTTTTATTTTGGTGTCAATTTGTTAACTTATGTTTTATTTCAGTCGTTTGTTACCTTAGGTTTTCTAAATTAGTTTTGCTATCCAAGCTTCTATTTAGTCAATTTGTTACTCTTCCATTAAATTTGATAGACTTAAAACTTTCAAGATGAACCGATTATGACAATTTACTTATTAAAATTTCAAAATTGACCATTTTCAACCTTAGATTTTCAAAACCTCAACACTTCGCTTCTTAGTTCAGCTTGGGTAGCAAAGCTAATTTAGAAAACCTAAGGTAACAAATAATTGTGTTTGATCTAGATGATTTAGTTATCAATTTACTTATAAGAGTGAACATTTCTCATTGACTTAGTATGTGTTGTGTAAGCCCCGTGTGGCGTCCCAGTTATTTCACTTTACCGTTTCGTGTGGCGTCCCGGTTATTTCCGTTTTTTGTTTCGTGCGGCGTCTCGGTTATTACTTTTACTGCTTTGTAGAGGGTCTCAGTATCTCAAAATTGTTTGTGAAAGATTAGGCCATAGTAATGCTTATGTTATAAATTCAGTTATCAATTTAGAACTAATTGTGGCAATTTACTATCAAAATTTTAAGATTGACCATTTTCAACCTTAGATTTTCAAAAACCTTAATGTTTGGATGAATAAATGGACAAATTAAAATGACTAAAAGGTATAGTTTTGAATACATATGTTATAGACATTTAAAAAAAAGAACACAAGAGAGCTTTGAAAACCCTAGGTAGCAATCTTCCATGATCGTCACCGCTAGGGACCATGAGTCCAATAACGAGAAACCCAGTTAGAAGCACTCATAGTAATACACGCAAAACAGAGGGACCCTATTTCACTATTCATCTATATTCGGTCTCGTGTTTTTCTTATTGTTAAAAAGAAAACAAAAGACTATTCACCCAAAAAAGTGTGAACAATATCTCACCTTTACTCCATTAAGCATTTTGATATCTCATTTTATAAAAATATCAGTTTGGAATCTGACATTCACACTTGTACCCAACATAAGTACCGGCCCGAAACGAAGTTGGCTGTTAACACGACTAGCCTCCGTTAAACTTTGAGGGGTGTTTTCGTTTCTTCACTCAATCTCTTCTTATTCTTCTTCTTCCTCACACCCTGCTCATCTTCTTCTTCCTCCCCACTCTCCATGGTTAGTACAAACTTAGACTACCAGAAATGTGGCACTCCATGAAATTTCTCTTAAGATCCATATTAATCGTTCAAAATTTCAATCTTTAAATTCTTTTATCCCATTCACTAAGTACCAAATATTTTTACTCAAATTCTCTTTTTATTTCACACCATTTCATCATATTAATCACATTATATGTGCTTGGTTTCCACTTCTACTCACTCGTGTTGAGATATGAATCCACATCAGCAATATGAGATATTGCATGTGAGTTTATAAGGGTTTGGGCCACTCTATCCATTGTCAATTGGTTTAGGATGTGAAACTCATACTACTTTATCATGATATCAGAGCGGGTTACCCACGTCCATGTGTGAAGCTCAATGATCAAACGAATTCCACGTCACCCAAATGTTGTCCACGTGTTAGGCTTGAAAATTCGCCACACATGCGGGGGAATGTTGAGATATGAATCTCATATCGAGAATATGAGACTTTGTCTGTGGGTTGGGTTTTAGTCACTCAATCTATTGTCAATTGGTTTTGGATGTGAACCTCAAACAACTTTATCAACCTGCACTATTCCTTGATAGATTTTTTTTTTTTAAGATAAATGTTTCTTGATAGATTGATGCAGGGGTAGCTGAATAGTTATGGGGACAATGCCCATTAGCTCTAATTTTAAGAATTTTATTCCCATCAACAGAATCAGATTTTAAAATTCCCAAGAGCCAACTTAAACATTAAAAAGACAATTATACCCTTAATGATTTAAATAAACTACAATAGACCATTATAAGAATAATAAAATGTTTATTTTGAAATAAATATTTATGACCGGATTCTCGCAACCGATGACCGTTGACCAGACTCCGGCGATCGGGGGTCTATTGGGGACAGTAGGGGGTCTATTGGGGTCAGTAGGGGGTTCGTCGAGGGGTCTATTGGGGGCAATAAGGAGTTCGTCGGGGGTTCTCTTATGGGCAGTAGGGGTTTGTTGGGGAGGGGGTCTATTGGGGGCAGTATAACCCTTGAACGTAACTGTGTGCTTCAGTTACTTATAACAGGTCCATATTGGGGGCAGTATGCCCACCTATTGGGGTCAGTATGACCTCCTATTGAGGTCAGTAGGACCTCCTACTGGGGGCAGTATGACTCTTGAACTTAACTGTGTGCTTCAGTCACTTTTAACAGGTCCCTATTAGGAGCAGTATAACCACGTATTGAGGTCAGTAGGACCTCTTGAACTTAACTGTGTGCTTCAGTCACTTATAACATGTCCATATTAGGAGTAGTAAGACCTCCTATTGGGGTCAGTATAACCTCCTACTGGGGTTAGTATGACCCTTGAACTTAACTGTGTGGTTCAGTCATTTATAACAGATCCCTTTTGGGGTCAGTATGACCTCCTACTAGGGGTAGTATGACCCTTGAACTTAACTGTGTGGTTCAGTCATTTATAACAGATCCCTATTGAGGTCAGTAGGACCTCCTATTAGGGGCAGTATACATGAAAGATGAGAGATGCTCTTAACACTTCAATTCATCTAGAGAAGAAAACCTAACAATCTTTAACAACTCATAACCGGAGAGGGAATTGATCTAGACTTGGTCGTATAGATGTAACATATGACTTTGCTAATTTTAACAACAAAACCTTAATCACAATCCAATTACAAACTATTAAATCCGATCGACAAACCAATACCACTATGCCAAGCACCAAGCATTAAGCACTGACCATTCATATTCATTTATAGATATCCAAGAATGAATACGCATCTATATAATAAAATTATGATGTTGAATATGCATATATATATATATATATATATATGTATACATTACATATGAGTCCATAGACACAGAAGGCATACAGAATCGAATTGTTTTATATTTGAGGCTTATTGATCGAGCTAGCTAGGCCAAAATTTGAAATTGATAAAAAAAGAGAAACAATCAAATCCAACCAAATTGAATAATGATAAACAAGAAATTAAGATACAGCAGCGACAATGCATTGAATCAAAACGTCAAGAACAATGTCAAGTCATTAACCTATCTCAACCAAAAATCAATCAATTTTACCAAAATTTTCAAGGTGCATGATTTGATTTGGATATGAGGCAAGCTTCTGGACCAAACAAACCCAACCCATTTCATGCCAAACTTGTCGCCGCCATAAAAGCCTGCCACATCTTCATGAACTTTGAGGCCAACGACGAGCTTTGAGGTAACGAAGGTGGTGGAGACACGCTGTTGCTAGATCTGACCTCCTTGTCGTCGGCGGTTTCTAAAGGATCGATCAGCAGTCATTGGCGGTGGTCTGGATTTGACTTGCGGGAGGCTTGGACAACGGCACTGACGACTTGCGGGAGCGGAAAGACGAGTTGAGATCGGTGGGATTTGGAACTCTCCACCCCAATGAGGCTTGGACAACGGCGTCGGTGACTTGTGGGAGTGGAAGGGCGACTTGAGATTGGTGGGATTTGGAGAGAGAGAGAGAGAGAGAGAGAAGAGATTATAGATCTGTCACACCCTGACTCTTAATTTATACCTTATTTACTAGCTTGGTATTAATAAGAGTTTTACCGTCTTCGTAAATGAGTTTATAGTTTCAAAGGTCCCTAGAGGGGTATTGAGGGACGAATATTTCAGAGAAAATTATGACGACGGTAAAAATAGTAAATTTTAGCTAGTAAAAATGTAAGTTTTATTAGGGTATATTTTGGGGTGTTTAATATTTGGAGTTGAGTTTTATTTGGTGAGTATAAAGAGTTGGGCCAGTTTGGAAAAGCCCAAAATTCTTTTTCTCTTCTCTCTCCTCCCTCTCGATTCTCTCTCCTTCTCCCTCTGCCTCGAACTTCTTTTTGACCGTTCGCCGTCGTCCGGCCGTCTCAGACCGCCGCACTGGTCCCAAACGGACGGCCGTCGACCCAGCCATCTTTCTGGACCGGTGGCAGCCTCTCTAGCGCCATTGTGAGAGAGAAAACGCAGCCGAAAGGTCCGACTGCCGTGGTGGTTTTCTCACCGGAGCTCCCTCCTCTGGCCACCATAGCCGGAGCGGCTTGGCTCGTTTGGAAGCCCTCCTCCCGTGTAGCAATCCATTCAAATGACCCCCTCCCTGTAGAGCTAGGTAAGGAGAAATGTGGAGTTGAAATTCTAAGGCTCTTTAGATGTTTTTAGTCGATTACCCTATTTAGGGTTGGAATTGGTGTTTGTGCTAGTTAAGAAAGTTGTAAGGGAGATTGAGAGGAAGATGCTGTTAAAATTTGGTAGGTATTGGAGGTCGCCGGAGTCAGTCGCCTGCCGCCGCTGTTAAGGGGATTTTTATGGTTTTAGATGTGGAATATTAAGGGGAGGTTAATGATGTGAATTTTAGAATTTTTGGAGAAATTTTGGATAGGTTTGAGATTTTTTGAAGTTTGGTATTTTGGCGGTTAATTAGAGTAGAATCTGGCAGTTGAATTTCCCTTACTATTGTTTTTTAATGTTGAAATAAATGAATTGAGGCTGAGGTTGGAGTTTGGTGTGAATCCGATAAGCTTACCTTGGAAAGGGTGGTGGATTAGGCGGTAGAGTTTTGGGTTATATATTTGAGTATTATTATTTTCTGAAATTGAAGTTTGGTCCTAAGCATAATTATTGTGCCAGGATTCGAGGAGACCTCACTTGAGTGACGAATTGGATTTCGTCGGGATTATGCCTAAAGTTGTGAGTGGACTCTTGGTTTAAATAATGTGCATGCTGTAACAGCCCGGCCCATTCCATTGAGATATTGTCCGCTTTGGGCCCAACGACCCTCACGGTTTTGCTCTTGAGGTTTCACCCCAAAACGTGTCTCAATGTAAGGTGCTAGCTCTGCACATATAAGCATAGCAACTTGTCTCCCCTGGGCGATGTGGGACGGATGCACCTACCAGCTTGCCTGCCTAGTTAGGTCATCACAATTCATCCCCCTTTAGGGCCCGACGTCCACGTCAACACACTTCCAGCCGGGGACAGGCTCTGATACCAAATGTAACAGTCTGGTCCAGTCCATTGAGATATTGTCCGCATTGGGCCCAACGACCCTCACGGTTTTGCTCTTGAGGTTTCATCCCAAAACGCGTCTCAATGTAAGGTGCTAGCTCTGCACATATAATCATAGCAACTTGTCTCCCTCCGGCGATGTGAGACGGATGCACCTACTAGCTTGTCTGCCTAGTTAGGTCATCACACATACAATTGTTTATTGTTGAGTAATTTATTTTGTTAGAGCATTGGACGTCATTTTTATTGATGATTTTATTCATTGTGGTGAGTTACCGAAAATGGGATTTTCGGTAAATTATAATATATTTATGAGTGTATGTATATAAATGCTAGCTAGCCATATGTGTCTGTCCACCTTAATGGCGTAGTATATAACCGCATTATGGTATGACGTGAGCGTTAGACGCAAGCGTAGTAGCCTTATATAGATTAATAAGGCTGTTTAATTCATATAGGGGGTATGGGCACATATTTATACATCCGTCTGTCCACCTTAATGACATAGTGTATCACCGCATTAAGGCGTGACGTGAGCGTTGGACGCAAGCGTAGTAGCCCTATATAGATTATTTTAAATCTATTAATTTATATAGGGAGTATGTGCGTGTATAAATACATATATATTTTGATATATATTTTTCTAAGCTGAAGAGGCTCGATATTTTTGGGATAAATGATTTATCGCTTGAGGCATGCAGCATATTTTCTATGGAAATTTAAACTGGGAAAGCATAAAGATTTTCATTAAATTCATTTTTGTCCACTCACTCTAACATTTCAAATTACTTTGCCCTGGACCATTCGTTTTAAAAATGCACAGTTTGCAGGTTAATATAGTTGAGGTCGGGCGTAGATGGAGAAGAACCATAGTTAATAGTATAGTTTCCGCTCATTTTTATTTTTCTAGTCCATTTCCTCTCAAATATAGTTGCTCTGAACTGTGGTTGTTGGTTGTGAGATTTTCTTATTAAAGTTAATTAGTAAATATGTTTGGGAGATGTCGTAATTTGGGGAGCATGAAGGCTCCAGGAGTAGAGGGTTATAGATGGATTTTGTTTTTGAAGTGTGTGCAGGTATTATTAGGAAGGATTGTCCATTTTCAAGGGAGGTTATGTTGAATTCTCGGTAACTTTTCTTTAGAGGTGGTCCCCACATGATTTACTTCGGGTTTCAGGGTGAAATTCGGGGTGTGTCCTGACAAGATCTGAAAGAAGCACGAGAAGAGAGGGATGAGAGTATGAGACTATGATAGATTAGGAAAGGCAATTTAGTCAGTGAAAAAATAGAAAAAGGAGAAAGTTTGGCTGATAGGAACAACACCCTTAGACACTATAGGGTTAGTGGGAATTTTAAATTCTCATTTTGTTAGTGGAAAAAAAATATTTAGATTTAGAGCTAATGGGCATTTTCCCCAAGTTATGAGAAGCGGGGTTTAATTATGAGAGGTAGTAGATTTAAATTGGTGGGTTTTCTGTAATGCAATTGGAGAGAGATGGTTTTCAAGAACAACCACTAGAATTTAAATGGCATAAGGGGAGGCCTCTCGATGGGGACGAGGGCGTGGTGGATGTCCAAGCTGCTCAGATTGAACATGAATATTTCGGGATGGTCTTAGTGAAGGAGTTGTGTCCTAAAATAATCATTTTGATGTAATTATTATTGTAGATATTATTAATCAAAAGAGCAAGTTTATTGTTCATTTCTTATATTTAATATTTTATTGAACAAGGTCCAAGGAAATTGAGTTAATCAAAGAGAGGAAAAAGTTAGATGTATGAGACATTTACTCTTTTACACTCTTATCCTAAAAGTCTCCTAGTCATATGATTATCATTTGGACATTTTTACTTGGTTTCGGATTCTCTCCTGAGTCACTATTTTACCTAAGCTTCCTAAGCTTTTTCTAAGATGACGACACGTGGAAAAGTTTGATCTAATGGCTAAAATTCTTATTTTCACACTTTGTCTCTCCCCTCTCTTTTCCTTCGCTGTTTTCTTCTCTTCCTTCATGTTCTTTCTTTGATTCTTCTTAGACACACACAATTGTATAGGTTGCAATTGGTTGTGGATGAGGACTAACTCAGGTGGTGAGTGGGGGACGAGTTAAATTCCCATTTGGAGGAGAACCACTGTGAAAACCAGGGCAAAAGTTTTCTACTTGAGAATTCCATCTCTTTGTTTTTTTTTTTTTTCATCTCTTTGGCTTCACTGGCTAAAATTTTGGGTTCGATCACTTTCTACCATTTTTGAATCTTCCTTGTGGGACACTAGACAAGATTTTCAATTTTTTTATTTTTAGTTTTTGGTTGCTTTGGCCCTTTTATCCGGGCTTGTTCTTCATCCCTTGAATTGGGGCATCTGCATTTGGGATTAATACATGTCTTTTTTTTTTCTTGGGTTGTGGTGAAGAATTGGAAGTCTATAGGGTGATCTTGTCCAATTATATGAGCTCGATTGCTTTAGAGCCATGGCTGATCTGAGAAAGAGAAAAAAGGGTAAGGGAATTGGAGATGATCCATGATATGAAATTAAGTTGACGGTTTGAGATTGTGAATCAACATCAACATGGAATTCAAAGTGGGTGCTTGCATGCCTCTGACTATTTGAGGCCAACTCCCAACAACTCAAAAAATGAAGGAAGAGAGAAGAGAAGAGAGTCCCAGAAGTATAGAAATGCATAACAAAAGAGAAAAACAAACAAAAAAATAAAGAAAGACAAGCTAAGCTTAAATGTTGACATATGAGAACATTGTTTGTCTACCATATGAGAGTTCTCGCTCTATCATCACTACAGCGACGGCTAACCTTAGGGTTTCCCAGTCCAAACCCCTTGACTGGCGACGTTCCCGTTTATGGTTCTCGGCTGACGAGCCTCTTGGCCTCGCGAATCCCTCCATGGCAATCCTCGGGTTGCCACACCTCTTCGTTTCGGCGTTGGATCTCTTCCCTGGCATTCACTTCCAATGGCAGGAATGATGGACTGTGATGTATCTCTCTATCGGACCGGAATCATACTTGGGATCCCGGTTTGGCATTGAGGCAAGAGATCGGTCCTTCGTTGGTGGTGATCCGATCTGTTGTTGGTAGTTGTTGGCGGCATAGAGGTGTGGGTGTTGTCCCCAAATTTAGAGGTGGCACTCCATGATGGAGGAAGGTACAAGAAGCTCAGATCTATGGAGGTGACAGGCCATTTGAGGCCGGAAGGCGAAGTAGTGATCAATTGTGGATGAGCTTCTTCCGGCAGGAGATGGCGTCGCAATGGCTGGTTTCAAGGGCGTGGCAGCGCTGGTCTTGGAGTTGTGATCCAGGTCAGATCTGGTTTCGGGCCTGGAGTAGGGTCTGAATTTGGGATCCAGGTGGGCCTTGTGGGCTTTGGTACTGGAATCCAACTTCTTTTTGCTCTTGGAAATACTGCCAGTGTCTTTGGTTTTGGCCTCTACATTGGTATTGATATTGGTTGACCGACCCACAGCTATGGTATTTGTTCATTAAGGATCGGCTGCCATCACGGCCATGTTTGGAATCACCCTTGGCAGGCTTCGATTCTTCTGGTGGAAGATTACCCACAGTCCGGTGCCGAAGTGATTTTTATCATTTTGGGCATTGGATTTGTATGGGTAGTCAAATCACCGACTACTCATTTCGCTTAATGGCTACAATTCGTGAGCGTAACACCGAGTCTAGGCGTTATTGTTTTAGTGTTGACACTCGTTATTGCAATTTAACTTTCGTATTTTTACTTTCAAATGTTTTCGTTTTTCTCGATGTATTGTTACATCGTCTCTATGTAATCTTTTGATTATAATAAAGTGTTGACTTTTTTCATTAAAAAAAAAAGCTTAAATGTTGACCATTAGATTACAATACGCTATGTGTCTTCATCAAATTAAAAGGTTAGGAAGGTTAGGCAAGAATGTAGTTCAGGAGAGGATCCTCTCCCTTTTTACTCCAAAAAGACTAGCACGTACTATATATGCTTAATATGGAGGATGATATGTCTCTTGTTATTTGTGTAGCGACACTAATACAAGTATGTGGGTACTCTTAATTTAAAAGAGTACACTGAACGCGACCATTAGAGTTATTGTACGGAGTTTTACTTACATGTCAAATTTGAACTCTAAATTGCAATAATACAAATTAGTCATTTGACATGAGACACTATGGTTTTCTTATGAGTGAATGGATTTACTCTTGATGCAATAACATTATGTCCATTAGTGGATATGATCCATGCACTCATTGGTGTAAATAATTGGCTCATAGAGACATGTGAGTGTACAATAAGAAATCTTTGCTCTTAAGTAAATAAGGTATATGTTCAAAGATGTGATTCAAAGAAGTTTATAATCACATTCTACGAATCACATGAGAATGGGAATCACATTAGGGGATTGACATATTACTTCCATACCCCGATGATGTGATTTAGAACATCGTATTACAGAATGACCGTATTGTATTGTAATTTCAATTGTATACGTTCTTTGTCATATTACATTAACTAAGATAGTCATGATATGTTGCAAGACGTCACTCATGACGTGTGAAGTCCCTAAGGATTGATAAACGTTTACAATCCTAATAACAAGGAATCCCTTTTAATTCCTAAATGAAATAGAATTGTACATGAGGTGCTCGTTTCTAGGCGCTTAATTTACAAACCCTTTTTTCATCAGAATGTAGTATTGGCAAATAGAGTTCGATCAATCCAGGGACTTAAAGGGCACTCATGCAGTCATGGTTACACTAAATAGTCAGTAACTATAAGTATTTACAAGCATTTATTTACAAATATACATATGGTACAAGGTAACAGGGGGTTTGAAGGTTTGTTGTTCTACGTTCCTAAAATAGAAAATAAGATATGTACATGTGATCAATTCATTCAACATCGCAAACAGAGATAAATTCGAATTCCACCACACATCAAGATTACGTCTCATTCCAGCAATCTGATTATCATGCAAGTTCTTAACAAAAGAAACAATCTCGGAACACAAGCTTGAAGAGGACATGCATTCCTTTAATTCTACTTACTTTATCACCTAAGCACAGAGAAGTCTAGAACTTAGATTATTTCATGTAAATTGCTGCGTTCAATACTAAAGAGTACTTGGTCACAATAAACATGAATCATTAAGAATTAAAGAATTGAGATTGAACAACAACGCACACCCGAGAAGTCGTAACATGCATTTGCTATAGTTTACGTTTTCAACTATTATTACATAGTCTCCACCACTTAGAGAAAGATATTGACTTGAAGAAGCTTAGCATGAATCATGGCAATAGCTAGCATGCATTCTAACTCTTTAATTTAAACAAAAACGCAGACTTTCAATCATTAAACTCACAAGATCAGATCGCCAGAAAATCATTAACGAAACATCAATATGTTTTATAAAATTCTGAATCTATTGAATACAAAAACAAGCAAAACATGCTTCCAATTCCTAAGTTTAGCGCATGAACCATACCTATAAATTTGTAAAGAAAATCAAAACAAAGTAAAGGTAATGTTTACACTTTATCAAGTCTCCAAGGAAGCTTGTTGACATCAAAAGGATGGTTGGCTTCAATTCTTCTCAGAATCCAACGTTACTGCCTTGATGGAGAAGTCCTTCAAGGCTTAGCAAAGAAAGAAGAAGCTTGAATAAGGAGAGGGAGAGGCTGCTGCTGCTTTCTTATCCCTCTAGTTTTTAATGTGAATGATTGATGCTTTGAGAAGTACCCAAGGCTGTCTTTATATAGAGAAAATCTTGGTGAAACTTTTCTTCAAAAATGATGTGGGACTAGGTGCACATGTTTGACTTTTCTCCTTTTCTTGGACTGTTTTGAACACATGTTTGCTAGTCCCCTAGCAAAATCATAACAACAAGACTCGATAAGAATTACAACAATACAAAAGTCACATACAATTACAACTGGTGACAAACAAATTCTAATGCCCTTAACTATTGTCTCAGAATCTCTAATCTCATGACATCAAAATTAGCACTAAATCAAGAATTATTTCATGAAGTTTCAGAAGCTAATTGCCATGCATAGATCACATATTTACATGTAGGACATGGAAGAACATTGGTGATGGTTAAGCTCAGCATGTTTCAGGCAAATATGATTCAATCTCACAAGGTATGCACTCATTTTTCACTCAGATTTTCTGGCTTAAAACACTAAAAAAATATGCAAGAGAAAGTATTTTGAGGCATTCAAAAAGCTTGCATTTATATGAATAGAAAGCACATGTTAAACATAAATAAAACCTTATGAAGGAACCAATTACTCACACAAATGAACCATACCATAGGCTCAACTCTTGGGACAAACTCCACAGATTAAATTTTACACATCTTTTAGATTAAAAGGAACTTTAAAAGGTGTTAATGGCTAGCAAAAGATGGAATGTTTAAAAGGTGTTAATGCCTTAAAGGAACTTTAAAAGGTGGAATGTTTTGTTTAGAATCACTAGCAAAAGATGGTCTTGCATTCATTTTGGCTAGTGAACAAGCTTTGCAAAACGAGTGGTGAGCATTAGAGATAGTCACAGAGGCATTTGGAGTTTCGGCAATGGTCTTGGAGGCTGAGCCTATGGCAGGTGCATCATGCATGGCCGCATCACCTATTTCGGTGGAAGGAGGAGCTCCAACACGCTTCAGTGCTCGGAAAAAGGGATGTCCATGTGAATTCTTGAGAATTCGGATCATCATGTCACATCCGGGATGTCCCAAATGATCATGTCAAAGCTTGTATGAGTCAGAGTCACAGAAGTTGCGAGAAACGGCATAGGATTCGATGATCCTGATGGTTGTAAGATACAAACCGCTAGTTTGACTCATGAGCTTTTCTAACATGCGTCTACGGTCGCAGTTATTACAAGTGATAAACAAAAACTCTTGTCCATTCTCATTGAACGTTTCCAGGTGAAATCCGTTGGCACAAATGTACCTAAATGATAGCAAAGTTCAATTAGCCTTAGGCGCGTAAAGTGTGTCAATGACATGTATTATTGTGTAATTTGACAATAAGAACTGCGCATTGCCTCTGCCTTAAATTACAGGCGAGGAACCAATCATGGTTTTCATTGAGGATTTGTGAGGCACAAAGTCCGTAAATAATAGCGTAGTCCGTAGAATAGTGTGGGCAGTCTCACTGTCAGCTAGATACTCAATTTTGCCATAAGACATCTACATAAATGTAATAATTAGTCTTGGATCAAGATAAGGCGAACACTCTAATGAAACATAGATGAGTTAATCGGGAATTGAACCAAGTTGGAATCCCGAATGAGTGCAATTACACGGCATGAAAATTAAATTCATGAAGTTACAGTAATTTGGCCGGCCAAGAGGCTCGACAATAGCATAAAAAAGGCACCGGAAGTGCGCTTACAACGTTGGCAGAAGCCCGCTAGGGGTTCACAGGGTCTCTGCAGTGCGCGGAGCATGCGCAGGGGCACGGGAGTGCAAGGCGGTGGGTAAGGGCGCGGCCGGGGACTAGCGATGCGCAGCAACACCCAGCAGTGCGCAGGGGCCGGTTGCCGGCATGGGCTCGGTAGGCTGTGGCAAGGGCCTTCTAGGGGCATAGGCAGCCGCCCAGCGCTCACAACGTGCGGCAGAGATGCTCAGGGGCGTTGTGATAGTGCCAAAACACTGTAGTTTGCTGCCTTGGTGTTTTTTCGCCTTTTTCGCAATTTTTTTTTTTTGCATATGTTATACCATTTTTATGCCATAACCAATTGTAAGACCACAAAAACATGTGGATTTAGTATATTTGCCCTGTAATGAAGCTTATAGATTTGTGCAATTTGAACCATTCATAAGGGAATAAATTCTCAATCAACTGAACATTGTGAAACGTAAAAGAGAGATTTTATTAATACCAACTCAAAAATACATCAAAGGATGTCTAATTCCATAAGAACTGACTGAAAAGTCTAAAATAACTATGGCTAAACAAGTGCCAAACAGAAACTAGCAGAGAAAAAACATCTAATCAAAAGAGTTTAATCAAAATCTGCAGCATCGATGTGCGCATGACCAGCTTGCTTCTTAGCTTCGAAATCTGCTATAGTGAGATTGGTGGAAGGTTTAGCACCAATGTCATCTCCCCCAATAAAATTAGCTTCTTGAGCCTAGTACTGCTTGCGTCTTCTGTAGGTATCAATAGCTTATTTGCTAGCACGGCAATCATGATGCAAGTGAGCGGTAGATCCACAAATATAGCATGTAGATCGCCTCTGTTGGTTCGAGTTAGAGGGAGGATTTCAGCCTTGGCCGGATTTCTCACCTTGGCAGCCATGGCCGCGATTATTGTTCCTAAGAGGGGCGGAATTTTCGTCATCACGCCTCCAAGTGTTGCTGCGGTTGTTTCCACGCCGATTATTGCCATTATCGTGACAACGTGGCTGATTTTGCTCACGTTCATATGGTGCAGGTTTTCTGTTTCCTCTTTTCCTTGGAGCTTTACCTTCACTAGTTTGGTTAGACTCAGGAATCTTCTTAGTCCCAACCGGCCTTGCATTGTTATTGAGGATAATCTCCTGGTGTCGCTATTTCTTTGCTAGCACGTATATGAGGTCACTGAACGACGTAACGCGGTTCTGCTCATACTCAAGACGACATTAATGGCTAAGTAACCTCATCGATGTCAGAAAAGTGTACAAAGTCTTCTCAATTATATCTTTGTCAGTCTTGTCGACGCCACAAAAGCTTAGTTCTGCTTGGAGGTCCAACATAGCTTGGTTGTAATCCTCAACTTTTGCAAAGTACATTAATGTAATGGATTTCCAACCAGCAGTCAACTCTGGAATGAGTACATCATGTACGTTGTTGAAGCGCTGCTTCAAGACATCCTATAGATCTTTGGGGTCTTCCTTTTTCAAGTATTTTTTCTTTAGAGTTGGATGAATGTGGCGCCTCAAAAACATGAGGGCTTGTGCCTTGGCCTCGTCCCTTGCTAGAGGGCCGTTTGGCGGTGGAAAGATGGTGGTTGTCAACCGCTTGTTGATGAACATATTCGTCACATCGGACACCCATCAGTGATATTCCTTACCTCGGTTATCGAGGATCTCGAACTCGGGCCTGGATGGCTTAGTCATCTACAAAATCAAGGGGATTGAAATTAGTCAATAAACCAAGGATGTGGTCATAAAATCGATGAAAATAAAAGCAGGTGACGTGTTAGCGCAGTCACAATCGATTCTTCCCTTGTAGGCGCCGCTCACAGCTGTCGCAGCGATGCGTAATCGCATTCACAAATATATGGTGACGCGTATGTCGCCGTCACAAAGTTTAATAGAGGATGGGAGCCCCAACAAAACTCCCAAACCCTATCCCCCTCCCCCCCCCCCCCCCCCCCAAAACCCAATCTCGTCATAGAGAGAGGATATATGGAAATGCTACTAAGCTCGAACTATGAATTGAAATTCGGAAAGCAGTAACCTTAATTAAAAAAATTTACCTCTGATGAGTTTGAGTCAATGACAGACTTCGACCAAGGGTTGGGAACCTTTCTGGCTTTCCTTGGAAGACGAGCAATCTTGAGATCTTTGGTTTCTAGAGGCTGCCGAGAGGAGAAAGTAACTTTTCACCTACTTCTACTATGAGTTTGGAGCTAAAATTTTGACAGGATGATCGGAGCACAACTGGAAGAGGAAGCTGCTGTCCAAAAATCAGGTTGATCAGAGCACAGGAAGGCGGTAAACCGGTGGTCGGTTCAGGTACTTTCCAGCCGGTTCTCGAGGTGAGACCGGTGGGGTTGGAACCGAAACGTTGAGGGCTTTTTGTGGATATGTAATTCTGGTCGTGGACAGAAGAAAATCTGGCCGGAAATCAAGAAAAACGAAACGGGTAGATTAGAGTTTTGGGAAAAAGTTTGGGTTTTCGAAGGTTTTAGGGTCTTTTTTTTCAGGATGGTTGACCTATTATATCTTGGTTAGGGCACCATGTCAGATAACGTGTTATAGAGTATGAGAATACGAGAGGAAAATGTTTACTCATTCCTTGATAGATTGGCTTTTATATAAGCATTACATAGAGAATCCATGTAAATCAAAGATAAATATCTAAGCGATATTCTAGTCTAATAAGGAGAAGATTCGGTCAAGACATATCATCAATGATAAGAATGTAAATTCCTTCAACATATATATATATATATATATATATATCAAGCGTGGATATATATATATATAAGGAAAAGTTTGTCAAATGACTTATCTGTAGAAATGAACAAAAATAGAGATCCTTCATCGGAAGGATCATGTGTATGTATATATATCTTTTAACGTATAGTAGCCGGTTAAAAAAACAAAAGACAACAATATGAAATACTATTATGACATCATACTTAGGGATATCATATCAGGCACGTCATAATTAGTGATAACATAATTTGAGAGAGACCATATATGTTATTAGTCATGTCGAGAAAGCTCTTGGTCACCCTTGACATTTTTAATTAAATAGACAGTAAAACAGTCCATCATGTACATATTAATCATGTATATAGACGTTTCAAATTACCGTACCCTATATCTAATATTCTCTCTAAAGTCTAAACCCTACAAAATCAAAATTACAAACAACATTAGGAAAAACATGTTTAGTTTTTAAATTTGAAGTTCAAAATAATTTGAAAAGGAGTAAAATAGAAAAAAAGAAGCAAAAACGAAAGCAAAATTTGAAATTTGAAACCCTTGAGTGGCATAAGCGCGCCTCCCGACAAAGCCTTGTGACGGGATTCGCCTCATTCTCCAATCTCTCATATATAGTTTGTTAACAAACGCTAAACACCCCCTCACTTGTCTCATGCCCACTCTCACTCTCAGATCCAATCCCCCATTTCAAATTTACATTTTAAACTTCCTCCACCTTTTTTTACACAATATTCTTCACAATTTCAACTGTAGGCTCCTTCTCCTCTCTTTAGAATTCCTGGGTTGTTCATTTTCTTCACAGATTTATTAGCATTTCTGTTCATATTTGGTAGTTTTTTTTGTTTTCTGATTTGGGTCCATCCCATATTTCTCTAAATCCTTATCCTCTATCTGGGTTCTGTGGATTCAAACCCAAAAGCTTAAACCCATGTAATTACAATCGTTTCAGCTAGTTCTTTCATTTCTAATATGAACTCATATGTAAATCTGTATTGAATTCAATGGTTTATGGTACTCGGGTTTCGATAAGTTACTGTTGCTGGGTTTCTTGATTTGGTGTTTCGATAAGGACAATCCCATTTGATATATGCAAAGCAGATGTATGAAACATCTAGATTAAACTTAAATGTCATAGATTTCAAATACATTACTGAATTGAATTCTTGGTATCTATTTTCTTAGGAAGAATTAGTAATTGTGTAATGTATGTTGCTTTTTGTGGAGCTTTTTGTATTTTTTTCCGTTGTTTTGGTAATGACTGCTACCTATTTTATTGTTGTTCTCACAGAATGGAGTCCCTCCCAGATGCTATTGTTCAATACATATTGTCGTACATGAATAATGCCCGAGATGTGGCACTTTGTAATTGTGTATCCAAGCGATGGAAGGATTCAATTCCATACATCCGGAGTCTTATCTTCCCTAGGGGATCCTTTGATAATCTCACGGGCAGTGACACTCCTGATGAAATTGTATTGAAGATGATTTCTCTGATTGAAAGATTGGAAAGTCTTGTTGTGTATAGCCCATTTTCAGGTGCTGGGCTTGCGTCATGGCTGACAGTCATAGGCCCCTCCCTTAGGTATCTTGAGCTTCGAATGGACAATCTTGGTGAACAAGGCATCTTTAATGAATGCCCTTCGAAATTGGATTGCTTAACTGCTGCAAAGAGTTTGGAGTCATTAAAGCTTTGGGGAGTCTTAATGACCTGTTCCCCCAAGTGGGATATCTTCGAGAAACTTAAGAACCTTGAAATTGTTGGTGCAAGGGTGGAGGATCCTGCGTTGTCAACTGTGCTTCGGGCCTGTCCTAATCTGACCAAACTGTTGCTGCTTGGTGTTGACGGAGTTGTTGCAGTTTCAATTGAGTTGCCACTTCTGGAGCAGTGTAAGCTAGACTTCTACGGCTTGGGAAATTGCTCATTTTCTATGAACTGCCCAAAAATTGAAGTCCTTGAGGTGCAAGGCTGTAGTTGGATTCGGGTTCAGAAGACAACGCATTTGAGGAATCTTTCGATTGCCAATACAGCAGGTAATGATTGCCTATGATGACTAGAAATATGAAATATATTGCATGCATTTTGCTTGTTCTTTTTCTCCAAGAGACAGTTTGGTGATGCTGTGGATTATTGTAGGGGCTCATTTGTGGTTTTTTTGTTTTCTTGTATGTTTTCAGGGAGAGTGTACATGGTTGATTTTGATAAACTTGTGGCTCTGGAGTCCTTATCCATCAGGGGTGTCCAGTGGTGTTGGGGTGCAATAAGCAGTATGCTACAATGGGCAAGCGAAGTGAAGCACCTCTTTATGAAGGTGGAATTCACAGGAGATTTTGAGACTCTTCATCCCTTTCCAGAGGTTGACTTCGTTGATTTTTTCAATAATCATCCCAGGCTGCAAAGTTTTGACATTCATGGAGCCATGTTTGCTGCTCTTTGCCAGAAGAACAGTCTGAAAAATGTGAGTAGATACTATTTGTAATTATATTTCACTTTCGTTCTCCAAGAAAATCTTCAGGTTTTTGATTGAGTTGTGTCTTGTTATTTTGTCAGGTTGATTCAGAATTTGTAATTCCTTGTCTGGAGGAAGTGGTGATCACAGTGCGATCACCACTGAATGCTGAACAGAAAATGAGCACTCTTGAGTCCTTGTTGAAGTATGGGAAGAATCTCAAGAGCATGGTGATCAAGGTTCTTCAGATGAAGAGCAACCATAGCAGTGCAGATGATTTCTTTGATGAGATATGCAGGTTTACATGCATGAACCGAAAGATAGTTAGAATCGAATAAAGCTTACTTGGGGGTACACTTGCTCAATTTTCCTCTTTTATTTCAATTCTCTGATTTCAGCTTAGACTGCTAATTTTGGTTGGAACTTATGATCATTATTCATTGAATGGATATAATATTCAGACAAAATAAATTACTGTCTATGATTATGGGTCTCTTTAATATATTTGACATAGTTTGTGCTATATGTGCAACTAAGTTATGACTGTAGCTGTTCCCGTTTGGGAAGTTGACTGCAACTATTCTGCAAGAGAGTTGTATGTATTCAATGTTACTGCAACCAAGGCATCTTTGTGTTCTTAGAGGTGGCATGGTTATTTGCAAACCAAAAGGAAGTATGTATATCTAGTAGCTGCCATCTATCATTGAATATATCTCATTTGTTGGCCATATGACTACAAACTTTTGTCATAGAACTCAACTGGACATAGATAGCTACTGGAAATTATTTGATTTTGAGATGATTCTCATTGTGTGTGTGGCGTAGGAGGTGTAATGCCTGAATTGCAGGACCTCATAGCAGAATATTTTGTTATGAAGGAACTTCTTTATCTTCAATATGAAGATGAAGAATCCAGTTGTAGTAGTGACTGCTCAAGGACACAATGACTGTTCAAAGCTTTCTGAACTGCCAAATGCATGTCAACTACCAATGTAGATAACCCTTAATCCACAGCCAGATTGCTATCCCCAAATTTATTCATTAAACATTAGACGCTCGAATAAGTCCATCATCTCCAACCCTATCACTCATAACTATTATAGCATGAGCTTCACATCAGGCAATTGCGTGATGAACATCAATTTCCATGAAGTGTCATTCTAGTATACCCCATTCTTCTTCATTACCTCAGATCATCATACTCGAATCAATTCCATGTTCGTCTCAACTCTTGGTCATTTATCTGCACATTCTATCACTCAGTGTCAGCAGAACCAGTACTATCACCTTGTCCAACCCACCACAACCAACTACAATGTTTATCAACAACAAATGCATTTATCAATACACCAACAACAATTCCAGCTTGAATGGTCTCTGTCTAACAATTGATGAAATCCTGGGTACCGACTTTTACATTTCAGATTGTTTTCTGCAAGACCAGGTAAATCCATCTTGTGAATATGATATTCACACTAGCGGACCTGAAAATAGGCCACCTAACTCTGATCTCATGCCCACAAGCTACTACTGGATTATATTCCACGGATATACAACCACCAAGTCCTTCTCAGGCAATTATTTCAAATCAAATTCCTCAATCTACCTCTTTTATTGTTGCTGTCAATGGTCATCCCATTGTTATCAGAAGCAAACATGGTACAAATAGAAAGTGTCTTTTATGCATTTGCTGCAACCATACCAACAGCTTTGATCGTAAGCCATCCACGCTCAAGCAAGCATTACATTGCTTAGAGTGGCAAAGCAGCAAAAGGCTATGCAGGAGGATAAGATGCTCTCATGCAGCAAGAAACTTGGACTGTGGTTTCTGTATCACCTTACCAAAATCTTGTTAGATAGCTAGTGGATATTTAAAATATAGGAAAAGTCAGATGGTTCCATTCAAAACATAAAGCTTGGCTGGTGTTGCAAGAGGATTGAGTCAAAAATAAGATAATGACAATAAGGAGACTACAGACTTTTAGTCCTGTGGTCAGACTTACAACAGTATGACTTTCTGTAGCTGTTGCAGCACAATTTTGCCTGAAACTTCACCAAATGGAAGTAAGAATGCGTTTCTTCATGGCATCCTTTAGGAAAGAGGTCTACATTGCTCAACCCCATTGTTGTAGAGACACTGATCATCCACACTGTGTGCAAATCAGTCCATTCTCACTATGGCCTCGAACAGGCACCAAGAACCAGGAATGAAAGGTTCACCTCTTTTCTACCCTCTCTTAAGCCTTGACTTCTGATCCTTCTCTATACGTTAAAACTTCTGGTTGATAAAAACATACTAGTTTTTATATGTGGATGACTTGGAATGATGAAACAGATTTTCAATTTCTGAAATTGCTCTGCAGAAGAAACTTGGAATGAAATATTTGGGTTTGCTAAATTATTATCTAGATCTGCAGAAAGAGTGTTTTGATCACGGAATTTTCGTCTCTCCGAGGGTATATGCTCGGGAAAATCTTGAAACATCAGACATGCGTATAAGTAAAGCCTGTACTACACCTAGTCTTCATTTTGCAAAGTTGATTAAAGTTGATGGTCTGATGTGAATCATTACAGAAGCATTGTGGGTTCCATCTTCCACTGTCAATACTGTTTGTCAGTTCATGCAACCTCCTATTAAAGATCATAATGGGGCTGTTAGGTGCATTTCACAATATGTTCTTGGTGCTGTCAACCATGGCTTTGGCATATAGATCAGCTCCCACTAGAACTCCGAGCTGTTTTGTTTTAGATGCAGATGATCCCAATGTTGGAAGATCCACAATTGGCTTTGTGATTTACTTGTGTAATTGTCCAATATATATATATAATATATATATATATATATATATATATATATATATATATATATATATCAGTTTCTAAGAAGAAACCTTCTATTTCCAAACCTTCTACTGAAGCTGATCAACCACCGGCTGACACTGCCTCTGAGATATTTTGGTCGGGACATTTTCTCCAAGACATGGATGTTTCACTTCCTGGCTTAAGACTTGGGACCGTCGATTAAGTATGGAGCTAATAGCGCCTGTGATCCAGATTGAGAGTGAAAAGCTTGAACTACTGATTGCATTAGTTCACAATTACTGAATTCGGATTCTTTCTTGTTGCACTCCAACAGAATAAGTCCGTGGCAAAGAACAGACATACTCTAATTGATTACTGTATCTCAAATTAAGAGGAAGTGATTCTCCAGTTCAGCTCTTAAAGCTGAGCCCATCTAACTGCCTTGATGTGTACGAAACTCCATGAATCAATGGCTGCAGAGTAACTTCTAGATCCACATAGATCGTTTGCTACCTGCACATTATCTTGCGCTGGAGCAGTCATCAGCTTTGAAATCTTCCTGCTATCCAACCATAGATCTTGTTTGCAGTGACCTCCTCTAGTCCATAGTAGCTTTTCAGAAATTCATCAATTACTATCGGTACCAACCAAACTCCATCCAATATCTTTAGATATCCCCCGAGCCTTCATTTTCTCTCTAAGCTCACTTACACTGTCCCAATTCCCGGCAGCTGCCAAATTATTAGAGAATGAAATATATGCCCCTGGCCGACTGTCAGGATTCAGCTTAAAAAGTTCATTGGAAGCTATCCTTGCCATCTCAATATCACCATGTACTGTACTTGAACTAAGAAGAGCTGCCCAAACATCAGAATTGGGCTGTACAGGCATCCCCTTTGCAAACTCCCATGCTTGACTCAAACGTCCAGCACGTCCCAAGAGATCAACCATACAAGCATAATGCTCCATTGTTGGTTTTATTGAGTAGTCTCTCTTCATGCTTTCGAATATCTCAAGGCCCTTATCAACCAGCCCAGCGTGTCCGCAAGCTGAGAGAGCACTGAGGAATGTGACAAAATTGGGTTTGATTTGGTATTCTTTCTGCATTACACCGAAAAGCTCAAGTGCATCATCAGAATATCCATTCTTCCCATAACCATCAATCATCGAAGTCCACGAAAACACATTTCTTTGAGGCATGTGGTCAAAAATTCTACGTGCATCCTCAACTCTTCCACATTTTGAGTACATGTCTAGAAGGGCACTTCCCATCTTTATATCCATGAATAAGTTGGTCTTTATAAGCTGACATTGCACTTGTTGGCCAATTTCAAATGTTGCCAGCGCCGAGCATGCCCCAATAAGACTAGCAAATGTAGAGATAGTGGGTTGGAAATTCAACCGCTGCATATCAATCTAAACCTCAATTGACTTCTTAGCAGATCCAACTGATTTGCTGTAACCTTCAATCATTGCATTAAACACCACAACATCCTTCTCAACTGTTCTCCGGAATATATCTTCAGCATCTTCCACTGATCCTTGACTCATGTACCCTGAAATTATCGATGTTGAACACACGATATTCTTATCCAACATCAAGTCAAACACACGCCTCGCATATCCAACTCTCCCATTCTTAATATAAGACGCAACAAGCGCAGTATAAAGCACGTCATCACCCTCAACATCCGACTTAATTATCTGGGCATGCACCATTCTCCCCAAACTGGTTGGCAATGCTGCAACATTACCATTACAAGTGGAGGCTTTCAAAATCATCGAAAAGGTGTACCCATCAGGCCTCTCCCCAGATAAAACCAGCCGCCTAACCAAACTCAGCGACTCCTCTACTTGGCCGTGTTTGAGATTCCCACTGATCAAGTAATTATAAGATGAAAGAGTTCTTGCAGGCAATTCATCGAACATCTGGCGTGCATATTTGAGTGACCCACATTTGAGATGGAGGATGAGGAGCTTGATGGAGATATTGTTATTGGGTCGGAACCCGGATTTGAGAATGTGGGCATGGATCTTTTGGCCTGGGGAAGGGTTGTCTGAGTTGATGTAACTCTGCAGAGCAGAGGATAGAACAGTGGCGTCTGGGAAAGGTGGGTGGGATTGTGTTGGCGGGAAAGCTTGATTTGGTGGGAGAGGGGGTTTGTGGGTTTGGGGAGATAACAATGTGGCTAGTCGTCCAACTTTCATTTTCGGCCTTTAGCTTAAGGCTCAAGTAAGGAAGGCACTGCAGTCTGAGATTTCTAGTTTTGGTTTGTGGAGTTTCAGATCATGCCTAATCATGAAGCTCCTGTAAAACCCATCAATATTTATCTCACAGTAAAACATGATTTTTACTCTCTCTTGGTGTTACCCATGAGTAACCACGAATAATTTACAGATTTACTGTTAGTACATTTTGTATTTTTTCCTTCTTTAAAATTCGACCTTGATTAGCACTATTTTAATTGATTTTCGTCAATACCTGATGACTTTCGATATTGTTAACTTTAGACATGTCTATCGTGAAATAAATGGTGTTATGAATCATTTTGTACACATTGCTAGATTATCATTTTTAGATAAACTTTGGGTTGATGAGACTCTTATTCAGGATCTTCTTGTACAAGATGATTGTTCTACATGCTCTGTGTCTCTTTTGATGTTCCCCTTGATGTACTATCCAACTACTATTAATAATAATAACTAATCGGGAGACTATGCCGGACTTCAAAAAAAAAAAAAAACCGACCTTGAAATATGAGTAGGCTATATTAAACAACGTGATTATTTACAGATCCTTGCAGAATGATCAAGTTCCTGCAGCTCCTGTACTTGATGGTGGCAACATTTCTGTCATCTCTGTAGCATCCAACTGCATACACAGTTCGAAGATCAAGCATGCGGATGTTCACTTCACGAGGGAAAAGGTTACAAGGGTACGTAGGATTAACCTTACTAGCTACTTGTTCACTCCATGTATAGTACTAGTCTCATCATGTATGGTACTAAGTGGCAATCTAATGCAACAAGAACACAAATGAATTAAAGCACTCCTATATTATTTGCAGCTTAAAAGTTTCCCTACATTATGATCACTAATATCAAACTTTGTGCGAGCAATATTCCATCTAACAGTCTGGGGATTAAGCAAAGGTATGCTTCAACGTTTTCCTCATAAATGGCTCCATACTAGATAATTTTTACAAAAAAGACGGCAGAAAATTAACATATATAGCACCATAGCAGACTACGCATAGTGAGACATCAAGTGTGCTTTCAAATCTAGTAAGTAGGCATGGAATAACAAAATCCCCCGAAGGGCCTGGATTAGTGAGATAACAAGTATGTGCATTCGACCAGCACAAGAACCATTATTAGTGGTGTCTGGCCTGGATAGACTCAAAAGATAACAAGTAAATTACTTCAACTCAGTGCAATAGGATTATAAAAGTATAAGGTAAGGATTCGATTGCCAAACTAGCTAGTACTCCATTAACACCAACACAAGAACAACATATACCTTGTTTTGCTTAGTTTATCAATAGAGATCCTAGGAGGAGTTGAAATACAAACAAGAGCCTCTAATTCCATTGCTGCCTGCAGATATATTAGCATCCCTGACATAAGTCTTCTTGCAACATGCATATCAAATTAAGTAGAACCCTTCTTCTTCTTCTTCTTCTTCTTCTTCTTCTTCTTTGTATCAGACTTGCTTTCCTGCCTTTGTTGGTTATCATCATTTTTTACATACTCCAGTCCTTTCCCAGCGTCACCGTCACTTGCTTCCAATTTTGTTCTTTTTCTGCTCTCCTCCAAATCCAGCCTTTTGCACATCGCTTCCTACTATAATCATTCCAAAGGCTTACACACTTGCTTTGATTGATTCCTAAGCTGTAGGGAAGTTTCACCCAAATCATTCTAGACTGTCCTTTTCGGATCATAAATCTCCCATATATATGCTTTACCATTCAAAGCAAATAATGCACAATACTTGCATGGATGATGATCTTCTGGTAAACAGCAACATATACACGAGCAGGATTATGCAAAAGCTATCTGTTACTCGATGCTTATACCAATGTTGCACTCTCGTTACATGATTCAGTTGACAAAGCAATGTAAACCCAACTCCACAAATAAATGTGCGCCCATCTCTATCTCCTGCAAACGTATAATTTCTTTTGCAACAATGTGATTATGGCTCAGCTGTCAAGTGTGTTTATGCAATCAATTTGGAATTTTGACCCTCATTCCCAATTTGATTATATCATGTAAACTATTGAGTTCGAATGACAATTTCATTACCAAAAGAACAAAAACAAGAACTGCCGGTGTGTGTCTAATCATAGTTTACATTACATGGTATGAGTATTTTCTTCTAGATAGATAATGTAAGTAGCGTAACTCAAATCAACTTCTTCTTTTGGAAAAATCGCTTCAAGTGCCATAACTGAAGACTTGAAACTGCAATGCAGACGCCCAATGACATTATGCTAAACCACGCCACCCTGGTGTTTGTCTTTTCACTGACAGTCCTCATCTCCGCTTCTCTGATTATATGCAAAACCAAGTGTATATATATTACAACCTAAAGAATATAAAAGAGTGAAGTGCATTCTTATGAGGAATGTAAAGCTTACCTGCTCTTGAGAAAGAGTAGATTTTCATGAATGGCTTCCACTGCTCCTTCAAGTTTCCGCAGCTCAAGCTCAAGACCCTATATGTAGGAAGATTCTTAGGAACATGTTTTTATCAAGGATGATAGTACAAACGGCAATTCTAGTTGGGACACAAGGATAGCAACTGTAAAATGCACCAAGTGAGCACTGTGTAGCAATTGTGCCTTCAACGAACCAACTTTGAACGTCCTTGAATGCATCTAAACTATTAACCATGAATCTGAGAATGTGCCAGGACTTTGCTGGTGGAATTCTGGAAAACTTAGAAATTTTATCCTTTATTATCCAAACTACTAATTCAAACATAGACCTTATTGCATCACCAATATATACAGAATTATCACGATGATGTTCATACTTGAGATCTGGATCAATCAAATTTACACTTTCTCAATTATTTCAATTAAAATAGCTAGCATTATTGTTAGAAGGGAAAATGCAATGCCTCTTTCATATAACAAATCCGCAGGTATTTAAAGACTTCTATAAAGCTATAATTAACTCAAATACCAATCCACCACTCCACTAGTCTAAATTTAGAGTTAAGACTCCCTTGATCGACTCCATATCAGAATCAGTAATGATGGCTGAGATTCACAATTGATAAATTAATATCGAAACCGGTAATGACCAGAAAGCAAATTAGCAGATGCATAAATTCATTTCGACAACCATTCCAATTTTAACAATCTTCAAAGTAGTTCTCAGTGCATTCATTATGATGGAAATTAGGAATCTCATCATAAATAAAAGCACTTAAAATGAACAAAATTTAGTAGATAGATAATACGTGTGATGTGTATCAAATAGCTGACCTCAATCTTCTCTTTTCTCGCTACTGAATCCCAATCCTTAGCTCCAATTCCAGTTTTCCAGTCAAGGTTGACACTTACCGAACCGCCTCCAGGATTGTGACCATCAATCCAAAAACATGCCAGGTAGTTACCAGCCTCATGAGTGGTGAAGGCAAACTGACCATGTGTTGCATTCTCCCTGAGGTGAAGATTATTACCATAAGGTGACGTCACCTGAAGAACAACAACTACATAAAGGTTACAAGAATATTAAACGAAATCTAAGTTGACAACAGTTATAAAGACCAAAAAGATCTAAATATGTACATAGAATCCTTGAATGTTATTAGTTCATCTCTAAAATTTTCATTTTCACTTACCCATTAGTTGTGGGAGTTATAATTTGCAGTCCTCAAGGGACATATTGTGCAATACTACTTATTTTCTATAACTTATTAACTTTTCCTGAGTTTCTTTTCAGTAATGCTCAGCAACAGATTTCAGAAATGTGGTAGTAATGCTAAGCTACTGAATTTGGAAATGTGGTACGTTGGATGAAGGATTTTCAATTCAGAATTTGATATTATGGCGGATGAAGGATGACTGCTAAGTTGGTCATTGCAAATAAGTGAGGAATATGGAGCTCTTAAGCACTAGATTTGTTGGGTTCAGTGGTTGGAACAGCAGTGAGATGGGTTAATAGAATGGAGGGTTCATCACATAGACAGTGAGGACGGGGTCAGTGTCGTCATATTTGAATTAAAAACTTCAGAAGAATATAAATAGAAAATAAAGAGGGGTGCTTCATGACATTTAACGAATGCCAGAAACGGCTCCCTTAAATTTTACTACTGTAATTTAGTGGATCTATCGACAAGTAGCAAACAGTCTACAAGTCAGTTAACTTAACATAACAGAAATTTGGCACTGAGCCACTTACGTGCCTCATCAAAAATCAGGTAATACAAGGTTTAAGCGCTATTTAAATCATTGATGTAACTAGGATTCCAGTACCCTCACACCCATCGCAAACTGAAATTATGATTACTTTGCCAAAAAAAAAAAATTCCACAAAAAGCTAAGCTTAATTTGTAATTTTACAAAAGAAATGAGTCAATCAGAGTACATACAAACAATCCTATTCCCTTGATAAACCACATACAATTTTAAGAAACATCAAATATGCGGAAAATTCATAGGCTAACTGCAACACCACGTTTAAGTTGCAACATAACAAAGTAAAACATGAGAACCCAACAAATGAGCCTCAAAATCAAACAAACCTCTCCGCCTGAAACTTTAAAAAGTTGGCTCATTAGTTATGGAGCAGGACTGGAAAATGCATCAAATTCTACTTAACTTATGTCCAATGTTGCCTCATGGCCCTGCTATCTACAAGCACTATGTGTGGATAGACAGATGCTCATTTGATCCAAATTGCTCAAATTAATCACTAATCAGAGAGGTTTGGTGAGCAGTGCATTTGCGTAACTGGAGATGGCACCCCATCTTTTGTTTTATCCACTAATTGCTTATAATATGGGTTACAGAACTCTCAGCAAAATCAACGACTATATAATTCAGCTTATTTGGCTTCTGGATGACCTATGGCTGTGCTGGGACCATGAGTGTGTGAAGTGCGCACACACTAGAACGCAGCAAATGCTCGGGGCAAACCATGCCTAGGATTAACAAATCCCCACTGATGGGGGGAATGGTCGGATTGTACAAAAATTATAGTCAGTGCGTCACTAATCCAGATAGAGTCGATCCTGCAGACAAAGTTGCAGATCAAACAAGTTCCATCGGAACTGGTCGGAAATGCATTTTCCACAAAGTGAATACAGGCTAAGAGATTAGTCTTGATGACATAATGCATCTAGACAGATGCAATTGGATAGCTTTCGACACCGATAATAATTTGAGCAAACTCATCATAGTCATGTAAGGATAACAATCATAACATCGAAATCATATCACACAGATAATATTTATCACAAATAAAAGCAGAGATCCGAGTATAAACCAAGATCCAGTGCAAGCCAAAGCCTAAGATTGATATATTTTGTTCTCGATTTCGAGATGGAATCCAAACAAGAGGGAAGCAGATCAAACCTTGGCGGAGATGGTGGGGGAGTGGGAGTGGTCGTCGGAGATAACGACGTAATCGGCCAAAACGACGACGTTGTTCTGGATTTCTTCGGAGACGCACTTGGTGCCGGTGGAGGGTAGAGTCAGCCAAATCGATTGACCCGGCCGTAACAAAACCAGGAATAGGAGGATCAACAACCAGCTGCATGGACTCCTCATCTTCCCCAATTCTCTTCTCTCTCACTCGCTTTGCGTTTCGTTTTCGAAGACCACGTTACAAAGTCACGAACCAAGTACTTGTCAACCCAAATCTAAATTCTCAATAAATAATTAAACTATGAATTAAATTTATTTTACCTTCTTCCGGTTTGTGGTTAATTTCATTATCCGTTTTTTTTAATTTTGAAAATTTACCTCTTTAATTTATTAATTTTCATCAATCATGTCTATTTATTAAGATTTGACCAATTTAGACGTTAAATGCTATCATGAAATCTTTGAAAAATGAACCATAAAGTGTGTTTTTGTCATTAAATAAATGTTTTAACCCTTAAAATAAGTCATAATGTCTTAGCCCTTAAAATTAAGAGGGTAAATTTTTAAAACTAAGAGAATGGAAACTAAAATGAAATAAAGTTAATCTCAAACATAAGTAGGGTAAAATGAATTTAATCCTTAAATTAAAATGTTTTTTTATTAAAAAATAAATAAATATAGAAGTTGAGAACTAAAATATACTTAGCTATATCATTTTTTTTACTCTATCATATAAGATATACTTAGCTGGGAACTAAAATGGATCACTAGCTTCCACAACAAAGTGAATTAATCTCTCATCGTGAAAATGATTCAAATACCATTTATAAGAATCATTCAACCTTGGACAATTAACATTCGATCTTATCCAAGGCCTGAGAGTTTCCTTTCCTCTGTGAGATTGGCATTCGATCGGTATTCATATTTGTTGAGTTAGTCAGAGAGGTTATAAACACCACGTGTGTTGAGATCAAGAACTGGCCAAGTGTCTGATCCCCCTTCGTACCTCAAAGCTGTGTCTAAATCTATCCCATTCCCTCTCACTCCAACCTCTGTACCTGATTGAACTGCTCCGGCAAGTACATCCATATCATCTGATTCCTCCAAGCCTTTGATTTCCGTCACCACAAACTGTTCAGTCATACAATATGTATCCCTCAGTGCATTCTCAACTTCCTGCTTTAGCTTTCCAACAGTTGCATTCAGCGGCATTACCACTATCTCACTTGGAGGCAACTCCCTCTGAATTCAATTCCCTTGTCAGTAAAACTTGGCAATATTTGGCAAAACAGTGTCAGTAACTGCTCTGTATCATCCGTAACTGAAAATTCTTTTACAAAGTGCTTAGTGTCCAATTTTCTTGTGTAGCCAACCCAACCAATCCAGATTCTGGATATCCCAACAACACATGCTCATACAAATAAAGAACATCATTGTAAACATCAATCCTAGGAACTGGAGCTGCTGGTGGAGGGGGTAGGGGAAGTATCTCTTTCTCAGGATTTCTAAACAAGTTCCTGGATAACAAGCCCAAGGGTTTTCTTGTTGATGATAGTGACGATATCGGCCGTGACCTTGATACAGAGCTGGAGCTTCTAACTATGATGAATGCGCTAACTATGGATATGATGCCGGAAAGAGACCTATTTTATATCACCCTTCAATTCGAATTAGCAAAAGCAATGTCTTCTTGCATAATATGGATTCCAAACATTCATGATCCGGATATGAATGAGTCGAATTACTTATCCCTCGGTTTATTAGTGAACTATCTCTCCAAGGATTGTGAAAGATGTTCCACTAGAAATATTCTTGTTATTGCTTCGACTCATATTCCCCAAAAAGTGGATCCCGCTCTAATAGCTCCGAATAAATTAAATACATACATTAAGATACGAAGGCTTCTTATTCCACAACAACGAAAGCACTTTTTCACTCTTTTATATACTAGGAGATTTCACTTGGAAAAGAAAATGTTCTATACTAATGGATTCGGGTCCATAACCATGGGTTACAATGTACAAGATCTTGTAGCACTTACCGATAAGGCCCTATCAATTAGTATTACACAGAAGAAATCAATTATAGACACTAATATAATTAGATATGCTCTTCATAGACAAACTTAGGATTTGCGATCCCAAGTATGATCGGTTCAGGATCATGGGATCCTTTTCTATTAGATAGGAAGGGCCGTTGCACAAAATGTACTTGTAAGTAATTGCTCCATAGATCCTATATCTATCTATATGAAGAAGAAATCATGTAATGAGGGGGGGGGGGTTCTTATTTGTACAAATGGTACTTCGAACATGGAACGAGCATGAAGAAATTAACGATACTTCTTTATCTTTTGAGTTGTTCTGCCGGATCGGTCACTCAAGACCTTAGGTCTCTACCCGGACCCGATGAAAAAAAAACGGGATTACTTCTTATGGACTCGTTGAGAATGATTTTGATCTAGTTCATGGCTTATTAGAAGTAGAAGGCGCGCCGGTGGGATCCTCCCAGATATAAAAAGATTGCAGTTAGTTTGATAATGATCGAGTGACATTGCTTCTTCGGCCCGAACCAAGGAATCCCTTAGATATGATGCAAAATGGATCTTGTTCTATCGTTGATCAAAGATTTTTCTATAACAATACGAATCGGAGTTTGAAGAAGGGGAAGGAGAAGTAGTCCTCGACCTGCAACAGATAGAGGAGGGTTTATTCAATCACATAGTTTGGGCTCCTAGAATATGGCGCCCTTGGGGCTTTCTATTTGATTGTATCAAAAGGCCCAATGAATTGGGATTTCCCTATTGGGTCAGGTCATTTCAGGGCAAGCGGATCATTTATGATAAAAAGGATGGGCTTCAAGAGAATGATTCGGAGTTCTTGCAGAGTCAGTACTAGACACGAGATAGATCTTCCAAAGAACAAGGCTTCTTTCGAATAAGCCAATTCGTTTGGGACCTTGCGGATCCACTCTTTTCCCTATTCAAATATCCATCTTTTATCTGTGTGTTTTCACATCAAGAATTCTTTGTAGATGAAGAGATGCCAAAGAGGCTTCTTACTTCCCAAACAGATCTTCCTACAACTCTATATAAACGCTGGTTTATCAAGAATACGCAAGAAAGGCACTTCGAATTGTTGATTCATCTCCAAAGATGGCTTAGAACCAACAGTTCATTATCTAATGGATTTTTCCATTCTAATACTCAATCCAAGAGTTATCAGTATTTATCAAAGTTGTTCCTATCTAACGAAATTCTATTGGATCAAATGACAAAGACATTGTTGAGAAAAAGATGGCTTTTCACGAATGAAATGAAAATTGGATTCATGTAACAAGAGAAAGGTTTCCCATTCCTTAGCCTGAAAGATATGTGGCCATAAAATAGGGATTAAGTGGAACAGAATTGATTGGGTGGTAGAGTCGTGGAAACACCTGTTTCTTCCATATTTTGGACCTTAGCTCCATGGAACAATATACTAACTACTGCTGAAACATGGAAGAATTGAAATCTTAGATCAAAACATTATGTATGGATGGTACGAACTGCCTATACAAGAATTCTTGAACAACGAACAACCGGAGCTATTACTCACTAAATCAAAAAATTTCCATTAATGAAAGATGTAAATCCATTGGAAAATCAAAAATACGCATGTTGGATGAAATGGTTATTGCTATCTGCTACAATAACGACTCGTTGGTTTAACTGAATAACTAAATAAAATAGATAGACATTTCTCTTCGTCTCAGGTTGACGGATCTTCTCAATTGAAAGACCCCCTATATGGATAATACACATTCTAGTTGACCGACTAATTTGAATTGTTTTGTTCTGAAGCAAAGAAATTTACGGGGCGGTTTGTTCTATTTAGATATTCACGACCAATAAGTACTGGATTCTCTTCTGGGTAGGACCTGAAAGGAGAAAGAAGGCTGAAATGCCAACGGGCGTCTATTATTGAATTCACCTGACCTGATAGTACCCATTTTGGGAACGTCCAGTGCCAAAGTCACTGAATGGGTAAGTCCCCAATCTCTAAAACGGACTATGTAATATACTTTATCCGCCAGGTTACGGGTGGGCATTTTACTAGAGGTTTCTATTGTATCAATCAACCCTTGTGTGATTCCTGTTGAAGCATATACTCGGGGGCTGGGTGCAGGGCGGATGATTTCAAAGCAGACTCCTTATTCATTAGATAGAGAAGATCACCAAGATTTCGTGATCCGTTGCCGAACTTATTCCAATTCAATGAGCATTCTCAATACTTAATATTATGCCTTGAAGAGGAATTATTCGTAGAAAGCCGCCCTAAAGATCGGTGCTTGTTGCAACCCTATGAAAGCATTCTCAATAATAGCATATTAAGTCTACACAAGTAGAATTGAACTCAAAAGATAGCATGTCACTCGTCGCACATGTAGATGTAGATCTATAGAAACCGAGCTATCTCACGGCGTTGCCACCAAAGGAACATCCCGACCAGCTCCTCAACTTCTATAAACATCTTCTGATTAAGCTCCCGTCAGTTACTCTTTTTTGTTGTCTTGGGTCGCCAACTTCGACAAATATCTTCTTGCCAGGGGCTAGAAACACTGTATTTATTGTCATAACCCGTGTTCACCGCGTTCTGAGACATGAGACGCCCGAAAAAAAGTGGATTCTCCAGGAGGCTATAAGTAGGCCGTTTGCTATTGCTATAAGGGCTGCTCGCCTTTATACGGCTTGGCTTGGCTATCGCTCCTATGTAGTGGTCAGCCTAAAAATGAGTATTCCTACCGTACAACAATGCATATTCTCTAATGCTAGAAGCTTCGCTAGAAGCAAGCAAGATGAGGTCGCTTTGCTTTGTAGCCAAGGCTCGTTCCATACTTTACTTACGAGCTTGTGTAGTACTCGCCCCTATCTCTAAAGGGGCTTATGCATTCCACTCGTAGTTTACTAAATGAGCGGTCGAGTGAGCGAAGCCTTCAATTTAGTGGCTTCCCCCCCTATGCCTCACCCTACTCTTTCATTTCTGCTTAAGCTTCCCCGGTTTGGGGGATCAATTGATTAGACACCTGGGAACCATAATCTTTCCTAGGAACAGCTTCTACGACGATAGGCGTAAAGGCATGATTAGTTCCACAAATCTCACTGCACTGACCATAGTAAACTCCTTCTCGTTGTACCGAAATAGAGATCTGATTTAAATGACCAGGTACAACATCACATTTGACACCTGAGGAAGGTACATCCCAACTATGAGGTACACTAGCAGGTGTTACAATAATACGTAGATGAGTTTTGGCTGGTACAACCACTCTATTGTCCACTTCTAATAAACGTTATTGACCCAATTCTAGATCATCTTCTGGATCGTATAATTGTCAAAAGTGAGTGACTATTCATCGAAACTGTTATAGTCTGAATACTCATAAGTCTGATACCATTGATGTCTGGATCGACTACTACCTCGTCCATTCAGTATAACAGAGCAAATGATGGTATAGCAATGAACATCGAGATGATACTAGGAAATATGGTCCGAAGAATCTCGATAGTAGTTCCATGAACAATCCTTTGCGGGATTGGATTCTTTTTATAGTAGAAATGCCATAAAGTGCGAACCAAGATCCGTGATACAAAAACCAAAATAAGAATGAGGAAGAAAAAGATATCGTGACGTAAGTCCATTATTCCTTCCATCATAGGGGTTGCCGCGTCTTGAAATCCTAATTGCCATGGTTCCGCACAAGGAGCAATTGTGAGGAATATCCATTCTAGCACTTTTACAATCATTTGGTTTGGTTCATTTTTTGACTGCTCTGCTCCCCCCAAAAAAGACGAAAGACTTGTAAGAAATAGCTGGTTGGGTTGGTCCAACTAAGAAAGACATGGGAATCTCACAGGAAATAGCATTCTTTTCGATCTGCACTGAACACCCATCCAATCTCGATTAAAAAAATAACAAAAGTAAGCCAGTGAAATTATTCACTCCCTTTGTTTGTGAAAGTTAGAATCGCACTTTCACAAAGATCGATTTATTTATTTATGCATATTGTGTGTGAGGTGTGACCAAGGACTAAAATTTTGCTGATCGTGGAAATTTCGACGGTCCAAAAAACGGATATTTCGATGGAAATTTCAAAGAAATATCGATTGCAGAAAAAAATGAGAAAATTGACGGAAATTAGTAGAAAAACATGGAAATTTTAAATGAAACTTTGAGAGATGTTTGTTATCTCAATTATCTATTATAATTGACAAAAAAATCTTGAATAAACATTAATCATAGTGAGTTTTAGTTATTTAAGGTGAATAACTACGTGCTGAAGTGCTGAACCAATGATAATTCTTAAATTTTTACTGTAAAGTTTATACATCTAATTTTTTTTTTGATGGCTGGATACCCAAAGGGAGGCTAGGCCATCACGCCTTATATACATATGATACAACATGGAATTACATGAGTGGTTTAGAGCCACATAGAAGACCTATGAGGTACATAATTTTCACTATCTTCATCGTTTCTTTGTGTAGAGTCTTCAGTATATTGTGAAGAGTAGTCATTAAATGATACCTCACCTTTGTAGTTTTGCATATATTGACTTATAGGGGTGGGCATGGGACGGGACGGGCCGGGATTCACTTGATCCCGGTCCCGTCCCGTGGATGTAAAAGACGGGACGGGACGGGATTAAAGTGTTTGAAAAGTGATCCCACAGAGCTCGGGATCCCGTTCGAGACCGGGACGGGACGGGACCAAAACGGGATCCCGAGCATCAATTTAAGCAATAATTTCATAGAAAAAAAAAAACTCATAAAACTAAACTTTTAAAATCACATATTAAATTACATAACAAAGTCTCATAATGAATTGAAAACAAAGTCTCACATACAGAATTACATAATTAAAAGTTCACTCTAAGAGTTCAAGTGTCCAACACAACATCATCAACAACTTAATGTCTTAATAGTTAATACCTAACATAATTAACTAATCAACAACATGCACCACAGCCTTGGCCTTCCCCTTCGATTTTGGGAATATAGAAACACTTGAGGCAGTGCTTTCATGATCTGACCAAGTAACCAACAAACCAAACACAAGAATTAAAAATAATTAAACTACTAGGAAAAAGAACACAAAATAAGAAAGAAAGAAAGAAGCAAATTGATATTGTACCTAATTCAGCTTTTTCATAGAACTCTGTGTTCTCAATCGAAGACACCTCATCTTCAACTTTAACTTTAGCAATGTCATCTCCCAGCAACCAATTTTGCATGCAGACTAAAGCCTCCACTGATTTAGGAGTCAATGAACTCCTAAATGGAGAAATCACTCTACCTCCAGTGCTAAAACATGATTCTGATGCAACTGTCGATGTTTGAATAACAAGTACATCTCTTGCTATTGCTGCTATAACCGGATACTTAGGGCCGTTTATCTTCCACCAACATAATATATCAAAATTATCATCCTTCTCATCAATAGGTTCAAGAGGAGCATTCAAATATTGATCCACTTCATGAGTTACCACTGCCTCATTAGTCTCTTGGACTTTACTTCTCCAATTGTACAACATCCTACCCCTCACACCTCTCTTCAGTCTTCAGATTAGAGTTAGAAGTAGTGATTGTGCTACTTGAACTTGTGGGACTTCCGGGTCTGCGGATATGTCTTCCCATCAACATGCGGTGCATACTGAAAATTAAGTAAGAAAGACACAAACATATTAAAGTATTAAACCACCAAGGATTTGCAGGACATATCACCTCAACTGCAAGTACATGACATATCAAATACAACACACTGCAGCTTAAAACTGCAAACATAAGTAACCCATTGCAGGTACCTATATAACTACAAACATATCACCTTCCAAGGTACCTATATAACTGGAAAAGCAACTCGTTGCAGGTAGAGAAACCTACTGTATGTCTTATGTAATACCACGATACAACACATTTATGAAATAGAACAGTATGAGATTAGGTCATTGGACTGGAAATAAAAGAATCAGGGATCAATTATCATGAATGTTTCCACAAATTATACAATGAGATGTTCGCGAAGGAAGAATGAATAAATTGATAATTACTGTCTAAAAGAACGTTCCATATGAACAAATTACAGATTGTATTGGTACAGTATGCACCATGAATTACAAGTTTTCAGGCCTTTCATTCCCTGGGGATATTACAAGCAGGATGGAATAAACCATATCAGTGCAAATCATCTAAATCCATCCCAAATGTAGCATATATAATCAATAGAGATTTATTATAGAGATCTAAGAGTTGTACCTCATTGTAGAGTGCCATCAATAGAGATTTGATTTCATTTGTTCTGTGTTCTACAATATCTTCATCCATATCTTCCTCCATCAAAGTATGTGTGTAGTTACTGAGATTGAATCTTGCATCAAGTACAAGTCCGACAATAATCAAGTGATTAATGTCTGTAAAGCTGCCAAAGTATTTCAAGAACCTAGATCTCATATTTGCAGCCATTTCAGTTATAGTCTTCTCTATTTCAGATCCGGTTGCCATTTCAGGTTCAATGAAGAGGTTGTTGATATTATTCTCCATTAAAACAACATCATGAAATGTTGTATGGACCGTTGGAGTCAAGTTTGCACTAACTCGTAGTGTGACATCATAAAACACACCTAGCAGCTCAACAAATACAACAGCCTTTTCCCAATCATCTTTTCCAGGAGGTCCAACTCTATCTTTCCGACTAAGTGCAGCTGGGGGAACAATGACAAAGCCGTCCTCATCAATCTCCTCTTCTGGTTCCTTGAAATAATTCACAAAAAGCTGATCCTCATCTTCTAACATCCTCGCAAAAGCTTTCTTGAACTTGATAGCTGCCTCCAACATAAGAAAAGTGGAATTCCATCTTGTTGGGACATCTAGACAAACCAGACCAGTATTCCCAAGCTTTTCAGCTGCAACAGCTTTCCGAAAACTTTCAAGTCGATTAGGGGAAGACCTAACATACTTGACAGCATTCCTAATGGCTAAAACACTCGTTTGCAGCTTCTTCAAGCCATGCCCTACAACCAGATTGCATATGTGTGCTGTGCATCTCACATGCATGTACTTACATCCCAAAACAGACTTGTAAGCATCAGAATCATTCATCTTCGCTTTCAGCCACTCTATAGCTGACTTATTGGCAGCAGCATTGTCTATGGTGATGGTTAGAACTCGCTCAATCTCCCATTGCAGTAAACAAGACTCTATAAGTCGGTCGATGGTTGCTCCTTGGTGATTTTGGATAACACAGAAGTTTAAAATCCTCTTGTGCATTTTCCAATCTTGATCAATAAAGTGAGCAGTAAGTACCATATAGTTAATGTTTTGCACACTAGTCCAAGTGTCGGTAGTGAGACTCACCCTATAACCCTTCAAAGTTTTCTTTAACTCCATTTTACCAGCATCATACAACTTGTGAAAACGTGTAACCAACTTCTTACGAGAGGGTAAAGGATTATACAGAGGACACACTCTAGCACAAAACCTCTTAAATCATGTCTTCTCAACAAAGCTAAAAGGCAACTCATCTGTGACAATCATTTCTATTGTAGCCACAACATAATCATCATCATTGTAACCTACTGCAGCTAGGTTGTTTGAAGTAGACTTATCACCAGTAAGAACTTTTTGATTCTTATTAAGTCTTGCTGGAAAATACCTACAAAACTGGTTAATATGCCTAATCATACCCGAAGTCCCACTATTATTTTCCACATTAAAATCTCCTATTTTCCCTTTCGGACTATGGATACAGTGGGCTCGACGTAGCTCAATGTTTACTGGGTTCCCCTCCGCATCCTTACTCTTTATAATTTTCTTATATTCTTTGAAGTGATCCCAAACAAAGCTACTACGTTTAATCAAAGCAGTATTGGTTGCATCAGAATCACCTGGAGTTGCCGAGGGAGCTTGCTGGGTCGTAGGAGTTTGTTCGGTCGAAGGAGTTTGATGGCTGGAAGCAATTTGCTCACTATCCTGCTGGGTTGAAGGAGCTTCTTGCACCACAGCTTGTTCAATTTGAAGGGACTCAGGAGGTGATGTAGCTGAGAAGACCCCATCGTTTGAATCTTCAAGGCCTGAAGCTTCTTCATTTCGTCGAGCAAGCTTCTTCCCCCTAGCCATTGATTGGAAGAACGAAGAAGGCAAGAAGCTTGGGAGGGAGGGGCCGAGAGAGAAAGTGGGATTGAGAAGCTTGGGAGGGAGAGGCCAAGAAGCTTTGGGAAATTAGGATTTGGGAGGGGGAGCGGCCGAGAAGAAGTGAAGAAGGGAATAGTGAAGAAGGGAAATTAGGGTTATATCACTTATATATATATATATATATATATATATTAGTATATATATAATATAATTATTTTATTTTATTTTTTAATACGGGACGGGACGGGACGGGATATGCATTTTTCAAAACTGAATCCCGTCCTCGTCCCTGTAAATTTAGGGACGGGATAGGGACGGGACCGGGATTTCGGGACCAAATGCCCACCCCTATTGACTTACATGCCAACCATAAGGGTCAAGAGGGATTGATTGTGGATTTCCGTATTGGAAGTTGTAAGGATTTGGCAGCGCTTGACCTTGACCATAACCATAATCATTGGAAGATTGTACATCAGACTGTGACCATGACGTATCACTTGATTCAGTTGATTGCACCCCGTAAGACATGGAATAAGTTGAATAAGGCATTGTCAGATTTTGGCCATAAGTGTATGGTCCATCATTGCCTCCTCCCACACTAGATGAGTCAAAAGTGGACAAAAAATCATATTCATGCGTTGGCATTCTTCCTTGGCCTCTTTCTCTTGGTGTATAATGTTTTCCTATAGCTCCAATACCAGAACTTGCTCTCCTACTTCCATGATCACCATCTTGTGTTGCATGTGTGAAGTTTGGCTCACAAGTGAATGGGCTCATATGACCAGGTTGGCTCCCATTGTAATCTTGAACTCCAACATCATCTCCACCACCGTCGTAGCTTCCACTATCATCACCCCTGATGCTTGATGAGCCTCCTGATCTGGTGCTAGAGTTTTCGTTTGTCCTGGAAGGAACTTGTGAGCTACGAGAGGAAATTAGAATGTTAGCTCTACCCACTAATGCATCGATAGATTCTCTATCAGGATCTATAACCTCTTCTTGAATTACTCTTTCTACATTTATTCCTTCCGCACGTGCTTCACGAGCAACTGTAGGTGATGGATTGCGTTCCTCGTCATCAAGATGAAGTGGCCTTATCCATTCACAAAGTTGATCTATTGCTTCATCATCAAACTCTGTACCAATATCAAAGACATCTAATGGATCTTTCTAGTCCACATGCGAATAAGCTGCATCTCTGTCTCGAATTTTAAGCCTCATGTTGTAATAGCAAAAAACCAATTTTTCCAAACGACTATACCCCAACCTGTTTCTCTGCTTAGTATGGATTAATGCGAATGTGCTCCAGTTTCTCTCACACGCAGATGCTGATGCTGTTTGTGATAATACTTTGATAGCTAACGTTCTCACAGTTGGGGCACTACTCCCATACATAACCCACCAGTCGGCTGTCATAAAAAAAATAATTACCTAATTTAGAATCAAAAATAGATTAATTACGTGGAATCATATAAAAAAATTATAACATACTCACTTGGAGACATCTCTGATCTTGATGCAATGGCTGCCGGCATTCCAAAGTTTAACTTTGCATCTTTAAAATATGTAAGCTAAAAAATTCCACACATAAGTTAAGAACATGTTAGGGTTTTTAACACATATGATTACAAAATTTTAAAAAATAAAAGTGGCAACAAGAGGTGTTAACAAATCACCTCCTTTCCAAATTGGCCTATTGTTGGACAGTTAGGGTCCAATCTTGAAAAAACTTTATGCACAGCTTCAATCAGCTTATAATCGTCTCCCACGCCAGATTTATAGTTGTATCGAGGGTTTAAATAATAACCTACAACAACTTAGAGAAGAGTGACTCATGATCATCAAAACCCAATTTGAATTTGCCTTTGAGCTGTTTGTGTTGGGCCTTGGGCTTTGGTGTAAGGCCCGAAAGTGAGAAGCAGAGGTAAACAAGATAACTGAAGGTGAAAAATAAGAAAACGAGGTAAAACGTTTCAACTCAAAAAGTCACAGAAAGCGAAGTGAAATGAAAGCAACACTACTGTCCATGCTAATCAGCTCCAGGAACCTGAGCCCTCACCCCGCCTCTTGTTCTTTCTCTTGGCTTCGCCCAAAGTCCCTCCCCAACTCACCCTCCACCATTCCCCTTATACCCTCCAAGTCCCTCTCCCGTCTCCGCCTCAATCACCGCAAGCCCCACACCGCTCATTTCTCGTCGACAATGGCCTCCTCTTACAAGCCCGAAGAAGCCAGGGTCCCACCTGCCCTTCCCTTACCCGCTCCTCCCGTCAACAAGGTAAACCAAGCCACGTCATCGTCGTCTGTGTTTAATTTAGAGCTTGATTTGAATTTGGGTGCTTCGTGTGGATTGTAGTTCAAGATTGGGCTGTGCCAGCTTGAATATCGCGATTTGAGATTTGAGATTTCTGAGATTTCTGTGAAATTTCCAAAATATCGCGATATTTCGGCATTTTTCGACGAGAATGAAAGGGAAAGTGAAAGATATATCGCGATCATTAAAAAACGAAAATATCGGCGATATTTCGCCGATATTATCGATTTTTTAGACCTTGGGTGTGACCGAATGAGCTTGTCGGATCCGCTGCTTCTCAGGGGACTGAGTCTATTTACGAAAAAAGAAGTGGAACGAACGATTCTTCCTTTGTTGAGATAGAGTCGACGGACTAAGCACCAACTAGATCGCCTACGGTACGCACAAAGACATTTGAAACTGGTCATTCACAAAATGAACTCCTCTTTCAAGAGAGAAGGGTGACAATAAGACAAATTGAATCAAGAAATTCACTTTTCCAGGAGAAGGAGAAAGATAAAGCGGGTTGGGCGGGAACACGAAGTGGGGAGTTTCATGTCTAGGCGTTCCAACAATTGCACATGTTCCTAAAATCGGCATTCATTCTATTAAGTTACTCTCAGTTCCGAAATCTGCCATTGTTCCACTTCCGACTGATAAAAGAAATGACGGGGCACTTCTTCCTACTAAAAGAAGCAGAGGCCGTAGAGACATAGGTGGTTTAAGAACCAATCCGGAGCTCTCAGAACCAAAAGCATCAGTAACAGTCCCCCAATTGCAGTTTATTCTATTGATCTAGAGCCCGCTAGAGTTAACATTGGGGCTGCGGAAGCAGTGGTTGAAGACCTGATTAATCAGTGGAAGCAGCAACCCACCAGAAATAGGGGCAAAGCAAGCAAAGGCAAAGGCACCACCATCTCTACAACATTCGTTTCAACAGAAAAGGCCGAGTCAGAGGCGGGTAGAGTGGAAGCGAGGAAGGCAGAAGCTTCACCCATTTTAGTCGAAAAGTAGCAAAGGGAGTTTCCGCAGCATCCATTGGATCAGCGCCAAAGGCGGATTGAATCAGATCCAATTGACCCGGTGGAAATGCGGATACTGCTACATCTAAGCTAATATAAGTTGTTGATTCAGCTCAGTAGTTGACCCAGCCAGAGCACCTATTGAACCAGTCCTAGACAACATCCCTGTTGTTTCGAGGAGGCGTTCCTGTTTATGTTACGAGAAATGGCTATGTTCTGAGAGAGCGTATTCGGCGCATCCGGAAATTTAACGGTGAGATTACCGGGTGAGACCGGGTATGAGTGAATAGACGGTGAGATTGGCCGGGTGCGCTGTATAATTTTCAATGTTTTGATAGAATGCATTGCCTGTTGTTCTTAGCATCCCTCTCTCACGAAAGATGTGCTCTAGTCTTTTTGTTGTTTTTAGAAAGGTTTTACCTCCCCACCCGTATACCATGCAAAGACAAAGATCTATTATATATATATATATATATATATATATATATATATATATATATATATATATATATATCGTGGAGGGGATCATAATCAGGCACCAAAGGCGGCTCGATAGGCGTCCATGCATAGCTCAGCGCCTAAGAAAAGTTGCAGTACTTGACCCAGTTGACTCATCAGTAGTAGTTCTCCCAATTTCTATTTGTGATTCAGTTGAAGAACCACCAGTTTTTTTCACCACTTGCAATCCGAGTAGCAGATCCAAATGCTTAGCTACCCGTAGCATCCGATACAAAGATCCATCCCTTGCATTCCCCTCCTTTAGAAAGAGTAGTTGCCCCGCCCCTGCACCAGTTACAGCAATCCTGTATATGGCAGGTTATAAGATAGTCATAAGGAAATGTATAAGACACCCGAGCCTATTTGCTTGATTGGCTAGCGACGGTATAAAAAGCTTTTTAATGAATGAAATTTCAGTAATTACAGCCAAAAATACGGTCTTTATGCGACTTGTGTCCTTGTTTTGATCCTACGGAAAGGCAATGAAATTGTCAACAAACTACTGAATAGTAGGGGAAGGGGAACCTCATCCTTCAAAGGCTTGGTGTATATTTGTCCTATTCGTAACGACCGGAAAAACCCTAAGACTATACCATACGGGCTAGTTTATTGACAGTCACCTGTTTGTAGTCAGGGTATTACGACTCGTTCGGAAGGGTGGATGCCTAACAGCTGCGCTTTATTTAAAACGGTGTTCGTCATCCCGGAGAATCGTAATTTCCATTAACATCCTTGTTCTGGGTCGAAAAAGCGGTCGGTTGGAGACAGCGGAGAGCCTATTCGGCGCACCCGGGTGCGCGGCACACCCGTCATCTCTACCGTCTATTTTGGTTTCGGTTTCATAAAATAAAATACCAAAGTCTCGGTTTCGATTTTTGAAAGTAATCGGTTTCGATTTTTGATTAGTAATTAAAAATCGAACCGTTGAGACGGAATCTAGCATGTATGCAAGTTTTCTGGAATTTTGCATGGATCGATTACATTCTGTCCAGCATTAGCCATTTGGCCATATACGCTTCCCTCACGTGATCTTATGCCAAAATTCTACACCCATAAAGTTCTACTATATAATTACTATATAATGAATGATTCTCATCTTACCCCAATCACTTTCTCTCTTCTCTGTACACACAACAAGGCACACTATTCCCTCTCTAACCTACCAAGCTAGCTAGATCTGCTAACAATGGAAGATCTGATCGCCCAGTTCAGTTTCCTCTCCAACCATGCCCTGCAGGACAAAACCTTCGACCCCTCCACCATCGAAGACCTGATGAAGTTGTTCGAGATCGAAGCCTACAAGTCATGGGCGGCAATGGAACTGGAGCAGCAACAGGAAGTGGAAGAAGCCGAGGCTTCCTTGCAAGAAGCTGAGGACTACATGGACTCGGTGATGGAGAGCGCCATGGATGAGTTCAGACGCTTCGAGGAGGAAATGGAGAGGATGTCCAAACATGAACACGACACCCTTGTCAAGACTGCTGAGAGTGCAAGGAAGATGGGCAAGTTCATGGAGAATGGAGCCTCTCTTGCTTCCAAGAAGTATATTGAAGCTGCACTCAACTCTGCTACTGCTTCAATGAAATCCGCTTGGAAGGGAATTTCGACCAAGAAGGTTCATCCTTCTTAGTTAGCAAGAAAACTAATAAGCCTATCATGCTGGTTACTTTGATCAAATTAGGATTGTACTACTACCTATAATTTGCCTAATTTGCATGTTTTATAAACTGGGTTTTGGCATCAGCGTGGAATCCCAAGAATTGGCATGCTGAAAGTTCAGGCCCTTGAGTAAGGATCATTATCTTCTTCAACATATATATAATACATTTCGGAATGAGATCTGTCTGTTTTGATTATTCTTTAGGTGCTTGCTGATTTTGGGGTCACTAATTAATTGAAAGGACAAAAATGAGAACAAGAATGATGACTATGATACTGATCGAAATTTTGGATCACAGATAGTATCGAGTAACCTGTGGTTGTGGTAGAGGGCAGTCTCCATTTGGGTTGGTGCTTTGCTGTTTCTGATGGGGAAAAGGGAAGAGGAAAGGGCATAGCCGTTGAAGGTGCTTATCGTCTGGTGCTGACTACTTTGTGCATCAATAATTGAGGATGCTTGATAAGAAATTATACCGTTGGCATAAATTGGCTTTCGGCCGAAAGTATTCAGTATCTAGGGAAGTAACTGGTAACCCTCAGACAACAGACAACCAAACCAAGGCATTATTCATTTATAAAATCAAAATCAGGCCTCTTATAACACCAAGGATTCATTTCGCCCTCGTGTTTTTTTTTTTTTTTTCACTTTCCGTTACTTCAAGTCAGTAAACCGCAAGTTAAACAGAGGCAGACCAAACGAATCGCATGAGAAGGGACTGAACATGACCGGTGAGAAGTTCTACTAATGAGACCAACAAAAGTTGAACATTCAAAAATTTTATATTAAAACATTCAGGACACGGAGTGAACAAAATTGTGTCATCAGGGTAGACAAACAAGAATCAACATATCTATTGACTCACATATCCATAGATTGGGGTGCAGATGAACCTTCAGATTTCAGTCCTTTCTTCTTGCTTCCACCTTTCCTCTTCTTGCTTCCACATTTGTTTTTCCTTTTCTCTGGTTTTTCCTCCTCTCTCACTGGCTGTGTTCTCTCTAAGTGTTGATGAATGGCAGCTAAGGCATCCGACTGGAAGGCAGGATGATTAAGAACTGTAGTTAACTGTTTTCCTTCCTTCAATCTGATGCAAGTGGAATCCACTATTATTTCATTCAAATTCCAGAACTTGGTGAAAAGGACAATAAATCCTGTAACAGAATTTAAAGCGAAAGAGGTGCAGAGCTTACATTAGCTTTCGCATAGATTTACAATTTCGCTTGAAATCTGATGGAGTTGGTTTTTCTTCACCCTTCAACTCTGGCAGGAACTCTGTTAGGGTTGAGAGATCATATGCTTTTAGTTTCTTCTGTCGGCTACGGAGTTTCTTCTTCTGATGAAAGATTAATAGATTTACTCATTAGCATATGTGACGTGAATGTCATCAAAAACATTAATGACTTCTCTAACTATAGTATCCATGATATAAAGAATATCAAAAGCCTGACAACATTAGTGAAAAAACAAAATGCCTTGCCAAAGTATTGCCATAACATTTAAGCAAGCCAAAGGGAACATAATTTTAATAAGGATCCAGAAAATTTTAGAAACCACTGCAGTGCAAGCCTTGCTAAAATTTTAGTAGAAATGCATCTCTTTCACAGCCTTACAACCAACCAATCTTTCAACATTGCTGCCTAAAACTTGCCATCTTTCTTGAAGAAGCATAGAAAATTTATTTATTTATTTTGACTTCACAGCATGTGACAGAATGTCACTGGACTGACCCCATCCCTAATTCAAATTCAGTCAGGATGGGTAAGGAAAATTCTTTCAAACACATAATGCTCCTAATTATGTGAAAGAGAGTTCAGTTCCTCCACCCAAGCTTTTCAAAATTTCTTAAAGGGTCGTTTTGGTGTAATTTTCAGACTCATATTTCATACCTTGGTACTTCTTTGCATCACTTGGTTCATCAAATCTACATATGTATTATGTGTTTCTTCCTATCAACTCCCTCCGTCAGTTGTTTACGAACGTCTACTATTTCCACAATTTTTAGCTTTATTAACATTTGAATTAACAATTCAGATGTGGAAAGAATGGTGACAATGAAAGGCAACAGAAAACAAACAAAAAAGCAACTAAACTCCTAATTAATAAACTGCCAAACTTGAGACAAAAAAACCTTACCCTAGAGCTGCATTTCAATCTAAAATAATAATAAAAAGTGTTATGAGACAAAAAGTTTCAACTCCACAAACAGAAGCCTCTAAAGTTTAACCTGGACCTCACTTTTTCAGGAACCCCAGCACATAGTTTTCAACTTTTATTCCTTTCAATCCCAAGCACCCAAATCCCATCCCTGGCAAAATGGTTCTCGAAGAATACAGATTTTCTTCTGTCCTGTATTTTGTGCTTTTGGTATAGTGCTGGTCTTTTCAAAACCATCTGCCCCACAAAGACAATCACAAGAACGCACCTCTTATCCAAAAAATGATGGTTGTTTCCCCTAAAATACTAGAGAAATTATTTCCCTCTACTACTACTTAATCTAACTCTTTAACAACCTGCACTGCATATCCCAACTATACAGGATTTGGCAGCTTCTGAGTCCACTCATTGCCTATGATTAAAATGAACTCTCCACAAGTATTCTTCTCCATTTCTATTAAGAATACTCATGAATGCATTGCTAAACACCGTCAAAGTTTGTGGAATCCTTTTTGTCATTACAGAATATGATATGTAAATAATGTTATATGTCTTGTTTCCCCATTTTGACTGTATTCTATAAAGGCAATCTAATGTCATTAGTTGCATGTGCTAGGAAAAAAGAGCAAAACAAAATATTTAGAAATGGAGAAATACACGTAATAGAGAACGGAATAAAAAGCAAGGAGAGAGTGAAGCCAAGACAGGGCACTTTTTCTCTATGGTCAGTAGGTAAAAGGAAGAAGGCCAAAGATTGTGGAAAATACATTGCTTGTTAACAATTTTAAATGTCATATGAAATAGACTGTAACAAGCAAAATAACAATTATAGGAACAAATCCCAGATCAAATACAACGCAACCTTTGATTTGATCAGATACTTGAGGATTAGAGGTTTGGATTTTATGAATAATTTTTTGATAATTATTGGCTGAGTTGAGTGTTGAAGAACAAGGTTAAGATTTGAGAAAAGTAAAAGTCTGAAGTTTTTGGTTGATGGGGAAACAAATCAATTGGAGACTACAAAAGGTAAAAACAGGAGATGTCAGGTAGAGAAAAACATTACCTGTTGATTTCAAGTTATAAAAAAAATAAAGCAAAAGAACAAAAATAAAATACTGAACAATATACCAGAGTGACCTGGGTAGATAATTCGGACCAAATAGCATCATTTATTCACATAATTTGACACAAGAAATCCTTAGCTAAATCTATCTTGCATCTCGTTTTCCACCAAACGCTATCCATCAAGAGCTCATCTTGCCAAATATTCTCTATAAACTATTCCTTTCTTATCCCATCATCAACCTGTGCTGTGTCATGGGTTTGTTCGACCTCCATGCCTATGACCAGCCGACACTGGCATATCAATAATCCTGAATTGCTCTCTATAGCATTATATCTCATAAGAGCTCGGAATTGTCAAAGAACCAAAAATGTCACACCAACCATCTTTTTTCATGTCGATTCCAACAAGACCACCGAGCAGGCACCCAACCTCTATTTTCTCTACAAGAGGAAGGCAATTCTCCTCTTCCAGTCCACGCACCCTAAATGCAATTGTGCAATGCATGAAAGACCCTTGTATCTAGGACAACTTCAATACGTGTCTCCATCACGCATCTAACATTGTTCATGTTTCACCCATCTTAGCATCACTATTCTGACAGAAAAACTCTATCCAATTTGAATGGCTTCAGTAAAACTGTGAACTCCTGCAACTCAGACTAAACCATTTGTAATCTTCCCCATGAATCTGATACTTTTAACACGTTAGGAACTCATGTTTCTTAAGAGCCCCTTAATCTAGTATGATGTAATTTGTAATTACCTCAGTTCATCATTGCCAGATCCACTATCAGGCTCGGTAATTCTAAGCCAATGGCTTATCTACCCATTTCCAGAATCCATATAACTAAAAACAGGTCTCTAGGACTATTGTCTCCATGTACACATGGCAGAAGCATTCTGTTCCCTTCTAGCTAAACTAAGCCAAATCTATGACTAGTTCATGGCATAGCCTTTGATTCTGGTTCTATTAATGACTTGCTTTTTTATTTTATTGATCCATAAAAGAAGAAACAAGCTTCATTCAGATACAAACAAAACATAACCATACTAGCAGCAGACCAGGAGTCCCCTCCAAATTCAAACTAGAAAGGACCAGAGTAATAAAAGTTTGCAATCTTACAAATTGGAAGAAAGCCTAACCTCCTTAAGCCATCTGAAACACAAGACCACAAAGATTACCACTTAATAACCCTATCCCCGACTCATCCACATCCAAGTCTGATACTCTTCAAAGATTATTTTAGTTCATTTCCATCAAAATGATCATATCAATAGCTAAGACCCTTGATCTCAGTTTAAAAAATAGCCCTTTTACTCCTACCATGTCTCATGAGCCTGACCAAAGCAAGGTATAAAACCTACCTAGGCTTTACACCAACAATCCCTGCATCTCATATTGCCCATAGCTCAGGAGCTACTGAACAAAAAAGCATAACATGATTGACACTTTTGACACCTAATGTACCAGTATGAAGATAGACAACTATCTGGTCTTGTTTTCTAGAAGAGATCATTTCGACTTTGAAAGGTATTTTTGCTTTCCATATCATTTCAACTAGTTAAAACTTAAATGTAGTGCCCAAGTCGAAACAAAATCTGAATATGATGTGCCAAAGAAACTCCTTACAAAATCCCCAAAGTGAAGACAACTCCTCCTCCAATTCATTCAGATTCTTCCAAAACCCAGACAACTCCTCATCAACAATCTGCAATATATGTGTCCCATTTCTATTCTACTCCAAAATCCCAAGATAAGTGTTTTTGCTCACTTTCTCTCGTCCTCCCAAGCTCTAAGCATTACATCACAACACATGATACACAATTCTTATCAAATAACAGACAAAATTTCTTAACATTGTAGAACAAAATAATGGAGTAGTTTTTAAATACAAAGGAAAGAGAAAGAAGTAGATGGTGTTACCTTAACAATAGTCTTCTGGGTAGTCAAGGTAGAAACTGTATCTCTGACCTCTGCAAAGGTTGAGAGAAAGGTAAGTGTATCGAATAACACAATCTGATGTGCCTCAAAGGGAAAACTGCAAGTCAAAGTATCGAAACTCACTGGCATAGAAATCGAGCTTCCTTTCGAATTTGCGGTCGGCTTTGGTCGACAAGTCTTGCCGTGAACTAGGCTTCCCCATAACTCTAATTAATCGCACCCTCGAACAACTCTCAGAGACAGAGACCAGCTTCGCTTCCTCTCCGTTACCGCTGCAGACTCGAGAAGAGAGAGAAGAAAAACCTGATATAAATCGAGTATTACTTTTTTTTGTTTTTGTTTTTTTTAAATAAACGACGGGTGCGTCACATACCTAATGCTTTCGATGTGTCTTTGTTACGTAAAGATAAAATAAGTCTTAATATTTTATATTATTAAGTATTGAAAAAAGAGTTACTGTCATTATATTGGCGTTGCGTGGGCGCATAGCTACACTTACATTTACAGTTTTTCATAGCGAATGAGATGTCAAATCTTTCGTATTATGTTGAATACATTGATACATCTTATTGTACTTAGATGAGAACTCCATCTCTTCACATATTTGTCATCTTTCTTTAGAAAAAACAACGGATCTCTCTTTAGAGCAAAGACTTTGACTAATCATGTGAGTATATGTAGGCATCACTAGTTATAGAGTGCCTAAGTCGATTGATAGAAAATCATCATCAATACAGTCATCGAGTATCTTTTCGAGACCGTGTCTTCCCAAGATCTTTTTCATTCTTAACTTTGGATGTTGATACATATTGGCATTTTTTGATCCATCAAGAGTCCATGTAAATCCGGAATGAACACGCAAAGACATAATTCACCATATCCCTTCCAAATCAAATAAAGTCCATGTGCGTTCCAATACCTTTAGCAAACGCGTGCTCCTGTGGTCTGGAGCCACTTGATTCGGATGAATGAAGTCCGTTTAAGATCTTTATGTATATCTTTGATCCAATAGAGATGTTATTATGACCACATTCATAAGCTGCATGTTCAGTTATTCGGAAACTACCAAACTGACAAAGTAGTGGAGTTCAATGACATCTATTACGAGAGCACATATCTCATCGTAGTCGATCCCAGTGCATGTCAGTGAGAGACCTTGCGCCATAAGGTGAGTTAAGCTCTTGTTCTCACAACGTTATCTAACAAATACATAGTTGATAGGGTTTAGCTTGCGATGTCGGCATCACCTGCCCAAGGACCTATATCTTTGTTAACGTTGGATCGCATCTTTCCATTAGGCTAATCAACTAAGTTGATATCCATCAACGAAGGGTGGTTTGATAATAGACTCATTATCCTACGTCTTCATGTACACTAGTGTAATACTTATAGAGATCTCTATATGGATTGGATTTGACATTAAAGCGTCCCCCAACGATAATCACAATTCAGACTTCATGAGACGGATTTAAGTATCACTGATCAATGGATCAAGTTGTGCCAAGCTCGCTTTCTTCCTAGTGCGAGAAAGTATCAAACCTAAGGGCCTCCCTCCCTTTGGGAGCCACACAGCATTGTGACACCAATTTTGCCACTATATGGCGTCACCATTTCACCATCTATGGTGATGGCGCCAAGACCAACTCCTTTTGGTCGCGCCATGTCCTCTTGATAAGACATTAATCCTTGTAGACATATTTGCAGCATGTGATCTAGTCACTTTAACACTTAAAGCATTTGGGATGAAGATGAGACTTAGTAGGGACAAATCATGACAAATCATGTCGTTCCACTTGTGAACACTTGTGTTCTTATCTCCCCTTAACTGCGGGAATATTGTCTAATTAAAGTGACAATCCGCAATATAGCGGTGAAAGAGATAGTTTGACAAGGTTTCTATATAGGTGGATTAAATAGTTTGAGGTTCATATCCAACCAACCTAAGTACTTATTCATCTCAAATGACTCATCATTGTATGTTGTGGCAGTGCGATTTGACACCTAGAAATAACATCTAGCCGAGCTCAAAGATTGGAGATCCGTTTCAATCCTGCCGAGCTCAAGGATTGCAATTTCATGTCAATCCTCGTATACAATCACGAGCTGTAGTACAAAAATATTCAATGATGGTGGGTCGTAGATGAATAGTAAAGCTGAATGCAAATATTGCATAGCCCCAAGACGCAATAGAAAGATTTGTGCACATCAATAATGTTCGAGCGACAAGCTAAAGTTGCTTGGTCGTAGCCTCGGTGAGACTGTATTGCGTGTGAACATGGGGTACATGACACTTCAACTTATATCCCGATAAACTTCTTTAAAGAATGGGTAGTGAGCCCGTAGAAGTATAAGCAGCATAAACAGTAGATAATAGTGTAACACGTGGACGGTGTGTTATCACTTCAATCAACACAAAAAAGCATAAAAAGGTATATGCATGTTGGTTGTATCTATCTACATAGTTTGATGTAAGAATGAAATGTTCACTTTTGTGTCATTTAGCGTAGGATGGTCTCGCTCCTGATTTAGCTAAAAAATAGGCTTTCAAAAAGAGCAATAAACATTGCAGAGGGTCAATGAGACATCGAGGGAAGGCCGGAGCACCTTAATTACTTGAGAAATTGACCGGACTACCTCCAGGAAGTTGGAGCCATGTTCGGGTGATGTCAATGTCCCCCAGGGTGCCGCCATTTGTAACCATGGCATCACCATTACGCTTCATGGAGAAGCTAGATCCCAAATGTCTTCATTTTGAGCTGAAAAATGGATGTCCATGAGAATTTCTCAAAATTTGGACCATTGTGTCTCTTCTAGGATGACCGATTTGGTCAAACCAAAACCTATATGAGTCGGTGTCCCAAATATCATGTTTGGCGACAACATGAGATTCGATATTCGAATCGTAGTGACATACAGTCCACTAAATTGAATCATGAACTTCTCCAAGATGCGCTTCAGTCCGCATTCATGAGAATGTATACACAAAAGAACTCTTGTTCATTCTCACAATGTGTTTTCAAATGAAAATTATTAGCAGGAATGTCTTTAAAGCTCAACATGGTTTGGTTGTCTCTCAATGCATAGAGGTCATCTGTGACGTTGATCATGGTGCCATGAGGCATCAAGATTTAAGCTAAACCGCGTCCCTGAATGACCGGTATGATTCAATCATTGTAGTCACAAAAGATTTACAAGGCACAAAATCCAGAGATAATTACCGTTCCTTAGAATGTTGTGGGAAGTTCCACTATCTGCGAAGCACTCAATGTCTCTATGAGACAGATCTACAAAATTGAGTAGATAGGAGAGTAAATAGATCCACTTGAACCATTTAGAATGATTGAAAGAAACTACAAAAAGCTACAATCCCAAGAGTGCATAAAAATTTCCGCGTAGAATGATCTTTGCGCACTAAAACAGCCATAACCTCTTCGTTAAAATAGATATGGATGAACTGTGAAAAGTTATGAAAACTAGACTCGTAGAGTTTTTCAATGATATAAAGCTCACTGTCTGGTTTGTCCGGAGTTGTTCACAAAGCTCAAACGAATTTGACTGTCTAGAAGGAACAAATTACTGTTTTTCGTAGATTTGACATATACAAAGCAATGAAGCTTGCGGATGGCGTGTGGGCATAAGCCAAAGCCAAAATGAGATGTATATGATCAAAATCAAGTCCTTTTGGTCGTTACAAGGTCGTAAACTCCATGACTAGTTAGCAAAAGCTCCCTGACATGAACATAAATTAACTCAGAGAACATAGAGGATTCGATTATGATGATTGTCCGGTTTTGATAAGTCTTCAATGTGTTTTGCAAGACAAAAATCGGTTTAATAGCGTAGGGGGATCCAAAATCAAAAGCTTTTGGTAACTCCAAGTTAGCATGACCAGACATATCCGTGGAGGGTCAGTAATGCGAGGCACACTTAAACCACTATCTCTTTAATTTCAGACAATTCTAAGACATCACAATGAGTTTGGATGAGCCTAGTTGAACAATTGATGATGGAAAATCCGCTATAGGGTAGAAGACTTAACCATAAAACACGTGGGCGATCCTCCTTGAGGATTCGGTGCCGTGAGTCACCTTCAAAGGAAGGGACCAAAATCGGCACAATATGCCATGTTTCTAAGGACAACATAAGAATGTACATCTTGTTTGTAAATCAATACGAACCATAAGAGGAGAATAGTTTCACTTCGGAAAAAAAAATTCTCAAGACATTCATTATTGCTAAGGTGAGTACATTGAGGTCTCAAATAGACGAAGGACATCGATACAATGCCTTATTATATATAGCTTGGAACGAAAATCAATGTCTAGCCGATGACGTCAAAGTCATGGGTAGTTAAAGCAGGATCCGAAAATTTGAAATCCACAATCATGAGGATGACGTTATTGTCCTCGTATTGATTTTCTGTACCTTTTTTTTATGCATTCACGATTTGAGGATGAACTTGACAATCTTGAACCAGTGATCTAGAGATCCACAACGGTTGCATTGTCATGAGCTGACATGGGTAGTTTTGACAGATTGGTGTTTAGACCGGGAGTGTCGCCATTAGGGCCGGCAACACCTCCCCCTCTTTTCTAGACATCGGCATGGTGTTTTCTGCCGTTTTCGTGACCCATATTGTTGTCCCCATATTAGAGGACCTAGAGAACTTGATGATGATCGAATTCACTAAAGATTATGGATCATGATGCCACAAAAGATCATCGACAATATGTAGTCAATTAAGGTGGTAAGCAATCCACTTGACTAATAACTCAACAAGTAGAGTTATATGAACCATAAATGCATTCTACAGTACTTTGTGGTCATTACTTTTTGCACAGATTGTCATTAAAGGCTTTTGTCGATGTGGCACTTCAAAACTTTAAGTGCGAGAGATGTGAAATCTCGGCATCTAGGCTTGTTAGCCTGGTGGTTAAAACATGTGGTTTAATCTTTTCCAATGAAAGGTTAAACAAATACAAAGCGAAGATTCCCCTTAGGTATCGAGTACGTCAAAACTCAAATGAGCAGAATGTTACGTTGCTCTTGCATATAAAACTAAGCTGTTATGAGACTCGATAGAGGTCATAAACAATGCTTTTAATGGTTTGTCTTTCGGATTGATCACACACAATTTGGAAATACCACGAATTGATCAAACACAATCCGGAGAAAGGTCGGGGTTGATCATATATAACCCTGACGAGGAAACAAGAGTGATCAAACACACTCTTGACCCGCGAATAAAATTCCGGGATTTTTACCTGCACGCACAAAATCCCAAGTAAAGAACTTGAATATAAAAGCTTACTTGCTAGTTTACTAAATAAACTGCATTTATAGGAACTGCTTTGCAATTTTTTGTGCTTAATTCCACGTGCGTGCGGCGAACTTGCTTGTGTAATTCTGTTGCTATTCGTCGTGCGGTAATGTCATGAAAAACAAAGCATATGGTCAGTCATATTCACCATAAATAAACATTAAAACTAATTAAAGAATCACTAGGGTAAATAGCCTATTTTACATGGAGGAGCAAATTTACCAGTTTGCCCCTCATATATTCAGTTGTATCCAGAAAACATGAAGTGGATCGGATCCTCGAATCCGGGTTCGTGTAGAAGGACGCGGCCGGGATGAGCAGTGTCGTCGCTGGGGTTTGCCAGTGCCTGGCAGAGACGTCATCAGTGCTCAGGGCTAAGCAATCAAGGCGGAAGCTAGGGTAGTCGGTGATGTTGCCGGATCGGAGGGGAGAACGCCGATCTTCTCCAAGCCAGTGTGCAAGGCTGAGGCGGCACTGGGGAAAAGGCGCTGCTTGCCGGTGCTGGGGATGTAGCCGAGATGATACTGTTGAGGTGGAGGTCGCCGGGGCATCAGGGAAGCTAATGGGTGCCCAGAGCAAAATTCTGGGTGCCCAGATCAAAATTGATGGGTTTTTTTTTCAGATGCTAGTTTTTTTTTTTTCTCAGTTATCAGATGATAACGTGATGAAAGATAAAGTGTAGAGACAAAGATAGCAAGAGAATCATTATCTTATTCATTGGTAGGAGCCCTTTATATAGGGAATTACAAAGTACCAATATGGTAATGATAAGGAATATATAGTCCAATTCTAACTACATATCTTGATAGCATAAGGCCAAGACACACATATGAAATATCTTAAAACATAATATTTATTTTCTTAATTTTTTTTTTATTAAATGCAGTGCTTTTATAAAAAAAAAATGGTTGGAGTCTCATTGAACCTCTCGGGGCAGCTTTTGTTTTGAAACCTAGGTTGTGACAACAAGAGGCCGCGTAGTTCCTTCGGGCATAAAGACAACTGTGGTTTGGTAGAGACATCAACCAGGTTCTCAACGTCGACCATGCATGGCTAGGCCAATACAAACATTCAAAAATTCTTGTAGTGAGCTAGAGAGTACATAATAGAGAGTATATATGCGCGCTGCCACATACTTAGAGGAACAAGAAAACATTCAATAAATTCTAATGATGCACATGAATAGTTTTAACAATAGTAATGGAAATCGAAAGCCCCTGGCATGGAAAATCATGTCAAGCACACTAAACTGGAAATTCAAAACACTTGCAAAAACCACGGCACTGACAATTACTAAACATCTCAACAGGTCCCAAGAAAAATAACCATGGTGGTAGTGCAAAATAACCACATAACTATATGTTTTATTAAAAGTGAAAGAATAAGATACAAATAGGGAAAAGCAAGAAGCTTGCTTACTACGCCCTTGCTACTTGGTAAGAAGCGGCATTGCAGTGGTCAAGCAAGACCAGACTTTCTACAAAAGAATCCATCAAGTAGTAGTATCTATGACCCACAGTTCCAAGAACTGAATATTGTTTACTCTTAGGATTGTACGAAATCATTCTTGACCGACCTAAAGAAGTCCTCTCCTCTAGCACAAGATCCCCGCATCTTTCAAAACCATATATCCTCGCTAGATCAACATATCTTTTCAACAGTTTAGTCCACGACTCTGCAACACCATATTGTCGCATAACCCAAATGTCACAACCCCGATCTTTGAGCCATTGTTATAATTGTCACTAAAAGCGATATGGAGCGAAGGACTGAGCCACTAAGGCCAGTGCCTTGATGGACTCTATACGGCAGAGCGTCGGCTCAATGGGTAGTAGTAGCCAGCCTACCCCCATGCTGGCTGAGACAATACCACTAGGGGCTCCCCCTTTAATCGTTCGGCCCCCTCCAGTTGACAGTAGTTCAATGGGATCTTCATCATCTACACCGGCGCCCGAATCTGTACAGCCTTGTATCAAAGCCTCCGGTCCCATCATCTCGCCAAATTCTTCTGTTGACAGATTGAAGACCATGTCTTCATCATTGTAATACTCATCCTCGCTAAAACGGGCTTCATGTAATGTGTCATTAACAAAAGCAAAATCTCCAGTACCACCACCCTCCAAATCTACAGGTATAATTCTACCTTGTGGGAAACAATCTCTTGCGACTTGCGACATTCTTTGATATTGTAGCACCAGCTTAACCTATAGCTATTTCTACTGTTTTACGCCACAATATTATTAAGGAGGAGCTCATGTATTATATGGTCTCGCATGAATTGGCTGTTCCTTATGTAATTTTGGCAGAAATAGCTATTCTAATGCAAAAAATAACAGAGAATTTTTGGCAGATCTTCTTAGTTTTATCTCAATGTAATTGCAATAGTAGGTGCTGCTCTATAACTTTTCATATAATCTATTCTTTAGATAGAAAATTGCGTGCAGGCAAAGAGTGAAGTAGAACTAGGTACTACCAGACCAATGAGACCATGTCTGCTTTTGTAGGCATATCTCCAAGGAGCTGTAACTTCATTGGAGCTGTTAGTCCTCAGCCTGTTCATTCCTAATTTTGTACCATAGCCATACTTCACCTTGCAAAATCGATTACCAGTTAAATTGCAAAATTCTCAGATGACTCTTTCACATGCCTTCAGACCATCGATAGCAACAATCATCCTGATGATCTTTTGGTCTATATTATTTTTGTGGACAACACAAGTGTGAATTTTCTTGTTTTCATTGTAGACTTTGAATTCTATGCTTATCATCAATGCTGGTTTTGGTTTTGAATGTTGTGGAGCACTGTCAAGTCCTTCCTTGATCCCAACAAAACTGAAAATATTAATGTCACTATACCTTTCTGAGCTAAATGTTCCTGTTGTAGTCATCGAGGTCCTTGGTAACAAGAGCAAATTACTCGAAATAAAAATATACAAAAACTTAAAATAAATTTAAAAAAAAAAAAAAAAATTGGTAAGCAAAAGGGTCAAAAAGACCTAGAAACAAAGAAACTAGCTAGCTTGGCATCAGACCAAACATAGAAGTTTCTTTGCCGAGTCACTCCATCAAGATCATCCAGATAGGCAGAAGAGGCATGGATAGGAGGGCTATCAAACTAATTTATGTTGGAAATTTTGGTCGATGGATGTTAGTATTGCCACCGAATTTTGTCACTTACAAAATTATACAAATACATGATATTATTAACAAATAATATTACTTATAATTATGCCGAAATAACTAGAAAACAACAAAATATAAATACTTATCTTTGATTATGAAGTCTGCGTCGAACACTTGATCTGGTAAATGTTTAAGGTTGAGACGTGTAAACATTGCCCTTAAGAGTATATTTTGCCCCTCGGAGACAATGTCTCGGTGTAACAGGTTTATGGCGCCCTACCCTCCGGGGTACAACAAACGTTGATCCTCGTAAGCATACACTCGCAATACTTGGATCCTAGAACCGCTTGATAACTTCCTTTGACACTTGAAAGATGAATTTGAGAGCATATGATTAAGTAGATTGAGAGGACTAATGAGGAGAATGTTTTGGTGATAATGTACAACTGTTATATGTATCATGACCATGAGGCGGGGATATATATGCAGCTCAACAAAGAAAATTGGTTACAAGTCATGATAATGAACATCAATTAATCATAACTTTGGTCTTTATAACGGACAAAAAGAGTTAATATGTGTTACAATTGTAACGGATATATTTATGGAATGAAAGTTATGTTAGAAATCAAAGAACCAATTAATTCACTACAATTAAACTCAATAAATAATTTTTGTATTTTGAAATATCACATCAAAAATTCCAATAATTTATTGATTTTATTCCATGAGTCTGAACAATGCTTTGCTTGCTCTGTAGAGGTGCTTTAGTGAGAAGCATCGGAGATTCCTGATTACAGAGGCCGTTTCTACTTTAATACAAGGAATGTGGCATTTAAGAGCTTGTTGAGGGCCATAACATGCATACGATTCTTAATCCACAATCCAATAGAACACCTAATAACCCCTCCTGCCCCAATGCTTCTAGAAAGACCATTTCTACAATTCTACTACCATCAATGTTTAGTTTATACCATGAGGGGGTTTCATCCAACTCAGAAGATTAAGACAAAAAGAGTGATCAAATCGGTTTTCAACCGAGAAACATTCCATTCTGAGATGGCAGCATGAATGACCATACCAGGATATTTTGGTTTAAAGGCTCAAATATATGTTTGTTCCACTATTTCCAGAGAAACCCGCATATGAAAACAAAGGTAGAGCACTATGGATTTGCAGCATTGCATTTTTCTTTGCAAAAGAGATTACCATGCAACCAACCTTCCCAACTCATGGAAAAAGAAAATCTAACAGACTATTGCATTGGTATGAACAACTGTTGCAATGGCATATAGGACAAGCATCATCAAGTGTGAGATTCCATTTCAATCTCACAAATACATATTGAATATTAATTACCATTCTTATGCTGAAACAGAACATCTGGGTTATATCTATAACAATATAACTTTACAATTAGGTGGAAAAGAATTTAAAGAGACAGCTTTTCCTATATGGCAAGGATGACTATAAAAACGTCAGAGAAAACATTATGCTATGTCAGGGAAAACTTTCTCCAAGAAATTGATGAAACGTTTAGCATACAGCTTGGGTTCAACAGCAGAAATGGTTAAAGGATCAAACTGCAATGATTTGTACGCGTGCTCTAGTTTCTTTTTCACATTGTATTCCTGCAATATATCAATTATGCCCATATACAGGACCACATCATAAAATTCAAACAGTTCTACGTCTGTTGAATCAGCATCATCCTGCAGAACCTTATGATTGGCCTGAGCTGGCATGTTTACTCCCAATTGCACTCGTAACCTGAGAAAATGCAAGTAATTTATATCACTTGTGCTCCTCGGCATTTATTACACTGGTAATAAAGTTGAGAAATTATGATTTATCTTGCGGGCCTTAAATAAAAGCAAAAAAGAAGCACAAGATTCCTTTTGAAAAAAAAAAAATTTGAAGTATATAACTGTGATCGCAAAAGCTGATCCTTGAAAACCTGGTTTCATTTTAGTAAATTATATTTCTAACTCAACCCCCTTGCCAAAAGAAATATATATAAAGAACAGGAAGATTTTGTGGCTACCTGACGTCCTGACAAAGTACATAAGAAACATGAAATCCAAAAGTGTGGGACATGAGGTTGAAATTTTAACTCCACAAGGAATGAAAAGCACTAGTCTAAAATAAGATGATAAACTAATTGAACCTACCTTCCGGTACCAGGCAGTAAAAGATCAACTTCTTGGTCACCAAGAGAATATGCTTTCAACGTACTTCCCCTGATATGAGGACCTGGAGCAGTACTCACAGAGCCAGGTTCATGGGTTACCAGTACAAGACCTTTAGGAGGAATCGAAAACCCCCCTACAGTCACACCTGCTAGCACAAAAAATTAATATTGTCCTTCTAACATTAATGGAAAAGGTAAGTTTAAGTGTAGTAGATCACAACTGAAAAGATCCAGCAATTCCAGAGCATGCATGCGTGCTTACCACTAACTCCAGATTTAGTTACGAAATCACTAGTTGTTCAAATAAAATTCAGATAACATATGTGCGCAACTATTTCTTGCATTACAGAAGTACTGTTCTGCTGATCCGTCAAGTTAGCTACACCAATAATAAGAAAAATTAGCTCTTTTTTTATCTCAACAAAAACTATATGGTTCTCGCAGAACTAGCAGAGAAATTTTTTTATTGGCGTAAATACAACAGGTTTTAGCTGCTGATCCAAACCACATGATCTTATCAATTTCCATTCCAAAATGCCGTACATGTCAGAGAACAAAGGCACTTCCAAATACTTTTTCAGTGAAACCTAAATGACCTTCATAACGGGTGACAATTACCTAGATGTCAATGACATTGTGGAAGGATATTCTGTGCACTTAAGGATGTCGGAAAATTCTGACATCACATCAGTGTCAATCAAAACTTTAATCACTGATGAGAACTAGGTTGCTTATTTATTACTACCACTTTGTTTTCAAAACTTTATTTACTGATGAGAACTAGGCTGCTTTTTTTTAAAGAGTTTGGTTGTGTGTTTGATTTTTATTTCATTTCATTTTTAGTGTAGTCCTGATTTTGCGATTATTCTGACTTTGATTTCACTGAGTGACCATTTAATTAAAATTTCGAGCGACTCCTGTTGGAAGGCAATACAACTCAAAAAAAAAAATCAAATTAACAAAAAAAAAAGATAAAACATTAACTTGAGTTTTTAGAGCATTCACTAAATGCAAAAGATATCAGACAACATGAAAATTTTAAAAATAAAATATAATAATATTCATTTATTGAGATTCTTTAACAGAAAAAAAATGCCTACCGTCACCTGTAGGTAAACTCTCATCATCAGGAGGCTGTGAAAAGGCCTTGAGGTTCTCAGGAGCTCTAAAATGTAATCCCAACAGAAGGCTATAATCGATTATCTGCTGAGATTCTAAGAACTTGCAGTCTAGTGATATTTGTCTGCAAAATGAGGGGAAGAAATTTACAAACAGGGCTACAGTTATGAGCTCTCTTTTGCATATAAATGTATTTTCGCCACAACTCTTCTACTATAAGAGGCGAAATGATGATGGACCACAGTACATATTATAGTATAAGAATTTCATAAAGAACTTTTTTTTTTTTTTTTTGAAGATTCATAAAGAACTTTTCGCTTGTTGTTTCCCAAAGAACAAAATAAAGGCATGGTACCGATATGGAGTGTATATAAATGGAAGTCAATAATGAACAATGCATAGAAAAACTTGTCAGAAAAGAAGCATCATTCCGGCAACTCTAATGCAGGTATGAATCCAATGTTTTACAGATTCGGAATATGATCATCAAGAGCTATTGGTAGAACAAAAACACGGTTTTGAAAGGACTTACTTAAAAAGGGACTCTCGCAATAATTTGTCCATATGAAATTCAAATGGCAGATCAAGATCTTTCAATGTAGTATTTTCTTTTATCTTATCTGGATCTGTGCATCTTCCAAGAGTTGAACCCTTCAAATCAAAACGGCGATGTATTCGTAATTCAGTGCAAAACATATTCCCCATGACCATAAAGCGTACCTGAAAATATAACATGTAGAAGTAGTCACACCAATCAGACCTGACACAAAAGTCAGAATTGAAACTAGAGCAATCTGACAGTCATATACCCAGGTACCTTTCTTCGAGTTTTTAATGTTATCCTATGGAGCCCAAAAAACTTTGTTATTAGCGTGTTTTCATGTTCTCCTACATGGCAATAATAGCTAGGCAGCATCCTGAGCAGAACCTTAACACAAGAAAAAAGTATATAAGTCATCTGAAACGCCAGACTTACACAAGAAAGACCTAACAAGATCCTGAAGTTTTTATACCATAGACAAAAATAAAGACAACTAAAATTATAAAAGGATAACTAATTCATGTCCTATTAATTGATTGTACTAAAAGGGCAAAAGAAATACACAAAACGGTAAATATAATGCAACACTAACAGACAGAGCCAAACTTCAGCCATGGACAAGCCTTAAATTGGCCATTTGTTTCACACCTGAACCCATGGGCCTTGGCCTTCACAAATACCTCACCTAGTGCAACTGTGTAACTATCCCTCGAAAAGAAACAAAGAACAAAAAACCATCCTGACTTCCCCCAATCTCTCTGCAACATCTTATAACAAATGCTTTCTGTCTTTGACATAGCAGCATGTCATTTTCCAAAGCAGCATCCTCTCTCAGCTACATTCTTCTATATTCAGTTCCAAAAGGGGTGAAGAGGCTGAAGATGATACAAAAGTCCAACAAAAGCCCCTCAAGTGAGAATGGTGGGAGTCGCAATTTGTTGACCCTATCTAAGTGCAATGACCAGCTTGCCAGGAATCAGACAAAAAAACTATACCAATGATCCTGCATTCATGTTAAATTAAGGATCATATCAGCAACACTCTGTTTCCATCAGCATTCATAAAGGAGTTCTCCACTGAGCCGACTCAATACATTATATACACTTTAAGCGTTTGAAGACACTAGGCAACTAGCAAGTCCACCTCAACAGCACCTTTGACCACCAGACTCGAGGTAAAATGAAAACCTTCATTTTTATTCATGTTATTTTAAGGTGTCCGTTGCATCCATTTGAGGCATCAAATTACCAGATACTGATCAGGCATTGAAGTCTTTACCTAAAAGTAAGTACTTTGGAAACCCCTTCAAATCATTGGAAACAAACTTTCAAAGAAATAACAATGTAATTTAGCCATACAAAGAAGTGGTAGTTTCAAAATATTCCTAGAAAGTAGTTTCCAAGCCAACAACTTCAGGATTTTTGGCAACTGACAGGTCAGAATTCAGAGACCCCACAGTTGGCCTAGTTGTAAAGAGTGAGCATGGACCGAGCTAGCTCCTAAATCCTTAGGTTCCAACCCCCAATTATTTGTATGATACAAATATAATAGACAATTACAATATATACCATATACATGTGTGTGTGTCAAAAAATTTATTCTAACATAATTACTAGGTATCAATCCGAAATTATTACCAATTTGGTGTGGTCTGCAGATGATTTCATGTATCTAAGGTTTACTTAAAGTCTTGTACCCTAATAGGAAGTAATGACTGATGGTTTCTCAAAACCAAAGAAACCCATGGGAATTGGCGAAGGTAGTTTAACTTATAAAATAATCCTTCAGTAAGCTACTTGAGGAGGTCATGTCATGATATTTTCTAGGATAACATCTCGCATGATTTAAGTTCTTATTTACAATGAAAATTTAACATTTATTTGATATTATAATTTCTCTTCATAGGGTGTATATTGATCAAGGATTTGTCCAATTCTGTGCAGGTTACTCTTAGTATTTCTATAAGAGGTTCTCAGGGTGGGAAGAGAGGCATGCTGTTCATGGGAGGGAATTGGAGAAGCTTTCTTTTTCACTCTGTTAGTTATAAGTTCTACATGAAGAACTTAGACAACATGTTTCAAGCAGACATGCAAATACAAATGATGTTCAGAGTTAGATCATGCTTTTAAATGCCAAAACCTCGTTCGGATAACAAAAAGCACTTTAGGTAAGGTTGACAAATATAGTTAAACTTGCTTTCTGGGTTATGGAAGCTTTTAGGGCTTTGCTGTCAGGGGGATTTCTCAAGAAGCATCTAACTTTTATAAAAATTTATGCAAGTCTATAAAAGTGCACCACTTCCTCCAAAGAATGCCAAAAACCGCCTCTGGACTGGGGCAAACATTCATTATCAAATTTAGTATTTAATTATTTAAGAATGAAAGGGACCTAGAGTGATGCAGCCCTTATAAAAACTAACAAACTAAGAATACATTTTAGCAGTGAAACAAAACAAAAAACAAGAATAACAGCAAAAAAAGAAGGTATTTTGGTGGGGGGGGGGGGGGGGGGGGAATGGACCAACTTGATAAAAGTCGGCTAACTGTTAGGTTAAGTTGATTCCAAAGAACAAATATTAGGTATTAATTATAGTACTACATACATATACACACACACATGTAAATATGTGATTTAGCATAGAAATTTGCATGTGTTCAAACCTTCAGTTCAGATTTCTTTAAAGTCTTGATCACAAATCTATCATCGTGAGAAAGATAGAAGAGACTGCCACTTTTCCCTGGAGACGAGAGCTCTCTTAAGCCGTCATCACCACAAATGGACATCATGTACTCTGCTGCATCTAATTTGAACATCTCCCTTAAATTCCTGAAATTGTATACTCTATCAGCACAAAGAAACTCAAAGTTGCTTATTTGCATATAGCAGGAAACATATACTTGCCAGATTGGGATGTGTATATGATTAAGGCATATACAACATGGAAAGAAGAAACAGAATTCCTAAAACAAAATCAAATCACAACAAAACAACCAAATGTCCAAAACCAAAGTTGAAAAGTAGACTTTATCTATTAATACTATTTTTATGGATTGAAGTACTAATACACAGCGTGAGAGTTACATTGATAGAGACCTATGTAGACAAATCTGTTCAGGTAGAAGAAATCAACCAATGCAAATGCATGACGCTTATCATTAATCTTTCTACAGTTTCAGGCAAGGTGCATAAGAAAACTGTACCTGAAGACCATAGGGCAATAGTCTTTCCAAGAAAAATCAATCGAATAATGTGGAGGTGTAAACTGAGAACCCTTTCTGGGAAAATACATCCTTATTCTTGCTCGATCTCCAAAATCTGAAGATCGAACTTCACGTACAGGAACTGGTGTGATCTTCCCAACAGTGTACCTGTGAACTTCAAACATAATATTCAGTAAGTGTAACAAATCCTACCAAAAACACATAATTAGGCAGAAGACAGATCTGCCCAATTAAACTGATATTTCTGTTGGGAGTTCAAACCTATATAAAATTTGTATAGCAATTTCTACGTCAATTTTGTTTATGCTAATCACAGATAAAAGTGTCGACTTATGTCACATGGGGAAGTGTCAATTTATGAAAGGGTCTGTGTGTTGCAAAGGTAACAATGAAGAGAATATTCAGCCTGATTTCAAAAGTAATAACCAAGGAGGACAACATATGACTTAATCCAGCTACCAGAGGACTACTTAGTTAAGTTAAAAATTTACTGGCAGACAAGTCCAAAATTTCAATCACCAATTTCCAAACATCAGGTATAATAGAGCTCATAGCGAAGAAATTACAAAGAATTAACGAACATGTGAACATACAAACTAAAGAGTATGTCCAACATTTAATGGTCAACTTTGTCCAGAGAGTAACATTAAACTTTGAGACTCAAAAGATATGGGTATAGCAATTTACCTGATACCAAGTTGCAGATTGAGCATTAAATAATAGCTCCTATTGCCTCTCAAAAAGTCTATGCAGGACTTCTTTGCTTCTTGCACTGAAATTATTTTACGTTGTTTACCTTTCTTTGAAATCTCCATACTATTCTTAACTTTTTCTTTGATCAAGACCCCTTGCATGTATTCTCGCTCATAGACTAAAGAATTGTTATCTTGCGCCTCCTGTTGACCATCCTCGGAGGTATGGGACAATGAATGAGAAGAGCCGTACTTCAGAAATTCTTTAGCAGGATCCAAATGGGTCCAGTTTTTACCTAACGAAGTACATTTGTGTGATATACGACTTGAATTTCTTAAAATTCCACCAACAGACAATTTCTCAGAAACACTACGCTTTACACTTGGTCTTGCCTTGCCTTCTTCTGAATTTAGCAATGATCCAGACGACAAACCTTTTCCATCATCATAATAACCTAGAGAGCTGCACCACTTCTTTAAGGATGGATGTTTAGTTCCAGCTGGATAGAATGTGCCTTTCCCATCCTTTAGCCCACGACTCCATGTTCCAAAATAGTATCCCCCATCTGCAAACCTATAAATTCCAGATCCATCTCTTAACCCATTTAACCAGAAGCCATTGAAAAGATCCCCATTGTCCCATTTCATGACCCCTCTACCACACATTTTCCCACCTTTCCAACTCCCTACATACGTATTCCCACTATTCCAAGAGTATCTACCATTACCTTCATGTACTCCTTCCTTCCATGATCCTTCATATATATCTGAATTAGAATACTGCTTTTTCCCAATTCCATGCTGAATATTCATCCTCCAACAACCTTGATAAAAAGAACCATCGGGTCCAGTAAACATGCCAAAACCATGAAGGTAACTGCCAGAGAAATCACCAACATATTGTGCTCCTGATGTCCAAATCATCTGTCCCTTGCCTGTCATTTTTCCTTCTTCCCAGTCCCCCTCGTAGACTGTTCCATCAGACCATGCATATTTACCCTTACCATGTGGTAGAATTCCCTTAAACTTTCCAATATAAACGTCTCTATTTGAGAAGGCTTTTTCACTGAGACTCAGAAAATGCAGAAAAATGAACAGTTAATTGATGTTATGTCTGTAGCCCAAATCAAGATGGGGAAGTTCAAGAGATAGAAAAGTGAAAGAGAGATAACCAGAAAATTATTACCTTTCACTGTCCTCCATAGTAGCATATAATACTTAATTTATCTGTTTTTGATAAAGTTCGTAAATTTCCTTCTCATACAGGCTTTCTACTCTTGAAAGGACAGCTAGTATGACAACGATAGTCACCAATCACCTTTTCACAAATATAGAAGCAGAAGTAAAGGTTTGGCTGTAAATATGACAGATATCTATGAAACAAATAGTCAATAAATTTTTGGTCTGATAGTTAATATATCAACCCCAAAGAGAAATTGAAATGAAAGTATCAAAATATCTAATAAGTTTGCATCACTAGAAAACGTTTCAGTCATTGCAAGCTGGGATATATTTCCACCTGATGTTCTGTTTCCTCATTTTCTTATAGGTGAAAACTGAAAAGTGATCATCATTTCTCATAGTGCTTGTTCTTTTGCATTCTCACTTATGGTATTGGGAAAGTGCCACAATTATTTTGTTTATTTAGATCATTTATTTGTCCTATATATGACGAGATGTTTTAAAACATGCTGATCTGAAAAATGATTCGAAAATTTTGACTTGCAAAACTACTTCCCCCTCAGCTTAGGCAAAGTCCTGGTATAGGTCTCACAATGACATAAACTTGTCAATTGTCAAATGCCAATCATTCTCCAAAAAAAAAGTTGTCAGATGCCAAAGCACAATAAAGATCAAATCAAACCACCAAATGCTACAACATACTCAATTCCAAACCTTGACCGAAAAGTCCCGTAATAGTTATGCAACAGAATGTTTTATCGAAGAATTAGATTCACGATAAAAATACAAATCTAAGGCTGGCTCCTTCCCTATAAACACACACTTTCAAATTCCAATCATACATCATATTTGAACAAAAATAGAAACCGCAGTGAGCCACAAGTGAAGTATCTTCCTACTTGAAACTTCAAAACCATTTCCTCCCCAAATAAAAAATTTACAATTCAGAAGAAATGTAGAAGCACTCATGTACTAAATTTACTGCAACATCCTACACTGACTGATAGAGTAACATCATACAACCTCAATCCATAATATTAAAAAAAAATCCAATTAATTCAAAGTCATCTTACTTACACCTGGATAATCATCTTGCAGCTAAACATGCCATCGTGTTGAACCTTGTCAATTAGCATGCACTGATCCTGTAAAAGCCTTGATTTGTTCAAATGAGGAAGATAATGAGCTCACCTGGCTCCGATTGATCCCAATTGAAGCCCTAATCGGAGTCTCTCTCTGCTTCTTCTTCTTCTTCCCTAAATATTCCTCTTTCCTTTTTTCACCTGAGATTATTACGACGATGATGATACAAGAGGGAAAAGGAATCCGCCTTTTGGGGTTAAGCTGGTTCCGAATCTCGCCACGTGTCTATCGACTCTCACCGGGGCCCACCGCGCGGGACCCGCTGTCTGGGGTGTGATTGGGCGGAAGAGAAAGCGGGGAGGGAGAGAGTTGTATCGGATACGACTCGCTCTTGGAAGCAGCATATATATGTCGGTCTGCAGAGAGAGAGAGGTGCGATCCGGTGTGTGACGGCGTACCAAAGGGCGTCAGGTGGACTGGTCTGTCAGGAGCATGTGGTTTGGTAAGATTACAGCCAATCAATCACATCAGGTGCCGTAGGAATACATGCAAGTTGCGAAGTAGAGAGGAACGAATATCATTTCTTTTCTTCTTCTTTTTTGGTCAATGTCATTTCCTTGGAGGACTATTAAGAGCAAGGAGAACGTCTATTTTGTTTGAAGGAAAATACATTTTTTCTGAATTTTCTGTTTAGATTTATGTTAATTAGATTTGCTTAGATAACTTCTAACTATTGAATCGAGTATTATCTAAGACTGTCATGTCATCCTTATAGATATTCTATATCTTTCAAATTAGGATGATTGGATAAAATAAACATGGACTGTTGTAAAATGAGTTGACAACCGCTATTATTATTGATTATATATTCCACCAAGAAAAGCCACAAAACACTGTTATTCAATCACTAGCCTAACAACCTACAAAACAAAATAGCAAACCAACCTATTTGGTTGAGAAAATATGTAAATGAGTTCCTATCAAATTGGCTTGATTGTAGCCCTTGAGTCATAGCCATGGAAAAGCTTCCGAATACGTTAAGTATGAATCACTAAACAAGAGATTATCATGTTCGTCATCTTGTTCTTGTATGCAATATGGCAGATCATCAGATGGTGGTGATAATAGAGACTCACCAATTTCTTGTTGAATGCTTTTTTGATCAAGACAAGGCGCTGATGGATTATGTCTACTATCAACTGCATCACTTGGTTGGACACTCTTTCCATAACAATGTGTCTTTTCTTGTTCATGTGATTGCATGACATATTTTTGACCCGGAAATTGCACACCATACTTTTGATCTGACGCTTCTTCTTTACAAACCACGGATTCTGAAGTCATGTCAACTAGATTCACACTACACCCACACTTACGTTCAGAGAATGGCACTATACAATTTTCATCAAGAGATTGCATTGCTGAAGAAGATCCACGAGTCGGTAGTGAACGATACATATTTGCATAACTATCCTTAGAATCGAAAGCAACTGGTTGGATTAGGTGATGACGCATGTTGTTGTTAAGTGCATCGATCATAGGCTGACCCCCCAGGTATGAAGTATAATGATATGCAAAATTAGGATGTCCCTTGTCAAACTCCAACGGTGGATGAGCAATGGTGTGAGTGTATTCTCCTTCAGATTCTGTTGCTCGAGTGTTATCAACTTGACCGTTCATCTCCATCTCTGTGTCATCCGGTATTGACATAGAGATATTATCTTCAGCAAGCTCTGCTTCCTGGATTTTGTTCTTGTTATCAGCTTTCTTATAAATTCTACAGAGCACCCAGTTATCCAACTGCACAAGCATGCATGAGTAGAAAATTTGTAAGGAACACATACATAGGGAGTATTATGAAGGACTAATCAAAACAAAGCCTTAATATATCGTATTCAAGGCAATGCGAAACTCATACATACCCTCATGTCATTTTCAGTCCTTTTGACAGTACGTGAATCAGGAACTCGGTACTCATGCATGATCCAATTGGTCTTTTTTCCCTTTGGAGGTTTGCCACTGTAGAAAACGAGAGCTTTCCTAAAACCAACCTCTACATTACCAGACCTTATTGATTTGTCCGCTCCTGTGGCCTTCCAATAACCATCGCCAGCTCTCCTATTTGGTCGCTTACCATTGCGATACTTGCGGTCCCTTGGAGTAAAAAAATACCATTCTTTTTCTCCATAAGTATCATATTTACCTGTTTAACATCATATAGTTCAAGCAAATGATGAGAGCTTATTTTGAAATTTTTTTAAATAGCATAACAATATATACACTAGAAAAACAATCACAAATCTATATATCATATATGGAGAAACATGTGAAAAGGAAAAGAGTCGATTATGCAGGCTAATCAGCATCAAAATACATACATATTCCAATTAGACCAGCTGACAAATAATCTGATGAGATGAAGACACTAAATGAACAACATTAAACAAAACGTAATCAAAACTTCCAAATATATATAGTGCATCTAAACCCTAAACGAAAGACAATTAAACAAAACGTAACAGCTAGTACAATATTACAATATCTAAAATTTGATTGAAAAGAAAAATTATATATATTCTGAGTTTCTGAACATATAACACAAAGCCCTAGCTAGATGATGTACAGAAAAATAATGACCCAACACAATGATGACAAAATTGTTCAGCATAATTGATGGAAATATAGTGAAATTATGATGAAAGATTCTGGAACTGATGAGCCGCTCATATGCTGGTATATATATTCAATTCAATTGTAAGCATTACTAAGAACTAACGAGACTACGCAAGTAATGTTTAACAGAGCAGGGTTGATGTAAAGTTCATATATAACAAATGAGACTTTCATGAAACTTGTTCATAACATATCTCATGGTTCATGGAAAATTACACACATGATATAGAATTAATCAAACAAGTTTGGATCAGGATTAGGGTTAGGGTTTACCAGCAAGCGTCTCAGGATTGTGACGGTAGAGATTAACTTCCATGATCTTGTTGGGAGGCAATGGCTCATCCATGATCTTTTTCTGGAGGTAATACCGCACAAGTTCTTCATCACGAGGGTTGAACCTATATCCAGGTGGAAAGCTGCTGAGAAAAGCATCCTGCTGCTTCTTCTGATTGTTGTTGAAATTGTTCAGCTCCTCTTCCTCATCGGAGAACCGATGATCAGCCTCTTGGGCTGCAGAAGATGAGGCACTACCATTATTGGCAACATGACGATGAGTACGAGCTGCTGCTTCATGTGGAAGTTGTTGCAGTGGCTTATGACTAGGGCTACCACGGTTAGCAGTAGCTTCGGTAACAGAATTCGAAGCCTTGGGATGCGGATGACTTTGTTGAACAGGAGGAGGCTCCATAGTTGGACTCTTTGAGGGAGAAGACATTGACGGATCGGAGACGCAAGTCTCTTTGAATCTAACGAGTTCAAGTCAGAAACGAATTTAAATGAAAGTCCGCAGAAGATGAGTTGGGATACACCTGATTCTTCGTTGGAGAGTTCAGTTGAGATAGGATTAGAATACTGTTAAGTATTTATGATAACTATCCAGTTAATAAATTTGAAACTATCTTTTTTAGGTTTACCTTTATCTGATAGCATTTGTTGTTGCAATTTGCAAATGCTATTTTACAAAACAATTATCATATTTCTTTTGGTTACCAAAACAATTATCATATTTCTTTTGGTTACAAAGCATCAAAATATATAAGTCATGGTATAACCGTATAAGAAACCAATCACGCTTGCTACGCGTGTAGTAGTATTAGTCTAAAACACTGCATATATTGTACCATCATGTGTGTCGTCTACTTGAAAACTAGGAAACTTGGTTATGGTTGTAGTTTTTTCCACAAGTAAAATCCTCAACTTATGACTGGATTAGCAGAATGGTACCATATATGTAGAATATGGAAGATGAGAACTATAGTGCCAAGTTGTTGCTCAATAGAGCACCTGCTACCAATGCCTTGCGTAGTAAGCTATCCTTAGTTGGCCAAAAATAACAATGATACATCATTTGTGAGGCACGTTTAACTTAACATTGTTATTCCTTACATCAAAAATAACAATGTTTAAAAAAACTTATCAAATATTTGAGCTACTTCATTACATAATAAAATCAGTACATATTGGTAATTGAGTTCTAAGAAACAAGAACTGTTTCAATTATTAAAAAAAGTATATGAAACAAAATATCAAATGTTTGTTGCTGCTTCACTCAAAAGCCCATTGGTTCTCCCTTCGAACCTCCTCTTCTTCCTCAGGGGTGAAGTCATTCTTGATGTTGAAAGTCTTGCGAATCTGTTCGGGAGTCTTTCCCTTGATCATGTCCGCCACAGCCTGACAAGTCAAGTCCAGCAGCTCCTTGATGTTCAGATAGTTGGCTGCCAATATCAGATCAAACAGCACGCTCTGGTCCACCTTGAGGAATTCTTCGTCGAATTCCTCAAGAGACTCCACATCTTCTTTCTTGCTTTCCTTATTCTCCTCAGCATCAGCAACATGCTTCTTTAGGTACTCGATAACCCTAGCAAGAATGGGGCCTTTCACGTTGGGCAAGGGGATAGCGTTGTCGGCGCAGTCATCCTCCACCATGTGCTTGATGGTCTGTGACTGAACAGCAACAGCCTCTTCAATCTCGAATACCTCTCCGTCCTCACTCTTCAGGGTCAGCATCTTCTTGTTCTCAGTAACAGTCGAAATGGTTCTTGGGTTTGAGAGTTTGTTTGGCTTTAGAAGATTTGGGATGAGAATAAGCCTTGCCCCTACCCCCTGTTTATACTATGTGTCTGTACGTGGATATTCCTATTCTGGTTTGGAATAGGAAAACTACTACAATAGGGATTTGTATTTCATAGTATGCTTGGGCCGGGAAAGCTAGCTTTCCTAAATAAATTGGGAAACTTGTGTGGCCTTCGGCCCTTCCATGCATGCTACGACATGAGAGACTATATGTTGTTAATGTGGTTAATGAAAGAGTTACTACAGTCATGTGAATGGCTCCATTTGGTTAACTGGTCTGTATGTATGAATGAATTGAAACATCTGAAAATTGCAATGCTACCGCCTCGGCACTAATAATTATGGAAAAAAGAAAAAAAATCAAGAAGCAAACCACATTGATCAACAGATGAACAAGTTGGTTGAACTTTGAACAGATTGCTCATGAAAAACTGCATATTTGGTCTGATATCTTCCATATGTTCAACACCTGCATATTTGGTCAACACTATCTTCCATATGTTCAACACCTGCATATTTGGTCTGATATTTTTGCTTCCATGTATTAACTGCTCATATGACCTCACAAATGCATAATGTTAGCAGCATTTCACTAACAGAATCTCCTTATGTATTATATTATATATAAACGGAACTATTGCATATATGGAAAGACAAAGCTTCCCTTCGTTTTTGCTTAGAAGAAGTTGAGATGTATATTCTCTTATATGTAGCACTCAGTGGTCTGTTTTGGTGATTGACTACTGTTTCTGTATAAACCCGGAAGGCTATGTAGAATTACGGTGGAACAGACAATCAAGTGACACTAGGGCATATAGTGGTTCACCATGCCTCGGAGGACATGGCTACGTCCACTTACGAATCAACTATCATGACCAATAGGTCTTTGGTGTTACAAGAGCATCAATCCATCCCCCCTCCCTCGAGAGGAGTAGGGGAGGGAGATGGAGCATCATATATATATCCTCTATATCTAGGGGACGGACGAGGTAGCTCGGACGAGCATCTACGATGATCTTTCACCATGGCGAGGTAGCCCGGACGTCGGTCTACAAGTTTCATGATTGATCTATGGACAGGGAAGGTAGTTTCCTAACTACCGACAACAACTACATTCTCATCCAAAAGTGGCTTGTTTATCATCCTTGCAATTAGAGAAGGACAAACACCAGGTAATCAAGCACGTATAACTGACAACGCGTCTTATGCTCACCAACAAAACATCTAAACTTTGACCTCAAAGATGTCTCTTTTGCTTTGTATACGTATAAAACAAAACAATTGGAGCATTTATATTTTGGATAGAACATAAGACTAGATGTTTTGTTGTATAAAAATTGTTTTTGTGATAGCTTTTATACATATGTGAAATATGCATAATGTGGATACTACACCGCACCAAAACGCGGATATACTGACCATTTTACCCCTGTTATTTTAAAGAAATCACAATATGGTCATTAACGCTAGATATATAATCAGTATAACAGCTGAGTATGATTTACATGTATAACATTCTATGAAGTACATATCAGAAACATTTTTATCAATCAATTAACTCATTGATGACCAGCTCCATAGAAATTTCAAAATCATGGGAATTACAATTCTATGAATTTAAATTCTATTAATTGAGAATTCTATTGTTTGGATTTCATAATGTAAAGTTTTAAAATGACAAGAATTTGTATTCAGACTAATCTTAGTTAAGGGAATTGACAAATGACGCTTATTAGGGAAATTTAAGCTCCCAAATTCCACGATTATTTTCCGGTGAAAATTGCTAATTCTACGAAATAAGTATCTAAACGAGGGAAAACATCCTAAGAAATTAAAAATTCTTTATTTTTGATTAAATTTCCGGGAATTCACCCACATCCAAACAAAGAAAAGGTAAGGGTTTTTGATTAAACGTTCTAAGCTCCTAAATTTCACGATTATTTTCCCGTAAAAATTGTTAATTCCACACGATAAGTATCCAAACTAGAGAAACTGTCCAAAGAAATTGGTAATTCGTTATTTTTGATTATTCTTTAACTATATACTAAAGGATGATCTACTGTTCATATTTCATAATTAAGCATATGAACAGTATAAAAACATCGTTCATTAACAACAATGAAAAGTTTTTTTTTTTTTGAACATGTAATTTAGATTTTTCTAGACAAGCTCTCTCTCGGCAAAGATTTTTTTGTCCTCTTTTTTTTACTTTTCTTTTGCCTCTTGAATCTTACAAATTAAAACAATTGAAGCATTTATAATTTGCATGTATAACATTCTATGAAGTACATATCAGAAACATTTCTATCAATCAAGTAACGCATTGACTAGCTTCATAATGTTGTTTTTGGATAAAATAATTTTAATGTCCATAGAAATTTCAAAATCTTGGGAATTACAATTTCATGAATTTAAATTCTATTAATTGAGAATTCTATTGTTTGGATTTTATGATGTAGAGTTTTAAAATGATAAAAATTTGTATTCAGACTAACCTTAGTTAAGAGAATTGATAAATGACGCTTATTTTGTGAATAATTTAAGTTGGGAATTTAAGCTCCAAAATTTCATGGTTATTTTCCTGTGAAAATTGCTAATTCCACGAGACAAGTATCCAAATGAGAGAAACCGTCCTAAAAAATTGAGAATTCCTTATTTTTGATTAAATTCCCGGGAACCCTAAACCCACATCCAAACACACCGTAAATGTATACACGGAGGCACGGGTATAATTCTAGTCAATTATAAGAGAAACCATCAGAACGTGTCTGGTCACTCTGGTGGCCATGGTGTAACTTGGCAGTAGAAGCTTCTAGTATGATCTATAGATGATGGATGTGCCGTCAAAATGCATTGCTCTACTATTTGAAGCTTTAGTATCTACTGATTTTTCTTCCTGCAATTACCATTTTTACATGGTAACGTTTCATCTTAACCACTGTAGCTCATATAGTGAAGTGCCAAGACTTGCCAAGAGGAAAAATGGCAATAAGCTGTGTAACTATGACTAACAACCCACCCACAAGATTCTTATAGCTCATGCCCACCAACCGGAAGATTACAATCCATCTAAGACGACACTAACAAGAAAGCCACAGCTCTGTACTAATTACAACTAGGACAGTGTCAAACTTTGATGGAAACATACCATAGGTCTAGGGTTCTAACAACTTAAAATAGTTAATCCTGCAGATATAAATGTATTGACTATCAACCGTATCAAATAGTGATCACAAAGGATCATAAATCCCATAAATAAGCAGATAAACAAACAACAAAATATTGAAACATTTTGCAGTTCTGAGTCGGTACAAGCATAAAGGTAAAGCAGAAAAAGTAAACTCTATGCAAAACAGCATTTCTCCCTCAATTTGAATTATGTTCTCAAATGACTTATCTCTGAAAACTAAAAGACAAGTTATCAAAACTAACAAATCTAGTCCCATCTCAAAATCTCTCACCAAATCGGAAGAATACTGAACCTGTACCCGAGTTGTGATCCACAGCATATTCCGCTCTTACTAGACCTAACTTGACACCAACACCATATGATGACCCATGACCCACTCGCCTGTATACCTCTGTCGGGTTACCCTTAACATCCTTCGAACTTCCAAGATCGTTGCCATGTTCTGCAAATGCATATACATGTGTACCTTTTACCGGTATCCGTAGCTCAGCTGCAAGCTGTAGATAAACAAGGGAAAACAAATTAGCCAATGTTTCCCTCTTACACTATAAATGGTAAAATCATAGCCTTAACTTTCGTCTATATGAGATCAACTATTTCGTAGTATATTCACTTCACTGATGAAATAAGGCACGAGTGAACAAACAAAGGAATAACTGTTGACAACTGTCTAAAGTAGCTCCTACCTCCAGGATTTGCCTGGCCGCCCCTATTTCACCCATGTTGTAACCTCTCACAGAATATGGACCTCCAAGAGTAAATGCATCATAACTTGGAAGGTCCCCAACACAGCCACCATAGTGACCGTGAAGAACAAGGACAGGTGGTGGTGGTTTGCCGGCACCTTCCTCCACTTCCTTCAGCTGGAAAAATCTTGTTAACGTTAGCTGGTGGCGGTTGAAGAATGGAAACTTGCTGCCAATGCCTAGGCCTTGGTCAACCTGCAATTTGATCGAAGAGTGCAAGAAAAGTAAATAAACAGATTCCACATGATACCAAAACAACAACCATATCAAAAGTAATATTTAATATTTCAAAATCCTGAAGAAATTCCTAATACCTACCTAGAATTAAGAATTCAAACAACGACTAAAAGTTTAAATATTATATCTTTTATAGTCTTTTATGATCTGAGATGGGAGAATTTGGCATGCTTTTGTATAATTGTCTAAAAAATGAGCATGTCTGTATATCTATGAACTAGACCACCATTTATACTGATCTATCAGATAAGGACCAATCCATAAGTTCCTGAAACTAATAACTCACAAAGACTTCAAACACATAGCAGAATGGTTTCCATTTCAATGCATTTTCTTTTCTTCCCTCACTTGTAGTAAAACTGAAGAAAAAAGCAACTCCATACATAATTACAAACATACACAGTAAAGAAAATGAGGTTACCTGAAACACATTCCTCTCACCAACTATAGTTCCATTCACAAACTTGGTGTTATCACGCGTGATATTTGACTGTACAAATGCCACACGATCAATGCCTGTACCACTCAGGGTTGTTGGAGGTCCATCTTCACTGACTCCACCACTGGGCAACACTCTTTGGCCATTTGAACAAATATGGCTGCGTTCATCACGTGTTGTTATCTCTTCCATTACAAGTCCATAAGTGAATTTGCTCTGACGGTTGAAATTCTGGGAGAAGCAGGCAATTGAGAATAATCACAAAGAACTAGATGTACTAAACACTATAAGTTTAAATCAAACAAAACGGCTTAGAAAGTTAAAATTTCCTAAACCCATATATCGCACTTCTCTTTAAAAACAAGTACAGCTGGCAACTTTAATAAATAACAGGCTGAAAAGTAAATATTCAATCAAGAATGAGTGAATGACTATGAGAAGTACATCTATGTGTGATAACATAATATACTAGATACACCACACAATTATTATCATAAGACACACCTCTGTTATATTAGCTTTCATGCCAGCTCGGTCAACCCATATAGGGGGGACTTCATCAGCCCCTGGCCCACCGGTGAAGACTGGACTCAATTTGCGGCTGTTAAAGCAGCTTACACGGAGAGCACGATTGCGAGGATTGTACACACCATCCAGATATGGATGCACATACTCAAGTTTAAAAGCAAGATCATCCTGAGGAAAGATGACCACAAACAATGAATGACACAAAAATTATGCAAATCTATTATATCATCATTAAACTTTATGGCCATGGAAGGTACATTAATGATCAAGATAAGAAGTAAGCTTACCTGAGGGTTGTAAAAGTTGCTAGTGGTTACTGAACCAAGAATAGACCTATTCAACCCTTTGAGATTTCGATGTTCAAAGGTAACAGTTCCACCAGGCTGCAGTGAAGCCTAAACACAACATAACATATGCAATACAGAACAGTCAGAATTACATCACACTGGCTTCCACAATAATTTATGTTCAATGGACAAGGAGAAGAGATTATTTTACACATACCAAAGTGGGATAACCACCACGTCCAGGAACGATGCTCCATTCTGTGCTGACTTCCGCGGTTTTCTGTTCTAGTTCTTTAAGCTTTATTTCAACAATTATCCCTCCTTCATTCTTCTCGTCCGGTCGTGGATTCACTTCAATGTTTGAAAACAGTGCCAGGGAGTTTATGTTCCTCAGAGCTTGTTTCCCTGCTTCTATATTAAAGACATAACCTGGTCGGAGCTGTAAACCATGTTGAACATTCATTAAAAACCAGTCATGAAATTCCCCCATTGCACCTTGCCAACATGCATATTAATTAACCAAATATGGCTTAGGATGTTAAAATATTGGAAATCCAAATATTTCTCTACAAGTTTCATAGCAGTTCAACGCTAATCCATTAACCACTAACAAAAACAACCTAAAAAACGAAACTGACGCACTCTCTCCCCCCAGTTAAAGGACCAAGGATGTTTACCCATTGGCACCATTGCAAGACTTGGACCAGTAGAGCAATAACTGCTCTAGTTCAGAAGAAACGATCATACTTTGTTTCTTCAGTCAAATTTGCATGTAGCAGTTCAAATCTATATTTTTTTATTTGGATAACTAATACAATGTCTTCAGCAGTGAATATTAGGTTCATTTTTCTAATGAAGCAATCTTTCTGAATAACTGATTATGTCATCTGTTTCTCCTTTGTTCTTCGTATTAAAGGTAGTTTCTGAATATCAATCCGTATTTCAAATTTTGTTTCTCTCATATTTTCTTATTGCAGAGCAACCCTATGAACTTTGGAACATATCTATATGTGAAGGTCATGTTTTGGGTGTCTACGGATCTTTGGTCTCCCAATGTTATGCAATATGTATTGGATTTGACATTGCTAGAAAGTGAAGATGTTACTATTTTGGTTTCAGTTTGGATTTTCTTTGCCACTAATCATAGAACAAACACATGTAACAAAAGGGAGGCTTACACAAATTATTTTATGCAAAATGTGTATGTTTTTCATGTTGCGTGTCATGCGCTAGAGATTCATTAGAATTTTGCAAGCGGATATAGATAATCTTCTATGTTTAGTGCATCAAAACCCTCACAAAATAATCTTCTATGTTTAATGCAGATATCATTTAAAACAGGTGTCTGACACCATTCCATCATCAATTGGATCCGTATGGGCATGATTTCATTTTGAAAACTAACGGATGCATATGCTTTTTGTAAGTCACAATGTAATTCAACAAAACAACCAAACACTTATAATAGATGTAAATATATGTACCTGTCTGGGCAATTCTCTCTTCACCACAGGAATCTGAGTGTTCCCCTCCACAAAATTGCCAAGCTTATCCTGGAACTGAATAACCAGCTGTGTTATATCTCCTTCGACCACTTCACACACAACCTCCTTAGTGTTCAAATTCCCAAAATTGACAACTTGAGCGCACGCATATCCCTCATCTTGGTACCATTTCTGAACCCGGTCCCGAATCTTCTGCAACAGCCTGGCACTCACCTTCCCTTGCTCTCTCAACATAAGCAAGACCTCCCTCTGCACGGGAGGGGGCAACAAACACGGCCTGGCCCTATCGATCCTCCTCTTGTAATCCTTCTCCTGGTTCCTGAAATACTCCATCTTCTCCTTATCAGTCATGTCCGGGTCCATTTCAATAGGCTTGGACTGCGACATGAGGCCTACATTAATGCACCGGAACTTGTCCGCCGACTGCCACGTGCTCTCCGTGAAGGAAATGGTGACGCTGAGGGTGCCGTCCGGGTTGGTCTTCCCTTCCAGATCAACCTTCTCGAACATTCCGCAATTGGCCAAGGTCTCGAGCTCTTTCTGCAGCTGAGCCTTGGTGTAGACTCCGCCGGGTCTGAGGGAGACCATTTCGAAAAACGAGTCCTCCGTGCCGACGGTGCTCCACCGCCTCCGATCGAAGAACAAGATCTCGGAGACCTTGTACTTCTTGAAGCCACTGAGCTTGTTCAGCTGGACCACAATATTGGCCGGCAATCCGTGAGAGTCCCACTCCGGCGACTGTGCCTCGTCAGCATTCGCCACCAGCTGCGGCCCGAACAGCCTCCTCCAGAACCCTCCGCTGGAGCCATCTCCACCTCCACCGCCGCCGCCACCTCCGCCGCCGGAATTACCGCCGCCGGAGCCGATGAGGGCGGGGAAGTTGCTGAGGTTCAAGACGAGGGAGACAGTGGTGACGCCGGCGATGGTTTTGGCGACGTTTTGGAGGAGATTGGGAGAGGGTTTAGGGTTTTGGGAGGAGGGAGAGACGGCGCAGCATTTGACGATTAGGGCGCGGGTGTTGTTGGTGGCTGGTGCTGCGGCGGAGGAGGAAGGCGTGGCTAATTTGCGAGCGGCGGATGGGGAGGAGGAGGAGGAGGAGAGACTGGTGGGGGTGCGGTAGGTCCTGGGCGGCGCTGCTGCCAACATTGTGAGAGAGAGAGAGAGAGAGGAGAGAGAGAGAGAGAGAGAGTGTGAAGAGGGGATAAGGCTTAAGCCAAGAGCAAAAGCCCTGTTTTGGGTTTTGTTGGGAATTCGATGAGGGCGAGGCTCTACAGAGGAGGGTTAATACGATTCACCTTTTTAACTCACAAGAAAAGGAAATGAATTGTTTTTTACTGTAGTGATCTGTACTAACTATTGACTTATTAAGCAACATACTAGTGCATGTGCATCCCTAGATCGCATGAACAACGACGTCTAGCTCAGTTTGGAATAGCTGTGCATTGTTGTGAGAGAATCATTTTTGATGTTGTAATTAGAGAAATCAGTTAAGGTGTTTGATAAACTATTTTTAAAAGTGTTATGAGAACCAAAAACCATTTTGAGTGTTTGTTAAGTTGTAAATAAAATGTGTTTTTTCTCCTTAAAAAAAAAGTAAAATGTGTTAGTGAATATAGTAACCATATTGGTCATACATGTTAAAAATATACTTAAAGTTGATATATAACTAAGGTCAGTTAAAAGGACATCAAATTTAACACAATTTTTGGCACAAAGTTGATCATAATAGTGTAAGCATGAAAGTCGTCGATTATTGACTCGATTCTTAAAAAAAAACTAATTAAAGTAAGACTGAGTACCATATAACTTTCAGTTCTTGTAATTCATATTCTTTAGAGAAGTACCTTCAATTTGATTAGTTTTAAGTATTTAACAATTGTAGAATGCAAAGCTCGCTGCTAGGGTTGAACGCGTCTCACACGCGGGGAAAAAACTAAACGCTTGTTGTGCGCCTCTTCCGGCCGAACGCCGCTGGCATCCCACCACCGCATTTCGGTCCGGGAGGGGATTGAAGGCCAAATTGGTGACATGGTTCCAAGATAGAGGCAACGCCCAGGTATGATGGTTTTAGGGTGGAACGTTTCTCCTCGATATGTTCTTATGGGATCCAAGTCTAGAGTGGGCAAGGATCTACGTCGGAGTGGGTCATCCGGGCGCCAGCGACGAGCATCACCACGGGCAGTTGAATCTGGTTTTTGGGTGGATCTTGGATCCCATGGTAGAGATGTTTCTGATGCGGTTCATCTTCGAATTGGGTTTCGAACCCGTTTGTTATCTAGATATGTAGTACGGTGGAGACGCCTTGCTTGGCGGCGGCGTCAAGATGCAGGCCACGCGGGTTTGTCTCGGCGGCAGGAGGAATGGTCGACGACGTCGAAGGTTTGCTGGGAAGAATGGGGGTCGAGTCGGACCTTTTAGTTGGATAGTTTTTTATTTTATTGCAGTCATTTTTTTGTGTAGTTTAGTTTTTGGATCTGCTTCTCAGATCTCAAATAAGTCTTTACTCTTTCGAGTTTGTACAAGAACTCAGACTTTTGTCGGCCTTTGGTCGTGCATAGTATCTGCCTGTGTTGAACGTACTGGGAGATCCTAAGATGGCCCGCCTAATGATTTTTCATTATAGTCAGATCTTGTCCTAATAATTGCTATCTATATTGGTCAAGTGAACTCGAACAGTTGCCCAATTCGACATTTATTGGATCCATTGACATGTCAATCTCTCCTATTTGGAGTGAGGGCAAGTAGTTTGAGGCTTGAGTAAATCGCTCGTAGTTGGGGATATATAGTCATTTTGGCTATGCTAAGGTCCCGAGTATGTATTTGCTTTCACTTTGTCCTTTGACTTGAGTTGTCATTGTTGCAACTAATTGTTTTGTTGTTGTTGCAGTGACCATGCCTCGGGATGGTGGTGCTCGGAAGAAGGAAGGGGTATATGACAAGGTTTCTGATGAGGATGTTATGGATGGGCTACGTGCCGAGGCTGATTATCGTAAACAGTTCAACATTGATTTGGAGTATGGGGAGGGGATGGGAGTTGAGCATGAAGAACGTGAAGATGACTTTGTGAGGCTTAGATTGGCTGATGAGGATTATTCTTTTCTTCCTCCCTGGGTGGCGGAATTGATGGGTATCAAGGAGCAGAAGATTGATGATGAGGTTACAGAGACTAAAGATGTTGGGCATGGTGGAGACAATGAACAAGATCGTGTAGAGATTGAGGATGTGACTAGAGAGGAGACTGGTGGGGGTAGCAAGTGGCAGCATGTCAAACTAGGGGCGAGGACTTGGTTATTCAGAAAGTTGCGGGAGCCTGCTAAGAGTCCGATGTGGTGGTGACGGGGACTAGGAAGAGGAAAGAGCAGGTTGATTTGTCCCGAGAGGGTAATTCTAAGAAGTCACGGAAGCAAGGTCGTGCCGGGAGTTTTGGTAATCTTGCTGAAATTACACAAGCTCTGGAGGGTACTCGTGAAGTGCAACCCTAGTGAGCCCAGATGTCGTATGATATGCATCACCGGTCCTGGGACATTCATTGCACTAGAGGAGGTGGCTCCCGTCGCGAGTGTGGCTCTATCTAAATAGAAGTTAACCAGGGTAAGCTTTTGTCCCGTGACGCTTATGTTTCAGTTTTTATTTTTTTATATTTTTTATTTATTTGTTCATCTTTTGCATGCAACATTGTTGATATATGCTACGAGTGAGAGAGTACTGAATCAACTACAAAGTGAGACTGAGGCTAAGGGCCATCAATTGACACATGCAGTAGAGAACAATCAAGCCTTGTCCCAACGTCTCAGGTAGGTTGAACAAGATGTGGTGACCTAGCAGAATCAAGCTGAAGAAGCCGAGAGGAATGTTGAAGAGCTGAAGGTTGCCTTGTAGAAGAAAGATGAACAATTACAGGCCAGCGATGCCACCATTGTGAGATTGACACCGCTGGAGGCCGAGTGGGAGAGGTTAAAGCAAGCTTTGGCAGAACAGGAGAAGGCTTGGATGCCGAGGTGTAAAAAGGACTAGTGTTATGGCGGAGAAAGGCTTCCGAGAAAGCGAGGTGTATAAGAAGCGGTCGCGTAGTGCCTATAATGGGGGGCAAGAAGAAATGAGTAAGTGGGGGGTGTCAAGCAAAGTGGATTAATGAGGCCGCCATACGAAAGTGGTTTGCTAATAAGGAGGCTGCAAGAAAGGCTTAGGAGCAGATGAACGCCTGAATAGAGGAAGCAAGTCGAGATCTCGAGGGCCTTGGCCTAGCAGCATGAAGATTGGTGACCTGTGTCCCCAGTTGGGGGCCATATGGAGTCCCCGACAACGGCATCGCCACGTCCCATCGTGGTTGTTCATATATGCATCAGTTTGCTGGCTCGTGACCCCAAGTCCCCACCTCCACTCAACCCATTGATTTGCAACCTCGGACTCTTGTTACGGTGTCCAACCAGCAGCCGACAGTGGTTACAGGACCTCAATAGGAGTTCCCAAGACCTCTTGTATCAGAGGTGCCTTCGCTAAGTATCTTGATGTGTCCCAACGTTTGGTAAGGCCTCCCCCTGCATCTCATGATTAGGTACGCCCCAGCATGAGGTCTTGCCAAGCTCAAGGTCAGAGGGTCTCTGTGAACATAAGTGAGGCACACGGTCCTAGCAGCAGTTCTAAGAGTGGCGGTAGCATGAATAAGTCAAGAAAATGTCTCGTCTAGTGTTGTTTTTATAGTTTTGTTTTTTTTTGTTGTTATTGGAGATAATCACATAGTTTTGTGTGGCGTGGTTAGCCGTTATGGATATTTTTATTACATGGTAGTCCAAGTTGACTTATGGTTGCTTATATGATAGATTTGTGATATTTATTTTTGAGTAAACTTCAGTTTACACTCCTAAACTTTAGGTCTAAAATCAATTTAATACCTTTTTTTTTTAAATCAGTTTCATACCTAAACTTTTAAAAGGACATCAATCTCGATCAAAATTTGAATCCAAGATAAACATGACGTCATGTGCTGATGTGGAGCAGACAAAGATGGCTCATATTTCAGCTCCTACACCCCACAAGAAGGTAGATTCGTCATTCAAACACCTGCCTCTAAAATTTAACAAAATATCTAAACTAAACCAACCTTAAACTAGTATTTCATCAAAGCAACAATTATCAAAAATTTCCAGAAAAATGGATCAAAACTCCAAAATTTTCATAACATGAAGAGAACTAGACAAATACAAGAAAATTACCAAAAGTTGAGCAAAACCATAAAATATCTAGAATTCTTGTTCAATGGCAACTAAATATAATAGATTGCATCAAAGTGAATCAAATTAAACCCCACCCAACAATTATTAGAAAGAATACCAGCAAGCTAGTAATTAATATGAATTCATATCAAACAATGCATCAAAACCATAAATTTCCATAAACTTGTTCATAATTAGCAACCAAATATAATAGATGCATAAGCTGAGTTTATATCCAAACTAACAAAACTCAAATGTTTGGATTAAGTTGCATAAAATTCTAGCCTAATCATCTAAGCAAAAGATTAGACCTAGCAATCATGTGACATAACACATGGTTGAACAAAAAATGCTACTTTGCATCTATCAATCCTGACCTCAATTGCTTATACCCCTCTTCTCATCCTCTATTTTCCTCCCTTGTTTACATTTGAGTATTTTCTGAATCAAAAGATGCTCTTTTTTCTCTTTTGTTAGGTTATTGGCGCAATTCTGAATTCTATTGGAATCGGCAACCAAGCTGCAACTAATGTTACCAGCAACATACAGTCGACTATGGTGAGCAATGCACTTTTCTCGATTACAAGTTTACAACCATACATGTGTAATAGGCCTGTACACTGTTTGTAAGTTCTCAGTCTGTACAATAGATAGCATAAGTTATAACTGTGAAGTATTGAAGTATTGAACTGTGAACTGTGAAGTATTGAAGTATTGAACTGTGAAGTTGGTTTCTTCTAATTAGTGTGTGGAGCATGCACCAAATGAACTAATCTCTCATTCTTTTTGTTGTTGATTTGGTCAATATGTAGGTATAAGTGTTTGCAGAAGATTCCGAGGTCATTTTGCGACTTGAAGCCCCGTTGAGAGGAATGACATCAATGTTGACATCGTTAATAGGTTTCGGTATATCATTTCTAGAAATACATTAGGTCCATATATTCATTTTAGTGAATAGATATTAGATTGAAAGTTGGACCATAACTTATAGCCTTTTATGGATTAGGATAAAAAAGTATTATGTACATTTTTAATTGAAGTGGATTAGCAACATCAATGAAGTTTTACTTTCTTTGATTCTTAATTTTGTTACATATGAAGTTAAATTCATAGTCAAACAACATAAGTGCTTATAAAAAGCAACAAGAAAGTGAATTCCAACAGACAATCGGACAACATAAGTCTTTATAACAAGCAACAAAAATATGAAGTCTAATAGACTATCAGACGACATAATTGCTTCATCAGACGACATATATATGTTATTGGTTTTCTATTGAGACATCATTAATTTCTTCTTTATTCTGGCTTCAGTCGACATTTATATGTTGTCTTGTGATATGATATTACAGTTTTTGGATGCTTATTTAGTCCACACTTAAATGTGGTGTGTTTATTAAAATTTTTCAATCTTCACTCTTCTCAGACGGCATAAGATATGTCGTGTGATAGCATTTCAGACGACGGCTATTCTCCATCGTCTGATAGACCATCACTCGACAGCTCCTTAGACGACATAAAAAAAAATGTCAGACGACGGACTTGGACTGTCGTCTGATGATATATTTGGCATAGTGAAAGCACACGTGCCACTTATCATTTTCATTTTCAGTACAAAAGGACTCATTCTTCTTAAGTTTAAATTCTCTTTAATTGGTCAAGAGAAGCCAACTATGTGACATAAGCCTTACTATTAAGGGTAAAATATTTTATAGTCCTTGTGGTTTAAAGTCGGCATCTGTTTAGTCCTTATGGTTTTATTTTAATCTGAATAGTCCTTAAAGTCACGATTTTTCATCCAAATAATCTTTATGGTTTTATTTTAATCTGAATAGTCCTTAAAGTCATGATTTTTCATCCAAATAGTCCTTGTGGTCTTTAAATGAGAAAATTGTCTGAATGACTATTTGAATGAAAAATCATGACTTTAAGGACTATTCAGATTAAAATAAAACCATAAGGACTATTTGGATGAAAAATTGTGACTTTAAAGACTATTCAGATTAAAATAAAACTACAAGGACTAAACAAATTTCAATTCTATTATTAATTACCTATTTTTGAGCAAAACAGACTCTGATACTAGCTATGTTGAAAAATCCAGAGCTATAACTCGTGACAATAATAAAAGAAATGTGCAAAGGTTTCATGAGTTTGTGACTCTTGAGTTAAGCAAAGAATGTGGATGGTTTGGTTCATGAGTTGGTGACTTTTGAGATACATAAAGAAGGTGAAAGGTTCTGAAGTTATGGTGAAGGCATATGAACTTCAATGTGTTATATATGGAAGATTCATGAAACACCAATTATTGGGAGGAGCACTAATGAGTGGTCTAAATGGTTCATCATTAGCCTATATAAGAAGAGGTTATTTGCGCATTCTAATCATCCCATCCAAGAGAATCATCTACTACACTCTCACTCCAAGTTGAGAGTGTAGTAGTTTGTAAGAAAACATATTTGAGAGAGGGTAGTGTTCTTGAAGTTGTGTATATTTTTGTACTCATTATTTTATAGTGGAGGTACGTTCTTATTGTTGTTGTCTCATGGACGTAGTCACCTTGCCTAACCACATTAGGCCTAATGTTTTCTATTCTTTTCTTTCCTCTTTAATATCTTTGCATATTTATCCATTTTCGGATTGAGTTGTTACTTGCGTTCTATTACATTTTCTAAAAAATTAGAGCGGATCTAACCGATGCTTAAAAAAATCAAGAGGTTTTTATTCTTCTTCTAAAGTCTTTTTGAGAATTTTGATTTTTTTTTTCAACTTGATAGATCCTTTTCTGGATTCGAAATATAACATCACAATAATTATTTTGTACTACTACGAAGCTTTGCTTGGGTTTCTTTTAATTTTCTTAACTTTCTTTCTTTTTGCTTGTAATTCTTTATAGGCTTGTTTGCTATCTTATATGAAAACATGCTTATATCAAAACATGCTTAATAAAAGTTTAAGCAAGTTGAGATTTGTTCACTATCCAACGCAATATTTAACACTCATGTCAGCATACTCTCGACAGTTATCTCTATACAAGCAAGTCAAAGCATTCCAAGTAAATGCCAACCGTTTTGTCTCTCCTAGCTCAATAAACTTGCAAGCAAATGGTAAATCCAAAGCAACCTCTAAAACATAAAGTATTCGTAATCATTTATTTGTTGAAACAGAGAGAAAAAAAAATGAGTAATGATGGTTAATATATTTTGCTGAAACAAAGAGAAAAAGATGGAGACTAAGTTTACATTTCATGCACACAATCAATTACAAATCACACATACCGACTCATTTTTAACTGTAAAATTGTAAAAAAATGTTTCATGTCTTGAACAATTTGAAGAGGAAAAAAAAAACAGAAATGTTTTTGACATTTCCACAACAAAAGTTCATTTTGTTTTGGTTAAATGATCTAATTAACTTGATGACATTTTCTTTTTCTTGTCAAATAAAAATAAAAATGATGAAATTAAGTTGAAGGGTAGGCAATGCCAGATGTCTTTGACAGGTGGCTACAGATCAGCAAAGTACCACGTGGCGCTCAGTCAGAAAGTATCCGTTGGAACTCGGAAGATCATAAATAGACCAGACCTGCCTGGCCCTTGTCCCTACTTTCTGTCTCTCTCTGCAAATCTGCAATTCCGTTCTCTTTGCTCTCTCTCTCTCTCTTGATCACTCTGTGTTTCTCGCTCATCAAGTTTCTCTTTTCCCTCAATTAAGCCCTAATAAGATCTAATCGTGATCGATCGATCATGAAGCGGAAGCGGGCATCTGCTATGGCTTCATCGTCGTCCTGGGCGACCCAAACGGCGTCGTCAAACCCCGAAATCCAATCCGGATCAAGAAAAGGATCTAAAACAAGAAAAATGAATGAGATACTAAAAGATCAAAGATCCATGATTTCTGGAATCAACCGGATTTTGGGGACTCCAATTCCGGTCAGCAATAACCTGACGTGGAGGCTGTTGAAGCCTCACAAGAGAATCGAAAGCTATTACGGCACCAAGCTCAGTTCCGCCCTTAATGCCATCCACGAGTGTTTCGAGCCCTCCAAGGACCCCTACACCGGCAGAGACATTTCCGAGGACATTGTTTTCGACTTGGAGTCCGATTCCGAGATGAACTTGAGAGGGTTCTACACTGTGGTTTTGGAGAGGAGCGATGATGAAGAGATGATATGTGCCGCCACGCTGAGGATCAGTGGGGATGTGGCTGAACTGCCCCTTGTGGCGACTAGGCCTCAGTTTCGCAGACTTGGGATGTGCAAGATTTTGATGAATGAGCTTGAAAATCGGCTTATTGAATACGGCATTGTGAGGTTAGTCTTGCCTTCTGCCCAAAGTGCACTTAATACATGGACTAGTAGTTCAATTGGGTTCTCAGTGATGAGTGAGGCTGAGATATCAGAACTCACTGCTCGTCATGAGTTCTTGGATTTTAAAGATACTGTTATGTGCCATAAAATACTCTTGAATAGGACCCAATAGTATCATTGACAAAACTCAAGTTTCCATTGCCAATCATTAAGACCATTGTTGGTTCTGTGGTCTTGTAACCCTTTCCTCATCCGAGGCTAACTTTTCGTTAGTTCCTGCCTCATTCTGGTCAGTTCCTCTTTTTGGCTGTTTGAGTCAAAAGTCTAAGTTCTCTTTTCTTAGTAGATATGAGATTTTCTAGTTGTTTCTTTTTGTTAATTCTTGTCAATAGTTGCTCTGAATTTCCCCTGTTTATTTATAAAAAAAAATGAAAATAAAATAAAAATAAAAATAAAAAAACCTTCTCATGACCAATACAGGACTACCTTAGATTGGTCTCTTCTTGAAAACTAGTTGCTTAGAGTATGCTTTTTTCAGCTTTGCTTGTATAACCCCTATTCAGAAATTATTCAAGTTCTTGTTTTTGTGGATGTATTCGTTGTAATATGATTAAAAAAGATTCAGTATAGCAGAAATGTTGAGGTTTCTTGAGTTGCTTTGTTAAGATTAGTATAAGTTTTGAATTTTTATTAGAGGAGTGAGGCCTTGTGATTTTTACAATGGGAAGAATTGGGTGTATAGGTTTTTGGGGCACTCATACTTGCCAATAAGTATAGCTGTGTGGTGTTGGAGCAGGAATGTATTGGAGAATGGGGTGGGATGCATGAGACTTTAGAAGATATAGGGTTATTGTATGTATGCTTAGCTGGTATTGTAGATGGATTCATAGGAGACCTGGTTAGGACATTGAGAGATATGGTTAAAATGATTGATAAGACACTACTGGGCTAATTGAGTTATAAAATGATAATGTCCCAAGTTTTGGCGTTCATAAGAAATTTACTTTTGAATTTTGATTACAGGAGTGAGGCCTAATTATGATTGGTAAGACACTACTGGGCTAATTGAGTTATAAAATGATAATGTCCCAAGTTTTGGCGTTCATAAGAAATTTACTTTTGAATTTTGATTACAGGAGTGAGGCCTAGTTATGATTGGTAAGACACTACTGGGCTAATTGAGTTATAAAATGATAATGTCCCAAGTTTTGGCGTTCATAAGAAATTTACTTTTGAATTTTGATTACAGGAGTGAGGCCTAGTTATGTTTACAATGTGAAGAATTGGGTGTTTAGTTTTTTGGGGCACTCATATGTACTTGCCAATAAGGATAGCTGTGACTGAGGTGTTGAGCAAGAAATTATTGGAGAATGGGGTGGGAAGCATGAGACTTTAGAAGAGAGGGGAATCATACGAATGCTTAATTGGTATTGTAGATGGCTTCTTGGGTGCCGTGGTTAGGATATTGTGAGATATGATTAAATGATTGATAAGACACTAGCAGATTAACTGAGTTATGGCGTTTACAGTTTTCATGACTCATCTTTGTAAGTAGGTTCTTTTTAGGGTTTTTGATTGGCAGGTAGCAGCTCAGGGGACTGCTCACCAAATTTCTAAATAAGTTGGTTTGGAACATCAAGAATGTTTAGTTATAAACAAAGTCAGTGAGACTGATAGTAGGGTGCTATTGCTTCTAAGATGTCCCGGGGCCTTGGATGGTTAGTGGTTGCCTTGAGAATGTACCTGTTTATGGTAATGCGTATTCTCAAAATGCAGAACTGAGGACATTTGAACAATATTATCTAGCTGTCTGAATGAAAGTCCGGACAAAGAATTCATGTTTACAGTTCATTTCAGGTTGTGGACAAGCACTTGAGCATATTGCAAAGCAGCATATAGAAACACGTTTTATGCAGGCCAAGGCTGAGAGAAGTCCATTCTTAGCAGAGCAGCTCGTGTGTGAACTCTCTCAGAACATTCCTTACAATTCTTTTCAGTTGTTGATATGAACATTGACTACAATTGTTTGTACAGTCCTTATATATGTAGAAACCAGATGTAATGAAAGTGAATGAAATGATTTCTCTTTTATTTTTTTTTTCCTTGGAATTTCTTTCCTGCTTGTGTACTTTGTTACGTTGTTCATTTCAGAACTAGCTAGATGTTAATTTGTTAAGGTTCACCTAATCTTTCTAGTCCTGCAATTTGAGCACGTACTACATATTACAAACAGTTGGGGTAGACAACGTCGTATGAGCTTCCTCCTTTCCGCTTAATGATGTCGAACTCTCATTCATTTCAAGATTTATCTTCCTTCTTCACATACATTCTAATACATTCTAAAAGTAATCTAATCAACTTCTGGGGTTTTCACGCAACACAAATTCAAATTAAATGGGTCATCTACTTATTTTAAGTCTTAAATGTTCGAACTACATTGGTTTGATCCCTTTATAACTCTAGATTTAAATCTGGATGCAACCATGACTCTAAATAAATCTCCGGATTTTTCCTGAAGCCAAAATCTCTCTCCACGACTCCAAATGCCTCAAGGCACAATGAACCACGGTCGGTTTGATCCCACAAATGGTATGTAGGCAATCTAGCGACTCACTAGATGCAACCACACTTCCAAATAGAATCTCTGACACCACCAGTCAAATTCGGCCAGTCCCAATGAATCACTGACTCCTGTCAAATTCTCCGAACACCAGAAAATTCAAATCCATTCCCAAATATCCTAATAAAGTCCGAACCAAATTCATTGGCTTTAATTAAATCCTACTCAAATACAAATTCAAATTAAATTGGTCATCTACCCGTTTAAATCTCAAAAGCCGGAACTACATGTGGTTTGATCCCGCAACGGGTATGTAGGCAATCTAGAAACAAATTTATCTAGATACAACTGCGTCCTAAACACAAAATCGAATCCCTGGTCCACATAAACCAAATTCGTCCTAAACACTATTCTCATTCCAAAAATCAAAGTCTTCCAATGCATGAGTCATTCACTTGTTGGAATTCTTGAATTACGAGTGGCTTGATCCCTCTCCAAGTAGGGTACGTAGGCAACCCATTCAAAATTCTGGGGGCAACCGCAAAAACAAATAGTCACATCTCATCCACATTTTTGGTTTCTTCATAAATGGAATCAAAAGGTGTTTCCCTATATTGAGGGAATATAATTAAGAGACACATTCTGTCTTGAATTGGTTGAACTCGAAATAATTAAAACTCTATTCACAAAATGAATACGAGTGAAATTATATTGGGTGACATTTTCGCTCCAAATCATCGATTGATTCATTTTTCCAACAGCATTTAGAATGTCCTAAATTTCCATGTATTAAGGAATATAGAAAATTACAACTGGATTAGGGGATTTATATATATATATATATATATATATATATAGGGGGCGGACACGGATCCATGGCATACAAAATTATAATCAAATTTATTACCAGATTATCATTCATTAGATGTAATAACAACTAATGGTTGAGATCAGTCATAAAAACTAAATCTTTTCTTTTATTTTTCTTTAAATCAATTTATGAAATTTATCTATTAAAAACATAATGAAAATTGATGATTACTTACTCTCATTTTGGAATACAATTAAGAGGAAGTTAATAGTTTCCTATTGAAATTCATTTACAGAGCAAAGAAAACAAATAAATATCATATGAAACTCATTTACTAGAGAGTACCATCATCATCTACACTACCAGAAGAAACGCTTTAGCCGACGAAAAAAAAAAAACCAGGCCGACGAATTTTTTTTTCGTCGGCTAAAGTGGATTTTAGCCGACGAAATTTTCCTTCGTCGGCTAATTAAAAATCTTCGTCGGCTATGATCAACTTTAGCCGACGAAATTTTTATTTCGTCGGCTAAATAATTTTTTTCGTCGGCTACAGTCTGTTAACTTTAGCCGACGAAAATTTCAAAAGTTTAGCCGACGAAATTTTCAAAACTTTAGCCGACGAAATTTTTAGAGTTTAGCCGACGAAATTTTTAAAAGTTTAGCCGACGAAAAATATAATTTCGTCGGCTAAAGTGTCTTATATTTACAAATTTTGATGCAATATAGTCCTACGCAAAAAGGGGTGTAACTTTTGATCCGTCCGTCAGAAATTGCTGAAATTTTGACAGTAGCTCCGCAGGCCCAAATCCAAGCTAACTTCCTTTCGGGGCCAATCCGACCGTCGGATCTAGGCTTTTTATGTAATTTTCTGTTTTTAGGGTTTGATTTTTTTCTTTTAAAACTGCGGTCAACCCTATTTACCGTTAAAATTTTTATACGACTTGTTGCGTGTCATCGGTTTAAAACTATTTTCAGTTGGAGGTCCGGCCAAAATACGTAATTTAGACGGTCGAACGACCTTTTCCGTGAGTTTAGGGGTTTGACTTACGAGATTGACCGTCCGGATCGAGCCCTTATTCTTTTCGGATCAAGTTGAATTTTTTCCCATACATGTATTTTATCATGATGGTCAGATCTGACGGTCGGAATTCTGTTTCTCAAGTTTGATCATCACAATCACAACATGCATACTAATGTTGTATAACTTGTTTACCAAGTGTTATGTAAATGTTCCGTTTCAAAAACAAACTATACGTAAAACCTTCAAACTCTAAAAAGTCATGAAATAAGATATGACGAGAATGTTGAAATACATCCACGGTTGAAAAATCACACTATTCCGGTAAATATTCGGTGCCGATAGTTGCGGTCAATGCAATCACAACATGCCAAATGTATAAAAATACTTTTAGCCGACGAATTTAAAAGGTTTAGCCGACGAAATTTTCAAAGGATTTTAGCCGACGAAAATATATGAAAATTCGTCGGCTAAAGTCGAAAAATTTTCGAAATTTTCAACCAAAATTTTTTGGCGGGCAACCAAAATTTTCAAAGGACTTTAGCCGACGAAAATATATGAAAAGTCGTCGGCTAAAGTCGAAAAATTTTCAAAATTTTCAACCAAAATTTTTTGGCGGTCAACCAAAGAGTTTAGCCGACGAAAATAAATAATTTCGTCGGCTAAAGTTCTTTATATAGCCGCAAATAAACCCAACACTAGACATATTGCGGCCCCTCCTCCTCTTCCTCCTCCTCCTCCTCCTCCTCCTCCTCCACACAACGACCACAAATAAACCCAACACTAGAAATATTGCGTCCCCTCCTCCTCTTCCTCCTCCTTCTCCTCCTCCACCTCCGCCACTCTCTCTCCTTACCCCACCGTCTACTCTCCACCCCCACGCGCCCAATGGCCACCTACCGCGCCCTCCTCTCCCTCAAGTCCTCCCTCGACGACCCCGACTCCCGCCTCTCCGCTCTCTCCGCTCTCCGCCTCTTCAACCTCTCCAACAACGTCTTCAACCGCACGTTCCCGCCGGAGCTCTCCAACCTCACTAACCTCCGTGTTCTCGACCTCTACAACAACAACCTCACCGGCGTGTTGCCAGTTTCGGTGGCAACTTTTCACTGTATATCACAGTTTCTCTGTCAAGATTCTCCACACACACAAAAAAAAAATAAAAAAAAAGTTTCTGCAGTTTTTTTTTTCAAAACCCAGCAACTTTAGCCGACGATATTCAAACACAATATTCGTCGGCTATAGTATTTTTAAATTTTTTTAATAAGGTTTAGCCGACGAAATAACCTAATATTTCGTCGGCTATAATTATTTTTAAATTTTTTTATAAGGTTTAGCCGACGAATAACCTAATATTTCGTCGGCTATAGTTATTTTTTTAATTTTTTTTATAAGGTTTAGCCGACGAATAACCTAATATTTCGTCGGCTATAGTTATTTTTTAAATTTTTTTACAACGTTTTGCCGACGAAATACTTCGTCGGCTAAAGTCTGGAACTATAGCCGACGAGATTTTTTTCGTCGGCTAAAGTGGGACTATAGCCGACGAAAAAAAAAAGTTCGTCAGCTAAAGTCATTACAGACGGCCTTTTCCCGACGACACTATAGCCGACGAAGGCTCGTCGGCTAAGGTCTTAGCCGACGAATTTTTTTAACAGGCCGACGAAAATTTTTCGTCGGCTAAAGTGCCTGTTCTGGTAGTGCTACCTCTTTTTCTTCAAAGAAAAAAATTATCTGATCATGTCTGTCATAACACGTTAGAAAATTTATATCATATTATGGATCAAAGTACTCATATCATCTTTGTGCTATAAACAACAAGAAGCTTTTGAGAAAGAAAAAAAACACAACAGCAAGAAGCTGAAATAATTATGTTTATGGTGCACTAGATGGCTGCCTTTAACTACACAATTTTCTAACGAGATATTTGAGATTTAATTTGTTTTCTTTCCTCTCTAGTAAATGAGTTTCAATAGGAAACAAATAATTTCCTCTTAATTGTATACCAAAATGAGAGTAGGTAATCATCAATTTTCATAATGTTTTTAATAGATAGATTTCATAAATTGATTTTTTTATTTTTTTAAAAAAATTAGTTTTTATGACTAATCTCAATCGTTAGTTGTTATTACATCGAATGGATGATAATCTGGTTATAAATTTGATTATAATTTTGTATGTCACGGATCCGCTCCCATCTATATATATATATACTAGTTTTTGTACCCGCGCTTTGCTGCGGGATTATGGTTGTATAGGTTCTCAGAAACCAGTATCAGTAGTAACCCTGAAAATATAACGAATTTGTCAAGCTCCTGCACTCCTGTTGGTAACTAAAACCATTCAAGTACCCAGAAATAAATATATGAGTTTTGAGGAAAGAATTCGTTGGGAAGAAAAGAATGGTGTGTACCGTAATTATGCCGATTCAATTCTTGTGACCGACGGTGTGAGTAAAGCTTTGATGCCGAGAAATCAGGTTTTCTCATTTATGACGGCACAGCTCGATTACCCAACTTACCCTAAGTGTATTGTATCAGGGTAAACTTGGAATTTCAAAGGGTAAACTCTAGAATTTCATCTCTCTTCAGTGAAATCTGTTTTAAGCAAACATCATATCAATTATTGAATTAAATATACCCAAATTCAATTTGAAACACTATATATATATGTATCTTTCATTATAAGTTTTGGAAGACATCTTTGAAAACAATATTTTTGGTATACTTATTAGGTATTTCCTCACTGTTATTTATTAAAATTTTCAGATGATTTTTTGATGTAACTCTTGATAAAGCAACGTAGAGTTGTCCATGACTGAAAACTGGTTCCGGAAGATATATGCCAATTTGATTGAGTGATTGTCCTTGACTTTTATTAATAGTCATTGCGTAACATGGTCTAATAGGAAATTGTCGTCGTTTAAATGTAAATGGCCATTTACTTTCAGTGGCAGTCAAAATAATTCTCGGTATGAAAACTTTATGTCCAATATTATTTCCAGTTAATATTTCTGCTTCTATTAGTCTCTCAAATAACTTTGTTATTATTAATCTAGTGCCATTGCATAAACCACATATTTGATCTATATTTCTTAACAACATTATTGGCATATTGACTTTTAAAATCAGTTGATGTGCTGGTAATCCACTAAATTGAAGTTGGTTTAGAAATTCTGTAGGATATAAAACATCTATATTTTCATTAGTACCAAAATTATGAGAAATTGTGTCAGAACTAAGATAAGTAATTTTTCACCTGGCAATAAGTCTATCGCATAGTTATTTATATCGTATACTGTTGCATTTCGTGGAGTTACTATGGCACGTTCCCTTAAATAGTCAGTATTATTGTAATTAGTATTAAAATTAGCATAAGTAGACAAAAATATTGCTTCTACTGGATCTGTATAAGATTTAATTAACAAATTTTCTGGTATTTCAATCCAAGATGTATCTCTATCATTTGTTTCAAACACTGATTTTATACGACCTTCTCCAACTTGTAATATCCATTCTGCAAATTCTGAAATATCTTTTCTTTCATTATTAGTCAAACCATTTTTCATCAATCTCATATTTTCTGTCAAATGAAAGATTGTAAATAATGGCCACAAATAAGAACAATTTAATGAAGCATCAATTATTGCCTCTTTGCCTTTTCCAGGAATAACAGGTAATATTTGTCTGAAGTCTCCGCCCAATAAAATTGGTTTTCCACCAAATGGCACATTAATTTTTATATTATCAGAGTCAGAAAGTATATCACGAAGACAGTAATCTAACGATTCAAAACAATGTTTATTACACATGGGCGCTTCATCCCAGATAATTAATTCTGTTTTTTTCAAAAGATTGGCAAGATTAGTCCCTTTCTCAATTGATAATGTTGGCCGTTTATCTATATCAAGTGGAATCTTGAATCTCGAATGTGCAGTTCTACCATTTGGAAGTAATAATGAAGCAATACCAGATGAAGCTACAGCCAACACAATTTTTCCTTCTGATCTAATTTTACTAATTATTGTAGCCCATAAAAATGTTTTTCCAGTTCCTCCACTTCCATGAACAAAAAGAGTTGCAGGTTTTTTTTCTTCAATTATTTTTATAACATGATCATATACTCTTCGCTGGCAGGTGTTCAACTGAATAACAAAATTTGCATGTTGATCTCTTAATAGATCATGGTCATAATTAAGTTCTTCTCTCAATAATTTGTTCTCAAAATGTGAAATTTCATTTGAATTTGGCATTGGTAATTGATAATTTTTCAGTGATTTAGATGATACATTGAGTATTTTTTCTAATTCAAATAACAATTTATTTTTCAACTCATGTTCTGGTACATTTAGATTTGGATTTCTTAATTCCAATTGGGCCTTGTGCAAAATATCTTCACACATGCTTGACCAATGCATATCAAACAATTTTTGAGGATCAGCAACATTACAAAATAGAATGATAGTAGCAAATAATTGTCGCATTTGAGATCCAGTCGCAACATATGAGGCAGTTGTTAATGCATCGATCCATTCTTTATCATCGCCCAATAATCCTAACGCTCGACATGCTTCTTGATAAGAAGAATATGTGATGCCATTAACAGTTTTTATTGACTTATAATCATGACAGCCTTTTTGAACATTTAACAACATTCGTAAATAATATCTCTCAGTTTGCATAGGACTAACATAAGCCATTCTACCAATAGTTTCATAACGTTTCCTCCTTGTCCATTCTTTATTTTGTTGGTTCCAAACAAATTTTGTAGGAAATTCTGGGTAAGTCAATTCTTTTGCTTCATCGAATTTTTTGTTTGCTATAAACCAACCAGTAAGTGTAGTGTGTTGATTTGCTCGATAGCTTATTAAAGATTCAATTGTATCTGTTTCTTTAAAAGTAATATTTTGTTCTGAAGGTAAATGAACAACCAAATGTTGAACTGCAGGATATCTAGAATGAATTGAAAATTCAAATAGTCTCCATACAGATTCATGGGGTGTTAGATATCGACAATTAAGGTAATTTTGAATTTCATCATGTTTCTCTTCATATATTAAAATTCGAGCTCTATCTGGACCTTTATTGATATATTTAAATAGATATTTGATTAACATAGATTGTGAACATGATTCAACATTGATATGAGCATTGTATCTTAATAACAAATTGGAATTATAAGGTACAACAAACTCATTTCCTATTTGAATTCCTTTTTTCGTCACAAATTTTGTACGATCATCACAGCGTCTATATATAGGAGCACTAATTCCATCAAATGTAGTATTATTGTTATAAGGTTTAGGGAAAAATTTAGTGCACTTTTTATCACGAATGCATGGTGATTTTAGATTGGCATGTCCACATGGTCCATGAATCATAGATTGACTGACTATATCAAAAAGTATTGGATTGACATTTTTATCTGGTAGTTCGGCTGAAATAATAGAATCTATATCATTTGGTGTGTAACATTTAAAATCGTTTTTTAACCAAAATAGCATATGGGAATGAGGTAGTCCTCTTTTTTGAAATTCAACTGTATGTACATGTGCTCGAATTTGACCAAAAGGTTCACCAGATTTAATATATGCAATCATGTCTTTTAGTTTAATTTCAAAAATTCGTGAGATTATATCAGGTCTATCCTCTTGTTTGTACCCAGGATTTTTTTCAAAATATCTTAAAATTTCTAGCCATTTTGGGTTGCAAGTAAAAGTTATGAATAGATCTGGATTACCATATTGTCGACAAATTGCCATTGCGTCATGATAATTATCAAGCATATCTCTAGGACTACCAGTATGAGAACTTGGAAGAATTATTCGTTGTCCCACATCATAACTGCTTTTTACCCCTGTTGAGACAGTGGCAAAAAGTTGATCACACTTTACTGTTCTGATTGTATCTTGATGTTGTCGAATATAATCTAAACGGTGTTCATCAACAGTAGCATAAGCATCTACTAAATATTGTTGAAAAAGTCTTCCACCTTTTAGTAATGTATTCATGTTTTGATTTCTATCATGAAGATGATAAACCACAAAACTTCGCATTGACATATTGTCTTTGTCGGCTTCCTCATTAGTAATGGTATGTTTAGGTTCTAAAAATAAATTGATATGATATCCATCTTCACCATATGGAAACAATATAGGGTACTGCAATGACATGTACTTTGGATGTATTTTAGAAATCCGACGTAAAAATCCATCGTTAGATTGAACAATGACATCTCTATTTGAATTGAACTCTCCTATATCACCAACAATTAAACCACCTATTTCACCACTGGTTGGTTGTTCATATTGTTTACTATTAGATGATTGAGGAGCAAGCATGGTGATGTTAAATGAAGGCAAAGAATCATTTTTGTATTTGTCTCTAACAGCACGAAATATTTTAGTCAAATCACTTATTTTGTTAAACATTTTTATAAGCCCATGGACAACATTAGATTTCAGTTCTGTATTAGTATGAGAAGGATCGATAGTTTTCATACGATTGGAAACTTCATTTTGTGTATCATAAATATATAGTTGTGCATATCTTGGAGATTCACCATCTGGTGGCAATATCGAACCCATTCGATGATATACTTGTCCATATATTTTGAAAACATAAGGGGCAGATCCATCAATGTTGACACTGTTATCAATTTTTGCACCCATTGATGTATATGCAAACATTGAGTTATATACTCTAATATTTTGTCGAAACAAAACACTTTCTCGACCATTAATTGGATTCAACAATTTCTCAAGGAAAGCAGGTGTTGATTTCAACTGTTCAAGTTTAACTCGTCCATTTTGACAACAACCTGTGTAAATAATAGGTGCATTTCTTCTATCTCGTTTATTTGCTTCACCCAACCAAAAATTTGCACCGCAATAAATACATTGGAATTCATTGTCACCAACATCATTATACTCTATAACAACACCTATGACAATAATATAAACAGAGATTAGATCCAGTACAAATAGAATTTCTTTTTTTTTTAAAACAAAAAATGTAATAATAGATCATATGAACTAACCTTGTCTACTTCTCTGATAAAGTGCTTGGCCATGTGAAGAGGACCGTACATTACCCATGTTAGCTGTAAATTACACATGGAAAAACCCATGCTAAATGTAATTTTAATAGTTCTTGAATTGAATAGACTGAGAAGCAATCAAAAAATCATATGCAGATGTAAACATGCAAATTCAAAATATAATTTACTGAATATAATCAGTAAGTTAGTAGGTTAACCTATTGGGATTTAGTCAAAATAAGTTAAGAAATACATTCAATTTAGGTCATAGAATGTAATTCATCATGTTATTGATGATTGGAATGTTAAAAGAATAGGAATAATGATATTATTCTCTGATGTTTGACAAACCACTGCTGACTGGTAGTTCTTCCCTTCCACTCCTTGTCATAGAAAACTTCTCACTACATTTACTAACTCTTCACTACACTTACTAACTGTTCAGATATTCCATGTGGAATTCGAGGGGGGAAAAAATTAATAAAAGATAAAAACTACTCAAAACAGGTAAGAAGGAACCTTTGGTAGAAAGGCTGTTTTTCTACTGTTCTAATTCTTTGAGTTTCTTCTCCACTATCAGATACCAAAAACATAAACAATGATCCCCTTGCTCTATTCAACATCAGACCAAAAACAATATAAAAAATTGAAGATACACAACCTAAATAACAAATCACTTAATTCTTGACTACTCTCAGTAAGAAAAGAAAAAAAAAAAGGGTTGTATCATTGTTGAACATAGGTTTTGTCTAAAACCTATAACTATACTAAAATTCTATCAGACAATACAACATAGGTTTTGTCTTATGTTATTTTGCTTCAAGATTATTTGCATTATTGTATATATGGAACAATAGAAGATTAAAAAATTTGACAACTAACATCTAACAGTGACATTACTCATTACCTTCAATGCACAGCTCTGGATCTTCAGAAACCTCACCAACACCAGTAGCCCTATCATCAAACCCCTGTGGATTCATAGATGTTCCTTCATGTTCAACAGATTCTAAATCTGAAAATCTTCTTTTTGTTGCAGAACCTTTCTTCCTAGAATCGACACCTGAAACAGATAAAACACCAAATTCTATTGATACGGTGGTAGTATTTTTTTTTTTTTTTTTTCACCCACTGGTTCTTCAATCAATCAATTTATAATTAACATCAATTATTGCACGTCCAATTGAAACATTTCTAAAATAGTAATCAATAAGAAGCTGAAACCAACTCAGTATCATTGAGTAAACTACTACAATAATCATACTGATATGAGTATTGGTAACATCACATATTAATATATGAAGTATTTTATTTAGATTTGTTAGCAATTGTTCTATTCATAAGAATTGAAGTTGATTTATGGAGGATTGTATGAATGAATGTCAGCTAATTAAAAATAACAAAGACATTAAGTAATTGTACAAACCTCTCATGTTTCCGCTCTCAGTTGATGCAATCTCATAGTTTCCCACATTGTCAACTTCTAAGGGATCAGCATGTCCATTTGCAAAAGTATGTTGTTCAAAAAATTTCATTCTTGAAGATTGTTGATTTCTAGATGCCATACCTATTTGAAGGAAAGTAAAGATGAAAAAAAAAGAAAAAGGAGACTAACTTCACATATAACAAAGTGGAGATCTATTTCATAGTATACAAAAGTATCGAACAAAAACCAATTCTACACGTCAAACTTAATTTTGCAGGTCTGGAGATTTAACAAAAGAATAAATGAGAATTTTTGTACATAAAGATAGAAGTAGTATAAAGATAGGTGCCAACCTATATGTTTAGGATATAGGGTTTAGGGTTTAGGTATACCAGATGTTGTCTTTATTCTCCAAAGCATATAAGATGGTCGGAGTAAATTTAAAAAAGAGAAGTAAAATATGAGGCAACAAAGCTCAAAACAAAACATATAAGATGGAATCTTATTCAAAAAATAAAATGGAATTGTCATATACCTGAATCCAAACCAGTTACAAAATACAATAGCTGACAGTTCTCAATTTTTTCTCTATTTGAGTTCAAATCAGTTACAAAATGTAGTAGATCTTTCTTATTAGAACTTGCAAAATGTTCTTATAGAATTTGACACAACTATAATAAAAAGTAAGTAATCACATAATAATAGCATCTTCAAACTGAATATAATCAAAACTAAGTAGTTACACAATAATAGCATCTTGAAACTGAATATATGAAGATGCAAACAGATGAAAGTTAAATCAATCAAATACTGTCAATATAGAAAAGAATTGCAACAATTCACTGCTTGCACTTACCGAAATGTGATATGTAGAGTTCCAAATCAGTTATGTGATGGACTGCTCAAAGGCGTTCAAAAGTAAAGAGAAATAACATTATCTATCGATCAATTACATGTATCAAAAAACAATTTATAAAAATACAATCTGAAATAGCAGTTATAGCACAAAAAAGGTAACTGTAATTAGCAACCAGAAAACTAAAAAGCAATGTATCCAATGACTTTGTTGCACACACACACACGCACACTAAAGAGACGACGGAATGGTGAGCATGATTACAGTTTATAAACTGGGAACAACAAACCATGACAATTAAAAATGAAGAAACAAAATTAAGATGTTTTGAGTTACGAAACATTTAAGGTCTAGATATATACGAATCCCCAAAGAAGACTCCAAGCTTCACTGTAGTTTTACCTTACTTATAAAAACCATTGCTAGATCAACTGATCAATTGTAAAGCAAAGATGCATTCCCACTTGATAAACCACAAAAATTTCAGTTTCCGAGCGCTATGTTAAAAATGATACTTCCTACCATTTACACAAAGGCTAACGACTCACAACCTTAATAAAATGAAGGGAGAAAAAAAAAACAGTAACCACGCGAGGGCGCATGATAATATAGTAAATAAATAATAGTAAATAATAGAAGGGTACACCTATAATGCATATCTTCTGGATTTTTCAAAGGATGGAGTATGGAAGCATGAAGCCAACCTCAATAGAAAAATGCACATAAGTAGTAATGAAGTTGGCTATTTTCTTACATCTATCACATACTGTGTGTGCTTATGAATTGTGATGGATAACCTAGGCATGCATGGTGTCTGTTAAAAGTTAAAACTGCAGGTCTCCCAAGCCTTAGCTTCATATATCTAACCCAGCCCTTAATTCAGTATGTTGCAAAAGAGTAGACTAACAAATTTCAAAAATGACACACATTTGAGTGAAATAAAGACTGTAACAACATTTATATTTATAACATACCTGCAGGTAATATTGTTCCAACTAAGAGCTGACTGTTCCCCAAATCAGTTACAGAATGTAGCAAACTGCTACCCTTGAAATCTACAGAACACATAAAGTAGATTTAGAATAATCGTAACTATACAAAGTCCTTTGAAAATTTTGTAAAGATAATCCTCAAACGATAAGAAATAATTTGGAATAACTGGGGTACAAACCTGGGTAAGAAAAAGAAAGTAAACTAACGCAGAACACCAAAATGAGGAACAACAGCAGAAATTTGAATTGAAGAAACCGTTGCATAAAATCTGCATATCATAAACAGGGAAAGATGAAAAAGGAGTACATTTCCTGCTTGTTGAAAAACAAAAAATTATGCATGGTTGCAAAACTATGAGAAAACAACAACATCCAAAAGATTTCTTCACATTCTTTGTGATGCTAAGTATTAATCTTCTATTCTGAAATTCATAGTTATCATGTATTTTATGAAGAATTAACAATGCATAAAATAAATAATGTATTATCTGATTGTTAGAGATGAAGACCTGCAAATCTAAGACAGTATTGGGACATTGAGATCAGTAAGAAGATTAATTGATTAATGGGGATCAAAAGTACATTTTCAATAAACTAAAAGAAACCTATATCATACCAAGCAAAGAAACTCAATTTACAGTTTATAGACAAAAACCAATTTCTATACTTCTCCTTAACATCATTATACTTCATTGAGGTTAAGGCAGTTGCTGAAGAATTAGACAGTAAAAAGTAATTAAGATGATTATTGATATCATTGTATTTTGACAGGAAACAAAGAAGATAGCAAAAAGTTATCAATCCATTGTATTTTGACATGAATCAAAGAAGCAGACATAATTGATTGATACCAGTAATCAGTCTGGTTTTCTTGCTGTCAAAGCCAGTATCACCAGTGACCCTCAAAACATGATCTTGAGGGTAAAGTTGTCCATGATTTCTTGTACTTTCAAAACGTTGGTGGCCTTATTCTGCAACAGCAAACTTAATGAGATATCAGGAATAGTGAGTTAGATACATGTACTATACTCTTGTCTAGATTAAATACAGGAAATAATAATGTCTATGTGAAAGCAACAGATGAGCTTTCAATTATAGGATTTGAAATCCTTGCTGCTTCTCAGAAATCCTTCACTTAGCCTAGTCTGCCATTCATGTTGTAAAGCACCTAATCTTTCTTAGGCTTCCAACCAAATTTCAGCCAGAAACTGATATTTAGAATGCCAAACCGTAGGAAATTTCCTGCAGATCAACATCCTTATTGACGAAGAAGAAGAAACCAGAAAGATACAATGAAGAAGAAGAACAAAGAACTAAAATCAACATCCTTGTTAACGAAAAAGAAGGAAAAAGATCGTGAGGCTTACGCGGCAACGAATTTGATCTTTGATCAATCAGTCTACTCTTTGATCCTCGATCGATTAGCCAACTGTAGTCTCTCCCTCTCTCTGCTTCTGTTGAAAAAAAAGAAAAAGAGAAGGAGCCCAGATTCTTCTAGAGGTGTGCAAGAGCGATGAAGGAAACGACGAAAGAGAGGGAAGGAGAGGTTAAGAGAGGTGGAGTGTAGAGAGATCGAGAGAGAGCTCTGGAAAGTGGTGGAACGTCGAGAGAGATCGAGAGAGAGGAAGAAAAAGAAAACGGAGAGATGCGATGGAGGCCAAGCCCAATTCCAAAAAGCCCAGGCCCAAGTGACACTGTTCACGGGAACAGTAACCAGCGCCAGGCGCTATAATATATAGTAAATATATATATATATATATATATATATCATAAAGAAGTCTGCTCCTAGCTATTGACAGAGCTCATAATCCACTATATTGAAGAGGTATATATATCAAAAAAATTAGAACCAATAGTAGGATCTGAAATTGCTACCTTTTACAGTATTTTATTTTGTTCACATATTAAAAAAAAAATGCATATATGGAGTAGTTCCAGGAGGATCATGTTCATGAACTTCTTTCCAGCATGCATATCAAAGAGCTTGTACTGTGCTGTGAGCTTATTGAATCTGTGTAAACTAATGAATGAAACAGTAAAATGTTACAGTCGAATGGAGTTCGTATGTTAATATGATCTGACAGTGTGCTTTGGTGGAACTCCTGGTCAAAGAAATCTCCTCACTATCTACATGACCACCCACAGGAAGAAAGAAAGAAATGAAGGAACAAGCAAACCACTTCTCTTATTTAGTACCAGCAGTCTCACAACAGCAGCTAACGCACATTATTTTACATGTTAATGCCTGACATTGTGAACAACTTGTTAGTGAGAACATGAACAAAATGTTATCAGGATCCGATCATTATAAAACAACATTTACTATCTGACTTAATGACTCAATGACAAAGTCACGAAACAATGTGACCCCAATCTTAGTTTGCAATCATGTCATGTTCTGATTAGTATGTATAGGTATAGATATATCCAGTGAATGGAGAAGCTCTAAGCCTTTAACTTTTGTAAAGTGAGAAAACCACACATTTGGGCATTCAATGTCAAAATGGATTGGGGAAGCCGGTCTTCGTTTATAATTTGAAAAGATGAGAGACCTCTTTATATAATGATTTGGATCACCAGTCTTCGCCATTTTGCCAAACATCTTATGAAGTTCTTTGCTTTTTGGTAGATATCTTGCTCCATTAAGTGAAAGAGAAAGGTAATCAAAATTCAAATATGGCAACCAAAAATCCTGAGACAGAAAAGGACGATCAGATCGCCTTAAAATCTCTGTAAATACATGATCATAATTTATAAACTACAAGAACAGAAACTGAATAGCTAAAACCAGAGTATCATACGACCAACAAATCAACTTTCTCTGTTTGCAGCCACAAATTGCCGCAAGTACGTGGCCCTCATTCTGTTGTTTTGTATCTTTTCTTTGTTTCAGTAGTTAATCAATGAATGATACATAGGCTAGTTTAATGAGCAACACTAAAGAGTGAAACAAAAGTAGAAAAATGGCTAATAACCCCTCTATACAACACATATAGTCGAGATAAATCAAGTCTTTTGCCTTTTTTGCTTATGGTTGTCATTGCCATCTTTTCTTTCCCTTCTTCCTCCTTTCTTGGGTCCCTGGCATTAGATTACAACAAATCAATTAGCAGAAAGGAAAAATAACAATGAAAAATAAGTACAGAAAGGAAGCTAAAAGTATACCTGAGTACTGAGAGACTTAAGGGGGTCCTTGTCTTTCTTGATTTTTTTCTTGAATCCCTGGCGGCGACCAGGGTTGCTGTTACCCATTGCAGCTCTGGCAAGCTTAACTCTCTTGCTGGCTTCTTTAGTTGTTGCGTCCAATAGATAATCAGGCACAACTCGTAAGTGAGGAGCAGGGGGCTTCTTGCTTAGAACCTTATCATGTTTCAACAGGTCTGAGCAAAATGAAACAAAATTAATAATGCTCAACTTTTTCAACTCGAATTGATAGAGCAAATATAACATAAGACAAACAAATCCAACCACACAAGTTGGGTACCTAGATCCTTTTGGTTGGCTTCAAAATGAGCCTTCAACCTGAACAGATAGGAGCAGATCATTAGAAAACTAAAACTACATATACTGCGGCAAAAAGGTAATGCGGAGAAACCAAGGATTGAAAGCAGAAAACATGAAAATAGATTTGACTACCGTGCCAGTGATCCAAACAAGATGGAGAACAGACTAAATATAAGGATGTGATGACATTGGTTAATTTCAATATGCCTCGTAGCCTAATTTGGCAAGAAAACAAAATATTGATAAAGAAAGCAATGATTATAGATACTCACTTTTCAGAATTGAGAATTTCATTCCTCAAATCCTGAGCTCGGGATTCTCTCACAGCAAGTTTTGTCACACTCTTTGAGACATCCTGCATAAATTACATGTAAGCATTAATGACCATCCACAGTATCTTACTATCTTCCCGTACAATGTCGGGGTACACGAATGCAACTTAAACCAGGTGATTAAGGAAAGGACCCTTAAGAAAGTCAAAAAAATAGCCGCAGAGAACCAGAAAAATCACCTCGGCTCTATATCTTAAAGACTCCACTGCATTTTTGGTCAGTAGTGTAAACGGAACAAGCTTATTTGTATCGTTTTTTTCATCATCCCCCAAAAAGGACTTTATCTCTTCTAAAACATTCATCTCATTTGGAGAAACCTGTAAAAAAAGGCTAATATTAGAAAATCAAAATCTCATCCAAGAAACACAAGCATTTCTGTCGCTGTTTAAACTTCCTGGGTGGATAGTTATCTGTTAAGGCATCCAAGGAGCTTGAATACTTCACAAAGGATGGGTGGGGTTATAGCAGCGTAGATGTAAAGTTCAGACTATTGACTATTGACTACGTAACTATCAAGTAGAAAGATCAACCATCATTCTATTAGGATGCTATTTCCTTTAGAACAAGAAAAAAAAAAGGCGCTATAATTGTCTAACAAACTCACAAGAGATACAGAAGCACCAGTACTATATGCTCTTCCAGTACGACCAATACGATGAACATATCCTTCAAGACTAAGAGGCATATCAAAATTCAGGACCTGCAAAAGAGAGTAAAGGAGCGGACATTGTTAATGGCATACAAACAGATGGAACTTTACTAAGTATTCTCTTTTTTGCAAATCAAGAAACAGACAAATCCAGATATAAAGTACTCAATCTACATCAAAGATGAACATGCAGTCCAGCAGAAAACAAAAACAACAAACAAAGTCATGTGGAAACTCAAGTAACAAACATCAGCACATGAAACAGCAGCACCCCTGATCAATAGGAATAATGGAAGAAGTTCATTTTGGAGGAGCTAAGATTATCTGTAGTTTCCTGGTATAATTCCATTCCAACAATTGTTGCCAGACCCAGAAAAAATAAAAAGAAAAAGAGGGAAAAAAAACCATTTTCTTGTAGTAGTTGAATTAGGTTCACCTATGAAATAAGGGAGGACTCCCTCCTGTGTTTTCGCATTCCTTTTCGTATTTATATTAAAACAAAAAAGGGACTGCAGTCATCTCCCTAAAAGAACCATGTGTTCCGTTACACCCCACCAGAAAATGTGTAGGTAGCTAACATGATTGGGAAATCATAAAAAGAACAAAGAAAACCTCTAATTTTGATGAACCTCTTAGAAATGGAAAATCATAGAGATCAATGAAATCTCTTACTTCTTCCAAGAAACATACTTATAGTCTTGGAACTGCAAGTAATATGCAATGCCTATTTTGGGAAATTGTACAATTTACCAGGATCTATGGTTAGAAGATATATTTGCATTTTTATAGAAATTCATCCATTTTATACATGGTAATGAATACACTAAAAAATAAAACCCAGAAATTACTAAGAAGTGAATCTAATTATAGCAAAGGCAATGTAAACTCTAAATTGCGGTTTGCCAAGTTGTAACTAAATCATCTAGGACGCGTCTATCATACCCCAGAAACTACTGTAGTCTGCAAAAATATAGTTATTCACCATCCCCATAATGACATACCGTGTGTACGTTCTTGAAGTCAATACCTCGCACCACTCCAAATTCAGAGTCAGCTTTGGGTTTTGATTTAGCATGTTTTCTAGAATTTGTTGATACTGTGGTTTTCTGCTTATTGTCTTTTTTCTCCTTTGTTTCTCTTTCTTCCTTCTCCTTTGTTTCTCTGTCATCGGTTGCAATCAAATAATCAAACAGACCAGCATTGAATTCCTGTTGACAAACGAAGGTGGTCAGGATTTTGTGAACAATCATTCTCACTGAAAATTTAGCCAATAATACGTAACTTTATCCATTATCCAGTTGCAATATCAACACTGTTCAGTATGCTTACAAACCTCAAGAATGTGGATACGAGAATTTTGAGGCAACTCAGAATTCAAAACAGCAGATCTTATGCCAAACTGCACAAAAAAGAAGATATCAATTTCTTACAAAAGTAAGTTAGTCTATATATCGCATGAAAAGAAAATCCATATACCTTTTCCAAGAATAGCTTTATTCTGAAGGACGTGTCTATTGTATTAGTAAATATCAGAATCTTTTTCTGAACTAACTCCAACTTTAAAAGGGAAAGGATGTAAAGTAACTTATCACGACCAGTGCATGATATCTATGAAACAAAACAACAAAAGATATAAGTTGTTAACCCAACATTTATAAAATTTAAACGTATAAAAAGTTCGTAATGATCACTGGTACAGAGGGAAGGAGATATGAAGAGAAGAGGGTACAGAATAAAGAAGAATAAAGAAACAATAATCATAAATAAGATGTTAGATATGCTTCAAAACAATTAGGTTTTAGAAAGCATGGTATATGTTTAAGGGCATTCATATTCTTACCCAGGACTGCTCAACATTTTTTGGGATGACCTCATCCTTGACATCTCCAACTTCGGGCAAAGTCAAAATGTAAGAATTATGTAGAATGAGCTTCTTTAGTTTCTCGACATCATCACTGCCACGTAAGTAGGTATCAGATATAACAAACTACAAAAGAATTAAAAAAAGAAATGCAACCTTCGAGCCTTCAAGTAATATATTAGCATTACAAATCGCACTGTGCTTAACATCCTAACTCCTAAAAACTAACACAGAAATAAGAACTTGTAGACATATTCGGTGAACAACAAACCTTTGTGTGGCAGACATGAGAAGAGATTGACAACGTTTAGGAATGTGAGGTGTCAAAGCTTTTATATCTTCCTCATATCCATATGACAAAAGAAGATCTGCCTGAAACAAAATATAGTTCAATATTCATTTTTGAAGTGAACTTTGATATCAAAACATCAAGGATGTCCTAAGACTTGACAACTCTATGCAAACCACCAACACAGCAATCTCAATGACAATTCAGCGAGCAGAATGGGCCCTCACCTCATCAAGCACAAGCATTTCCAGCGAATCATCAACTGACTTTGCTTGAAGAACACCATCCGACAAGCACTTCTTTACGCAAGCTGGAGTCGAGACCAGAATCTCAGGCAGCCCCGCCAAAGCTGTGCGCTGCAATAAAATGAGTCAGTATAACAAATGTTAAGACAAATGCACAGAAGAGTACAGATGGCTTGGAATAAAAAAAACAAAAGGACCAACCAAATCAGAAGTAGGCATGTTGCTTGTCAACTGCACGACTTTCAACGGAACTCGACACAGCTCAATCAAAGACCTGACCTCCTTGTAAACCTGCAAAACACACCCAATTTAATGAAGCAATATGAAACGGCATTGCACAAAATGGAACCCGAAAATGTATAGAAATTACAAACCTGCTGAGAGAGTTCCCTAGTTGGGACGAGAACAATGGCCCTGGGAGCGAGTTTCTTCTGCGGTTCTTCCGAAGCAGAAAAGAGCTTCTGAAGCAGAGGGAGCAGGTAAGCGAAGGTCTTTCCAGAACCAGTCTTGGCTCTGGCCACCACATCCTTACCTTCCTGCGGTAAAGAAAAAGAAAAACAGTTGAGAATGATTTCCACTGCCAATCAAAATAGGGTAAAAGTGTGAGAGAGGAATATTTTACGAGGATGAGAGGAATAGCGACGCGCTGAATGGGGGTGGGGTTGAGGATCTTCTTCTTGTTGAGTGCGCGAATGAGACGGCCGTCGAGTCCGAGACTTTCGAAGGTTTGGGACTCGTCGTCTTCGTCTTCGCTTTCGATCTGCTTCGGTGGGTTTTGCTGTGCTTCAGCCATTGACAATGTTTTTGGGCGGGCAGCTTCTTCGCTTCTGGGGGTTTAGGGTTTTACGAGAAGATAAGCAAAACGCTGCGGCACATTCAGGGCTCTAGAATTACTGTTTTGCCCTTGTCACTCTGAAAATCTAGACAAAGGAGGAAGTTCGTTCCCAAAGCCAGCTGACTCTTTAATTTGGATTAATTAATAAAAATAATTTGGATTAATTAATAAAAACTAACGAGTTATGATGTTATTTTTATTTTCATACCTAATTATTAAAAATTTGTATTTTCGTACCTGAAGTTTCATTTCATTAGCATTTTGATACACTGATCTCTAACACCGTTAAATTTTGAAAGCATTTTTGTCATTTTAACAAATATATCATTTTTTACATTTATTTTAACAAAATAATTTATTGTTTGAGGTTATCAAATACAAATAAAACAATTTACTTTAACAATAAGAATTCAAAAAAATTCAAAATTAAATATTTATTTTTGCAACAATAGTGATAAAAGTTAGTAGAACTCTTGTATGTATGTATATTTTTGGAGTTATATGTTAAGCAAAACAAAATAAAATAAATTAAAAAAAAATTATATCTAGAAAATATCGAATATCGATGGAAATTAACTGCATCAAAAGGAGCTTTGATGTCCCTTGGCGAATCAACTCACTTATCAAAGATATTGATGCTGATTCAAAGTTTTTTTCTTGCATCTCCTTCGATCGTGCTTTCTGTGAAGCCAGTTTTCTGACGGATGTTTTGGCCTCCTACGGGTATTCCATATTGGTCGCCTTCTTTGTAGTTTCTGCTTTAATTTTTAGCTTTTCAAAAAATAAAAGTTTGAAAGCCTATCTAGATGGAAAACAGAAAAACAAGAATTAGGGATGACATCATTCCAAATCTTCCAGATTTCCACTTATTCAGGATAGAAACAGTTTAGACATTTCTTTTGTTATTCGTCCAAAGTTTGAATATAGTTTCAGAACTAACAATTAGGTGAGGTAGCAAATAGGAAATAGCACAAAAGAACAATGAAACGAAAACGGTCCTCGTTACAGCTTCATCAACGAATGAAAATTGCCCTAAAGATCTGAAATTTCTTCCAAGCTTTCTTCTGTTTGGTTGGCTGGGGAACAGAGCACAAAAGACCCAAGCACCCAATATTGCTCCTATGAAAGGGCAAATCTAATACACACCGCTTCGTTGTGTTGTGTTGACTGTCTATATATATGCCCAACCAAATGCCTGCAAAAGAAGGCAGATGATACATTGTGTTAAGGCCTCAAATAGTCATAAGTATTGATCATATTACGTAAAAGAAAGGATCTACAGTCCATTAAACAGGCAGGAAAAAGCAGAGTATAGCACATGTAGAAGAATAAAACAGACAATTCCATATAATTTATGAAAAAAATACAAAGAAAGCAGAAGCAAATCCAGGAAAATAAGAGAAATGCATGAGCAAAAGGGAATGTTGAATAAAATTCAATTCCAGCAAAAAAGCTCAAGTGTTTTTAGCCCTAATCACCAAGCCATTATCTCCTTATTCATAATTCCACCATAAAATGAGTCCAACAGAGGTATCACATTCTTTTACTATTCAATCATACATAACACCACAACCTAAACACAGACACACACACACTTACATTGGCCATTCCAATAAAGGATTGTTTTTTTTTAAGAGATTTTCGATCAATTTCAAGACATCTTGACCATTTAAGGTTAAGATTCAATTGAGTATATCACTTCTGCAAATGCTGAATTGGAATTGTATCCCTTCCTCCGGGTGTATTCCCTTTTGGCATTCACCTAATTGATCTTCGAGGTGTTTTTCCTCAATTCCACTACTCTTGCCAGCGATTACCCACTTTGGAATGAGATTGCCAATGCTCCCTATACAGCAATCAGTTCACTTTGTAGTTGCAGATCCCACCCTATTCTCCAGGAGGCTGTACTTGTGTCTAAACATAAGCCTATAAGTGTTGATTGCGAGGCTGCCAATATTTTGAGCAATTTAACCTATAGGCATATAAAAACGTCACGAATGAATTTCTGCTTAACAAAAACACCATGACCAGAAGGAATTAGGATGCATAATGCACACATACCTGAGCTATATGGGAAATGCACACTAACATAACTTCTACTTCAAGAAGAGACAGAAAAGAAAAAAAATAGTTCAGCTACAAGTATTCCCGAAGACCATACAGTAAGCCACAACTATATTTCTATTCATATACAAGTTAATAGTCAATCCCAACTAGAATAACCTGAACAAGCCCATGGATGTTTCGTTGATCAAAAAAAAAAAAAACTATGGATGTTTCAGTAACTCCTATAGATCTTAGGCAATAAAAGTCGCATATGATTGCATCCAAGCAGAGCTAAGAAAATTGAAAGTACCTGTCTCAATATACACCACCCAAGATTGAATCAGTTCTTATAGAAGACTTGCACCCAGCTACAGTTGGTTTTGATCGCATCTTCTAATTTCTCAACACGGTCAAAATCAACTTGAAAGGTCCCCACAGAGGGAATCAATTTTTTTTTTCCACCTGGATCGCCGTCTTGCGGTCGACGCCGGAGAGAGTGGGCGGGTCGGCGTCACCCTGGAGGAGACCGTCCCCGGCGTAGGCCAAGAGTGGGCGGGTCGGAAAGCAGTAACCTCAAGATTGCTAGTCTTCCAAGGAAAGCCAGAAAGGTTCCCAACCCTCGGTCGAAACCTGTCATTGACTCAAACTCATCAGAGGAAAATTTTTAATTAAGGTTACTGCTTTCCAAATTTCAATTCATTGTTCGGGCTTAATATCTTTTAAGTTTATCATATATTTTTGAACTAAAGTTTATCATATACTATCGTTCTGTCTGCTTTATATAATGCTAGGAATCTAGTCAGCTACTTGCAATGGGTGAAGCTTTTGGAATACAAGCTCCGAAAAAGAAGGTAATGTTGTCAACTTTTTTAGCTTTCCAATTAACCTCATCTCTAGGCTTTCCAATTAACCTCATCTCTAGCTTTCCGATTTTCTCTATATCAACCTATCGACTCAATTTCGATTTTCTGTAAGCCCAGACATAGATAACAATACCCACTATAATCCCTTTTCAATTTCGATTTTCTCTAAGCATAGACAACATAGATTAGATATAAACATGTCACAAATGTCAATACTAATAAATATTACCAGTCTAACATTTGCCTAGATGATTCGAGCATTTGCGGCGATGGAATCGGTAACGACATCCTTGAAGCTTTCCTTGATTATTTGCATGTTCTGAATCCATGCTTGTCTCGACAGCTCCCCTTCACTGTTTATCCGGTTAGTGATATCGGTCAGATGCTGCCAGATCTTTGTTAACTCATTCTTATGGTCATCGATTTGAGACCCATGGCAGTCGATTTGAGCCCTATGCAACTCGATTTGAGCCTGCAAATTCGACACCATTGTGTAAAGAGTCCCTAATTCTGACTGACTAGATGAACATGAGTTCATGTAATTGGGATTTACATTTGGATTCGGATCGGGAAGATAAAAATTGGGAAACAAATTTGGATTCGGATCGGGAAGATAAAAATTTGGATTCATCTTTGGATAGCAACTAAAAACGATAAGAACAGCAAGAGTACCTTCCCTTCTCTACCTTCCTGGATAACAACATAAATAACTGAGTAGCCTCCCTTCATAATTGCAGTAGCTTTTGCAGAGATATTGAAGATACGAGTCTTATCTTCTGAATTTCAGCTTTGGGAGAGGAGCACCGGAGACGCACTCAACGACTCTATGCTCTTTGCTTTGGAAAAGACCAATACACTGAAACGGGTCAAAAAAAATCATAATTGAAGATTCTCCACGTTGTTACACAGTAACAATTTTAATTTGATCGGACATTTCAGGTGGGAGGGGAAGCTACTCTCAATAATGTGTCCCTTTATGTGTCCCTTTAGGTGTTTCAGTAGTTTCTGGCAGAATATTTTTCACAAGTTGCGCCGTGGTATTTTTCCAGCTCGTATACAGTTTTAATAACTCGAGATTTTGGCTTTGTGGATTTGAGAGGCTTGATTATGAACATAGTCTATGAATTTTGTATTTATTTTTTTTGATTTCAATCAAATAAATATGATGAAATAAGTTGTTGCTGAGCCTTTTGGGGTGCTTCAGCAGTTTCTGGCTACGAGGGAGGCAGATCATTTGTAATATTTAATCTTTTCGTTTTGTGAAATCTTTTTTTGTATAATTTATTTAAATTTTAAAATCAAAATAAATTATCATTATTTTTTAATATAATAAAATTTAAATTATTTTTTTGAGTATAGTTTATGTTTATTTTTTACTTATTAACAAAACCTCATACATAGTATTAAATTATATTAAAAACATAATATTAGATCCTAAATTATATTATAAAAATAAAAATAATTTTTCTCATTTTTAGTCTTGAATTGTGGATAAATTATTTCGGATCGTAGTGCCTCAATTAACGTTGTGCCTGAAGATGGAGGGATGGAAGGCTCTGCACTTTGCTGGAGGAAGAATGATGTACCTAGTAAAACAACAACATCATTATAATCAATATCTTTAGAGGCTCATATTCGACTTAAAAAATAAAAAACGAACAAACCTAAGCGTTGTTTCTGGGTGCGGGAATGGATGCTGATGCCATGCTGCTAACTCTCTCCGGTTGATAGTTTTTCAACATTTCTCCTATTTCTTTTTTCGCATTACAGCACATCTCAGCAACCTTTGGAAAGATGAAATGCATAGAAATAAATAAATGGGGGTACTTGAGCACATTTTGTTTTAGTTTATAACAAACATAGAACTGCTTGCAGTTATACTGCTAGCTCTCAATACATGGAACAACAATGTTTACAGAATAAAAAGGACTTGTGTTTGCATTAGCTCTATTGGGTTATTGTTATTTTCTTTTGATGTACAACATATAGGACCGAAGCTCCTATTTGTTGTACTGCGAGTTTTTAGCATTTACAGATTGATTTTGGTAATGCTAGAGACACCGGGCGCAAAGTTGAAGATCCTGATATGTTAGAGAGAATTCGACTTACCATCATCAACAATCTTCTGAAGTATCATCCAGTAAGAATTCTTATTACACAATTTATCATCTTTTAAGTTTATCATATATTTTTGAACTAAAGTTTATCATATACTATCGTTGTGTCTGCTTTATATACTGCTAGGAATCTAGTCAGCTACTTGCAATGGGTGAAGCTTTTGGAATACAAGCTCCGGAAAAGAAGGTAATGTTGTCAACTTTTTTAGCTTTCCAATTAACCTCATCACTAGGCTTTCCAATTAACCTCATCTCTAGCTTTCCGATTTTCTCTAAATCAACCTATCGACTCAATTTCGATTTTCTGTAAGCCCAGACATAGATAACAATACCCACTATAATCCCTTTTCAATTTCGATTTTCTCTAAGCATAGACAACATAGATTAGATATAAACATGCCCCAAATGTCAATACTAATAAATATTACCAGTCTAACATTTGCCTCGGTGATTTGAGCATTTGCGGCGATGGAATCGGTAACGACATCCTTGAAGCTTTCCTTGATTATTTGCATGTTCTGAATCCATGATTGCCTCGACAACTCACTTTCACTGTTTATCCGGTTAGTGATATCGGCCAGATGTTGCCAGATCTTTGTTAACTCATGCTTATGGCCGTCGATTTGAGACCCATGGCAGTCGATTTGAGTCCTATGGAACTCGATTTGAGCCAGCAAATTCGACACAATTGTGTAAAGAGTCCCTAATTCTGACTGACTAGATGAACACGAGTTCATGTAATTGGGATTTACATTTGGATTCGGATCGGGAAGATAAAAATTGGGAAACAAATTTGGATTCGGATCGGGAAGATAAAAATTTGGATTCATCTTTGGATAGCAACTAAAAACGATAAGAACAGCAAGAGTACAGCAAGAGTACCTTTCCTTCTTTACCTTCCTGGATAACAACATAAATGACTGAGTAGCCTCCCTTCATAATTGCAGTAGCTTTTGCAGAGATATTGAAAATACGAGTCTTGTCTTCTGAATTTCGGCTTTGGGAGAGGAGCACCGAAGACGCACTCAACGACTCTATGCTCTTTGCCTTGGAAAAGACCAATACACTAAAACGGGTAAAAAAAAATCATAATTGAAGATTCTCTACGTTGTTACACAGTAACAATTTTAATTTGATTGGACATTTCAGGTGGGAGGGGAAGCTACTCTCAATAATGTGTCCATTTATATGTCCCTTTAGGTGTTTCAGTAGTTTCTGGCAGAATATTTTTCACAAGTTACGCCGTGGTATTTTTCCAGCTCGTATGCAGTTTTAATAACTCGAGATTTTGGCTTTGTGGATTTGAGAGGCTTGATTATGAACATAGTCTATGAATTTTGTATTTATTTTTTTTGATTTCAATCAAATAAATATGATGAAATAAGTTGTTGCTGAGCCTTTTGGGGTGCTTCAGCAGTTTCTGGCTACGAGGGAGGCAGATCATTTGTAATATTTAATCTTTTTGTTTTGTGAAATCTTTTTTTGTATAATTTATTTAAATTTTAAAATCAAAATAAATTATCATTATTTTTTAATATAATAAAATTTAAATTATTTTTTTGAGTATAGGTTATGTTTATTTTTTAGTTAATAACAAAACCTCATACATAGTAATAAATTATATTAAAAACATAATATTAGGTCCTAAATTATATTATAAAAATAAAAATAATTTTTCTCATTTTTTAATCTTGAATTGTGGATAAATTATATCGGATCGTAGTGCCTCAATTAACGTTGTGCCTGAAGATGGAGGGATGGAAGGCTCTGCACTTTGCTGGAGGAAGAATGATGTACCTAGTAAAACAACAACATCATTATAATCAATATCTTTAGAGGCTCATATTCGACTTAAAAAATAAAAAACGAACAAACTTAAGCGTTGTTTTTGGGTGCGGGAATGGATGCTGATGCCATGCTGCTAACTTTCTCCGGTTGGTAGTTTTCCAATATTTCTCCTATTTCCTTTTTCGCATTACAGCACATCTCAGCAACCTTTGGAAAGCTGAAATGCATAGAAATAAATAAATGGGGGTACTTGAGCACATTTTGTTTTAGTTTATAAAAAACATAGAACTGCTAGCTCTCAATACATGGAACAACAATGTTTACAGAATAAAAAGGACTTGTGTTTGCATTAGCTCTATCTACTGGGTTATTGTTATTTTCTTTTGATGTACAACCTATAGGACCGAAGCTCCTATTTGTTGTACTGCGAGTTTTTAGCATTTACAGATTGATTTTGGTAATGCTAGAGACACCGGGCACAAAGTTGAAGATCCTGATATGTTAGAGAGAATTCGACTTACCATCATCAACAATCTTTCGAAGTATCATCCAGTAAGAATTCTTATTACACAATTTATCATCTTTTAAGTTTATCATATATTTTTGAACTAAAGTTTATCATATACTATCGTTGTGTCTGCTTTATATACTGCTAGGAATCTAGTCAGCTACTTGCAATGGGTGAAGCTTTTGTAATACAAGATCCGGAAAAGAAGGTAATGTTGTCAACTTTTTTACCTTTCCAATTAACCTCATCTCTAGGCTTTCCAATTAACTTCATCTCTAGCTTTCCGATTTTCTCTAAATCAACCTATCGACTCAATTTCGATTTTCTGTAAGCCCAAACATAGATAACAATACCCACTATAATCCCTTTTCAATTTCGATTTTCTCTAAGCATAGACAACATAGATTAGATATAAACATGCCCCAAATGTCAATACTAATAAATATTACCAGTCTAATATTTGCCTTGGTGATTCGAGCATTTACGGCGATGGAATCGGTAACGACATCCTTGAAGCTTTCCTTGATTATTTTCATGTTCTGAATCCATGCTTGCCTCGACAGCTCCCCTTCACTGTTTATCCGGTTAGTGATATCGGCCAGATGTTGCCAGATCTTTGTTAACTCATGCTTATGGCCGTCGATTTGAGACCCATGGCAGTCGATTTGAGCCCTATGGAAGTCGATTTGACTTGCAAATTCGACACCATTGTGTAAAGAGCCCCTAATTCTGACTGACTAGATGAACACGAGTTCATGTAATTGAGATTTACATTTGGATTCGGATCGGGAAGATAAAAATTGGGAAACAAATTTGGATTCGGATCGGGAAGATAAAAATTTGGATTCATCTTTGGATAGCAACTAAAAACGATAAGAACAGCAAGAGTACAGCAAGAGTACCTTCCCTTCTCTACCTTCCTGGATAACAACATAAATGACTGGGTAGCCTCCCTTCATAATTGCAGTAGCTTTTGCAGAGATATTGAAGATACGAGTCTTGTCTTCTGAATTTCGGCTTTGGGAGAGGAGCACCGGAGACGCACTCAACGACTCTATGCTCTTTGCCTTGAAAAAGACCAATACACTGAAACGGGTCAAAAAAAATCATAATTGAAGATTCTCCACGTTGTTACATAGTAACAATTTTAATTTGATTGGACATTTCAGGTGGGAGGGGAAGCTACTCTCAATAATGTGTCCCTTTATGTGTCATTATAGGTGTTTCAGTAGTTTCTGGCAGAATATTTTTCACAAGTTGCGCAGTGGTATTTTTTCAGCTCGTATGCAGTTTTAATAATTCGAGATTTTGGCTTTGTGGATTTGAGAGGCTTGATTATGAACATAGTCTATGAATTTTGTATTTAATTTTTTGATTTCAATCAAATAAATATGATGAAATGAGTTGTTGCTGAGCCTTTTGGGGTGCTTCAGCAGTTTCTGGCTACGAGGGAGGCAGATCATTTGTAATATTTAATCTTTTCGTTTTGTGAAATCTTTTTTTGTATAATTTATTTAAAATTTAAAATCAAAATAAATTATCATTATTTTTTAATATAATAAAATTTAAATTATTTTTTTGAGTATAGTTTATGTTTATTTTTTAGTTAATAACAAAACCTCATACATAGTAATAAATTATATTAAAAACATAATATTAGGTCCTAAATTATATTATAAAAATAAAAATAATTTTTCTCATTTTTAATCTTGAATTGTGGATAAATTATTTCGGATCGTAGTGCCTCAATTAACGTGCTTAGACCGGGCCGGACATTTAACGTGTTCGGGCCGAGCCGTTTCTAGCGTGCCGGGCTCGGGCCTAGCGTTGAAGACTTCACATCTAATAGTTCAGGTATAACCAAAGAAGAAGAAGCTTTAGGGATGTCTGCCTATGGTGCCTCAATTAACGTGATTGGGCCGGGCCGAACATTTAACGGGCTCGGGCCTTGCATCATGCAGTCACTAGTCTCTTTGCCGAACTGTATCAGAAAGCATCCATTTTCTAATGGTGCTCAAAGTGTTATGGTTCCTAATTCACGGAACGTTTCGATTTCACATCGATACCAAATATTAGAAGAAGAAGCTTTAGGGATGTCTGCCTATGCAGTCACTAGTCTCTTTGCCGAACTGTATCAGAAAGACATCCATTTTCTAACAAGTGCTACTAACCGTCAACCGATAGTTCAGGTATAACCAAAGAAGAAGAAACTTTAGGGATGTCTGCCTATGGTGCCTCAATTAACGTGCTTGGGCCGAGCCGAACATTTAACGTGCTCGGACCGGGCCATTTCTTAACGTGCTGGGCTCGGGCCTAGTGGCCCATTTGGTATGGTTGGGGAAGGAAAAGTAATAGGGAAGAAAGAATCAAACCCCTTAACTCTTGATCTGTACCAAGCGGTCACTAGTCCCTTTGCCGAACTGTATCAGAAAGATATCAGAAAGACATCCATTTTCTAATGGTGCTTACATAGTAATAAATTATATTAAAAACATAATTATAAAGAAATACCAAAGATATGAGAAGAGAGACAATAAAAATTTAAATTTATTAAACAAAAAAAATTTAAATAATTTATCCACAATTCAAGATTAAAACTGAGAAAAATTATTTTTATTTTTATAATATAATTTAGGACCTAGTATTATGTTTTTAATATAATTTATTACTATGTAGGAGGTTTTGTTATTAATTAAAAAATAAAAATAAACTATACTCAAAAAAATAATTTAAATTTTATTATATTAAAAAATAATGATAATAAAAAATAATTATAATTTATTTTGATTTTAAAAATTAAATAAATTATAGGTCATAAAGAAGCTTTAGGGATGTCTGCCGACATCCATTTTCTAATGGTGCTCAAAGTGTTCTGGTCCCTTCACGGAACGTTTCGATTTCACAGCGATACCAAATATTAGAAGAAGAAGCTTTAGGGATACCAAATATTAAAGACATCCATTTTCTAATGGTGCTCAAAGTGTTCTGTTTCCTTCACGGAACGTTTTGATTTCACAGCAATACCAAATATTATATGCCACGGTGCTTTTCTGGTCGTATGCAGTTTTAACGTGCCGGGCTCGGGCCAAGCGGCCCATACACAAATGGGAGTATAGAAACAATTTGCTGCTGAAGAAATCTCATGCATGGTTCTCTCAAAAATGAGACATATTGCTGAGGCATACCTCGGATCAACTGTGAAAAATGTTGTTATCACTATCCCCGCTTACTTCAATAACTCGCAGCGTGAGGCCACAAAGATAGCTGGCGTCACTGCTGGCTTAAAAGTGATGCGTATTATCAATGAACCAACTACAACAGCCATTGCTTATGGGCATGACAAGAAGGCTGGTTGGTATAGCAAGAGGAATTGCTAGTATTTGACTTGGGGGGTGGTACTTTGGATGTTTCTCTACTTACCATAGGTGATGATAGTGTGTTTGAAGTGAAGGCCACTGCTGGTGACACTCACCTTGGAGGCGTGCCGGGCTCGGGCCTAGCGTTGAAAACTCCACATCCAATAGTTCAGGTATAACCAAAGAAGAAGAAGCTTTAGGGATGTCTGCCTATGGTGCCTCAATTAACGTGCTTGGGTCGGGCCGGACATTTAACGGGCACGGGCCTTGCACCATGCGGTCACTAGTCTCTTTGCCGAACTGTATCAGAAATACATCCATTTTCTAATGGTGCTCAAAGTGTTCTAGTTCCTTCAAGGAACGTTTCGATTTCACAGCGATACCAAATATTAGAAGAAGAAGCTTTAGGGATGTCTGCCTATGGTGCCTCAATTAACGTGCTTGGGTCGGGCCAAACATTTAACGTGCTCGGACCGGGCTGTTTCTTAACGTGCTGGGCTCAGGCCTAGCGGCCCATTTGGTATGGTTGGGGAAGGAAAAGTAATAGGTGGGCAGGGCCGAACATTTAACGTGCTCGGACCGGGTCATTTCTTAACGTGCTGGGCTCGGGCCTAGCGGCCCATTTGGTATGGTTGGGGAAGGAAAAGTAATAGGGAAGAAAGAATCAAACCCCTTAACTCTTTGCCGAACTGTATCAGAAAGACATCCATTTTCTAATGGTGCTCAAAGTGTTCTGGTTCCTTCACGGAACGTTTCGATTTCACAGCGATACCAAATATTAGAAGAAGAAGCTTAGGGTTTAGGGTTCGGTGCTTTTCTGGTCGTATGCAGTTTTAACATGCCGGGCTCGGGCCTAGCGACCCATTTGGTATGGTTGGGGAAGGAAAAATATTAGGGAAGAAAGAATCAAACCCCTTAACTCTTGATCTGCACCATACCAAATATTAAACACCGCGGTGCTTTTCTGGTCGTGGCCGCCGGACTGCGGCCTGTAAAATAGCTTGGCCTGTAAAATATCGGGCTCGGGCTGTGTCGGGCCAAGGCGGGCTTGTGTGCCAATATATCATAAAGAAATACCAAAGATATGAGAAGAGAGAAATCAAAATTTTTAATTATATATATGACTGTTGAATCACGTGATTCAACTTTCCACCCTCTTTTACTGCAAACCGGTCTCTTCGATTTAATTAGATTCACCTTTTTTGGTCAAGAAGTTCCTCTTCCCCTCTCTTCGATTTAATTAGATTCACCTTTTTTGGTCAAGAAGTTCCTCTTCTCCTCTCTTCGATTTAATTAGATTCACCTTTTTTGGTCAAAAGAGATCATTGTTCATGACTCTTTTTCTATTTTTTTTAGTTTTTTTTTTACTAAGATTGCTATATTATAAATGGGCCGGGCTGCGGCCCGTAAAATATTCGAGATTTTCGTTTTGTGAAAATTTTTTTGTATAATTTATTTAAATTTTAAAATCAAAATAAATTATCATTATTTTTTAATATAATAAAATTTAAATTATTATTTTTAGTATAGTTTATTTTTATTTTTTAATTAATAACAAAACCTCCTACATAGTAATAAATTATATTAAAAACATAATACACATAATACTATTTAATCTTGAATTGTGGATAAGTTATTTAAATCTTTTTTTATTTAATTTATTTAAATAAATTATAAAAAAAAGATTTTCATAAAACGAAAATGTCGAATTATTAAAACTGTATACAACTAGAAAAGTACCGCGGCGTTTAATATTTGGTATGCAAAAAAATCATTGAAAACTCCACATCTGATAGTTCAGGCATAACAAAGAAGAAGAAGCTTTAGGGATGTCTGCCTGCAAAAAAATCATTGAAAACTCCACATCCGATAGTTCATGTATATTAAAAACATAATACTATTTAATCTTGAATTGTGGATAAATTATTTAAATCTTTTTTTATTTAATTTATTTAAATTTTAAAACAAATCATTGTTCATGACTCTTTTCCTATTTTTTTTAGTTTTTTTACTAAGATTGCTATATTATAAATGGGCCGGGCTACGGCCCGTAAAATAGCATGGCCCGTAAAATATCTTTGAGATTTTCGTTTTGTGAAATAATAAAATTTAAATTATTTTTTTTATTTTTTAATATAATAAAATTTAAATTATTTTTTTGAGTATAGTTTATTTTTATTTTTTAATTATGCAGTTTTAACGTGCTGGGCTCAGGCTTAGCGACCCATTTGGTATGGTTGGGGAAGGAAAAATATTAGGGAAGAAAGAATCAAACCCCTTAACTCTTGATCTGCATCATACCAAATATTAAACGCCGCGGTGCTTTTCTGGTCGTGGGTCGGGCTGCGGCCCGTAAAATAGCCTGGCCCGTAAAATATCGGGCTCGGGCTGTGTCGGGCCAGGGCGGGCTTGTGTGCCAATATATCATAAAGAAATACCAAAGATATGAGAGGAGAGAAATCAAATTTTTTAATTATATATATGACTGTTGAATCACGTGGTTCAACTTTCCACCCTCTTTTACTGCAAACCGGTCTCTTCGATTTAATTAGATTCACCTTTTTTGGTCAAGAAGTTTCTCTTCCCCTCTCTTCGATTTAATTAGATTCACCTTTTTTGGTCAAGAAGTTCCTCTTCTCCTCTCTTCGATTTAATTAGATTCACCTTTTTTGGTCAAGCTCCTCTTCCAAAGCTTTGCAAACCCGTCTCTTCCAAAGCTCTGCAACCCCGTCTCTTCCATTTTTTAATTAATAACAAAACCTCATACATAGTAACAAATTATATAAAAAACATAATACTATTTAATCTTGAATTGTGGATAAATTATTTAAATCTTTTTTTTATTTAATTTATTTAAATTTTAAAAGAAATCATTGTTCATGACTCTTTTTCTATTTTTTTAGTTTTTTTTTTACTAAGATTGCTATATTATAAATTGGCCGGATGTTGTGTTATTTTTGAGTTTACTCAGACAAGCTTTTTAGCTTACCGGGTTTGTTATTTTACAATCTCGGTGCACTAATTATTGGTGTATGAGTTAGACCTGCATGTGAGGATCAACAGGGTTGAGGCGGAGGCTTAGTGGTAGAGTTTTTTTTTTGTTTTTGCTGTACTCTGTATAATTTTGTTTTATTTGGGATAAACAGTATTAAACTCATGTGAGTGTTTTCATTTTCTTGACTTTCAAGTTTATGTAAGCAATGATATGTAATATTTAACTCAGTGTTTAGACATGTGACATTACATTTCCGCATTGATTTTAGTTCTATTAGATGTTGTCTTGAAACAGGTTTTGAGATTGTAATATTTTAAGTCATATCATGCCAAAATTTTTAAAAATTATCCTTCGAAAATTAGAGTGTGACACAAACAATTGATAAAACAATTATTTTTATTTCTTTTATCTGAAAACATAAAAAAAAATAGTGTTATTAACAAACCCTATTTTACTATTAACATATCTTCTCCATAATAAGAGTCAATTATAAAACAAATTCAAAAATTAATTTTGTAAAAACAATTATGTTGTAGTTATAGACGAGAAATAAAATCCACACTCCTACCTTCTATTTGTGGTAACTTAAATTTGGTCTTTAGTGACTTAACTTTTGTCTTCTTATGAAAATGATGACTAAAAATAGAAAATAAGAGTGTGAATTATAATTTAAAGAGTGTGGATTTCACATCTTTAGAAAAATAAATAGGGTATGTTTATAACAAAATAAGATGTGTTAATAGCAACAAAAAAAAACTGACTTCATTTATTGAATTTTTTTTTCGGTGAACATTTATTGGAATTTTAATCAAGTCCAAACTCAAGAAGGATGCCCGTCTCCAACGTAGGAGTCTATCCCAACAAGTTCTAATCGTTTCTAGTTTCAGAACCCATATGCCCATATATAAAGTTTTGATTTTTTGAGAAATTTTCTATCTGGGTTTAATGGTTGTGTGAGAGAATTGCTGGCGAAAGTTTTGACCTTTGAGGAGAGGAGATGTACAAACCGCTTGAGGGTTCCGAGATTCATGGATTTCATACAATGCAAGGTACGGATTGAAGAGTTTTGTTTTTGAAGATAAAGATTGGTACTTTGTTCTGTGTTTGTGGAATTTGGTGTTCTATTTTGACTGATTGGTTTGATTGTTGAAGAAAATGAACTAGAGTAATGGATAATGGGTTTTGTTTTAGTGATTCGAGTGTTCAGTGGAAGCAAAAAGGTTGGATTTTGAAGTGCCTTTAGTAAACTCAGGAGTGGTATTCATGTTTATGTATGCTGTAAAAACTAGTTGTAGTATGGATGAAAGGGTATGTATCATATCTGTATGAGATGGATAAGATGGTATGGCGATGCTGTTTAGATAATTTGATTAGATTTGGTTTTGCTGTGCCGATTTCTTATGTTTTTTGCATACCATTTGGTTTTTCTTGCAGCACTAACTATGTGTTTGCATTCTTCATCAGATTATATATGAATCAAGTTGTGATTTCTGTTGCTTATTTTTGCTGTGATCATGTTTTGTTCACAGATTTGGATGTTGATACTATTATGGAGGAAGCCAAAGGGAGATGGCTCCGCCCAAAAGAAATCCATGCATTACTCTATAACTACAAGTATTTCACCATCCATGTCAAGCCAGTGAACTTGCCCCCAAGTAAGTTTCTGTTACATTTGGTTGTACCCTGGTTATATGTTATGGTTAATTATATTATTCCAGTTCCCAACCCCAAATTCATCTTGATGTGATTCGAGTCATTCGACCAATGTCTCTTAATATTATTCATTCATCACGATGAAACTTACAACTATGAAGTAGCCTTCCCATATCCCTTGAAAGTGTTTTTAAAAGTATGGTTAAAAGTATCAACTCTCTGTGGTGAAGCTTGGAGAATCATTAGTACACCATCTATGTGTATATCTTGAGAGTAAATGCATTTGTAAGTATTGAGACTTTCATTGGTGGCAGGCAGATGTGGTACTTTTATTGGTCAATACACAATCATTTTCACGAGTCTTGTTTCTTTCAGTTGAAGTTATATTTAACGAGTCTTGTTTCTTCCAGTTGAAGTTATATCAATTAGTAATAGAGGGAGACAAATTTCATGTGTCAAATTTGCATATATACTCTAAACTTCTGCCAGTGTTAACTTTGACTGGAAATCATGCAAAGTACTGAAGCTGTTGTTTGGTTTCTAATATAACAGGTGGCACCATTGTATTGTTTGACCGTAAGATGCTTAGAAACTTCAGGAAAGATGGTCATAACTGGAAAAAAAGAAAAGATGGGAAGACAGTCAAAGAATCTCATGAACACTTGAAAGTGAGTTTTTCCTTTTTTCCTTTAAATGTGAATTTATTTTATGCCATCAATGTATCTTTTAGAATTACCAACAAGGGGTTAGTAGGATTCTTTAGGCCGATGGGTTGCCCACATGTGGTATGGAGTTTGGACCCCTCATGGTACCTACCTGGCTATTTGCAAGGGTTTCCTGCCTCTTAACGATTTCAGGGTTCTTAAGGGTTTCCGTGAAGCGGTTTTGGGGGTTATCTGCGTATCCAAATATGATAAAAAAAAAACATATCTTTTGCAATTGGTAGTGTTTAGCTGCAGCTCTAGCCTTGTTTTCTTGGGTTTATCATTTTATGAGAGCAATAAACTTCTTCTAAGCTAGAGTTATGATTCATAGAATAGTAAGAGCTTCTAACTTAATAAATCAGATGGCCTTGAACAATTGTGATGATCCCAACAAAATTTTCCAAATGGACGGGAGGCTTTAAAAATGCAACAAATTTTATTGATCAAAGCTTGGTTGAAAATTCTTTTGCACCATCCTTCATATATCTGACTAGTGGACTTTTAAGTTACTTTAACTGTTTTATTAGTTAATCTGTTGTGTTATCTTAATTGTTTCCCAAGTGGTCCTTTTGGCTGAGACGTTGAAAGGCAAAAATGATAAAGTGACACTGTGCAAGGAAAAGGTATTTTCTGCTGGTAGTTGTTTTCTTCATTCTATAAGTACAGTCTATTAGAATCTCAAACCTAGGTGCTACCTTTCCATGGAATGATTATTGTTATATATAATTCCTACATATTTTTGCTTTTTCTTTTTATGGTTCAGGTTGGTGATGAAGAAAGGATTGATGTATACTATGCCCATGGTGAGGATAGCCCAACCTTTGTCCGGAGGTGTTATTGGCTGCTTGATAAGTATGGAATATACTCTACATGGATTCATTATTAAATTATGTTCCTCTCTCTCTCTCTCTCTCAGAGTATTCTGACCAACTGTTTTATTGTTAATCTTATTGCAGGAGTCTAGAAGACATAGTCCTTGTTCATTACCGTGAAACACAGGAGGTAGAGTTGTTTTCGCTAATCGACTGTTCTTTACTTTTTCTGATACTTATAGATGGACAAACTTGCAGGCCGTGGCGGGCGCTGCTCTTTACACCGTTGAGAAGGTGGATTCTCACTGACACTGACACTTGCAATTGTTTGGATTTAGCCGTGAAATTGTGGCTATGAGCTTGGGATTTAGCTCAGTTGTTACTGATTAGTTGCTTTTGTTAGCTAGTAGCTTGCATCGTGTGTGATTTTGCTTAATTTCTTTCTGCTTCTGCTTCTGTGAGCTTTGTGCGTGATCAAATACACTCAGTGTGCATGCAAGAATTGCGTTAGATACTAAATATTTGTAGCTTGATGCTTTAGAATTGCTAAGAAATTGTGGCTCTGAGGTTAAGGATCCGGCGTGTGCCCCATTTTTTGTTCAGGATGAGTGCAGTGTAGCTCCAGTTGTGTCTGTTGCTGCTAGTAAAGTGCGGACGTCCCTCCGTTCGCCACCGGGCGCGCCTCCACTCCAGCAGCGTCCCTAATCATTTTCCCTCCCCGCCGAATTCCAGTTTCCGGCAAGATCGACTCTATTTGAAGTTTTGGGTGATCTCGTCGGAAAACTGGAAAAGAACGGACTCGCCGGGAAGGGAAAGTGGTCTGGGACGTTGCTGGAGTCCGCTGGGGTGGAGGCGCGCCGTCGTCGGAGGAGAAAGGAGGGACGTCTGCACTTTAAGCCGAGTGCGGACATCCGCATCAGAACGGGCCTGTATATATATATCTCCTCTGTGCCATGTGTAGCTGTGGCTTATCGTGAGCCAATCCCATTATCTTGACCCAAAGTTCGGTGGAAAACCTTAGAAAGTGATCACCATGATTATTGAGGCTTTTGTAAAGTTCTTTTTTGAAGAATAATTTTGCTTTTCTTGGCAAATTGATTTTTTTTGTTCATCAATATTAGGTGCATTATTGTAGTTTGCAATCATAAATTCTCTTCTTATTTTAATTTTTTCTTACTGTGGCTCATTCAGTTACATTTATATGTAGATGCCATACTGTCTATTGATGGATGCCTTTGCTAAGGCTGGCCGTATCGAAGATGCTAAATTGGATTTTGATGAAATAAAGGAGAAATCTGTACGATCAGGTATCTTTCAAATATTACCATATTCAAACCCTCTGTTAGTTTGATATGCATATTATTATTACTTTTGACACACAAAAGCCAGAGGACTAATGGAATTGTTGTCTTCAAACCACGTATGGTTATGAAACATATGAAAGACGATGTATAGTGGTATGTTCTTCAGTTCCTGGTGTTAATGCATACTTTGAAGTAGAAATCCCTGATGATTTCTATGGTCTTTACAGATGCTTTGCACAAATTACTTGCTCTTACATAGTATTGTTTACAGATAACTTGCTTATGAATCCCTATTCTGTAACAATAAGTGACGTCCACAAGTAGTCTAAATATATATGGAGCTTTAAGAAATACTTAGTTGATTATTTCCTGCAGAACCTTCCTTCCTATGTGCAAATTTAATCTTGTACATTATGCTGCTACTTTATTATTTTCCCCTACATGCAGATGGATATTCCTACAGTATCATGATTTCTGCTTTCTGCCGGGGTGGGCTTGTAGATGATGCAAAAAAGTTGGCTAAGGATTTTGAAAGAACTTATGACAAATATGATTTGGTTATGTTGAACACGATGATCTGTGCCTATTGCAGAGCAGGTGAAATGGATAGTGTAATGGAAATGCTGAGAAAAATGGATGAATTAAAAATCACACCTGATGATAATACCTTCCGTATTTTAATAAAGTACTTCTGTAAGGAGAAGTTATACATGCTTGCTTATAAGACCATGGAGGATATGCACAACAAAGGCTACCCACCAGATGAGGTATTATATTCTTGTTGATAATAACTGTTCAACAGTGCCATTTTTCTTTTGTTCTTTTTAGTAAACAATGGAAAAACAGAACGACCGTCAGAAAAACTAAAGATAATGAAATCATTTATAGAAATGGTCAATAATGTAAAGAAGCCATTTGTTTATCAGAATCCATTATGGTGTAAAGAAGATGTAAGAACTTTTATTTTGCAAGCATATGATATGGTCCAAAAACACCGGACTATATACTCTGTTGCATTGCAGGAACTTTGTTCCTCCTTAATGTTTCATCTTGGTAAGATAAGAGCGTACTCGGAAGCATACTCTATATACAATATGCTAAGGTATAGTAACCGAACCATGTGCAAGGCCCTTCATGAGAAGATTCTACACATCCTAGTAGCAGGAAGGCTTCTCAAAGATGCTTATGTAGTAGTCAAGGTTAGCGATTGTTTTAAATCAAGTTTCTTGTGTAACCTATAATTGTTTTCTTGCCTTTTTAACTTTTTCTTTCTTAGTTGTAGTTTAATTTATTTTGTTCTTTTGGTCAGGATAATCCGAGGTTGATTTCTAAGGCTGCCACAATGAAATTTGCAACTGCGTTTATGAAATTCGGAAATATCAACTTGATAAATGCTGTTTTAAAGGCGATTGATGGTTCTGGTTGCAAGATTGATCAGGTAAACTATTACGGATGTTAATAAATTGGATCATTATTTTTTCCTAGAACAAGCTTGCATGCATATTTAAACACTTCTTAGGGATGGACCTATTTGAGGTAGTGCGAGGGAGGGAGGGAGAGAAATAATAGAGGTCAAAATAGCTTTACCCTTCAGAAAAAGGAAGTATTTTTTTCCTCACTCAACTAAGGAGAAAGTAAAACTGTAAGAGGCTAAAAATGGCAAGAAAGAACTGTTTGATTTTCGTAAATGAAATCTTTCAAGAAATAGGAGAAAAAAGTTAAAGAGTGTCTTGCATCTAGTATAGTCTTTGTGCAGGTGCAATTTCAGAAATGATTTCAGGATTATAGTCTTTGTATTTATTAACTCAATATTGAGGTTTGGGCATATACCTCACAGTCTCACACTATTACTCGCATGTACCTCAGGCATATTCAAACTAAGCATGGGTTCTCTTATAGTATGGCTAGGGTACAGATATTTATAAACTGTGACAACTGATGTCACCCTCCACATAGTAGGATCCCTGGAAGGTAAAAAAATTAGCCTTTCCTCCACTTGTTTGAATCAACAGGCTAAAAGGTGAGGGTTTATGTTGGACTTATTTATTCGTGTGCTCTCCATTTTGTGGGTGCTTTCACGTGCCTTTGTGGCCGTGTGACTATCTTTGCCCTAACTTGTTCAATGGAAGATTTTCTCTTACTACCTCTGTTGTGTTGTGTTGTTTTTTTATTTTGTTTTTTACTTTTTGATTTATGTTTTTTTTTCTTTGTAGTTTTGATAAGAAAGGAAAAATAGTTGAGCCTGAGTGCCTGTGAGGCTGTGAATAAGGGGCTGTAGACAAGTACACCTTGTAGAAACCCTAGGTTTCTTCCTCGATGGAAGATTTTCATAAACCTCTCCTGTTTCTGTTTTCACTTTGACAACTCTTATAGCTGCAAATCCTTCCTGTGTCCCACAGGGAATATTTCAGATGGCCATATCACGTTATATCTCGGACCCTGACAAGAAGGACCTGCTTATTCAGTTACTACAGTGGATGCCAGGACAAGGTTATACTGTGGATTCATCTACAAGAAATCTAATACTGAAAAACTCTCACTTATTTGGCCGCCAGCACATTGCCGAGATGCTATCGAAGCAGCATATGATATCAAAAGCTTCAAAGTCTACTAGAGATAAGTGAGTTGGAGAATGTGCAGTTCCAGGTATCTTCCACTGTGGTTGGTTCAACTCTCTGAAAAAAGTTTGTTGTTTCACAGTATTAGTATAATCAGTCTGCTGCTTGGTTTCTTGAAACCTATGCTTCCTTAACTGGTTTAGGACATATTAACCCCATGCATAGTGCTAAATTGTGTGATTTTAGATTATATAAAAACTTGCATGCATGTAATCAGAGCTGGAACTAATTGCATATTCCACTTTGCTATACAAGAGCATCTTTATCTGCTTTTGTTTAGACAATTTTTTACATTTGACTTTAAGCAGGTTTTTGCATTTGAAGAATTAGAAGTGTTGTTGACTACTAACTACCATAATTGATGGAAGAATTTGGCTGACGCATAATTTTGTCAACCATGCCCATATTATATCAATGTTTTAAAGAGCGAAACAACAACTATTGCAGATAAAAGGAAAGCAATCAGTGCTTAAACATCATCTATAATCTTATGAGAAGATTAATATAGTGATATGTTGTATATATAAAGCTACCTTTTATTCAATAAGGCGTGCACTTAAGTTGGGATTTCATCATCAATTATAGGGTACAAATTGATGCTGTCTGACCATGCATTTCTTTTTGTTGGATCAACATCTGAAACGCATTTCCAAACTGCACTGTTACACTTGAAGCCACTTCCAAATGCAATTTGCCATACTTTGTTACCTTTCTTCACCCTTCCTTTTGCTTCCAAATAGCAAAGCTCATACCAAATTGAAGAAGAAGATGTGTTTCCAAATCTATGTAATGTCATTCTTGAAGCCTCTGCATTTTCCTTTTGCAGTTTCAGACTCTTTTCTATGCCATCTATCACTGCTCTTCCACCGGCATGTATACAGTAGTGTTCAATAGCCTTCTTGAAATTTGGCACATAAACTCCGTTCTGCCTTGGTAAGAACCTGAGTTTCTTACGGATCACTGACCAAGCAAATCGAAACTGCTCGGAGTATGGTAGCACAAGTGGCCCCAGAGCTGATATGTTTGTTTTAAGAGCTTTTGTTGCCACACTTAACAGGGCTCTTGATAGTGAGACCCCTTCACATCCATCCTCATCTGCTTTATGGAAAACAGATTCGTATGCTTCATCATCCGAACCAAGGTGGGTTCGGACAAGATGCTGGAGCTTGTACTTTGACATGCCTTTGTCCTGCTTCCTATTCGACAGTAGAATAGCAGCCCCTCCCATCCGAAACAAGACATTTGGAAGAAGCATTGATTTTTCCTTACCCGCATAGCCGTTGGGAGTTACAGCTTCCATGCTGAGGACTAATGCCAACGAGTTTTTATGAACTTTGAGAAGATCCTTGGCCAAACAAATTGACAAGATTCCGGCACTGCAGCCCATTCCACTGAGGTTGACGCTCTTTATGTCGCTTCGAAATCCAAACTTGTTTATGATCATAGAACTAATGGATGGTGTTGAGCAGAAAATACTGCAATTTGACACAAGAATGTCGATGCTTTTTGGATCAATTTTGTGCTTGGAAAGAAGGTCTTCAACAACAGTGAAGAAAACCATTTCAATTTCGTTACGAGTATCATCCAAAGACTCACGAGGTGGGATTTCGTGCAGTGGATCAGGCATGCTAGTCTCTGAACCAATGCCTGATCTTTCCCATACCTTTACTTGGAAATCAATGCCCTCTCTGCCATTGATGTTAGACATCTCCACATGTTCGATGAAGTGCGCCTTTGGAACCCGCAATCTACCAGGAGGCAGATAGCAAGTGAAATCAACTAGGTATATCCTCGTTGATATGAGTTCTAAAAGGAGAACCGCAATGATCAAAGTGGTTCCAGCTATCAAATAGGTAAAGGAGTTCGGAAATGATTCTGTAGTGACAGATAAGAATGGTCTAAGCAGCAAAGTCTCCATGTCTGCTTTTGAATGCTTTTGCTCTCATATTTTTGTTCATGTATCTATAGACGGTTGGTCGGTTGCATTCGAATTCCACAGGTAAAGGCAACCTTTAGTTTGTTTGTTTGATCACAATATATTCATGCACAGTTCACCTGAAAACATCCAGTTTGCATGAAGTAATGCAATTTCGTCTTGTGCTTAACTAGCTATAAATGTCGTTTTATACTTCTACTGCTCTAGCATAGATACATATATGTATCACAAACTACTGACCAAAAACAATAATTTCCTGGAGTCATTCAAAAATCTTCAGTGCTTGAATGGATACCACAAGTTCATCACCTCGAACAATTGCCACGGCCTGTTAAATATACCACCATCCATTAGTATTAGTACTACTGCTAAAGATATAGAAACAACACACTGCTCATAGTACTGGTACTAATTTTCAATGTTTATGTGCCTCAGTTTGAGATCATGAGCAATTCATTATGGTAATTTGTCTGAATACGTTTGTTTTATTTCCTGGGTAGCAGAAAAAAGAAAAAGAAAAACAAGGCCATTTGGATATCATTTGGCATTGGAAAATGTTTAAACTTTAAAGAACGGGTTTTAAGTGTATAACAGAGATGAGAAGTAATATAGAAGAACCCAGGCTACAAACAAGCCGAGGGAAACAAGCCAAGGGGTTTTCATTTACCAAAAGAAAAAAAAAAATATGAGAAGTAAAAGCTAGATAACAAGCGTGTATTCAATCTTCATTACCTCGCTTATCGAAAGCTTATGATCTGAATCAACATTTAGGCAGCGCAATGCAGCATGGGCCATCTGACGTACCATTCTAGCATCACCAGCAGTTTCTGTCACTCGGCAGTCCATTAGTTCCTTAAGCTCACCATTTTCTAGTAGTGGCATTGCCTGTTATGCAGAAGAATAAGGCTAGATCACTGACAAGATGCATGTTCAGTTAGAAGAAACAAATGTGTCCCAGAGATCTTACCCAGTCAATCAAGGACTGATCCTTCCCTTGGTTTGGAAAGCAACATGCACTTTTTCCTGTAATAAGCTCCAGGATGAATTTTCCATAACCACGTATGTCTACAAAAAGGCGCTCGTCTTCTTCGAAATTTGAGTATCTTTTAAATATCAAAACAGCACATAAATGATAAGGCATCATACCAGCATGATCAAGCTTCTTTTTTTTTTCTTGCTAAAAAGAAAAATGATTACACTTGTATTACAACCAGAACATATTACCTGGCAACATCTCCATCAAGCCATTCAGCATCTTTGAGGTTGCCAAGCTTCAGTAACAGACAAAGGAAATTACTCAGTGAAGGAGAGAAACAACAAATATCAACAAGTTTAAAGAGTGGCTCTAAGCATCAGATCAATTGGTAATTCTTGAAACTCCTAAAAGACTGAATCTGGTTTTCTTTGAAAGCAGTGCAGCCTTTCCGGAGGCAGAATTCCATATAGCAACATAGATGGTGAATAGTGAGTAGTAAGAAATTGAATTGTTTGTGATGCTATCTCTAAAGTTTTAGTTCCTGTGATTCTGAGAACTGTACTTTAAAACAAAAAAGAAAAAGGGTAGTATGAAGTCCTCGGAGTTCAATCAGAATATCAGACTACAATTTTTATAAGTTTATAATTCACCCATACTTTTGTTCCCATATAGGTATGTGGAGGATCAGAACTCACCATTGCAGAGTAATCATGAGAAAGAGAAACATTACATGAACAAACAGATTTATGAATAATAGGTGCATCAGCGCATTCCTCGTGAAGATAGCGCAAGCTTCCACCTATCTCTTGAGCAATAGACCATCTTGCTCTCCATCCCAGCTTCTTAGCCAATTTCTCAACTACAAACGACAGGCCTCAGTTAAATACTAACAAAAACAGAAAGTAATTTAGTCCAGACTGAAAAACATGGGGATGAAGACTTTAAATATTTTGTACGAGTAATAATGATAGGCTGAAAAAAGCAAAGCCTATGATTTCTTTTTGAAGACAGCACTCCGTGATTATGTGACAGCAGCTGCTCGGACATGGATATTATGTTAAGGAGACTGGATGAGGTGGTTTCATGACTCCTTCATCAGAATGAAGCACTGTGACGCCAGTCATCTGCATGAGGATGAAGCCTAGTACCTCCAGTCGTCTTATTGGTTTTCACAGGGATCCATAAGTTCTTATACAAAGGAATTATTTGCCTCATGAATGCAATGTAGTGTGTTGGAACATGATATGTGTAAGTTCATCTTCACAAACTATGCTAATTAATATGCTGTCATAACTAAACTAATTCTTTCAAGAGCAGGTTGCAGATAATGGTAATTCAATAAGAGAAGTGGTCATTCTTACTTTGAAAGTTCATTTGAATGTTACCCAAACATGGACAGTCGAAGACCAAGTACGCAGCAGCACCAGTGTAGCAGTACCCTACGAGGTTCAAGATATTTCGGTGACATACCCGAGAAAGGATCTTTAGCACTGACCAGAAGCCTTTATTCACTTCTTCGTAAGCCTTGACTAAAACAGTTGTGTCTTGCAATATTCCTTGGTAAATTTTCATGCCCTTTTCTTCTCTAGCAACACAGTCATCAGTAAAGCCATTTGTTATCACTACAAGTTCTTTCTGTGAAAATACTCGAGGGAAACCAGTTCTCCAAGACAGTGGGTAGCAACAAGGATTTTGTCGATAAGGTGCAGGTGCAGGTGACATTCGTAATTGAACAGGAACTAAACTGTTACTATGCACTTCCATACCATGTTCTGAATTGTAATTTTCTCCAGGATTAATCTTAGGAAAGATGTGAGGTGGGGTATCATTTGATAGCATCAACGTAGCGTAATATTTATCCTTCATTACTGCAATGTTGCAGCTTACATGTCCCCTAAGAAAAAGTCTGGACTTCCGAAAGTGACTGGGAAGCCAAAATACAAAAGTCAGAAAACTTAGCATAACTCTGAGAATACATAAAGTTTTAATCTCACTGCAAACCTTCTATGTAGAGTGTTATCCGGTTTATTACATGTCCTAACAGATTTTACAAGACAGCAAGTACTAGGACTGACTTGCAAAAACATCACTACCATGTTCCATACCTCTCCCTTATCAAGATCTATAAATGAATTCAATGTTATAATCTCCCCTCTAACTCGTAATTTTCCCATGCAATTCAAACAATGAAGTTACTAGTTTTCATTGGACCTATAACTTTGTTATATAGAATGGAGTGCCATGAGATTATGAGATACCTGTCCAGTAAAATCCACCGAGCATTAAGGTTTCGGGCTTCCTCAGTTTCTAATCTCGCAGGACAATACCCCAATGCAAATTTAACTTGCAGATTCACCTGCACATACATACCACAGCAAATACTTATGTATTAGATTGCCCAAATTAACTTACACTGGCATGTACTATAGTCTATAGGTACAACTTACAATCACCAACCTCATTGCTTTGGCATAGGCGGTTTATAGTTTGGAGGCCAGTCTGGTACTCTCCTCTCCTTTTCGCATATTTCTCTTTAATCACAACAGAATCCAGGTCCTCACCGTCCACCATTTCTGAACTCTCGCCTGCAACAAAACAGATTCTATATTAGGCATTACATATATTTAACACATTAGGCTACAAAAATGCTTTAGAATCTCATAGAAACTGATCGAAGAGCTTTGTACATGCGCCGGTGGCGGAGAAAATATTGAAGAATGGAAAGCAGGAATGCTTCTTGGGGAGTTGATCATCTTGTAGAACTCCCAAGACAAGGAGGATGTCTCCTGGACGAACCAAGTATCTGAAGGCCCATTCCACTATTTCCACGCTTCCTCTACTCCTTTTTGCGTCCAGCGCCACAATTACAGCCTCTCTTGACATCACCTCCCTCTCAGATCTCATTTCTGTGCTACTGTACTCCTCCACTACCTACTTGCAGTCGAGCTAGCTAGTTGTAATGATGATGATTCTGGGGCATGGAGCCAATATGTGACAATTGAGTGTTTTGGGTGGGTTTGTGAAAGGTGTAGAGTTTCTGTTGCGGTGGTTTCATAGCTGATAACGCCATGCACAGCGTAGCTAACAAGGGGGAGTGTAGTTATTATCGTCTGGTAGCGACGGGATGTGAGTTTTCTGTGTGTTTGAGGTGATCATTCGTCGAAGGAAATATTATACCTTCTACTTAGTTGCACGACTCCAATTGCAACTGCCTATGTTTTTTGTTTGGCTCATTGCTGCGGAATTCTCAAGGAAACACAAAAGTTTCATCCCCGAATGAGGGTTGGCAAGAAGCACTTTCTCATCTAATCAAGTTTTTAAGTTTCTTATTGGTCAGGTTACGGAGCACCGGAGACATGCGGCGTCATGACAATAAATAGTGTCAACATCCGCTACGAGGCCCGAGTGTGGGATGCATACATGCTTACAAATTGACCGATGTTACTGCTCACATGTGTAATCGTCTTGGATACATGTTTGTTGGGTTCTAGCAATTGACACAAGCAGTTTACAACTAGCAAGAGTCCCCGCGCGCTGCCGCGGTTTTTTTTTTTTTTTTTTTCCTTTCTTTCTTCCGTTTGCAACTCGATTTTCAAATTCATTTCATTACTTGTATCCCTTACTGAATCCTATCCAGAGCTCGTCTTATATTCAAAAAGTTTCATAATCTAAGTTCTAAGCAGCAAATGTAATAGTCAGGCTTCTATATTTACATTTTTCAAGAAATTGTCCTGCTAACCAACCACTTTAATTTGTACATTGGATACAACAATAGTTAGTCTTAACAGAACATATTACATTTCCAATATAATTCAACAGTTTTACAATAGCTCTTCAGCACTTTTAAGTCTTCTATTGCTGAAGTTTTACAATAGCTCTTCTTCAAAGCTTTCGAGTCCTTTGTTGCTAAAGTTTTTCAATAGCTCTTCAGATCTTTCAAGTCCTCTGCTGTTGAGGTTGACTGTGACTGTAAAGCATGGCAACATAGGATTAAATAGCAAGTCACAACAAAATATAAACTAACAGAGACAAAAGAAAAGGAAAAAAAAAGTCGGTGAAAATAGTTCCAAAGTATAGAGGTAGATTTGTGTTCGTTTTTACTCTCTTTTTTCAAGGAAGAAGTCAGGGGAAATGTCATATATAGCTACATATCATTGAGATCAACTAAGACAGAGCTAATAATCTCAATAAGAAAGCAATTAAGGAAGTTATGTTCAAGTTGTTGCCGGTAATGTAAAAATTGTTAATGTCGAATCAAGTGGGTGTTAAAAATATTTTGGTTGCCATAAGGCAGAGTTAAAAACTTAAATCGATTTGTTTTAGAATTCATGAAGACTTAAAAAATGTATCACCTATTAAAATTCTCTGACCTAGATGATGAAAATTAGTGTTATTTTAAACCATCGTCCCCTACTATAATTTAGTGAAATATGTGGTGTCTACTCTAGCATTTTCATCAAAGCTAGCTAACTCTTCATCCATTTTACATAAGAAAGCAAAAGACCTAATGATGTCTGCTAAATTCTTCCATGAAATCTAAGGTTCATATTTTCTCAAAGAATGTAGTCCAGTTTTGGATCACATTACAAAACTGCCATTACATCCTACTAAGAGAAACAATTTGTAAAATAAACATTAAAACAACAAACCCATCAACGGTTCAAGATAAAGAACAAAGAATGGCAAGAAAACTGTGCCATTACAGGAAGATATCTATTAATAATCTATAAACTTCCTTCAAATTAAAACCAAACAAAAAGAACTCTAATAACTGATTGATTAGAAGGTCAATTATACGCAGAGACAAATATAGAAACTATAAACATAAGATAAGGACTACCAGTATATAGGATAATGAAACTAAATATATGAGATATTTTGCGTAATCGAATATTTGGCTTGGTGTAATGGAAGGTCTTTGAGAAGCTGAGCTCTGGTAATATTGAGTCTTGAGTGCTATTGATTTCAATTTTGGTGTATTTCTCAGTGGTGCATATGAAGTATCCGTGTGATCTTCATTAGTTTGACTGCAATAATAACTTCAACTAAAACACAGTTTTTGATTAATGGAAGATGTTCTATTTGTGTTTAAATATCAACCATGTATCAAGTAAATTAAAGAGGGAAAACAAAACAAACCTATGAATCATACTTTCCAATTGTCCATCCACAATGGTGGATCCACCCACAATTCTATCTCCTAATAAGACATATATGTGCTGGTCTATCATCCGTGTAGATTCATAGATGAATCTGAAAGGGTATTAATTAATGAAATAATCAGATCATAAGTTATAAGTATTAAATCAAACTTGTTATACTGCAACTATAAAATTATAGGAGGATCATACTGGATAGTATCAAGCTTTATTGTTTTGCAAAACCCATGTTAACAGATCAAGAAACAAAATGCTTGCAATCTGTGAAATTGCCACAACATATCACGAATTTCGTAACAAAACTAAGATCAATAACAGAACTTTAAGGAATGTGGGTACACCTCCTTCATATCTGTAAGGATGAAATCCAAAGGACATGTATAAATATCAACCAACAGTCATTTCTTTTTTTCATCCTCAGCAACAACAGTTACCCGTATGTGAGTTTTTAACCCTTTAGAGTGAAAAAGACAGTACCATTTTCATAAATGAGGCGATTGGAAAAAGCACAACCAGGGCTGCCACTATACCAACGAATCAAAAAGACCACTTTGCAGTCTCCTAAATCAATGAAGTAGTTATCTGTACGTGATCCATTATCCATCAACAGTCGTATACCTTACAAAGGTAAATATAATCGTGAGATGAAAACATAAAGCAACCAGGTGCCTAAATCTTATGAATCCAAAGAAAGTCATCTTACATTGTTCAAAAGAAGAAACTTTTTTACAAAATTACACTAACCCGGTGTAGAGCTTGAAAAGAAGTTCACCATCGAATCCCGAACGATAGTTGACAACCTATTAAGACAATGAAGATTCAATTTTAGAGAACCTTGACCACCACAACTGCTGGAAAAAATTGAACAAAAAAAAAATTCAGTATCTAAAATTGCAGAAGAACAAAGAAGCTAGAAAAACCAAAAGAATAAGGGAGTGATTGGATACCCACCTAAGAATTTGGTGATGGAGCTGGAAGTGGAGGCAATGGAGGCAAAGACCCTACTCCGCCTCGAGGAAAGACCAAAAGGAAGCGAGACGTTGTATGTTTGAGATAGTGCACCGAGGGGGACCAAGAGTGTAACCTCGTACACTCATACACCAATTTTCTATAAAAACATCTTGAATAATATCAAGAGTTCATCTACCCAAAACTCGTCCATAGATGACATTTAGTTACAAAATTAACGAAGAAGAAGAAAGAAGATCGGGAGGCTTACACAGCAACGAACTTGATCTTCGATCGATCAGTCTAATCTGGCCTCGATTCTTCAGGAAGGAAAAAGAGCTGCTCTAGAAGGTTTCAAGAGCGAGAAGCGAGAGAACGGGCAAGACAGAGAAAATGGCGTCGAATCTCTGGAAGCTTCAGGAGGCGGCGAGAGAGGGCAAGATATGTGGTGACGCCCAGCACTCCGCCCAACACCCAGGCCCAAGCGAGATGCAGCCCAAGCTCGACAAAATAGGGGCAAAACCGTAAAAATTCGTGGTCCTTAGCTACAGTAACTCAACTTTAGTATATAGTAAATGTCTATGGTTGGTGGGTTATGACTCCCCTAATTCAAATACTATATTATTTCTCATCATTGAAATACTGAGCATTGATTAAACCAACAGTGAACTATGAAAAAACATAATCGGTCCGGTCGTGGACGAATCTATTAGAGCAGTACCGTAGGGTACGTTTGGCACCCGGTATTACTTAAGACGGTTCGGTTTCAATGTTACTGATATCAATATTAACTAAGGCATGCAAATCTGTTCATACACTTATATTTATAAATTTGTTTGTGGGGAATTGTTGGTTGATTCTATTTTTTTGCTTTTAGATATGGATGGAAGAAATTTGTTGTTGATCTTGTTGTTGGAACTGTGGCATTTAGAGAATGTGTCTGCTTGTACAATCCTTGTGTTATTGATGTTAAAATTGAGGCAAAGACGAGATCACCGAATTGCTTTAGATAATCCTTGTTAGATGACCAAGATTGTTTAGATTGTTAGACTAAGATTGTTTAGATTGTTATGTTAGAGTAGTCCAGTCCAATGCATCACCAAACAGGAGTATTCAAACTATTATGTAATTTGCACATTTGATGTCCGAAGAGAGTGGACCTATTTTTATGTGTCGTTGTGGATACTACCACATCTTTTGCATGTGGGTAGATAAAAATAAAATGTTATTATATTCTTCTTAATCAAAAAGAAATTATTTATAATTTTTTTTCGACAATAGAGAAAAAGCTGTCGCGGCACTCTTGCATTTTGAAGAAGAGAGGGTGAGGAGGTGAGAGCTGTAGTTGCGATCCCCGGTAGCTACACCATCCTTGTTCAAGACGCCACCAACCCACCTGCTCTTTGCTCTCTTCAGGTACCAATTCCAACCCTTTTTCTCTTTTCATACCTCTTATATCTTCCTGTAATTGGAACTTCCAGATTCATTTCCCAAATTCCTGGCAACAAATGTGGGGTTGGGTCTATGTTGTTGATTTCTTTCCGGGGTTTATCGGTTTCGATTTACTGTATGTCATTACTGTACCTTCCACAACTTGAGATAGTTTTCAATGACTTGCAATGGTAAACTATAGGATCAGAAGCTATGAGTTTAGGGTTAGCAATGATATGGCCCTTTGTTTAAATCCCTTTACGAATGTATATGAAATTTGGTTTTGGGATATTTGATTCATCTGTGTCTTTTATTGTGTACTAGAAAAACAAAACTAATATGTATATCAGTCAGAATTGCAAACAATAAATAGGAAGTCGTAAGTTGTAAACTTCAAATTTTACAAATAAACTTTAACATGGAATTATAATGCTAGCTAAAGAATCCGGCCAGTGGGCGTGATCCTTTGTCCCAAGCTCCTTGGGTGTATAAAGAAACTCTATACTAGAACACTTGAATAATGTTAAAATCTCTATGTGTGTTGTGAATGTTTCAAGTAGCAAATAGTGGCCGTAAACGGTATGTAAAATCATTTGCACCAGGTGTTTAAGTTCATCTTCAGTGTTGAAGGAACTACCAGGCGCTAACTTGATCTCTTGTTTGATGTTTGCAAGTACTAAACATCCAGTTAAACTAAATCACTTTTTACCATAGTCTATAGCATTTAACATTTCACATGAAGTTTTGCACGTCATAATAAGATGGGTTATCAATGGAAGGACTGAATCATGAACACGATTTGAACAAAACAGATGAAGGAAAGATGGTGAGTTTGAAAACCATCTATTTGTTATTAGATAAATAGCAGCGCAGGAGATAGAAAATTTTACATGCCAAGAAAATAAGATCAGTAGGAAGACATAAAGATGATGAGAAATGAAGAATAAGAAGGTTTTACCTCTATTTTTATGCTTAGTGGGTATCTTGTCAACTGTTCTGTACTATCTATTTTTAAAGTAATAATTTCCAATATAGCAACGGGCTTAAGCCCAAGAGAATACACACTAGTACATAGAAATAGTCCTTGTTCTGCTGGATTTATTAAGAGCAAAATAAACTAGAAGGAGGGTGAGTATAAAAGCAATGTGACACCAATGGCCAAGGCTCAAAGCGGCCAAGTGACCTAAAGCAGCATTCTTCTCTCTATAAATCTCCCGCAGTTTACAATCCCTCCCGATTGAATAGTTGTGTTCATGTGTTAAGCACACTACACCTAGCAGACAGTAGTTAAGAGTCGCCTTCCAAGCCAAACACATACCCCTGTAAAGACCCCATAACGGAGCTGGATGGATTTTCCATGCCAAGAAAACAAGATAAATGAGTCTCCTCTTATGTAGGAATGGCACAATGGTACATGAGCCTCCATTATTCCAATCATTGTATTACCTTCTGTTTTCTCTTCTCTCAATTCAATAAATGTTGCCTGCTAGTTCTGCCCCGTGGAAGTTTATATTCTTACTATATTTTACAATGAGCGTGCGTAAGAAGTCTGACATGGGGTTTGTAAAACACATTTAGTTACCATAGGATTTGGACTTATTCAATATCTTAGTTGGATCAACTGAACAGGATTTCAAGCTAAGAAGTTCTACGTAAGGACGGGTATTTTGGTTATCAATCCTCATCATTAATCATGTTGCAGGATGCTGAGTATTTACCTTTTATTTTAAGACTCTTAGATTAGAAGTTTCCAGAGTAATGGTATTTACCTGTTATTTTAAGAATCCTAATTAATTTTCATCCTCTTCAATTGAATCAAGAACTAGATGTTCTTTGCTTTGATTATTATTTTTTAATTATTAATTAGGATTCTTAATTTTGTTCTTTCTACTGGCCATACCCTGATCCTCATTTGTGAGTTGGCCTGTTCTCCCAAATTAAGCACTAGTTGAAGCTCATTTAATGAGAGCTTTGTGAAGAATATAAATAATTTGCACTAATTATTTGATGTAGATCTATATATTGTCGGACTTTTGTAATGGTATTGGTTCTTGAAAATTATTTCCAATAGATATTTCCTCAGCTTGTTATTCTTCTTACTTCCCCTTCAGCTTCTTCATATGGATGCGGATGCTGCAAAAACTGCCCGCGAGTCTCTGGACCTAGCATTTCAGATGTCCAACATTCTTGAGACAGGACTTGATCGTCACACCCTCTCCATCCTTATTGCACTCTGTGATTTGGGTCTCAACCCTGAGGCGTTGGCAGCTGTAGTCAAGGAGCTCCGAAATGACCTCGGGCCACTTACACCACAGGATGCTGCTCCTCATGTACCATGAACAGGTATATATATTTGCATCTCCGTTCTTGCCTGGTTGGGATGATTCATTTGTGGAATCTATAAATCCATTGTCTAACCTTCACATAATCTTGATGGATACTGGTTTCTAAGTTCAGAAAATTACTTGAACAATGATATGAACTTAGTTCATTAAGCAGTAAAAATTTATATGCGCCAGATGAACAAATATTAATCTTGATTTTTGATTGGGTAGATGTTTAAAAATTTGATCTAGATGCATTTCCGCTCAGGTTTACTTGAAAAGGTACACCCTTTTGTGTGGATAACAGGTTTCTTAATGAAGTACTGTAGAAAGTCTGAGTGGCACATTTAAAAAATCTCTGTATTTCACCGATTATGATGTTTACATTGTGAAAATCAACTTATGACATTATTGACATGTGTAGCCTTTGCTAATTTTAGTCTTGCTTTGCAGGGCTGTTTGTGTTTGGTGGAGAAACTAATATGCTTGTTTGGAGGAAGGATATATACATGTCACTGATTCTCTCTTTGTTCCTTTTTGGTTCTCCTGTACAAGTGATGGATGTTTTCTGTACAAAATGTTGATGCGATTTTCCTGCTTTGGTTTGTGTTAGGGTGAGCTTTGTAAAGTGCAGTACTGCAAATGATTTGGAAGTTGAAACAAACCAATCATCCTTTTTTATGCTCCCGTTTATTGGGGCTTGTGCTCTAGTTTTATTTCTATTTTGAATAATCTCTCTTGAATGATGAAGAAAAACAAATACAAATGAACACTGAGAATTCTCGGACAAACTATGACAGAAGAAATCTTTCTCCAAGCTTACTCAATTTGTGATCAATTCGGCTCTCTTATCTTATTGAGTTGGCCATTCAGTTGGTACATCGGATTCATCTTAACATTTCCTTGTTCTTGAAAAACTACTCTTCTTGCTGAGATGCGTCAAATAGATTAAGCACGCTAGTCGGCAGATACAACGTTGTCCTAGTCAACTACTGTTATAATCGCGCAATTTATCGTATATATATTTGTTGAGATGAAATCAGCGAAGGGTTACTGTTCTTCAGAACGGTGTGACTTGGGTTGGGCTTATCCTTCTCTCCTCTCCTTGGTCTCTCTCTTTGGTCTCTCACCGGCTCTGAAACTTCTATCGATCTCGAGATTTTTTTTTTCTGCCTTTCTTGCTCGCCGCCTCTGAAGCTTCTAGAGATCTCGACACTCTCTCTTTCTAGCTTTATGCTTCTGCTATTTGTCTTATAAACGATCGACGCTTCCAATCCTCTCTTTCATTTTGGTTTCTCTCTGTCTTTATCCACAGTCGTTCGTCTCGCTCTCCTCGCTTCCCTCAGATTGGGTTTGCTATTCGATCTAGGTTCAATTCTTTTATGGGTGTTGATTTGTATGTAGCTTCTATCTTTCTCCTTGTGCTTGCCCTTTTTAGTTTATCTCAGCTTCCATCGATTTGTTCTGCAGGACACCCAAGTTCTCAAATTGTTTTGTGATTTAGATTTGGGTGATTGTATTTATAGGTAAAGGTATGATTGATTATCGTTGGTTTCCTTTGGCAATTGGTTTACATATTTTAGTTGATTCTTGACTTTGATTGTTCTTCTGGGCCTTTTCTTTTCTGATCAGGTAAATCGATTTCTTTTGATGTCTTGCAGATAAAGCGTCGCAACACTTTATAACAACACTATTCCACTCCTTCCAATCAGATAACAGCATACCATGCATATGTGTTGAGTATTTCTTCTCATGACAAAAGCTACAGTTAGGAGAATTTGCAATATGTATTCTTTCAAGTATGTTTTCAGTGACTATTTGCTTACACAATAATCTATAGGTATGAATTATGTCAAGAGTTCTTATGGATTGATAACTAACTTTTTTATTTGGGAATGGCAATGTTAATGTTTGCAAATTTTGTAAGTTCTCATATAGCATTGGGATTACACAGTAAATGATGTTTCATGTCTTTTGACAATTTTATTTGTGAGTTTGAATCTTTTGTTGGTTTTGTAATGCAGATACAAAATCAGATGGTTATATGGTGTTAAGAACTTGAGGTTACTCTTGGCAAGGTAATGCATCCTACATGTTAATGAATTAATTGTTCATTATGATTGTAAAGTGATTCTATATACTGTTCAAAATTTACATGTTCTATATTGAATCCCGAATTGCTCATTTAAATTAGCTATTGGCATGGTTTTTTCCCATTTACAATCATAAAGGCTTATTCTCAATCTATTAAGCTAAAATGGGAAGGCACACTTCGAAGAAAAAGAAGAAAAAGGAGAGGGAAAAGCCAATATGAGGTTCAATTTTCAGGTTAACACTTGTAAATATTGGTGTTGTGGATCCTTTAATTTTGGTTTCCTCTTTTCGTGCAAGTATGCATTCGTTTTAATGTTTGGAAAGGAAGTTGTATAGTTGTATTTATGGTCAATTTTATAACGACTTGCTCTTTTTTCTTTTGCAAATTTGAAAGATTATTCTATTGTCACATTCAGTAGCTAATCTGGGAAATAGTGAGCTCTTGACATTCTACTTTATCTTGGTTTCTTCTTTTCTTACAAGTATGCATTCCTTTTATATTAATTTCTTGAGTTCTACTTATGTGAAATTTCCACTTTAGAAACATGTTAGCAAATATGAAATGGAATTCATATAATTATATTTGTGCTCAGTCATGTAAATTTTCTTTTGTATTTTTTTTTTCTTTTTTGTTTTGCAGATTTGGACAACGGTTGGATTTCCATTCAATAACTTAATTGATAATCAGTGAGCTCTCATATATAGCTCCCATTGAATTCAGGTATATTACAACTCTTTTGTTTGTTCAAACTGAAATCGTAATGAAGCTTTTCAGGTATATAACAATGCTATCATACTGTGATCAAACTTAAGAAGGCGTTGATGCCTTTTGGGTTTACTGTTGAGATAAAGAAGATACCTTTATTCTCTATTGATAAATCCCATTGTTGTTTTGTTTTGCCTCTTCAGTTCACACACAAAAATAGAGTGCTCAGCTTGGTATTGTTGTTGGTTCATAGAAGCTACCTTTATTCTCTATTACAGGTATATACTACTGTTGTTGGTTCATAGAATCATTATACTACTGTGCAGGCTAAGTATAGATGAGGTCGAACGTACATGAAGCCAAGGCTTAGTCCAATAGTCAGAGGCTGCTTCCGCTTCAACTTTATTCATGGTTATTCTTTCCTTATTAGATATGCTCTGATAACCAGTTAGTGATTTAATGTTGTCTTTGTTGTTTGGTTTAGAAGTGTCAAGTTGGATTTTCAGGTAAGGGTTGTCCATTTTCAAGGAAGGTTTAGCTGAATTTTCGGTAATTTTTCCTTAGAGGTGGACCCCGTCAGGATTTACCACGGGTTTCAGGGTGAAATCTGACGTGGGTCCTGACATATACGATATGTACTTGGTGTTGTTGCCCTTGATGAAACCTTGCTTCATTTGTTCAATGCAAACAACATTAATCTCATTAGTGCATATATATGTGTATATAGATAATAGATTCATCTGTGGAAACAACCACTAGTTTATTGAATGTGTGTTTATGTACCTCCACCATACACACTCATGAACAATTTCGTGTATAATAAATCTACGCATGATTCGAAGAAGATGTCGCGACAAAGGTTTATTTCATAGACCGCTTAAATATCACGGTGTTTCCCAATACCATAACCAATTTAGAAACAACGTTGATGTGAGTTTAAGGGATACCCGATATCAACCAATCCTACCAAAATATTACAAATATTTTGGTGAAAGGAGTAGAAGACTATCCTAGAACTCAAAACAACAGTCTGCGACTTTGTGTCAAAAATTAGATTCACGTGTCGCATGAACTTTGCGTATTAAATTGGTCATAACTTCCTCTAGAAAATGGATAATGACAAACCGTAAAAAGTTATGGAAACTAGAGATCTGTAACTTTCCAATCATATAATATTCATAATCCAGCTTGTTCTAAGCTACTCTTAGAGCTCTGTCGAAGTCGATTGATTTGCAAAAAATATTTTTTTAGATTTTGCCTTTGATACGTCTTTTTGTCACATATGGCTTACAACGACAACGATGAGATCCCATCACTCATGCCGTATCGTATGTTCTCTCTGTAAGGATAGAATAACTCAAATATATCATACTTTTAATTATCAAAAGAATGTCTTTATGTCAGTCCATTGGCGTTGCGTGGATACAAATCTTAGCTAACAAGTTCTTAATGGATGAGATTTTGATTCTTATCTATAGTGTGAAGTACAATAATGCATCTGTTGCTCTTATATTAGGCACGTAGACCTTTGAAACGTATTCATCATCAACCCTCGAACGAAAAATATGCCTTTAAGAGTCAAGATTATTAACGATCATGAGAGTACTTACAAGTCTTGTCTTATCTTCCGTTAAAGTGTCTTAATATCTTGTAGTATCTGGCGACTGATCGATGGACAATTTCATCGTTACGATTCTTTAATTTAGTTCAAGAAACGCAAACACGGTTTCAAATATGTTACGTTTTAAAGATGGAGTATTCTACGAATATATTACTATTGTACGATTACAGGGATCAAGATGAGATAGAGTGGTGTATGACCGCAACAATAACATACTGTTCTTATCTCCCTCTTAACGACGAAAAGATTGTTTTTTTTTTTTCGACTGGGACGAAAAGATTGTTCCCTCAAAGTAAAATATTATTAAGTATTGTTTTGACGGTTGACCTATCAAATGAAATATACACGTGCAGTCTAGCTAAGAGTGGGTTTGGTGAGAGTGGCCTATATGTTGACACCCGCCTTCCCATTTTCAAACACCTCAAGGCCACCGTTTCTCTCTCTCATTTTCAGACTTTCTACCCAAAACCCTAAATTCTCCGATGGACGATCAAGAAGACCCAGTGAGGCTCTTCTTGAACCTCGACCAGTGGCAAGGCCCCCCTGATTCCGACGACTCCGATCCTCTCCCTACTCCCTCCGATACCTACATGCTCGGCTTCCTCATCGCCAACATCGTCGGCATCCAGTACTACTCCGGCACCATCACCGGCCGCGAAATGGTCGGCCTCGTCCGTGAGCCCCTCAACCCCTACGATTCCAACGCCATCCGAGTCCTCAACACCCACACTGTCCAAGTCGGCCACATCGAACGCGCCGTCGCCGCCGCCCTCGCCCCCTTGATCGACGCCGAACTCATCGCCGTCGAGGGTATCGTCCCCAACACGCGCTCCAAGACCAACCGCTTCAAGATTCCTTGCCAGGTCCACATCTTCGCCAGAATCCACGACTTCCCCGCCGTCAAATCCGCCCTTCTCGGCGCCGGGCTGCAGTTGATTTCGAATAGCGAAGCGGGTTTTACGCTCTCGGAGGCGGCGGTGGTGAAGGAGAAGAAGGCCGAGAGTGGGTACAAGACTGTGGACGAGATTTTCAAGCTGGTGGAGGAAAATGCCAGCCAAAACGGTGCGTTGGAGCCGATGGAGCCGCCCAAGGAGGTTATCAAATCGGAGCTTTTTCGGCACCAGAAGGAAGGGCTGGGCTGGTTGGTTGGCAGAGAGAATTCAGTTGACTTGCCTCCGTTTTGGGAAGAGAAAAATGATGGGTCTTTTGTCAATGTGTTGACAAATTACCATACCGATAAGCGACCTGAGCCATTAAGAGGTGGGATCTTTGCAGATGATATGGGTTTGGGTAAGACTCTCACTTTGCTTTCTTTGATTGCTTTTGATAAATCTGGTAGCTGCAACAGTGCCAGTGTGGATACCGATGATAATGAAATGGGTGAGGATGAGGGGATGTCTGTTTCTGGTAGTAAGAAGGGTAAGAAGACTAAGACAAGTAAAAAGGGAACCACTGCAAGGAAAAGATGTAAAACTGAGGATGGCAATGTGAGTGTAGATGATAAGTCTACTGCTCGTTTCAGTCGCAAGTCGACGATAATTGTGTGCCCTCCTTCTGTATTTTCAACTTGGGTAACACAGCTAGGAGAACACACTAGGGCAGGCAGATTGAAGGTGTATATGTATTATGGGGATCGGACCCGAAATGCTGAGGAGCTGAAGAAGTATGATATAGTGCTAACCACTTACAGTATTCTTGCTACTGAACATTCGTGGCCAACAAGTTCTCCTGTTCAGAAGATTGAGTGGTGGCGGGTCATTTTGGATGAGGCGCATACGATTAAGAATGTGAATGCTCAACAAAGTCAGGCTGTCGCTAATTTGAAGGCTAAGCGAAGGTGGGCTGTTACTGGAACTCCAATCCAGAATGGCTCATTTGACTTGTTTTCTTTGATGTCTTTTTTGAGGTTTGAGCCTTTCTCAATTAAGAGCTACTGGCAAAGCTTGGTGCAGCGACCTCTTGCTCAAGGTAACAAGATGGGGCTCTCACGACTTCAGGTACTACAAGCTTTCAGTTGTTTTTATTTATTTATTATTTTGTTAACAAATTATGAAGAAATTATAATGTATGTAATGGAAGATTGCATCACATGGCAATTTTGTCCTCATGTTCTTTTATCTGCGTGGTTACATGGGGATTTTTATTTTTCTGTATCCGTTGGCAGTTTGCTATTATTCCATGAACTTGGAAAGAATAGATTATATTCTTTGATCATTTCTAAATCATTTCGTTTGTGCATCTGAAGTCTATCAGATATCATGGGCTGCTGTTTATTTTGTGTATCTTAAGTGTGTTAATATTTTATTTTGAAAGTAATGATGGTTTCTCTTTTGCTTGATATGGTATCATATTGGGTTTTAGCCAAATTCAGTTGCTTGAAATTGTTCTTTGACACTTCAGTGCCTAGTGTCAATATCTCATTAGACTAAAGTTCATCAGGGTTTTCATGATGAGTATGAGGGTATGACTGCAATTTGATATTGTACTTGAATTTCTCCTAAATCAATTTCGCCTCTGGTCTTTCGCTTCTCATCTTTCGCTTTCTGTGGTTGGGGTATGAAGGAGAGCAAATTACTGTTTTGCGACACATGTGGTTATATGACAAGTTAGATATGCCTAAAGATGATCCATGACTTGTGACCTGGAATGTTTTTTTTTTCCCCCATTATAGTTGTCGTCTATCTTTTGAGTTGATGATTAGTGGATCCATAGGACTCCTTGTCTTACCAAGGGTAATGAATGGCCTTTATTGACTTTGGATTAATTTTTCATTTTTGCTATGTTGCAACTTTTCATATTTGTCCGCCTTTTAGTTATCGAAAGATATAAGGTGTCAAGAATCTTGTCTGTGTTCTTTTTTTCTTGCTCAAATTCCAATCGTACCTGGTTTGTGATGCAATTTTCTTCAGGTTTTGATGGCAACAATTTCTTTGCGGAGAACAAAAGACAAAGCACTGATTGGACTGCCACCTAAAACTACAGAGACTTGCTATGTGGAATTATCTGCTGAAGAACGTGAGCTGTATGATAGGATGGAAGGAGAAGCAAAGAGTGTACTGAGGAATTACATAGACACTGGTAGTATGATGCGGAACTATTCCACTGTACTTAGCATAATCTTACGACTGCGGCAAATCTGTACTGATTCAGCCTTGTGCCCGTCTGATCTCAAGTCACTTCTTCCTTCCAACAATATTGAAGGTACTGGAAAAGGATTTTATTTTAGTGCATCTGATGTTCTTATTTTTGGTTTCAACTTTACATCACTTGTACTTAGCATAACCCTAAACTCCTATCTTAGTTTACAGTTCTTTCAGTGGTTCCCCTTGGGAAAAGTAACTGTTTAGGCTTGGTCAGGTTCTATACACATACATCAATATGTATATGTAATATATATCCGCATTCTTACTGTTAAATGCATATACCTAGCCCTAATGGTAAGTAAAATGTTACAATGTCTAAATGTCTTTGTTACCATGTTGGTAGGCTCAAGTTAATAGTATGAATTCTGAGGGAGAAAAGAAGTTAGTGGTGGATATATTTCGAAGAATGGTGAGGCCATGGCTTGTTACCTATTTGCTCCTGCCCCCTAAAAGATGTAGGGTTGTGCATGAGGCCCCAGTTTCGAGCCTCGATCTGCAAAGGGTTTAGGGTGATTTCTGGGTATCAAAATATTAATAAAATCAGGATTTTCATCTATCCCTCGAAGGTGTTGTGCGAGTGATGTGCCCCATAGGCAATTAGGAAGAGCAGTATGTTTAAATTATCTAGGCCCTGCTGGAACTGATTGTCCTTTTTAAAAGTTAGCTTTGAAACTGGAACACTGACTTAAACTTCTGTGGACTTCCAATATCTTGCCATGGTCCTAATGTTTGTGAACAACTTACCCCGTATACTTAACTGACACAAACAAAGTGAAAATTCATTGTGCTATTTTCTTGGACTGTTTTTGTGTTATGCTTATGTTTTGCCTTAATTTTGGTACACCCTTCAATCATTCCATGAACAAATCAGTCAGTATCAAATGAGGATTCATTCAATTGCCTATGCCATCTTTTAATAATTTTTTTATGTTTATATATTACAAGAACATGTGTGTCTTTCTGTGTGCATTTTCAAATAAGCGGAGAAAGGGTATAATATATTAATATTTCTAGTACTTTTACCCCTTATGTAGTTGAGTCTGAAACTCTCTGACGAATGTTTTCACCGAGCATGTTAATTTTGACTCATGTATTTGATTCTAAGCAGATGTATCAAAGAACCCAGAGCTACTGAAAAAGATGGTTGAGGTGCTGCAAGATGGTGAAGATTTTGATTGTCCAATATGTATTTCTCCACCAACCAATGTTGTTATTACTTGCTGCGCACACATCTTTTGCCAAGCTTGTATTGTGAAAACCCTTCAGCGCACAAAACCCTGCTGTCCTTTGTGTCGCCGTCCTCTATCACAGTCTGATCTGTTCTCAGCCCCTCAAACATCTTCTGACGATGACAACACAAAATCCCCAAGAACAACAATGTCTTCAAAAGTATCTGCTCTCCTAAAACTTCTTGTTGAATCAAGGGATCAAAACCCAGTGGCGAAATCAGTAGTGTTTTCACAATTTCGAACCATGTTGCTATATCTTGAAGAGATACTGCAAACAGCTGGTTTCAAAGTTTTGCGTTTAGATGGGACTATGACTGCAAATAAAAGAGCTCAGGTAATCAAACAGTTTGGGGTTGTAGGAGATGATGCGCCTACAATTTTGCTTGCAAGTCTGAAGGCTTCAGGAACAGGGATAAATCTTACAGCTGCTAGTAGAGTCTATTTGTTGGAGCCATGGTGGAACCCCGCAGTTGAGGAACAAGCAATGGATCGAGTTCACCGGATTGGACAGAAGGAGGATGTAAAGATTGTCAGATTGATTGCCCGAAACAGCATCGAAGAGAGGATATTAGAGTTACAGGAGAAAAAGAAGAAACTTGCAAAGGAAGCTTTTGGAAAGAGATCTGCAAAGGATCGCAGAGATATGGGTGCTGATGATCTTATTAGCCTCGTGTCCTTATAAGTTCATCAACAAATTAACTGATGCTGCTTCTTGTCGTTGCACATACTAGTCAGCTGTTACTGCATGTAAATATTCAGGATGCATAAATGGAATGCTGATGTACATGCCCTCCTCTCAAGGAAGTGAGGAACTTGTGCCTTTTGTTTTGTAGTTGGCACATAGTTTGTTCCGAATCTAGAAGATATAATTTTGTTGGAGCCTTGGAGGTGACAATTTTTTGCTAATGGTTAACTGGTAAGAATGAGCTGCTTTGATATTTACCTTTTTGCATGGGGTTGGTTATTTTAATCACTTTAGGTCAAGCATGCACACACCCAAGGCAGCAATCACAGTGGCAGTATCCCCTGAAATCACAGATTTGTTTTTTTTTTTTTTTAGACAAAGAAGTAAAGAAGTAGAAAGCTAATGAGTCTTCAGCATAGAATGTTGTATCTTTTACTCGCATGAGGCGGACAACTAATTTTCTTGTTGATGGATTGCCAAATATTGGTCCTTATCATTCCTTTGATAGTTGGAGTAATGGTGCTCTTCTTCTGGCTGCTAGTCAAGTTTTTCACTTGGACAGTTTGTGGTTGGGTTATTGTAGAGGGTTCTCGTTATAATTTTCATTGTTAGTCGAAAAGAAAAAGCGAGTCTTTAACATATATGTCGTCCTATTTCAATTTTATAAAGCATCTTGAATCATATATTTCATTGTAGTCTTATATGATAAACAAAGCCGTTTGAGATGTCTAGGAGATCACATGCTTATCACTTGCTCTTGCACGTCCTTTATCAAATTTTGAACCATGATCCTTTTTTTTCGTTCCTATATTTTTATTGAGTGATTTTAAATACACATCCTAAATAACTTAATACACATCTTTATTATTTGATATTTCAAATCAAATTTGAGTGGTATGTTAAATGTCCAAAAGAGGCATGTGTAATACAATTTAAATTTTAAAAAAAACTTATATTTAGAAACTAATAATGTGAAATATAAACTAAATTAAAATATTAAAAACGAAAACATATTTTTGGAAACTTATAAAGTGAATTAGAACAAATTAAATTTTTAAGATCAAGAACTTATTTAGGGAAACTATTAAAGTAAACAAAAAATTGCAAGGAAATTTGGATAATCAATTAATTTTTTTTTTGTCCTTAAAGATTCATAATTTCCAAGTTTAGAGTGTTAAAGTGTCAAATGATGTAATTGCTATGCATATGAACACCTATTTCATTATATTTCACATATTTTCCTTTTCACCCAAACACACTATTCGATTAGATATGTATTTTTCATCTTGTTTATCATTTTCATGTTTAAGAATTTGAAATGTACAATGAATTTGTAAGGATTTCTCGAGAACTAACACAAGTAATAGATAGAAACATCTTTAAAATGTTAATTTATATAAATATCAATGTTCTAAAAAATGCTAGGCGCTAATCCGGAGGACTGCCGGCGCCTAGCGCCCAGAGGATTAATCGGACGCCTAGGCGGTTTTGTATTTTCCATATTTTAATTTTTTAATAGCAAATAAAATATAAAAATAAATTTATAGAATGCATATTATAATGTTCCAAAATAGCAAATATACTTCAAAAATAAATAAAATGGTCAACTACTATGTTCTTAGAAATAAAAAAACAATTTGAAATAAACAAATTAGACTTTGATGTGTTTTGATTTAAAAAAATAAAAAAATAAAAAAATAAAAAATAAAAAATAAAAAATAAAAAAACTAATCGGGCCTCCCAGGCGCCGCCTAGCCCGCCTAGACGGCCGTTTTTCGCGCTGGCGCCCATATTGAATGATTAGTAGGAAATCAGAACGGTGAGCTAACGCCTAGCGCCTAGGCGGCCCTGGGCTGTGTTTTTTAGAACATTGATAAATATATATATTAATTGTACAATAATAATAATAGTGTTAATATAGTCACATAATATGATATTTCATGGATTTTTAAATTAAGGGTATTTTAGGTACTTTGGGTTATGTATTTAGTAAAATATCCGAATGAGAAATCAAATAAGTGGTGTATTAAGAAAGAGATGTGTATTAAGTTATTTGAGGTGTGTATAAAATTTCTCATTTTTATTTATGTTACTTACATTTGAAAGTAGAGCACACTTGTTACCGACTACTTTCCGGTTTATAAAAGTGTAAACGTTTTTTTTTTTATCAGGTAAATTACAACTGCGTGAGTCGAACTCATAACCTCTACTTCATAAAATAGAGACTACGCCGTTAGACCCAATGATACAGGTCTATAAAAGTGTAAAGTTGTGTTAACGAAAAAAAAAAGGTGTTGCCAAAATATGATGAAAAGCCATATTTATTCATGATTATTTATTTAAATAAAAATGGCAGTGTACGGAAATACCAGTAGAAATTAGGGTCATGGCCTTAGCTGACGTGTCAGTGTTGAGGCTTCACTTTGATAAAATTGCAGAAGACGAAAGAACGAAAGAAATTGCAGTCGATTCCCAAATCGAGGAAGGAAAGAAGGAAGAGAGAAGAAGAAGCAGCGTCGTCAATGGCTGCCTTTCTAGCTCGTAAATCTTTTCAGACTCTTCGTGCCAGACAGCTTCAGCTCGTATGCCCTAATTCTCTCCCTCCTCAATTTTCATATTCATTTCTGTCCCCATATTTAGGTTTTACAATTTCTTCGGATCACTACTATGCTACTATCATTTGATATATTTGACCTCGTTTATAGAATCCAGATTCAAAAGCTTGATTGATTTCTATTATCGTTATAGCTCATATTTTGATGCGGTTTTCTGACAAGAAATAAAAATAAATATTTGATGCGGTCATTGCTTAAGGGTTTAGAATCCACTATGCGGTTGTTGTTTATATCATTTACCGAAAGTTGATGCCAATTCATAGGGCTGGAATAGATTCACAGTGAATGGAAATACCTGGGTGTTGGAAACTAATAGATTCACCAATGCCAATTCATTTAACTAATAAGAAACGGAACGAATAGGAAAGAACTAAAATGACTATCATGCTAATCTACAGAGTGTCCCAAGATTTTCAATTCTCGATTTTTGGGATTTAGGCCAGTGGACTTCCAGGCCAGTGTTCTAGTCAAATGTTCTGTTCTGGAATTTGGACGCGTGGGAGTCGATGTGGGAGCCTAGCTTCAGTTTTCTCTATATCATATTAGTGAAATGGGTAGTTGCTTAGATTTTGTTCTACTGTATTTACATATCTTCTCTCCAAACATAGAAGTAGCCTTGGGTATGTAAAACAGACTTGCTGTAGGTGCTCACAGAGTTCTTTAACAAATTGTTTAGCGGTCAGGTAACAACCATTAGATTGATTGAAAATACTCATGGCTTCAGTAATTCCCATGTTTTCTTCTATGTATTCATGATAATGAACTGATTATCATCAGTCCATTAGACATAAAAATCTTGCTGAGACATAAAAAAACATAAAATCTAAATGCTTCCTCTTGTCACTACATTATTTTTATGCAACTTATTTGGGTAACAGTGAATCAATGATAGTTCCTGATATTATGTTCTTTTGGTTTTCTTGAAAAAGAAAGAAATATAATATTGGTAGTCAGTTTAGAGATTGTGATCAACCACACAGTAGATCTTGTTTAGTAGTTCAAGTCTCAAAGATTCATGTTGAATCAATCAGTTAACATATTTCATATTATTCAGAGAACTGTTTAAAGATAGTCAATGCACGTCAAAGTACAAAAAGTGTCAGAAATGAACCCCACAAGTAGCATAAACCACCCGCTCCGCTCCACTAAACCACTCCATTAAGTTCAGGCGTGTTTGTACTGTTTACCTTTTGTTGTTTATTTTTTGTTTCTTTGTTCTTTTTAATTTTGTTTTTGTTTCAAGAGAGATGACTAAAATATGGCACACTTGCTATATTTGAGAGATGGAGATGGAGATGTTAGAGGTTAGAGAGAAAAGGAGATGGAGATGTTAGATGTTAGATGTTGGAGATGGAGATGTTAGAGGTTAGAGAGAAAAGGAGGGAGAAAATATGGCATTAAAAACTAAAATATGCTAGGTTCTAGTTTATATTTTGAAGACATGACTACGTATCCTTTCTCTTATTCAATATAACGTCTCTTTCTCATAGTTCTCTCCTTTTTAATCAGAAAAAAAAGGGGACTTGAAAGGTTGAATACAGATTTGAATTAAGGGAGAGTTCAAATCAATTGCAAAAATTGGTCAAACAAGTTGCTGATTATTGTCGATACAATGTCAGTGTGTCGTGAACTCGTGATTGGGAAACATTATGCTGGAAAACCAAATCTCTTATGTCGAATCTGATAAATCTAAACTTCTACTGCTAGTATGTTGAATTTTGAAATTTTATTTTCATACAAGTATTTATCCTCAAAAGTTTTAGTTGTTTTGTTTTCCTTTCTAATGTCTCAGAACCTCTTAGTTTTATCTTTTCCCAGCTGAGATTACATATTCTTTGTAGCCATTATATGTTAAGGATTTCGTTTGACAGGTGAACTTTTTGGTTTTTGTTTAGGCTGTACCAGGAAAACCACTGCAGGGATCTCAATTCTATGGACTTCGATCTAGCTCACATTGCTACTCAACTAAACTAGGTTTGCTATTCTGTGGGGACATTGGTGTTGGTGTAATTAAGAAATAAGCTAAAAAAATAGATATCTTCAACTGTTGTAGTTGATTTAGGAGCTTTGTAAATTAATTAAACTGCTTATTTGCTGGGCGGTTTCCTCATCTAATCAAGAGGCCCTTCTGAAAAAGTTCATTTTTGTTTATGCTGCAGAGGATGAGGAAAGAGAACAACTGGCAAAGGAGATGTCCAAGGACTGGAGTGCTGGTAATCGTTATTCCCTTATAAAAGAGATAATTAACCTTATTTTAACTCTCAATATGGTGTTAGTTTACTAGGCTTTGTGAAGTGTATACTCTCAATCTTTCTTTTTGTAACTGCAGTTTTCGAGAGAAGCATCAACACACTATTTCTTACTGAAATGGTTCGAGGTCTGATGCTGACGCTCAAGTACTTCTTTGAGCAAAAAGTTACTGTAAGTATTTTCTCCATCTGCTACCGGTATTATTTTCCCGGATGCTGAGGTATGACAGCCATCTTTTGTGTTGTAGATCAATTATCCATTTGAGAAGGGTCCTTTGAGCCCTCGTTTTCGTGGTGAACATGCCCTACGGCGTTATCCTACAGGAGAAGAGCGTTGCATTGCGTGCAAACTTTGTGAAGCTGTAAGAGTTGAAATACATCTGTTGCTATTCTAGCTATTAAAATATATGAACTAAGTAGCTAAACTCAACAACATATGACGGGGAAAATTCCTTGCCTGTTAAACTTGAATAAGATGCAAACTTTGTTAAGGTGTAAGAGTTGAAACCCTTGTGTGCTATTCTAGCTTTAAAATACGAAGTAAGAAGCTGAACTCACCAATATATGACGGGGAAAATTGCTTTCCTGTTAAACTCGATTATGATACACATTCATAATCCTGAAGTTCCTCTAGTGTATATGGCCTCAGCTTACTCCTGGAACTGCCAATAGATGGTGCCTTGCTTGTCTTCTTGGGCAAGGCCTAACTTAGAAGCTTGATAACTTTGGTTATATCCAGTAAAGTGAGTAAACTACATTGTGTGTACTTTTGTTTCACAGCTGCCTTTCATTAATATTCAGTTACTTGCCTGGTTAGGAGAAAGTTAAATGTCCCACATAGTTGATGCCCCTGATATATATATATATATATATCATATTATTCTGTTTAGAGTCAGGTAATATGCACACACATTATGGGTTCACATAATATATCAAATTTTCTCCTTTGATACTGATATTATTTATCTTCTTAGTCCTCTGCTTTGGATGTAACAAAGTCTCACCTTGAATGTGATCAATAATTTTGTGAATTCTAGATGAGCTTTCTAATGTTTACTTAAAAGGCATGACTATAGCATTTTAACTCACTATGCAATTATTGTTCACCAGATTTGCCCGGCACAGGCAATTACGATCGAGGCTGAGGAACGAGAAGATGGTAGCCGTAGGACTACTAGGTGAAGGATCATGCTGCCTTATTACTTTTTACCTCTCTATGTCTTAGTTCATTACCCTCACATTCATTTGATTTTTCAGGTATGACATTGACATGACAAAGTGCATCTACTGTGGATTCTGTCAAGAGGCATGTCCGGTAGATGCTATTGTAGAAGGACCAAACTTTGAATTTTCAACCGAAACTCATGAGGTAAAGGAAAATCCTTTTATTTCATTCTAATCCTTGATTTTGCTTTCCTTTACGTAAATATAGCTGTCACCTAATCTGACGATTTCTTTCTCTGCCCCTATTGCAGGAGCTTCTTTATGACAAAGAAAAGCTTCTTGAGAATGGAGACCGTTGGGAGACTGAGATTGCTGAGAACCTCAGATCTGAAAGTCTCTATCGTTGATCGTCTACTGATGTTTCTTCCCTCAGTAACCGTACCTGCACTTGACTTTTTGATTATGTGGAAAAATAATAGATCCATGCATGGATCTTTAAGCGGCATCATTGGTTTGTGAACCTGTTTCTTCATTTTGTCTTTGTGAGTGATGGTTCAAAATGCAAGGAATGTAACCATTCTAAACATGTTGAGACACAAAAATGCCTTTACTCAATTCCTCTCAAGAATTCTGTGCTTGTTGCTTAAGCCATAGCAAGGCATTTTGGCACAATTGTGGTAGTGCCTATGTCGTCGCGCAAAAACCTCATTTGATCAGTATAGCCTAGACTGACGATTCGCAAGATCATTGTAGTTGAAATTTAGAAACCTCTACCAGGTGAGATGTGAACACTAGACGTTTGTGCCTTATGATGGTTGGCATTTGGAAAATTACAACGTAAAACTTACAGACATTACTTGTTTGAGTGTAAATTATTTTAGAATAAAATATTATTTTACTGTGTATTCTCGATATTTTTTTTTGATATATCCGATATCTCTTATTTTCAAAGTTCGGTAGATAAACCACTGCAAGGTAGCCTAATGGTTCTTGCTTAGTTGGATGTGCTCTTCAACCTAAGTTTGAATCATGACACTGTTAAAACTCAAAAGTGACCAGAAGAGGGGCTGCAATGCCCTGCTCGTTGTTCGAGCCCCAAACGGATCAGTCATTTGACCTAAGAAGCCTACGGATTAGTCATTTGACCTAAGAAGTCTTTGGAAACTGTGATAAAAAAATTCGATAGATATAGATATATAGATATCAATATTTTAAAACTTAGCTGTTATTATTACGCAAATTTCCCCAAACAAAAATAAAAACATAAAAATCTGCAATCCTAGTCTTTTGCCAGAGCATTGAACTGAGCTTCCACTAGTCTCCAGTGTGATGGGAACTCCTTACCCAAACCCCATTTCTCCGGCCAAAACCCGCATCGGCTGGATTGGCATCGGCGTAATGGGCGCTGCCATGGCCTCCCGCCTCATCTCAGCCGGCTACTCCCTCACCGTCTACGCTCGCACTCCTTCAAAAGCCGCTCCCCTCCAATCCCAGGGCGCCCGCCTCGCCGACTGCCCATTTCAACTCGCCCAACTCTCCGACGTCGTCTTCACCATGGTGGGCCACCCCTCCGATGTCCGATCCAACTACCTCTCCCCCAACGCCCTTCTTTCCGGCCTCAATCCCGATTCCGTCACCGTCGACATCGGAATTGGGATCGGACATCGGACATCGGCCTCAATCCCAACGCCCCTCCGATGTCCGTTTCTTAAGTTTCTTATTTTAACAAACTATAAGAAACTTAAAATAATAGAATGGTAAAAGAGGGGCAACCCAAGGACAGAGCTAGCATAGGGCTGAGTATTACAAATTTCTAGTTTAAAACTGCTTGCCCTAGTTCAAATTTTACGCAGCTGCCCTCTGTTCCTATCTCACAGAAAAGAAAAATAACGCTTCCTTATTTTGTGTCACTGTTTTCCAAGATATGCTGTTTCCAATTTGGGTAGAATTCTCCCTTATTTTTTATTTCAATTACCTTAGCATTGACAAGTTGTGTCTAGTGCGAGAAAAGATAAGGTCAATGCAATCAAATGTATTGGATTTTAGGTATGCATACCAAGGTGAGATACTGACCTCCATTTCTTATTCTTACAATGCATGCAGGGTCCGTAACGTGTGTTTATTTGGTCCAACTTGTTTGTTCTTTTAATCTTTTTAACTGAAATGATAACGTGTAGACTGTTTTAGCGCATGATCACCAGTGTAAAAAATAATTATGTGCCGTCTGGGAGCTATTTTCTTGTATAATATTGCTATCTGAACTTATAGCTGTTAGTGAAATTGCTCCTTAACCTAATTCTGTGCTGTCTGGGAACCATTTTCTTGTATTATATTGCTATCTAAACTCTCTCTTACTTATAGCTATTCATAAGAGTAAGATGGTTTCATAGTGATAAACAGAGTGGCCATGGCATTGTGGTTTTGTTTTCTTGTAATCAACAAGATCAGGATCTGTTTCACCCTTTGTTGTCATGTTCCCTTAAAATTGCTTTCTCGTTCTCGTATTTGACTGTTTAGCTGTGCTGTTATTTTGGATTTGAATTCATGTGGAGTCTGATTGATTTGGGTGGGATTGCTTGGATGTGATGAGTTGCTTTTGTATATCCATGGTATATACTCTCTGACTTTTTTCTTTTCTTTTCTTTTTCTCTCTCAAGTTACAGATATGCTTTTCATTGCATTTTAGTCTTGTTCTGTTATGTTCGTGGGTCTGAGATCGAGTAAGAGGCCGATTTTCAGGTCTGAGTTCTTTGTTATATGGTTTTCTTGGAGAGAAACCAGACCTCCTTATAGTCTAAAACAAATCCAATTACTAGAAAACTAATTTCATTAATGAAACACTCCTGGAATATACACATCACAACAGTAGCTAATAGGATTCATCTCTACGATCAGTACTAAACAACCTAGAAATTAGATAGCCGCTAACTATGTCACGCCCCGACCCATAATTTTTACCTTTATTGCTGGTATAGTGGTAATAAGAATTTTACCGTGTTCGTCAATAAGTGAAAAATATAATTGATCCCTAGAGAGGTGTAGGGGACGATTATTTTGTGGGATTATTCAAAGGAAGAAATTATGACGACGGTAAAAATGGTAATTTTATTGGGGTATTATATTTTGGGGTGTTGAATTTAGAATGAGTATATGGAGTTGTTGGACCGGGTGGGCTAAAGGCCCAAATCAGTTTCCCCTTTCTTTTCTCTCTCTCCCTCCGATTCTCTCTCTTCTCTCCCGCACCCGGTTTTCCCCTCTCTACACCCGGAAAACTTCCCGGCCGCCGTTCACCGCTGTCCAGCCGCCCCAGCCTGTCGCACCGGTCCCGTTCGGTCGGTCTCCAACCCAGCTGCAGTTCTAGACCGGTGGCAGCCTCCCTAGCGCCGCCGTGAAGGAGGAATTGACGCCGAGAGCCCCGACTGCCGAAATCGTTTTTTCGTCGGAACTCCTTCCTCCGGCCGTCATAGCCGGCGAGCCTTGGCTCAAAAGGAAGCCCTCCTCCCGTGCTTCAATCCCTCCAAAGGGCTCGCTCCATCTCGAGCTAGGTAAAAAGAAATCGGTTTGTGAAATTTTAGGGCTTATTGTGTGTTTGTGTTCGATTGACATGGTTAGGCTTAGAATTGGAGTCTGTGGCAGTTAGGAATGTTGTAGAGGAGCTTGAGAGGAAGATGCTGCAAATTTTGGTGACCATCGGAGGTCGCCGGAGTTGGTCGCCGGCCGCTGCTGCCCACGGAGCCGCCGAGAAAATGTTTTTGGTGGAGAAAAATGTGAGGAGTTTAATGGAATAATTTTAGAATTTTTGGAGGAGTTTTGGATAGGTTTAAGAATTGTTGAAGTTTGGTATTTTTGACGGATTATTAATTTATAATCCGGCCATTGGATTTATTTGGTGGAAGATGATTTTGAGGATGTCGGTAATTTTTGTGGAGTTTTGAAGTTGGCAGTGGATTTAAGTTTTTGGAGTGTTAGGCTTGGTTGAGCGCGAAACATATTTAATTATGCATGTTTTGCTTTAAGCGTCGGTGTTTTATTTAAGGTTTTATTTATTTGGAACAGGACGTAAGGAGGCTCGAGCGGAAGAGATCTCCGACCGACATCAGGCTTAGGCCTAACCTGTGAGTGGACCTTTGTTTTAAATATTGTGTTCGAAATGCTTTATCGTTTTGAATGATTTTCTGTTGTTGGATATTTCCCGAAATTGAGAATTTCGGTGATTATACTCTTATATGAGAATAATATGTATATGATTAAATGCTAGCTAGCTATACGTGATTTCTCCCATATGCGAGATACAATTCCGGTATGGGTGACGTGAGCGTTAGACGCGAGCGTCATAGCCCTGTGCGACTTTCTAATTTCACATTTATTTATTCAAAGATTTCGTACAAGGAGTAAGCACGTATATATTACCACTCGGCCGCTTTCCCCCATATGCGAGGTACAATTTCGATGTGGGGTGATGTGAGCGTTAGACGCAAGCATAGTAGCTTTGTATGATATCTACCTTATGTCAAGTTGTTCATAGATATCGTGCAAAGGGTCAGACGAGTGTGCATACATACTATATATAATATCCAGGCCTGAGAGGCAATTTCGTAAAGTTTAGGAGTCTAGCCAGGCTGGACCCCAGTTCAGAATCTTTCCAGTGGAGCTTGTGTTTTTGCCACTGATGAAAGCATTTCTTTGGGGAAATATTTATTTGTTGTCGGAATCGTTTTGTCCACTCACTCTGACGTGTTGAATATTTTCCCCTAGGCTCTTCGTTTTTAAAAATGCCCAGTCTGCAGAGTTCGCGTGAGGTCTAGCAGGAGAAGTCGAGGCATAGTGACCCATCTATCAGCTACATTTCGCCAGTAGGTTACCTGTTTAATCTACTAGGGGTTTGTTAGCTTTCGCTGTATTTTATTTTATTTTATTTTTAGTAGCTCTGAATACTTTTGGAATTCTTCGGTGAAATTTTGTATTTTGGCTACTTTTGAAATGTAGCGGAGGATTTATTTATTTTGGAATAAAAAGGTGGTTCTTAAATTCTTAAGTTAGAGTTGTCCATTTTCGAGGGAGGTTTTCCGAGTCTTCTGTAAATTTTCCTTGGAGATGGTCCCCGCATGACTCATCTCGGGTTTCGGGGTGAAATTCGGGGCGGGTATTGACAAACTACTTGTCGAAGATCAATACTAATATACCGATTAATTAATCACCATCACACACGAATCAGTAAGCCCAAGCCGTCCTACAGGCACATAACATGTTCCAACACAAGCGAGGGAATTACATGAACCAGCAAATATCCATGTTCCAGGACCAATTAGAGAAAGGTTGTTCTCACTTTTCTAAAGTCCAGGAAGGAAGCATGGTAATTTCATGCCTCTATTTAGGGAAGCATGGTAAGTCCAAGAGACATAGTTACTGATACTACAGGAAAAACAAACATGTCTAGGTTCCCCCATCAGTTTCACCAACAGCTTATTATTCTTCAGCGAGTAGAACTTTCAAATTCAGATGTTCCATTGCAACGCCATTAGCAACCATCCCAGTACACAGTTGCTTGCACAATGCAGCACCAGCAGGCAACACCAGGCTTTGGTTTTCTCTATTTCCATGATGTTTAGAATATCATTCGACGTACGGAATGATGGAATCATGGATCCTGCACCACAAGAATATGGAGCAAAGACCACACAAGAAGTGTGGCCTTTAGAGGTGTTGCATTCTTCATTATGTGTGGCAAGTGTGGGTTAATGTGAAGATGAAGGGAAAATTGCCACACAAGAGTGGATTGCTACCCCTCTAAATGCCACACTCTTTGTGTGGTCTTTGCTCAATATTCTTGTGGTGCTGTATCGTTTTAGCGTCTTTGGCGATGAGAATGCGTCTAGAAAGATTGATCTGATTACATATACAAGCATGGACCATATCTCAAAATGCAGACTATTTTGATTGTATATTCAAGCAAATATACTTAATTCACACAATAACGTGCCCGATCGATAAAGTTAATAAATCAAATACAAACAAGATAACTAGAGCTAGCTGGCTGGATGGCTTGTTTAATTGAATATTCAAGAACCTCTAACCACTCTGCCATTTCATAACTTGTTACATCTCCATCGATCCATAACTAAATAGGGTCTTCGTCACATTTCTTATTGTTCTAAAATTCTTGTTTTAAAATTCTAAATTCCTACATTACGCCTAGCTAGTATCATCATTTTGTCTAGTGGCATCGGTCTCCCCTTTATAAATAGGAGGTCATGAGTTTGACTCACGATAGACTTGTTGTAGCGTTTTAGTTGTTTGTTTAATAATAAAAATCCTAAATTATTATAGTTGATTATGAAATTAAAGTCGTCAAATATAATAGTTGCCAAACCATTCACCGTTTTTTATTTTAGGATCTCTATTTTTTGGATTGTCGAGATTGATTTGATTGTATGTAGGTCGATGCAGACTGTTTTAGATTGTCGAGATTGATTTGATTGTATCAAGAATATAACAATTAATCAACACAATTACGTGCCTGATCGGGACTTGATCTAATAATACAAAGAAAGACTAGCCAGCTGCCTTGTTTAATAGCAGGGTCTTAGACCCATTTTCTAATTTTTCTAAAACTCTCGGTGGATCCATGGCGGAAATGGATCTAACACCAAAGTCAGCGGCAGCAGCGTTCGAGGGAGATGGTGGAGGATATTACGTATGGTCATTTCCTGCGCTTGGCGAGGCCAATGTCGGTGCCGGAAAGCTTGTGCTGAAGCCTAGTGGCTTTGCTCTTCCTCACTATGCAGATTCTGCCAAACTGGGATATGTTCTTCAAGGTATTTGCGTCTATAATCATTTTACTCCTGCCCGCAAATAAGTTGGTACACCAGCGTGTATACTACGGCTACTCTGTGATTTTGTATAATCTGATGCAAAATTTTGTGAATTCCAAATTAAAACAGAAAAAGAAACGGATTATTGGTAATGTACTCTAGGTTTTCTTGATTACTTAGAGCTGTCAGATCAAGGATTACCATAATGATTATGAATTATGGTTCACCATCTGTAAGCCTTCAGTTAGTTAAGTATTTAGTTAAATGTGTATGCAATGGCGGAAATCAATATAGACTATGTATCATGACTATCATCCACAGCTTCCGCTAGAAGAGAAAATGTGATACGTACATGAATACCCGTGTGTATTTTCTATCTTAGTTGTATACCATGGATTAAGCGATTTGATGTTACACAGGCGAGGATGGAGTAGTTGGAATGGTATTCCCCAACACATCGGAGGAGGTGGTGTTGAAGCTTAAGAAAGGAGACGTGATTCCTGTACCACTCGGAGCACTCTCATGGTGGTTTAACAATGGCGACTCAGCGGATGATCTTGTCATCTTATTCTTGGGCGAAACAACAAAGGCTTACACTCCTGGTGTATTTACTTATTTCTTCATTGCAGGAACTCAAAGTCTTCTCGGAGGTTTCTCTACTGATTTCATTAGCAAGTCATTCAGTATTACCAAAGATGAAGCTGATGAGGTCACCAAAAGCCAGACAGGAGTCTTGCTAGTTAAGGTAGAAAAGGGAAAGACCATGCCTAAGCCCAACGCCCACCTCACCCACAAACTTGTTCATCAACTCAATGTCAGTGCCACTGTAACTGAGAAGGAGTTTCCTTTTCTTAACCAAGCTGGGTTAAGTGCCAACCTCATAAAACTTGAACCTTCTGCAATTTCCTCCCCCATTTACACAACCGATTCTACGGTTCAATTGATCTATGTGGTTGGAGGAGGCGGTCGGATCCAAATTACGGGTCTTAATGGTCAGCGTGTGTTGGATGCGGAAGTAGCTGCCGGTCAGTTGATCGTTGTGCCTAGGTTTTTCATGGTGGCGAAACTTGCCGGTGAAAAAGGAATGGAATGTTTCTCTGTTATTACAAGTTCTCGGTAAGCATCTAATCATCTCATGCATGATGCATTTTTGTACTCTATATATTACCCAAAGTTATATACAAGAACATCAAACCTATATCCAGACCAACAAAATCTTAACTGAAACAGAGCAATGTTCTCCGGCAATTTTTTTTTCTTTGTTAATTTTATTATTTATTTTGTAGGGCTACTCTGGATGACTTTACTGGCAAGACATCAGTGTTGAGGGCATTATCACCTGAGGTGCTACAAATATCCCTCAATATAAACCCAGAATTGCAGACTCTTCTGCAGTCAAAGAGTAACTGATCCTGCACCATCAATCGAAGTCTGTTAATTATACTCCCCATTGCTAGACAATTAATAAAGAGGATCTGCTTATCTATATGATCCTAGCTAGCGAGGAAACTAGGATCGATCAAAAAACCCTGTCTCTGCAAAGGAGATTAATTATTGTTTCGTTGTTCTTTATAATGGTACGTACGTTTGTGTGATTTTCTAAACATTGCATGGTTTGGAATTAGTAAGTTGTGCCTACTGTCTATATCAATTCGATCAAACACTCGGGAACCATTACGAATTTTAAAGGCGTGATTCTAATCGAAGTATCAAACATCCACATTTAGTTAGGTTTTGTATAAAATGTAATTTCATTTCTTTCCTGCATGCAAAAACCTGAAATAGAAAAATAATGAAAACATCCAACCCGCCTCTATATCTTCTCAGTCCTCCTCATGCAGTCCTCACACAACGTACTCTCTTTCTCTCCTTGTTTAGATCAATGAAATCAAGGAAAGGAAAATACTCAAAAGGAATAGTTGAATGGCTTACCTAACTGGTGCTAAGTATTGGCCAGGATTTGGTGCCTAGAGACATATATTAGCTTGGCTTGATGTATCTTATTTCATAAGTATAGTCATGTGAAGAAGGATCTTTCGAACCCTCCAAACTATATACTTTCAGGAAAATGATTTGTGGCATGTTCTGTGTTCTAGTTGGTTGATCCAAACATTTATGCATATTAGTTGTCAATCTTAAAAAAATAATTTTCAAACTCTCTCTGCCTTATATTATCACTAGGGTCTTGGATTTCTCATTAGCCCTGTCACATCTTCATTTAGTTTTATTTTGTTTCATTTAGTTCTAGTTGATGGAGTGCACGGAGCTAAATCTAACTTACAAATTCACATCAAATGAGATGTCAGATCACGACTGCATTAAGCTAAGCTAAATACAATAATGCGTCATTCACACTTAGGTATACGACACTTCAACTTCTGAAAATGTACTCGAGTTTTAATCCGAGACACAACCATTTTTTCTTAGTCAGCAGTTTCTCTTAACTTCTAGAGAGCTCCAATAATGTTCAGGTCATCGACATATAAAGACGTGCCTACATAGGAGTTCTGGTGGGCTACAGCCCACCCCAAATTTTGAGAAAGCATAGATTTCTAGCTAAATTTTAGTTTAAAATGTTAAAAATTAAAAACTAACTCATCTCAAATTTCTAATTTTAGCCCATATGTTATTAAACTTAGTCCATTTTTGATATAAATTAGTACACGTTAATTAAAAAACTACATTTCTAACTAAAGTTTAATTGAAAAGGCTAAAAATTTAAAACTAGCCCAACCTCAAATTTTTAAATTTTGCCCATATGTAATTAAACTTAGTCCATATTAATAAATAAATAAAAATTCTAGCCCACCCCATTATAAAATTCTAGGTCTGCCATTATCGACATACACTATGATAATGGCAAATCCGAAACTTGTCCTATCAATAAACACGCATGTGCACAACTCATTGTTCACAAATATACCCTCTTCCAATCAAGTAATAACTATACCATATTCACCCAGACTAGCTAATTGAGTTTGTAAAGTGAATGTCACAACCTAATTGCAAACGTGCCCCGTGGATGAGAGCTACTTGTCTTGGGCAATGGAAGTCCATCTAGTCCTCTTATTTGGGCTTAAAGGGGAGAAAGATCTCTACCATATTCAAGCATGATAAACTCGTTGTAACATTTCAGTTATTTATTATAAAAATAAAAAAAATAATAAATAAAAAACATACCGCAAATTTACCATCAACATGAATCACCACTCCTTCCATCGACGCAAACCTGAAAACTGAAGGGTAAAAACCTAAAATGGTACCTGAACCATTGTCAAATATATTATTTGGTACCTACGATTTTTTTTTACTTGAAATGATACCTTAAGTTTTGCTCCGTTACCTGATATGGTACCTCTGTTAGTTTTCTCGTTAAATTACTATGAAAGACATTTTTAGACTTATTCACTCCAAATAAAATTGCCCCTTTATGATCTATAAAATATACTAATTAAACTCATAAACATATTATTAGTATTTTATCCATTAATATTTCTTTACATAAAAATAGATCTATGTTGAAGGAGAAAAGATAACGAGAATAACGGTATACTCATTCATTGATAGAAAGACCTATTTATAGGCAGGCATTACATAGAGTCTCACGAAGAATCTAGAAGTTCTATCAACTGTAATTATAATAAGGAAACTGGGTTAACCAATCCTACGTGTATTAGGGCAAGACACATAACAAAAGGACGGAAATATAATTTCCTTAAACACTCCCCCTTGTGTTGCGTCCCTAATATGATATGGTGCTTATGGTGTTGCCTCGATAAAAACTTTGCCAAGTAGAACACACCTCGTGGGTAAAATAAAAGACTTGGATGAAGGGAAAAAGAGCACAACGCACCAACTACAATTGAAGATAACATGTGATGCATGTAGACTCCTCCTGATGTCTACATAACAACTTCCCCTGATTGGTAACTCAATCTCGGAGTACAAATAAACGGCGCAAGCCAATGCAATTCACATACTTCAAAAGTTAAGTGGGGCAACGATTTAGTCATTAAATCCAGCCACATTATCCTAAGATCAGACCTGCTACACTTAGCATTACTTCGATCTTTAAGGGGAAGGTTGCCTAACAACTCAAAACATAAGTTCGCGTTGAAAATCAGATTCACGCGTGGCATAACCTTCGTGTACTTAAACAGTTATAACGTCTTCGATACAATAGGTATGGACGAACCGTATAAAGTTATGGAAACTAAACACACGTAGCTTTCTAACCATACAAGGTCCATAACCTAGTTCATCTTGAACTGATCACAAAGCTCTGTCGAAGTTGACTGTTCTGCAAAAGCAGATTCTCGGACAGATCCGTTCTACTTTACAAAGATGGCCATAACTCACTCAACATGATAGGTGTGATCAAATGGTTGATGTCTCTGGAAAGTAGACACATAGACCTTTCCAATGGTACCAATTTTACCATTTTCTAATGAGTGGGCTATCATGCAGGTCCTGTGGAAGCTGACCTACGAGACTGGGCATATTCTGATTTCACATTTGATGTGTCTTTCTGTAGGGATGAATAAGCCTGAACCTTTCATAGAAGGAATCACTGCCATTACATTGGCGTTGCGTGGTCACATCCGGCCATTACCTTGATGTTCCTTCACACTCATCTAAGAGTGAGCGAAGATGCTCGACCGCTAGGAAGAGAGTTGAAAGACTAGGGAGAACTTGGCCTTATAAGTTTATAATGAATGAGATGTCGAGTCAAGCATATTGTAACAAGAACATGAATGTGCTACCGTACTTAGATGGAGAATTTCTCCCAAGACTTCTTCATCATATGGACGAAACAAGTCTTCTTAAGACTTCGACCGATCAAGGGATACATATAGGCATAACTTCATCATCCTTTAGATTGCCTTAAGCCGACAGATGAATAAGCAACATCAATAACGGTCCTCAAACCAAGTGTTCCCAAGATCCTTTCATTCATAATTTTGGATAAGTGGCATCTCTTAGTTTAACAAGAGTTCATCACGATTCATCTAGAATTTACACGCAAATAGACATAATTCTTCATATCTCTTCCCTAATCAAGTAGATACATAGCAAATACCTTGCAAACGCGCTCCATGGTTAGGAGCCACTTGATTTGGGTGAAAACCGATCTATTCAAGATCTTTATGTACATCTCTTAGTTCCCAACAGAGATAAGTGGTGACTACAAGCTGCGTGTTCAGTTTTTCAGAAACTACCAAACTGATAAAGTAGTAGAGTGCAATGACATCTATTATGAGAGTATATCTCATCGTAGTCGATTCCAGGTCATTTGTGTGAGACCTTGCGCCAGAAGGTGAGTCTAAACTCTTTTTCTCACTACGTTTTCTAACAAAGACATAACTGATAGAGTTTACACTTGGGGTGTTGGCGTCACCTAACCAAAGCACTATCTCTTTGTTTAAACTGGATCGCATATTTCCATTTAGGCTAGTCTACAACGTTGGTATTTTCTCAACGAAGTATGGTTCGATATCAAACTCATTAAACCACGTCATCATGTATACCGGTGTAATTTCTAAGTGTAGAGATCTCCATATGGATTGGTATTAACATTAAGGCATCCCCTAATGATGACCATAATCCAGAAATAACACACGAATGAGTATCATTGATCAAATGATCAAGTTGTGCCAAACTCACATTCTTCCTTGGCGAGTATGTATCGAACCAAGTGGCCTCCCTCTAAACTGTGGGAGCCACGGCCTAGCGACACCATCTACCACATTTTTGGTGTCACCATGCCACCATCTATGAGTGACGACATGTCCTCTTATCTGGACATCAACATGTCCTTTTATCCGGACATCAACATGTCCTTATCCGGACATCAATCCTTACAGGCATGTTTGCAGCGTGTATATGTGATCTGGTCACTTTAGGGAACTTGATGAGACACAGTAGGGACAAACCACGATAATTCTAAGTTGTTCTACTTGAACATTCTTGTTCTTATCTCCCCCTAACGACGGGAAGACTGACTCATCAAAGTGACATAAAAGAGATCGCCTGTCAAGGTCCTTATATAAGTGGACTATAGTCGGAAGCTCATGTCATATTCAAAGACAATATTCATCATAAATAACCCATCATTGTGCGCTTGCGGAGGCACAATATGGCACAGACAACATGTGGACGATATAGATTGCAGAACGTTAACTCAATCCGTTAACAAATATGCATACCGTTACAACCGTAACATAAAGATTTGAATGATGATGGGTAAAGATGAATAAGTAAAACTATGACCCTACTACAACCCGTAGTCGTTGGTCTTACAAGTCTAAAAAATTGTTGGCCTTACCACCGAGACCGATCAAAAAGAAACCGGTTGAACCGACCGCCGGCATCACCGGACCTCTATTTTACACTTTCTTTAACGGTTCACTATTTTCCAGAGCTCCAACGCTACCACATTTTGTATGCAGGTAGACATGGGCGTTTGGATTGCAAAATAGCTAGCCTCAACGACAGAACTGGCCTAAAACGTGCCGAACCGTCCGTCGGAGTCGCTGGACATCGGTGAACACTTATGTTGAGCGGTTCACCACCTTCCACATCTCCAAATGCCACGAAATTTTGTAAATCCGTAGGCTTGGATGCTAGAAATCTGGGGCCGTAAACAAAACCTCAAGAACCGGTCTAAAATTTGGTGAACCGGTCTTCACAATGACTAGTCCGCAAGCTGAAAAAACCAAAAATTTAGGTTTTTTCAATCATTGTTAAGATTCCCCATAACATCTAATTGTTATGGTTTGAGTTAAACCATTGTGAACATCACCATAGCATCATTATGCCTCAAAGTGAACAATGAAAAGCCATTAAGCCAATATCTTATGTATCATTCTTGTAGAATCACTTATAGACATTGTAATTAGTCTATACACATTGTCTTTAGCGTAGGAGGGTGTCGCTCATAATCTTTTCTAAAGAATAGGCTTTACAAAACAAATAACGAGCATGGCCAATGTGAGATCATAAGGGGTTCTTTTGCATCATATGTGCTTGTGAAATCATGAATAGTGCCTCCATTGTATAGGAGGATGTCGCAGACGACTTTAATGCCATTTATAGGCCGTGAGCATTGCTCATGGCTCCACCAAGTTGTATTTTGGTGATCTTTGATCTCAATGGCTACTTTGCTCAAAAGAAAGGATGCCCGTGATAGTCTTTACTCTATAGTATACGGATCATCAAAACACGTCCAAAATTGTCCCGGACGATTTATGTTAAAGCCTACATGAGTTGATGTCTCCATTCTCATCATTGGTGACAATAACCGATTCAATTAACCGAATCTTAGTGGCTCATGAATGTTGCGCATTCATTATAGTGATACATAAGAAATTCTTATCAATTCTCACAATGTGTTTACAGGTAATAAACGTTGGCGTGAATATCATTAAGTCATAGCACTGTTCGATTGCTTCCTTATGCATAAAGAGCATGTGTGACTTTAATCATAACGTCATTAGGCATTGAAACTTGAGCATTAATTCGCTCTTTGATTATATGTGATGATCTAATCATCGTAGTCACAACGGATTTATAAAATACTAAATCCATGAATAGTTGTCTATTCCTTGCAATAAACTAAGCACTCAATCTCGCTACAACACATTCATATACCAGAATGTAGAGACAACAGTCTTATGTCAAGACATAGAAACTGAAATATGTTAACAATTTCGATGGAGATTGAAAAAAGGTATTGGAACCCTTTAGAACATGCCAAAGTTGGAAAAACAAGGCTTAGAACATGCCAAAGTTGGCAAAACAGGTCGTGAGCGCTATATATAGGGTGGCGCCATCGCCAACAGCTCACTATTAATTGGATCTTGTAGAGAAAAAGGAGGATTTTTCAATATCCAATTTTTGATGACATATATCGTAACGCAAATTCCTTTTTGCAATTGTGAATCCGCTGAAGAATGTAGAAAAATACTCTTGTTTGTAATGTCTTTGCAATTGTATACGTGTGCATTGTGCCACACTTGTCATCACAAATCCTCTTTTCATCTAAAACTGATGTGCATTTCGCCACATCATGATATTTAGCCTTTAGAAACTCCATCTTATAATAACTGGTGGTCAAATGTAGTCCAATGTAATGTCATATTGTAATGGGATATATTGCATTAACATATAGCTTATGTAAATCGAACCATATGTGCCTGACAAAATCTGAATATATATGCCAACAATAATAACGAGGTCTTCACCATAAATTTAATTCAAAAGATAATGACTAAGTAACTTTAGTCAAATATGTGAGGTGTATGCCTTCACAAAACTTGGAAAAATAAACGGATTTGTAGTCACTTAGACTATTAAACCGAAGTCATATGTTTCATATATTCCGCAATATACATTTTGCTTTTAAAATCCGTAACTGTGAGAATAATGTTCTCATCTTCTTCCATATAGTGAGTTTCTTGTTGCAAGAACTCCATATATTTTGTATACATTGACCATAACATTGCTTTCATTGTAATTAGTGAACAGATGTAGAACCACATCAATAACATGATTTTTCTTTCATTTACTGGCCCAATCTTTTTATGACATATGGGGTTTGAGGCGTTGCCTCTCCCTCTTTTCTGAATTCGTGACACGAAATTCGTCACTTTTTTTATATGTCAAATTCAGGGCTCATGTTTCGGTCAATTATTTTAAACAACAAGATGGAAGATTGACTATTATTGATATACGATAATTAATTCCAAGTATTGAATTTGGTCATGACCAAGGTTTATGGTAACTCAATTCTATGTAAACCGTGACAAATTCCGTCACAAATCGATATTAACCGTGACAATTCCCATCACAAATATATATTAACCACGACAATTTCCGTCGCATATCGATGTTTGTCCCTTTATTAACCACGACAATATTTCGTCGTAATACCGTGACTTGTCAAACTGTCACAAATTTCAACTTTGATATGAGGGGTCCCAATTCCTCATATCAACTCACGTTATAAGAAAGGTGAGGGTAGAAGAAGGCTACGAAGCCCGGTTATGAAATTAAAATTTAAAAGCGGTAACTTTTATAAAAGTTTACTTGCTAGATTGTCATGTAAGAGAAGTTGCTGTTTGAGCCCAGTGGGCATTTTCGGTCCAAGACTCGAGAAATGCTTGGATATCATTTGGGCCAACGCCTGTGGCCTTTTTAGCCCATAAAGGGTAGCGAGGTTTGGCAGCACGTGACGAGGATTTTATCCAGAAGATTCTGATACCTCGCGAGATTCGGTGTCCTCGCGGGATCCTTATCTCCAGTTCGCATGGGACTCTACAGTTCCTGGCGAGGGTGAGTTGGAAATGACTAATAACGCCCTCTGGATAAGGTCGCTTAGTGTTTGAGTTCGCTTACTACACGACAAATGAAATGCAGCGAGGCAGGGAACGAAACCTAAGCGAGATAGGTTTGACACGTGTTGCATGGAGCGCACGACTGGCAAGTTAATCGTATCCTTGTGGGATTCTAATTGCAGAGTCCGAATTGGATTGTGATTAAGTCTTCACGAGTTGCTTACGGATGAATATATAAAGAAGCTTTACAGCTTACACACGGACACACAATCAATCAATCAACAAATCTCTTTCAAACAGACGTACACAGTCGAAACCTTCGAGTCTCCTCGAAACCCTTACGTTCTAAGCGCACCCCGCCTTAGATCCTAGAGCCCGTCAAGACTCATCTCCGATTTCCCAATTGTTGCTCTGCTCGCTCTTACAGTGAGTATCGATCGACAGGTGATTAGAAGAGTGAGCTCGGAAATATTTCCTCATCAGGTGACACCGGAGCCCTCATTCGCCTGGTCAGAAGTCAGGACGCGCACCGTTCTCTTTCCTCATCCGTGAGGTGGCACGCCCCGCACACACCCTTTTTACATTTGATCACTCATCACCCCCTTGCTGAGGACGTGGGCCAAAACATTGGCACGCCCAGTGGGACCGGGAGTTCGCTTTTCTAGCAATCATTGGGAAGTCTGACAACTCCCCCTACCGGAGACCTTCGCTTTCTTGCTTGAAACATAAGGCTCCGCAATACAAGCCCCATAACAGCGCGGCTTGCAGATCTCTCGCTAAAGAAGAGATTCTTACTCGGTTCGGCAATCCCGACCTTACTAAGTCCACAATGGCAAACTCACAACCAACCTCTGAAGCAGGACCTACTCTGTCCGCAGAGGAAGTCCGCAAAATGCTCGAAGAATTGAGAAACGATCTCAAGAATGAGATCGGGGAGCGATCTCAAGAATTGAGGAGCGATCTCAAGAATGAGATCGACGCGCTCAGGAGTGAGCTCGGCTTAAAAGTCGAAGAAGCTCAGCAAACTGTCCAGGACCTCTCTACGCAGGTCGCTAAGGACAAGGAGATATGGCTCGCAAACCAGGAAAACCACGCTAGGCTCAGCGAGGAATTCAACTACGTGGTTGGCACGATCAGGGAGGACAAGGACATAATGACCGGCTCTCTGCAAAGGATCCAGACAGAACTGGAACAGAGCAAGGTGGCCTTTACAAAGGCCTTGGAGGTTCAAACCTGTCGTCTGAACGACCATGACACCAAGCTGCAGCAACAGCAGGTCGCTTCCTTTTTCGGGAGCAAGAATAGTATGGACAAGCTCGAAGACTACAAAGAGCGTCATGATGCCCTGAATACAAGGGTCCTGCAGATGGAAGACTGGATTCGGGCCCAAGCGCCAAAGAATCACGCTGTGAACCATACCAGTTCAAGCGCAGCGGAAGGCTCAAGGTATATCCCGCCTAATGAGCGCCCTAGGGCAAATCCGAGGGTCGGGGCCCAGAAGGCTCCCCAATTCACATTGGGGGCCAGCTCATCAAGGACGCCACCCCGTCTACCCTCGCCATGCAGCCCTAGGATCACACTCAAGGGCACCGATGCTCTTGCGCCGCAAGGAATGGGGACACCAGATGACCCGATCGTGGCTTATTCCAGTTCGACTCATAAGAACGTCGGACAGGCCCCTAGTTTCTCCGCATGGCATGGCCATGACCAGGGGGCAGATTCTGCACCAGTAACGGCGGCCGACTGGCGCCAACTCATCTCAAGCATTGTCAAGGAGCACACCGGAAAGGGTGATGCTAGCTTGCACTACCGTGACCCCTATCCAGATAGCGTGGCACAGTATCCCTTCCCCCACGGGTTCAAGAACATCGTCTTCACCACATTCTCTGGGGAGACAAGGGAAGATGCAGCAACTCACATGGCCCGTTTCAAGGTCCAATGCGGCCAATACGGGAATGATGATATGCTCAAGCTCAAGCTTTTCGGGACTTCTCTGTCCGGAGCCGCTTTCACCTGGTATTCCAGACTGAAGCCGGGGTCAATTCCAGACTGGCCCACCATGGAACGTCTCTTCCGGGAGACATACGGCACAATTGAGCCCGAAGTCGGCCTCGACTCCCTCACGCAGATGAGCCAGCAGATCATGGAGTCCGGAGTGTCTTTCCTCCAGCGCTTCAAGATCCAGCAGGCCAAATGCGATTACCTGCTGCCTGAGCAGGAAGCCATCAAATTGGCTATCCGGGGTCTGGAGCACCGCCAACGGCTGAAGCACCATGGAGAGCGTTTTAGTTCCATGGGTGACCTAATCAACAAGGTTGGCAGCTACGAGCTCATCCTGAATGAGCTGGACGACAAGGCCAACGCTTCCAAAGGAACCTATGTACCAGGGAAAAACCGGATCGTGGGGGCACTCAGCATGCAAACCCCCGCTCACGATCCCTACTATCAAAGGCCGGAGCCAGCTCACGCAGACCAGGACTTGGACGACATTAGCGCGGTAGAGCTAACTGGCAAGCAAGTGGCTCATAAACTGAAGAACCTGAAGATGACCCGCGAGCCGATCACCATCCAGTCCTTTGCCTGGACCAAGCCAGAGTACGAGTCGTACACCTACGACGCTAAAAACGCCCATTTGGTCTTCAATGACCTAATCGAGGCGAAGTACGTGCGACTGGACCACAAGATACCGCCTAAGGAGGAGCTGAAGGACAAGAAATACTGTGCCTTCCACAACGTATACAATCATGACACCAAAGATTGTGTCAAGCTCCGAGACCAACTGCAGACTTGGTTAAACTCAGGCGAGCTGAGGATGAAGGCACCGGGTAGCACGGCCTCATTGGTCGATGTAGACCCTTTCCCGCCCGTAGTGGGCATGGTCGAAGTCAACTGGGCTGATAGGGCCCAGGGTGACGAGCGACGTCGAGCGCCTAAAAGGGGCCGCGAGGAAGGAGACGACAACACCCGCCAGCCGCGTCGCCAGTACACCTACAATGAAAGTCTGGCACACGAGGTCTTAGAAGATCTCAGAGAGGCCGGGCTCGTCACACTCCACTCCTTGCCCTACAGCGAGTACAAGGATGGACGCGTCCATTGCAGTTTCCATGACAGCTGGGGGCACAGGACCTGCGAATGTCGCCAGCTCCGAGACCAGATCCAAGACTGGCTTGACCTCGGATACATCTGCTTTAAGGACGAGGGCGGCTTTACAATCGCAACTGCTGGTTTCGCTTGGCCTCGCGTCGGCCAGCGAATGATCACATTAGACCTATCACCAAATGCAGGACCATCCGAGCCGCCAGGTCGAAACCGCAAACGGCCGGCGAACAACTACATGCTCCCAGATAACCAGATGAGGAGCACAGACGACCCAGCTCGACAGTTGGTCGCAAAACTCGAACCAGACCGCCCCTCCTACAAGGATAAGGGCAAAGCAATCATGAGGAACGATAAACCGCTCCCCGTAAAAGGTTCCCAGCCTACGAGCCCCAGGACTCGCGAAGAGCTGGAGAAAAGGGTAGCGCGTCTTGAGACGTACGTCGCCGCTCATTGGGCAGCAGCGATACCTCCATCCCCTGCCGCAAGCGAGATGGACATGTCAGAATCCAGCAGTGAGAGTCACAGCAGCGGCGCCCCAAGCCCTCGTGACGGCGTCTTAACCAACCCTTACATTCCCCCGACGTCCAAATCAGCGATCAAGGAAGGGGTCTGGTACACGCAGCAAGGGGGCAAGGCAGTGACCATCAGCAGGTCCAAGAAGCGCAAGCTCCAGAAGCGGTACGGCAGCATCCTACGCGTCTTACGGGCTGTCGACGAGGGCGCTATACGCCCCTCACAGCTCGCACAGACGCCTGAACGGATGTGGCGGGAAGCAGAGGGTCTGCGCGCAGTCCTCCAAATGCCGCCAGTCACACCTCCAAGAATCTGTGAGCAGTTCAGTGACGATCCTGCGCCCAAGCCAAATGTTTTCTGCCGACTCACGGTTCCACCAAAACAGGATTCGCAGCCTCCCAGGCGCAGGCAATCACCACCACATGAACAAAGAAGGGATCCGCAGCCTCCTAGGCGCAGGCCATCCCCGATACCTGAAAGGAGAAGGGACCAGCAACCGTCCAGACGCAGGCCGTCACCCGTACCTGACAGGAGGAGGGATCCACAGCCTGCTAGGCCCAATCCATCACCGGAGCCTACCAGGAGGAGGGATCAGCAGCCTTCCAGACGTAGGCCGTCACCGGAGCCCGAACAAAGCAAGGCTCCACCTACCGGCCCTAGGTGAAAATTGTTCATGACTCCGGACTCAGAGTCTAAACGTGAGCCGTCTCAGCCCTCACGACGACAAGAACGTCAAAATCCAGAGGCTGACGCCAGAAGGGAGCCACCATCGCCACAACAGCCTCGGCCACGGCGTACCCCGGAACCCGAGACTAGGATGGTTCCCCGGGTATCTGCCCTGCAGCAGTTGGGGAAAGAAGACAACGGTAAGGCTCCTGCGGCAGCAGACAGACAGCCAGCCAGGGATCATCAGCCTTCACCCAAGCCAGTATGGCGTCCGCGGCAAACTCAGGCTTCAGAACCACCAGCAGAGACACCGGCATCCTCCAGTCCGAACCTCGCCGAACAAATGGCCCAACGTTTCCGCGAGAATGAGGAAGCCGACGAGGCACACTCAGAACCTCGGCTTAACCTGGAGGAAGAGCAAGACGAAGAGTAGGCTGAGTCATTCACCTGCAATATGGTAGAAGTCTCCGGATGGGATGCTGATGAAGGGCTTAGCCGCGAAGCAGATGCCTTTGCAGTGCTCGAAGGGGAACACGGGATCATTGACACACCTCTGATCCCAGTCTCCGAACAATTCTCTTTTCAGGTCGGGATGGTGTTCTTCATTTCGGAACGATACGCTCTTCCACCAAACATGACCTGCAGCGCGGCGGATATCACTATCATCAGCGAGGACGACAGCAACGTACCCCCGCCATGCATCAGCGAAATGGGCCCAGTACTGGCCCCAGCCGTTGGCACTCCGCAAGTGGAAAGTTCGAGCAGCTTCGCACAAAGGCCAACCATGACCTTTTCTACGCCAACCCTGGACATGGCCACCCACATGCGACCACTGTATATCACGGCAGAGGTCCAAGGGAAACTGATCAACAAGGTCATGATCGACACCGGTGCCGCGGTTAATGTCGTCACAACCCGCACCATGGGACTCCTCGACATCCCGCGCTCAATGATCCAGACAACGTCCTTAACGGTGAAAAACTTTACAGGACAGGTGTCCAGAACCCTAGGTTTGCTGTTCCTACTGGTCAAGGTCGGGCCAGCATCGCGGGTTTATACCTTTTTCGTCGCCGAGTGCGTTTCCTATTACAGCATGATCCTCGACCGAGACTGGATCCACAGAAGTTTTTGCGTGCCTTCCTCAATGCACCAAGAGCTCATGATCTGAGACACCGAGAAACGTGAGGCAGTCATCATCAAGGCCGACCCGCGGCCTTTCTCTATTTCCGCCAACCTCAACGATGCCCGGTACTATAATACGGACTTGGGCCCGTTGGATGTTCAAGGCGTCTATCACAAGGGCCGCCCATACGGGGTAACGGCCTCCAATTTAACGCGATGGGGACTTACCCAGGCGAAGGACGATTTGCAACGTCCTCACACCATCGCGACTCTCACACCCCATTTCAATGGATAGTGCCCTTTCCGAGGAGGCACGCGAGGCTGGCGAGTCCTTGTGCGAAAGACTCCTTTTGTACTGGGCAGAACGCGAAGCCTACGACAAGGTCGCGACTATGGAATATGTCGATGAAGTGGTGGATTATTCCGATACCAAGGAAGAAGTTATTCAGTTAGCTCCTGCTGCCTTGGACGACACTCCACCTCAAGTCCGCGACCCCACCTTACAAGTTGATGTAGGGACTGCAGAAAAGCCCTTACTTATTTCCATCAGTGCAAAGTTGGCGGAGGAAGAAAAGGAAGCCCTCCTTGACCTATTACGCGAGTACAGGGATTGCTTCGCCGACAAATATGAAGATATGCCCGGCTTGTCCCCGGACTTGGTCTGCCACCGGCTACCAACCTATCCCGACCGGCGCCCAGTCCGGCAGGACGGCCGCTTCATGCGAACTGAAACCCAGATCGTGGTTAAGGAAGAGATCGAAAGCATGCACCGCTCGGGTATCATTCGCGTAGCCAAATATAACGAGTGGTTGTCTAACGTCGTCCCCGTCCGCAAGAAAAATGGCAAGATGCGTGTCTGTGTTGATTACCGAGATCTCAACAACGCAACACCGAAAGACATATACCCCATGCCTGTGGCTGACCTACTGATTGATGCCGCCGCAGGGCACGAGGTGTTATCCTTTATGGACGGCACGGCCGGGTACCATCAGATTCCCGTAGCCGAGGAGGATCGACACAAGACCGCTTTCCGCTGCCCTGGTTTCGCTGGCGCGTTCGAGTATGTTGTCATGCCCTTCGGCCTTAAGAACGCGGGGGCAACGTACCAGCGCGCCATGAACCTCATCTTCCACGACATCTTGGGCAAGCTGATTGAAGTATACATCGACGATGTGGTAGTCAAAACCAAATCGCGAGCAACCCACGTGGAAGACTTGCGGCAGGTGTTCACACGGATGCGCAGACATAACCTCAAGATGAACCCCGCCAAGTGCGTTTTCTTCGCGGAGGCCGGTGATTTCCTTGGCTTCCTCGTGCATCAAAGAGGCATCGAAATCCCAAATGACAAAGCACGAGCGGTAATCACCGCATCGCCTCCCACTACCAAGAAGGAGCTCCAACAGCTACTAGGGCGAATCAACTTTCTCCGCCGCTTCATATCAAACGCGGCAGGGAAGGTCCAACCTTTTTTCCCCTCTACTTAAGCTCCAGGGGGCAACCGAGTTCGTATGGGAACCACAACATCAACAGACCTTTGATCGAATCAAGGACTACCTTACGAACCCACCAGTCCTGATCCCGCCTCGCGACGGCGCCCCGCTTAAACTTTATATCGCCGCGGCCGATCTATCCATCTGTGGACTCCTGGCCCAGGATGATGAGAACGGGGTAGAACATGCCGTCTATTACCTTAGCAGGGTTTTAACGGACTGTGAGACACGCTACTCGCCCATGGAGAAGTTATGTCTCGCCCTCTACTTTGCAGGGTGCAAGCTGCGCCATTACATGCTTGCCTTTACCACGGTCGTCATCGCCCAATCCGACCTGGTCAAATACATGCTTTCTCGCCCTATCTTGCGGGAACGCATCGGCAAGTGGATCCTCGCCATGTCCGAATTCTCGTTGCAATATGTTCCGCAAAAGGCAGTAAAAGGACAGGCAATAGCGGATTTTCTTGCCCATCACCCACCATCAGAGCTCACAGCGTTTCGCGAGTTGGACTTCGCCACAGTAACACTCGCTCCCTGGACCTTGTACTTTGATGGTTCACGGACTGATACCGCAGCCGGAGCCGGGATAGCCATAGCCAATCCCGCTGGAGATCGCTTCTCCTACTCGTTCCAGCTCGATTTCAAATGCACCAACAACCAGGACGAATACGAGGCACTGATCATCGGCCTAGAGATTTTGTTGGACTTAGGAGTCCGCGAGGTCCAGATCTTTGGCGATTCTTTGTTGGTCGTTAACCAGCTTGTGGAAAAATTCAAATGTTTAAGCTTGTCAATTGAGCCATACCTACGCAAAGCATTCGAGGTGCTGGATCGATTTGACGACGTGTACATCGAGCACATACCATGTGAATTTAACTTCGCTGCCAACGAGCTCGCCCAGATAGCGTCTGGCCTCAGCCTGAGAGACGGAGTGCGCGAACGCCTGCTCAAGGTCGAACGCCGTACTCTTCCCTCTTTCATCGCCAGGGGGCAATTTCGGGACGCCATCCCAGAAGTTGCAGCCTTGGACCCCATCGACGAGGATTGGCAGCTACCATTCATCGCCTACCTCCAGAACCCTAACGATGCTGCTCATTCCAGGCAAATCCGCTTCCTCGCCTTAAACTTTGTATTACGCAATGGCGAACTCCGGCGGCGTGGGGAAGACGGCAACGACTTCCGCTGTGTCTACGGGAACGAAGCTAAACGTCTCATGCGCGAAGTCCATTGCGGAGTTTGCGGCTCGCACCAAGCCGGGCCCAAAATGCGATGGCTGATCCGTCGCCATGGATACTACTGGCCAACCATTCTGAAAGACTGTATTGCCTTCGCCAGAGGTTGCCAAGACTGCCAAGCTCACGGACCTGTGCAACATATCCCCAACATCCCGCTGCAGCCCATCATCAAACCTTGGCCGTGTCGCGGATGGGCAATGGATTTCGTGGGCATCATCCACCCCCATTCCTCTGAACAGCACAAGTTCATTATCGTTGCCACCGATTTCTTTACCAAATGGGTCGAGGCCGAACCACTCAAAGTCGCCTCTGCTAACTCGGTGCGCAACTTCATTTTCCGCAACATCATCTCACGCTTTGGTATCCCGGAGTGCATCGTTACGGACATGGGGGCAGCTTTCATGGCCGATTCAGTTGTTACGTACTTAAACAATTACGGCATCAAGCTTCTACACTCCACGCCATACTATGCTCAGTCCAATGGCCAAGCGGAGGCTAGTAATAAGGTCATCCTTGGCATCCTCCGCAAGATGTTGGAGTTGAACCCTCGCGTCTGGCACCAGGAGCTCTACCACACTTTGTGGGCCTACCGCACCTCCAAGCGAGGCCCAACAGATACCACACCGTACGCTCTCATGTACGGTCATGACGCCGTCCTTCCCCTTGAGATCAATATCGCTTCGCTCCGCGTTCAGGAACAACATCAATTACTTGGCGAGGATTACGTCCAAGTCATGTGGTAGGAGCTTGAAGATTTAGCCGAGCACCGTGTCGCCGCTTTTAACAATTTAGTCCTTGAGAAACAACGCATCGCCCGCTCTTATGATAAAATCACGCGCGGGCAGAGCTATGCTGAGGGCCAGAAGGTGTGGCGAGCGGTCCTCCCGCTTGGGGACAAAACAGATGGTCGGGGCAAATGGTCCGCTCGCTGGGATGGACCATTTCTAATTCACCGAATCCTTCCCAAAGGGGCATACCACTTGCGCGACTTGGACGGTACTATTCATCGCAACCCCATTAATGGCCGCTTCCTCAAGCGCCACATTGCAGGGGTCTGGGAGCACGAGGATCCTACACCTCTACCAGATCCCGCCACCACAGTCAATAGTGCTACGCGCCATCGCGTACTCGCTCCGCCGCCTAACACTAGGGGGCAACTCGGGACAGAAAACTAATAGAATACATTGTAACGTACCAGCCTAAAAAGGCCTGTATTAGATTGGGGCCTATCCCAGAGGCCCTAAAAAGTTCTATTGTTTTCTTCATTCTCTGTAAACGTGCAAAGTCTAAACACAAAGACTAGTACAAGATTGGGGCCTATTCCAGAGGCCCTAAAAAATAAATTCATTTATTTTTGCCTTTTCACTTTGTTCAGTACATGTTTCGAATTATGGCTTTGCGGCCAAAGCAATTACATTGATCAGAAAAGGTAAATTAGACTATGTTTACATTTCAAAAAGCATAGATCTACAGATACTGGAAGCCTCGTCCCGGCTCGCTTGGCTAAAGAAAAGTCTGCCGTGGCGTCCTTCGCTCAAAGTTGACAAACGCCTCGCGTCTTTAGACCAGCCAAAACCCTAACGCCGGCCTGGACCTAAAACAAATTGTTGGGAAGCTAGAGGTCCAGTGGGTCAAGATCCCTCATGCTACCACCAGTCTTCCGTTTGAAGGGCCGGCAGAGCCTCACGCGCTGATAGAACAGCAGGCGCAAGGCAGAGGGTACCCAACCTTTGGTCAGGCCGAACAAAGGCTTGGCCTGAGAGTAGATTTCCAGAATCACTCTAGGCCTGAGAGTAGATTTTCAGAATCAGCAAAGAATGGGAATGTATGGTTGGGGGCTTTGCTCTAAGCAGGGACAAGAGGATGAACAGAAGAGAATAAGAAATCATGGTGAGGGGGCAGAGACTTCACTGATACTTCACCCCGGCCAAGCGTTTCTTTTTATAGGCGGAAGGGGCGATTGTGCGTTTAACAGTTGTCCCCCATGCAATATTTGCTTCGAGATACGGGCTTTGGAGATAAGGTCAAACGCGTTTTTCAATAATGATTGCCCGCGTTCCGAGCGAGTAGTTACATTGGAAACCGTCACTAAATCTCGGAAAAGGATTTTTTCCTGACAGTTATTACAGAACAGTTGGCAAAGAGCGGAAAAATTCAACTTTGATATTATCGTTAAAAGTTCGTACACAAGGGGGCAAATACAAGTTAAACCTACGCACGCCTACAAACCCTATACAAATCTAAGAGCATGCCTTCTAAGGCTATTTCTTCTTCATAGGCTTGGGCTTGAACTTCTTCAGCAGCAGCCACGGCCGAGTCCAAAGCCTCCTGGGCCTCCTCCGCGGCCTGCAAACGAGCTTCCACTTCCAAAGCGCGGGCCAAGTCTTGGCGAGCCCGAGCAAGTTGAGCCTGCAGCTCTGCTATCTGAGCCTCCAGGGCCTCCACTCGCCGAGCATGGCCAGCACTTGGATTCTCTGAAGACGCTCCCGGGATGCCAGCTTCACCAAGCTCGGCCAAGAGGTTTGCCATCTGATTGTCTAAGTTGCGGCGAGCTTGATCATGGGAAGCTGATTGAGCACCGATATCCAAGACTCGGCGAGCCTGCGACTCGCGATCGACAGCACTGGCCAGCTCCAACGCTTGGTCCAGAACAGGATTACCGCCAGCGAGATGTCGATCCAGAGCTTCATGGGCCTCGCGGATACGTCCTACCAAGTCAAAGACGTTCGGGCGAGAGCCGTGATGAAACAACCCATGAAGGAAAGACCAAGCTAGGCGGATGGGTTCTGGGTCAGCAGGCGGAGTTTGTTGGAACCGCCGGGGGCATTTCGTCGGGACGACCCGCTCGGCCCAATCGCTGAGGAGGAACCCAAAGTATCAATTGTAGACCTTCGGGCGGAGACGCCAAGGGGGCAGTAGGATCGGAGACTTGGTTGGACTGGTCGGGAGCTGCATTTTCAACCGGAGCCAAGGTTGGCTCTGGGATTGGACCAGCTTCGCCCGAAGCGGCGGTTGGAGAGGACGGTTGTATGACTTCCTCAGTAGCCTTGCCAGCCCCCTCGATGACCGTGGTAGTTTCCTCCGCGGCCGCTTCGACAGTCTCTTCGAAGATCACCTCCTCGCTGGATTCAGCAGGTTCTTCGATGACCGTCTCCGCGCCTGCCACAGCGACTTCCTCAATGACCACCTCTTCGCCAGCCTCAGCGACCTCCTCGAGTTCCATCTCCGCGCTTGCCTCAGCGACCCTTTGGAGGGCCAAGTCCGTATCGAATGGTTCTGGAGATGGGACTTCCGTTATCACGGGCGCCTCTTCAACAACAGCGAGGCGAGGACGAGTGCGGCGGACCTGTCAAAAGCAAAGTTAGCGAATCGCTCTGACTTAGGAAAAATTAGTCAGAAAGATGATTCGCTTACCGGGTTGCTTACCAAGCCATACTCTCGCTGGTACCGTGCATCCTCCAGCAAGTCCTCTTCGTCCTCGATAGGACGCTTCCGCGAGCTCTCGCCGCTCGTTGGCCGAGGAACGACAGGAGCAGTCTCGCTGTCGTGGCCCGCCACAGTCTCCCTCCGGACAGGTGCCTTTCCTCTGGCAACTTCAGACCGGTCGACGGTTCTCCGGCGGGGGGCAGACTGAGAAGAGAACAAGAGGGTTAGAGAGAAGCATTTTATCAATATGTCAAAGGAAATTCAAAAATTACACATTTAGTGACATACCGAGGGTGTGGGATCGCGTTCTCGGATGACGATTCCCGTCGGGCGGCGAGCAGCAGGGACTGGCGGAAGCGCGAGCCTAGTTCTTGTCGCAGCCCCTGAACTCCTTTCCGCACGGTCGCGCTGGCCATCGAGGATGGTACGGTCTGATTCGCCCAAAGTATCGTAAGAGGACGAAAGACGGCAGCGAAGACAACATCGTCTGGGAACTCCCAATGGTTGTCAGACAGGGACCGCCACCAAGCGAGGTAAGCGGGGTCAACACCTTGCGAAGGCACGATCTCCAGCAAGTTGGGAGAAAGAGGGTAGATGTTTTGCAGCGGGGTGACCAGATCAGACTCGCCAATCTTCCTCCACGAGGTGTACTTGTTAACTGAATGGAGAAGCGGGTAAGGAATCCCTTGATGGAAGCCAAGTTGCCTCGCGAAGTGGTTGGGGGCATACAGCTCAAAGCCTTGGTCATCCTCGGCGAGCTGAAGGTCGCAGCATGAGGTTGCTCTTACGAAGGCAGTCCTCGCATCGTTGTCCAAATCTTGGCGGGGGAAGAAACCCGTCGATAGGACCTCAGGGTGGCGCCGGCGAACCATCATATCCATGGTCGGAGGCGGCTCAATGTGGTTGTAGAGGATGGACAGGCTAGCGAAGAAGGACAGAGGGGTCCGATTCGCGTCATTCCTGCACACCGCAAAGCCAAGCAGCTGATCTTCGGGCAGGAATTCCACCGGGGCTCGCCGGAAGAGCGGAAAGTACAGCTGCGTCCACAGGTCCAGGATCCACAGAGGGCCGCCAGATAGGTGGAAAGGCCTCAGCGACAGCAGATGCAGGGTCCGGTAGAGTGCGCCTAATACAGGTTGCCCTAACCCGACTTCAACCCCATTGTACAGTGCTTCGGCCAGCTTGGTCCATCTCCCGGTTGGTTTGTGAGCGCTGCTGCAGAAGACAAACTTGTCAAGCCAATACTCCAGGAAAGCGATGCCTCCTTCATGCGGCTCCGCGTGGCCCATGTAAAATTTCCTCCATGCCCCGTATGAAATTCTCAGGGCGCGGCGGGCTCCCAAGTTGTAGGCGTATGTGAACTCGGTCGACGCAAAGTCGCTTGGCGCATACGGCTTTGCGTGGATCGGCAGTCCGGGGATGGCGAGGATGTCCAGCAGAGTAATGCCCATCTGCCCGAAGGGGAAGTCGAAGGTGTTAGTGGCGCTGTTCCACAAACAGGCCATGGCAGCGATAGGCGCTCGATCGGTGTGAGGGGGCAGCGAGAAACTCAAGGCAATGGCCTCATGGATGTCGGTGGCTTCCCAGATCGTCTGATCGGTCTGGAGGCGCTCCTCGTACCACGCTGGATCCTCTGCGGTGGCGCTGGGCCACTTCTCGACCCGGACATTTGTATGGGAACGGGCTTGCCAGGTAGAGAAGTTCCCCGGTTCGCGCCGTTGGGCCAAGATTGGTCGACGCACGGAGGAGTTGTAATGGTTAAGGTCGGCGTCGGACAGGGGCTTTGAAGGAGTCGGACCGAGCAGAGCCGCCCCTGTGTCGAGGAAATAGATTGGTGTTCCTTGAGGCGGGTTGGTGGCAAAGCGGCGAGCAAGGCTGGTCGACCAAGAGGTCGCCGCCGTAAGGCTGAGGTTCAGGTCGTTTGCAAAAGGTTTGGGAGGCATTTGTTTCTGGTTAAAATTTGTTTGGTGCTGGAGTTTGGCTGTTTGCAGAAGGCGGAGATTGTTTTGAAAGCGATGGTAAGATGTGGGGACCCGCGTCGAGGTTTATAAAGGAGACGAACCGTAACGTCCCTTTCAATCAATGGTCGCAACGAAAAGACGCAATGACGACCGAAACGTCAGCGCGTTTCAAAATTCAAAAAGCCGTAATGATGAAGGGAAGCAATAGCGCCGAAGCGTCAGCACCTTTTGAAATACGAGTTCCCATAAAAAGCTTAATTAGGCCTTTTCGCTTATCCGTTGCGAAACGGATTAAGCTCAAGGCCTAGGGGGCAATGTTTGAGCCCAGTGGGCATTTTCGGTCCAAAACTCGAGAAAGGCTTGGATATCATTTGGGCCAACGCCTGTGGCCTTTTTAGCCCATAAAGGGTAGCGAGGTTTGGCAGCACGTGACGAGGATTTTATCCAGAAGATTCTGATACCTCGCGAGATTCGGTGTCCTCGCGGGATCCTTATCTCCAGTTCGCATGGGACTCTACAGTTCCTGACGAGGGTGAGTTGGAAATGACTAATAACGCCCTCTGGATAAGGTCGCTTAGTGTTTGAGTTCGCTTACTACACGACAAATGAAATGCAGCGAGGCAGGGAACGAAACCTAAGCGAGATAGGTTTGACACGTGTTGCATGGAGCGCACGACTGGCAAGTTAATCGTATCCTTGTGGGATTCTAATTGCAGAGTCCGAATTGGATTGTGATTAAGTCTTCACGAGTTGCTTACGGATGAATATATAAAGAAGCTTTACAGCTTACACACGGACACACAATCAATCAATCAACAAATCTCTTTCAAACAGACGTACACAGTCGAAACCTTCGAGTCTCCTCGAAACCCTTACGTTCTAAGCGCACCCCGCCTTAGATCCTAGAGCCCGTCAGGACTCATCTCTGATTTCCCAATTGTTGCTCTGCTCGCTCTTACAGTGAGTATCGATCGACATGTGATTAGAAGAGTGAGCTCGGAAATATTTCCTCATCAGGTGACACTGGAGCCCTCATTCGCCTGGTCAGAAGTCAGGACGCGCACCGTTCTCTTTCCTCATCCGTGAGGTGGCACGCCCCGCACACACCCTTTTTACATTTGATCACTCATCACCCCCTTGCTGAGGACGTGGGCCAAAACAGTTGCCATTTTAATTTTCATGCGTACTTCTATGTGCGTGCAGAGAAGTTGCTCTCGTAATTCTATCGCAATCCGTCGCACGAAAAATTTCATGAAAAATATAAAGATATGGTTATTCATATTCACCATATATATGAAAACAGTAAAACTAATTAAATAGTTACTACTGTAAATTTACTGTTTTGCCCCCTTTGTTTTGTTCTGCCTCCAGATTCAGGTATTGATTCGGGTCCTGCGGAACTTGGGTTGGGCTACAGAAAACGTGCGTGCGCGGAACAGTAGCGGTGAGCCGGATTAGATGGGCTACAAAGACGCGTCGGTTTGGATTCGACAGGAGCAGTAGGGCTTGCTTGACCGGGGCTGAGAAGCTAGGGAGCTCACAGGTCTGGCCGAGATGGGGGTTGCACGTGTCTGTGGGTAGTGGCGCCGCAAGGCTGGGAGCTGGGTTGCAAGAGCGCGGCGGCAACGAGCTGAGATGGGACACAGCTCAGGGCTGGGCATGGTAGAGTGCGCCGGTGAGGTGGGTTGGGGCACGCCGGAGGTGATGTTGGGTGCCCAGATCATATTACTGGTTTTGAGAAAACCGTTGTAGTGGAACTCAAGGGACGTCGGCGGCATGAGAGAAAATTTCAAAGGGTTTTGGGTTTTTTTTTATATAGGTTTCTAGTGTTTTCGGCTATGAACTCAGGATCAGAGCAAAGAGCAAAGAGTCTGATAACGTGTTGAATGAGAAAAGATAACGAGAATAACGGTCTACTCATTCATTGATAGAAAGGCCTATTTATAGGCATTACATAGTCTCCCGAAGAATCTAGAAGTTATATCAACTGTAATATATTCTAATAAGAGGAAACTGAATTAACCAATCCTACGTGTATTAGGACAAGACACATAACAAAAGGATGGAAATAGAATTTCCTTAAACAGTCTACAAGTTTGTTCTATTTATAACGAAAGTCCAATATGGAGTAGCAACGTAATATATTTCTAATTATTTATAAGCAAATTGCTTATAAGAAAAATAATAGATATAAATATTATGTTTATAAATGAAAATATATTATATTTAAGAATTATAGTGGTAATTTGTTTATTAATTTAATTACTATACGTCTCCTTGTTTACGGTTTACCTATCTATTATAATCAAAAATCGGGTGTCATTTGAGATAAAAAAATATATATGTATCGAAAAATCCATTTCGCAATAGCTTAAGTACAATTTTGGGTATTTATACCATTTAAATATATGTCACGTAGGCAACATTAACAGAAAGACTAACGAGGAACCATATCAGGTAACAAAGTAATACTTAAGATACAATTTCAAGTAAAAAACAATCCGTAGGTACCATAAAATACCTTTGGCAATAATTCAGATACCATTTTAGGATTTTACCCAAAGCTGACGAATACTAGGCAAAGGCCTTTTGTCACCAATAACAAGCTTGACGCTTCCTAAAAGGGACAACAATTTACGCTTGAAACGGTGGTGGTGACAGGGACCAAAACCATTGGGTCCATAGCCAAGAGTCACTTCATTCTCTACCTGAGAAAACAAGCTCACACTCATCGCCGAGTCCTTCTGTTTACTTGAGCCCTCAAATTGGCCGATTCCAGGTACTCTCTCAATTACAAAATTAATTCAGATTCTTGCATCAATTTCACAACATGTTTTCCCAGAATTTAGTGGATTGATGATCTCTCTGCCTATGCAAATGCTGACCCACCAAAATTCTTGGTGTAATTCATCTAGATACTCAATCTTTGTGTTGGAATCCCACAACATATTAGGGGATGGAAGAGTCGTACTCTGTTTGTAGTCCCAGAAGAATCCTGAGTGTGTCAAAGAAGAGGAGGGAGGCAACAGTGTCCTTTGTCCATCCTGATACTAAGGCTTCTGGGTTTCATGGTCCCAAACCTGCTGAAGTTTATGGCTTTGTGGGTTCTATCACCACTGTTGTGGCCACAGGTCAATTTCCCAGTTTATGGCTTTCTGGGTTTTTTTTTTTTTTTTTTTTTTTTTTTTCTAGGCAACTACTTTTTGATATGGCGTTTTTGTTTGTTTTATTCAACAGTCTTCGTTAGTATCACTTCAACAACAACCATACATACTGCTCTAAGTTAACGACACACTTAATGAAGCATGTTGTCTTCCTTTCATCATTACCTCAGGCCAATAGGAGTTAAATGAAGGTTGTCTAAACTCAAGTGTTATAAATGACTAACAAAGTAGTTGTATTCTAGTAAGCTCAAGTGTTATAAAGCTTTTTTCGAATTTAGATAAGAGTAGCAACTAGTAAGCTCTGTGTTGTACTTGCACATGTTACAAATTGTTGCATCAAAGTGGTTCATTTATGACCTTGACTGCTTTAGTGATATGGGCGAAGCATCTGTTGGTGCTTAATGACCTGTAGTTGTTGTTCGGGTGATAAAGAAGCTTAACTTTTAAGGTGTTGGAATCAGGAATTTTCGCAGTTGAGCAGACTCCACCTCAGGTGGAATCTGAGACTCATAAGTTTGTTTGTCATGGTAATGCACGCCTTCTGATTTTGGACCAGGACTCCTATGCAACAAGTCAGCTTCAGAATCATTGAGAAAAGCAGATCCATTGGCTTTTGCTAAATTTAGTCCCCCTGCTGACAAAGAGATGCTCCTTTATCGTCAGAAAATTGGCCTTCTTGAATATTTGGTATCAACCCAGACTACCATCCATTCTCTATGGGAGATAAAATGGTCAGAAAGAGTTTGAACTATAGTTGCTGAAACTTTCTGTTCATCATTGAACTGTGAGGGTCCTAAAGCTTGCATGATATAGTTGAGAAAATTGGGAGTTATATACTCGAATACTACTGTGGTTATCTGGAATCAAATTTTTGTCTTCAATTTTGTGTATATCTCTCCTATTACATGCTAAAGTCATATGGTTACATAGGTAATTTGTGATCTATAAGATGTGTAGACTCATATTTATATACAACTCGCGACAGAAGAATGATTACCCTACTGGTAATTCAGTAATTCTTAACTGTTTTCTTATCCCCTTGACATTCCTTGTCCTAATTTATGGTTCATAACAGTTGATGTGGAAGTATACTTTGTCTTTAACCAACTCACCATATGATTTCTCATTTTGTTTCTCTGTGATAAGTTATTTCATCTTTTCACACTTTGGGTTTATGATATATTGTTTTCAGATATTGGGCATTGGCTGTGCATGCTTATGCAATGATGACAGTGGTACTGGCATTGGTATTTTACTGTGGCCTCAACTTCATGTCCACCCCTCCCCCATCCTCCTTATATACAGTATATGGTGAGCGGTGATTGTCTTCGTTCTTCGTTATTTGATTAAAGCTTTGAGTCCTTGTTTCAGGCTTTCAGCTGATTCGGTACCCTTATGCAGATGAGTTTAGTAGAGATCCTGCAAGCTCAGGTCAAATGACCAGTGATGATCAGCCCATTGAACCCATATCTGATATCAGTATTGACAGAATTAATCACGCCATGTTTAAATAACACAAAGCAACCTTGGGGAATTGTCGACCTGTACCGAACTGAGTTTTTTCCTTAAAGATTGGTAGTCTCAGAATTAGTTAATGGGTCTGACCGAGCTAGAAGAAATCCTTTTGATAGTAACACATGCCAAGAAAAAATCGAAAAATACAAAGAGAGCAAGAAGCATATTCATTAGAAAGAGGGTGAGAAGCATATTCACTAGAAAGTGGGTGAGCATTTTCAGCAATACAAAGAGGGCCAGAAGGATTATCAACAATACATAGGCAGCAAGAAGCATTCTCAACAAGACAAAGAAAGAAAGAAGCACGGTCTGCAGCTATACAAAGAGACCGACAAGCATTATCAGTAGTACAAGAGAGAAGCAAGTATTAGTAGCATACGCCTTCTAAATCGAATGTTGTTTGTGTAATTATCCTTAGAAACTAGTCAGCCATGGAAGAGATATTGCATATAAGGAGAACCAAGCTTCCAACTTGAATTCCAGTGGTAGGCAAATGCTAACCGGCTTGGTGTGGTTTGCCAAGTCACTTTAGTGTTCTGTTAAAATCGCCTTTTGGTTTTTTTTTTTTTTTTGATGCATCAGCTCAGTCGCTCACTGTAATTATTATATAACATAAATTGGTCTCAGGAATTTAGTACATATGAGATTGATAAGCGTTAGAATTTTTGAAGGTACTAATAGAACGTAAGTTGTTTTGGGCAAACTAATAGAACGTAAGTTAGACAATTATCCAAGCTCTTGGCTCTTTTTAGCAGCATGCCAACAACAGACTCCACAGACTTGCTGGAACTATGATAGTGAGAATGATACAATCATGAATCAGACTGCTGCTGATTTTGTGGATTCAAGCAACGATCCAAAATACTCCACCCTTGTCGGGGTAGAAGTGGTTATGACATAACAAGGGTCTTCCCCTCCCCTCTTACCTTTGCTCAATGGTTAAGACAATCTTCTGGAATGTTAGAGGAGCTGTGGAGGTAAGAAATTGAGATCTTCAATTGTTGGTCTGATTGGTGGTAATAAAATAGATATTTTGTTATTTGTGAAACTCGTGTTCAATAGAACTCCCAAGTGCATTCATAATCTTATTGAAGTTTTAATAGTAAAAAGAACATTATAACATATGTAACTATCTGTAACATGTTTTGGACTAATTGTTGGCTATCCTATTCACACCTATTCTTGCTCATAGGAGTCATAGCCTCATACTCTCCCTAGTGCTCATTATGATATCAATACTATAATTTTGTGATTCTTTGAATGATGATGATGCGTGGAATTTGGAGCTTCTCCATCCTGGCTCCCTAGTCTCAATGAGGCTTGCTGCAAACTGCACTGCAAGATCATCTGCTGTTCTGGTTTGATGTGTGCTCCTTAGTCTCAAATTATTTATAGCTGCTGAAGTGTTATCAGTCTCAAGCCAAAGCCGATCATCACTGATTTTTATCTCAATTTTTTGGTTTGGAAAAAGCCGCCTGTTGGTGTGCCAAAATTTTCGTTGATGGTGCATTGTATAATACTAATAGTCATCGGCATATGCTTCCGCGAGGCTTCGTAGAGAACACAAAAGAAAGAAAAGATATCACTACAAAAGCACACGGCAAGTAAGTTGCATGCAGAACTGAATTATGATCATGGTGAAAGAACTCGATGAACATGACAAACTTGAAATTTGCTATTATGTTTCTCTATTTACAATATTCAGAAGTTATGTACTTCCGTAACTTGAAATTAGTATTTGTTAGTTGCCCTTGTCAACATGTATGACAATGTGCTGACAACTCCTTTTTCTTTCTCATTCTCACCAGATAAAAGTGTATTTCCTCCTCTATAGTCTTTGTTCCTAAGTGTGTTCTATTGTGATTCCACAACGGGAACAGTAGCATAAGTGTAAGTTGCTACCACCGTGTCATCATCCTTCTTTCTATATTCAGTCCAGGAAACCTTCCAAATTTTGAGCAAACTTTGCCTGCAAGAACATCACAAGGGGGAGGAGTAAGAGAGACTATGTTAGCAGAAACCCATTGTTTGAAAGTTGAAACTAATACATAAATAAGGCTATCAAAAAGAAAAAGAATTACATGTAGATGGCAAAGGGTTATACAAATTTATATGTCATGCCAAATCCAAAACTAACAAGCAGATGGCATGAATGACAAGCAAGTACAAAGAAATCCATACGCCTAAACATGATATAGTCGGTCAGTTCTCACTAACTAGTTTGCTACTCCGCAAACCCAGAATAGAAGGCATAAACAGTTGGAAAGAAACATTGACAAACTACGTAGAGGAGCTGACTAGAATAATATAAGAAAGTCTGGGTGTGCAGCTGAATGGTTAGTATGGAATGAAGTATGCAGTCTTTATACGAAAAAAAAAGAGTCAAAAAAGAAGTAGATATGAGACAACTGTGGGTAGTATCAGCACATATGGTATGGTCCTTTTGTGGTCTATATAGAGTTTTTGACTGCTATTATCATCAAACCATAAAAGAAGACAGGTGAAAGATCATCGATCTCATCTCTCTCAGGTTTTCTACGGAGATTAAATTTGTGAATCCACCTATTTTATGCATGTCCCATTCAGCTACATGCACCAACACTTGCTGTATAGTGAATAACACTAACACTTAATTTGAAAGGGAAGTGACAAAAACCTTTCTGTTTCAATAGTTCTCTTTGCAAGCATAAGCGTCAAGAAGACAGGAACCATTGCAGCGCACAGATGCTTAAGGGTGTGCCCACTGACAATATGATTTGTCCATTTGTAGATCACTTTATCACCAGCTTCTTCCACCTTAGCTAAAAGATAAAACACTGCAATAACAGGAAAAATTTACAACCAACATAATGAAAATACTAGATATATAAATCATCATAGGAATTCTTGTTACTGAAACCACAAACCTGCAGCCCAAAGCCAATATGTGGAATGTGTGTACATAGGGGGCAACAAGATAGCCATCAAAGGAATGGCAATGCAAGGAAGAAACTGGACCAGAGCATATGGGCGGAGGTCATCAAAAAATCTGCAGAAGGATATCACATCAGTTATATAACCAACTTTGATGTTGAGGGCACCATCATCTATAACTAGGCAGATGCATACAGTTCTTGGCCAATTTTAGCAAGGGGTTGAAAGGCAATATGAATTGATATTTAAGACTCTTCCAAACCCCATAAAAGTTTCACTAATAGCCTATGTTTCCCAAAACTACACAACCCTGGTATCAGTGCATGCTGAGGGAATGCAAAATCAAACTCATATTCATCCTGAAAATCAGCGCTGCTCTAGATGTACTTCTTTACCACAACTAGTTCCTATACAGTGTACATACAGCATAGTGGCTATCATAATGAAAAGGAATGAGATACAGTTCTTGCCTCCAATACAATATGCTTATTACACCCGCCAAAAGCAGAGGAATAATTGAAATGGTTCCCTTCTGCTCATCAATCCTTTCAATGATAAAAATTGCAATGATTGATGTGAATGCAATTGTCATCTACAAATGTCACGAGGACATGTAAAAAAAATGTCAGTTAGTGGAAATATATGATATCTTAATAGCTGCTGATATTCCATAAAACAAAACCATTTACTTGCTAATTAAACTCACAGGCAAGCGATCCCACACTAGAGTAGCGTCATTTGGATTAAGATGGTAATATGAGGATCCAATCCCAACAGCAGCCACACCAATGTAGAAGCATGTCCAACCCCAAAGCTCACCTTGCAAGCTATAATTAAAAAATTGAATTAGAATACATTAATTTTTCTCATATAGTTTATCAATTCCAGGCATTGGTAATTTTTTTTCAAAAAGTACAGGACTGCAGTACCTGAGCTTCATATAGTTCCCGTAATAGCAAAGGATGAGACCGATGAGACCGATGACCAGGAAAGGGAAATTTGAAATCACATTAAGGGTATTGGGAATACCTGAGAATAAAACTAAGCCTGTCAATTTCAATTTTCAGAGAAAAAGAGTACGATGCATCTAATAGAAATCAAGAGAAAAGAACAGAAGCACAGGAACTCTTCAAAAGATTAAAAACCTTATGAGGTCAAAACCTAATAAATCGTAAGTACAACCAGAGAGTCATACCCTATAGCCCTAATACATGATGAATAATCAGTTATACTAAAACCTTAAATTCCCACAGTTTAACTATAATATAGAACCTCAACAGCCTTATACTTGACAAAACTCTATGAAAAATCTCAAATCAAAAACGGTCAATTAATCTGATACGGAGACAGTGAAGTTACACTAGCCCAATTCTGTGTCATCTCCGGTGAAACCAATATTCAATCAGATAGGTTCTAATCAGTCATAAAAGGCTGTGAAATACAATAACAAGAGTCCTGAAGTTGTTGAATTCTAACCGAAAAAGTGGCGCTGGTCAGCGAAATCATGGTAAGCTTGAGACTGAGGGATGGCAGGAGTGACGATCATCAACACCACAAAGCAGAGGATGGCCACTCCCCAGCCGTACATCGTTCTCTTCCTCATTTTCCCTGATAATAGTAAGACAATTAGGTTACATATATATTGAAATTGCAGACTAATAACCATGGGCTCTTCAAATTTGAAACAGTGATCAATTTGATTACGGTAAGACCTAGAATTTCAAGCAGCAGCAGCAGCAAGTAATTGTCAAACATATAAGTGGAAATAAAAACCTGGAGGAGTTGAGATCGATGGCGATGATCTGTTGAGGAAGACGGTGGTGGTTCAATTGATTGAGCTTTGAGTTTTGACTTCTCCCGGAGTTTTGAGTATTCAAGTGGCAAGATTCGCAAGACTTGAGCTTTACAAACACCAAACCGAGAAGGGATTGAAATTCCGCCAACGACCAAAACAAAAATAGATCCAAAAAATAATAATAATAATAATAATAATAATAATAATAATAATAATAATAATATATATAAGGCATTTTCAGATACAAACATCCTTATTTATTCAAAAAGTACGGATATTTTTAATTTTACCACTTTTCGATCATAATTTCTCATTTTAATCATTCACATTATAGGTATATATATGAGTAGATCATCTTTATAAATTTTCAACTAATTTAGAGATCGTTAAGGTATCGAAAATGAATAAAATCAATGTACGAATTAAAACTGTTCAACCTGAATCGTTCGTATTTTTCGTTTCACATTTTTAAATACTCTAACAATTATCAATTTGGTAGAAAATTTGTAGAGATGATCTAAAAAGGTGTGTTAATAACACAAAATGATGTGTTAATAACACTAACTTATATATATATATATAGTTCATATCCAGAGCGAAGCTTCGTTATGAAATTAATGTGTGAAGTTCCTTATTTGACTAACTTTTTGGTCATATTTCCACATCTTCATCGTTCAGTTTGTAAAACCTAATGCATAGATCACTTCTGCAAAGTTTCATCTAATTTGATGATCATTTGAGTTTTTGTAATCGTGATTTACACAAACAGTTCTAGTTAGACATATTTATAGTCCGTTCATTGATTTAATCTAATCCGGTACCTTAACGATCATCAATTTAAATGAAATTTTGTAAAAATGATCTATACATTAGTATCAATAAACTGAACGGTGAAGATATGAAAATATGACCGAAAAGTTAGTCAAATAAGGAACTTCACACATTAATTTCAGAGCGAAACTTCGCTCTTGATAGGAACTACAAACACCTTCTTACACGCTTGAGATTATTATTATTTTTTTTTGTAAAAATGGCATAATAACCAACGAAATAAAAACACAAAGCTGAAGAGGAGATCGAGGAGCCTTCTTACACGCTTGAGATTTTGTTTTTGTTTTTGTAAAAATGACATAATAACCAACGAAATAAAAACACAAAGCCGAAGGGGAGGTCCAGGAGGCTACTAGCGTGTGCTAGTAGTATATATAAACTACAATATTCTTCAGTCTCAACATCCTTATAGTTTTAGTGTCACAACGTTCACAACGTTTCAGTCTCTGACCTTCTAATTTCTAATTTCACTTGTTTAAGAACATCTCCAGTAGTATTGCTAAAATTGAAATGTATAAATTTTTAAGGTAAATTGATACTCCAATAGAATACATAAACAATTGCTAAATTATATAATTGCTAAATAAAATTGAAATTTGTCAATTTTTAATGCATAACTAAAGTAATAATTACACCTACTCTCTCGTCTCTTACCCACCCATGTATCATGAGAAATTTTAATGCTCCCGAAGGACCACGTGACAATTTGACGTGGTCCTCCATGTCAATTAAATTTTGATACATGGATTTGTTATAACTAAAATATAAACTAAGGTTTTCTATATTTTGTGAAATGACTGTCATTGGTTTTTTCTGAGTTTGGAATAGCGTTTAGGGCCGGGTATAGGGTTTAGGGTATAAGATTTATGAGATAGGGTTTAAGGGTTTTGGGTTTTGGGTTTAGGATCTTAAAAATCAACAACAAACCCAAAATGGTTTTTCACAAAATAGCTAAAATAATTTTTCATCATCAAAATCCACATGTCAAAATTTGAATGGAATGGAGGACACATAGTCCTTCAAGAGCACTAAAAAATCTCTCCACGTATCACTTTACTATTAGTTAAAACATAATAAATATCAACTACTGAAGGAGAAACATTGTTAACAGGTGCGTCTATTGCCACCTCACAAACTACTTTGTTCCATAAACGTTCTCTTCACACACCATTTATATATTTTTAATTGTAAGTCTACTTTATTCACCCATTTACAATACCTAAAATACCATTTTCTTATTTTTTTTCTTTGTTCACCCTAAATTCTTTTTTCACCATACATATATTTTTTTTAATTTCAGATTTGCCTTGTTCACCCTACATTCAATCTCTTCTCACCCCGCCTATATATTTTTTAATTTTAAATTTACTTTATTCACGTATTTACAATACACATAATATCAACCTCTTCCAATAGCCATTAAACTCCAAAAACAAAATGAAATTGAAGAAAACCATAAGATTAATATCATTCGGGTAAGTGGAATTACAACTTAACAACTCATTGGTATCCGTCGATATCAAGATACACAATGTCTGTAAACTCTACTTGGAAAAAGCTCTGACACCGATGACCAAAAAAAACAAATCGAATATATATAAGTGAGCGATTAAACATGAAAATTTACATACAAAATCGATATGAGAAGAAATGAGTAAAATGATAGACGAAGTATCAACAAAGAAAAAAAGAAGAAGAAATATATATATATATATATATATATATATAAACAGTTCACCTCATCTTCAGTTGAATGCTAGTGTATTCTTCAGACTTCATAAAAAGATCGAATATGATAATATCTGGATTAAGGTTTATGAAGTACGTGTTTATCTAAAAAAAAAAGAATTTGTAATTTGTAATAACTTATTGTCTCTTACTGTAATTTTACATTAGGGTATATTAGTCATTCAATAAATCAACAAATTGTGAGGTGAACAAAGTGATTTGTGGGGTGGCAATAAACGCACCATTGTTAAATCGATACCTAAATTTCAAAATTCTGGCTAAATAACAATTTTGGAAGTTCATTGTTAGAGATTCTTTAATCATTGTATTCTCAATTTTCAAATGAAATTGATTTCATACTAAAATATCTATTTTACCCTCAAATGTCTTGCTACACCCCCCTCTTTTTATAGTTAATTTTTCTCAATGCATTTATTTTCTTTTTACCTTCATCAAAGAAAGGCACACCACCGTCCTCATCATCTCTAATCCTGCTACATTTTTACTCTACCATCGTCGCCTCCGACGAAGTTCACAAGCATCGAGCCAAACTCATATAATAGAACCACCGAGAACTTCCTCTACCTCCGACGAGATCATCTCTACCTATCTTCAACCTTGTTTTGCATCCATGTTTAGATTTTCATCTCCCAATTATGATAAAAGTCTTGTGTTGTGTTACGAAACACTTTGATGCTCTGGTATGTCGTGAAAGAATGAAGTTTCTAGAGGAGGTGTGAATAGGCCTTTAATAACTTTTTTCGTATCAATTTGTTCTGAGGGATAACAATGAATAATCAAAGTTAGAACATGAAGTTATCCTGAATAACAAATTCACCATGTAAATAAGTACATAAAAGTTGCAATAAAATAACAATGAACATAAATATGTTTATTACTAATAAAAACTCTGCACCTAGGGAGAAAATTGTGTGCCCTTAACTCAGCAATCCTAAATTGATTCGTTAGAATCCACCAATCCTCAGCTGATTCTTTATAACTCAACTATCCTCAACTAGTTCTTTGAATACTTCCGGAGTTGCTGCACTACCAACTAATCTCATGGTATGCAAAATGTTATGAGTTTATGCAATAGAGTTTTATTCCACTCTAAGATTTACAGTCAAGAAAAGAAAGACTTAGAGCATATGAACAATGCAAGGTAAAACCAAAATCCAGCAGAGACAATGTAGAAACTACATTTTGACAACCATTAAGCAAAGACAACTTTACTCAATATATATAGGCTAATTGTGTGTACCAAGGCTAGACATGGGCCAGGACGAGTCGAGATTGACCTAATCTCGATTCCGATCCCAAAATTATTTCACGGGATAGGACGGGACAAGAATCAGCTATTTTAGAACTAGTCCCAAATGATCCCGAACCCGAATGAGATTCGTACGGGTCCCTGCCCAACTTGGGATTCAACCTTGTTTAAAAGAAAAAAAATGTAGTTTCAGTAGCATCTTGCATTTTTTTGCATCCTCTTTCACCTCTTCAAATTCAAATACCCTCATTGAGTGAGCAACAATTTATTCATTTTTTTGCCTCACTAGATCAACAGAAGCTTGCGTTGATTTGACCATGTATTGAATAGAAAGAGCCAAACTTTCAGCAACATCTTGCACTTTTTTTCCTTTCCTAGTTGTTTCTTTGGCCCTCTTTTGTCTCATTGGTCTTGTCATAGATCTTGATGGTGTCTTCAAAACAATATCATTTTCCAAGTCAATTGGAGACTCATTTTCGGAGGCCATAGGTGTCAAATATGATGCTGATGCTCAAGGATTATTTGGTGGATCAACAAAAGTAGGATGATGCTTAACTTTCTCCCAACATTCCCATTTATCAAATTTCTTGGGATGTTTTTTCATGAAGTTAGATTGAGGTTGATTCTCCTAAAGAATGAGAATAAAACTATTAAAATTTACCGATATAATTCAAATATTTGTTAAGGATAAATTTGACTATAAAACATAAATAACAATAATGTTACAATTATTAATATAGGAAAAAAATACATGGTCCATCATGTTGGTGTTGCTCGCTATATTATTGCGGGATTAGAAAATTGACAATCTAATTTGTCACACCTCAGTCTTTAAGTTATTTTACGGTTATTTACTTTGATATTATTTTAGTCTTTTACCGTATTAAGTAACCGTTTACTGTTAAAGACCTTAAAGTGGACTTTTTCTTCCATTTGGAATTTGGGAAAACTTTCTTCATAAAAGTTATAGAGGACGCTATTACGAGTTCGTAGACATGCTACGCGTTAAAATCGGAGTTAACATGGTAAAGTTATCAATTAAATTGTAAAGTTTGGAGTTGGTAAAAATGGGTAAAAATTTGTAGTGGGTATTTTGTGTTGGGTATAACTGATGGACCGGTTAGGGGGAAGCAGCTCGAGCCCATTCCTTTCTTCTCTTTTCTTTTTCTTTCTCTTCCTCCTCCCTTTCTCCCGAGCTCCCCGAGCCTTCTCTCGCCGGAAATTTCAGCCACCAGCTGCCACTGTCCAGCTAGCAACCGGCCGCCGCTCCAGCCCAGTTCGGACCCCCGTCACCTCCTCTCTCTCACCGGCCTAGTGTCCGAGCCGGTAGTGCCGCCGGAGAGGAGAAAACCCCGCCGGAACGCCAACTGCATTTTCGCCGGAGCTCCGTCCTCCGGCCACCATAGGCCGAGATTTTTGGCTCAACTTGTAGCTTTCATCAAGGTGAGTAATCCCTCAAAAGGAATCGGTCTAATTCGATCTTGTTAGAGTAAAATGTATAATTGAAGTTCTAGGGATTTTATGGATGTTTATGTTCGATTACCTTAGATAGCCTTAGAATTGGACTAAGCGCTAGTTATGGAAGTTGTTGTGGATGATGAGAGGTTTATGCTATTTAAATTTGGTAGCCATAGGAAGTTGCCGGAGAACGGTTGTCGGCCGCCGCTGCCGGCGGAGCCGCCCTTTAGGGTCTGTTTTTCATGTTTTTAAGATGGTATTAAGGAGAGGAGTTTAATGAAGTATAGTTTGGAATTTTTGGAGGAGTTTTGTTAATGTTGGGGATTTTTCCATAGTTAAGGATTTTGACGGTGTTTAGAATAGAATATCAGGGTTTTAAATAACCGGTTTTAAATTGCGTATAAGGTTGATTTTTTGGTTATCGGTGATGGTGGTGAATTTTGAGTTATAATGGATTAAAGATGGAGAAAATGGGCAAGGAAGAAGATTTATTTTAGACCCTTAATTTTATGGAATTATTTGTTGAAGATTTATGTTGAATGAGAATTAATATTAATTATTGTTCTGGTCGTGAGGAGGATCAATTGGAGGAAGCCTCGGGTCGTTGGCAGGCATAACCGAGCACTGTGAGTGGACCTTTGATTTGAATGTTTTGCATGCAATAAAGTTTATTGAATTTTCAAAGGCATATTGAAGATTTTATAATTTCTTGAAGTAATGAGTCCATTTATTTTTGGGAACTCTCTTAAGCATTTTATTTGACATGTGGGACATGTCAAATGTTTTTAAATTAATTTTTAGGGAAGTGACGTTCCAGATATTTGCTATTCCTTTTATTTCACCATAAAGGGTTGATATATAATCTTTATTGCTAGATAACTATTATTAGCGGCTACTTACTATAGGTGAGTAGTACACTTAGCGTGGGACGCTATCATAGTCTAGGAAGCAACCGATCTGTATTTATATTTCTATATGTTAGCTAGCTATTATTAGCGACTACTCACCATATGTGAGTAGTGCGCTTAGCGTGAGAAGCTATTTTAGCCTGGGAGGCTCTGACCCTAGCCTGGGAGACTCATCGTTATGGTGAAACATCTTCTCCATTTTTATTAATTAATGAGAACCAATGGGATTGGTTCATCATTTTTTTATTATTGGTAAATACCCATGGAGAACCATGAGTGGCATGCAAAAGTATTTTCTAAATGAAAATTATGGGAGAGCATAAGTTTGATTTCATTGCTCCAATATTTTTGTTATTTATTTTTGTTCACTCACTCTAACGTTTTAAATGCTTCTCCCCAGGGCCTTTCGTTTTTAAATGTCCAGTCTGCAGAGTTCGGTTCGGCGAGAATAGGAGGTGTGTCATAGATCCCCACCTCATCCAGTTTTCCCATATAGGTTACCAGTTTAACCTATTGTGTTGTTTATCTCATTTTTCTAGTAGATGCTCTGATAATTATGGGATGGTTTAATTATGTTAAGAGCTGATGAAAACGATTCATTTGTTTGTGTTTATTTGAGAGATTATATTTATGGATGCTGTTTGGGAATTATTGTGAGTTGGGTTTGATGATTTTTCTTTCAGGTAGGGTTACCCATTTTCAAGCTAGGTTCTACCAAGAATTTTGGTAGAATTTTCCTTGAGGTGGGTCATGCAGGGTTTATCCTGGATTTCGAGGGGAAATTCGGGGTAGGTCGTGACAATTGGTATCAGAGCATTAGGTTGTCTGATTCCTGTCTTTCTTTATTACTACCGCATGTGCTTAGTAAAACTTAGTGTCATGAGGGTGATGGTCCGACCGCGGCGGATCCATTAGCTTATGAATGTATGCTAAGTGTTTATTGAGTATGTGGGTAGTAGTCTTTTTCTTGTCTCTTGTGCTAAATATTTTATTATCAGGAAGTATGCCTCCTCGCCGAGCACCTAGGCAGAATCCTCCAAGAGGGGAAGATGAGGACGTACATAGTGATTGGACTAATGCCATGGAACAGTTCTTTCAGCGTTTTAGCACTAGCTAGCATGGCTCCCTAGATAAATTATGATAGAGCCTACAAGAATGGTGATAAAGCGTTTAGCCATGCTGTTGAGCCATTGGATGCTCAGAATTGGATAGAGACCATTGAGAAAATGTTTATTCAGGTGAAATGCCCTGAGGATAGGAAGGTGAGCTTGGCTACCCAGTTTTTGGAGAAGGAAGTGTTTACACCCAAATTAATATTTTTACTGGACAACAATTGTCTATGTAAATATTAATTAAGTTCTTGGTCTATATCAGCCGGCGAGCCCAAGTTCTTTAAAGTTCACAAATATTGGCCCGCCAGCAAGACCACGCGGGATTATCACAAAGTCCACGGGCGGGATGACTCCACGCGGACTAACGGATCTCGCGCGCTTTTAGACAAAAACACAATTCGCGCGGAACGACTTCGCGCGGAGTGAGGATCTCGCGCGCTTCGCGCGGAACACACATTTCGCGTGGAATGCTTTGCGCGGAATGACTTTGGCTTAGGCAAGGCGGAATGTATCTAGGCACACTGGCGAACTGATTCTCTAGTTCGTGAAGTGCACATACGCGGAGTCCGCGCGGGTTGCTTGTAATCGTTTTGGACTTTTTATAGTCTTTGACACGCTTTGGGCCAATCCTTGTGGCCCTTATCAATTTAAAAACCTTCTTTTGGCCCGCTAGCTACAATAGCCCGCGAGGTGCAATAGTCCGCGGTCCGTGCGAGTTAGTATTCTACATGGACTGTGATACCTCGCGGGATAAGGATTACTTTTCATTCCGCTTCGCATGGGAGTGTAGACCTTATCCTATGCGGATTATGCGAATTGGACATGTGTCATATGCGGATTGGTCTGCATGGGAGGAATAATATCCTTATGCTTTACGTTGCAGAATCCAACAGGGATTCTGATTGTCTTTCGCAACAAGGATTACTCCACTATATAAAGGAGCTCGCACTCTCTCTCCAATCACACAATCAAACAATTACTCAAATACAGAACAAAACCCTTCAACCTCGTTGAAAACCCCTCGACCCCGTCGAAGCCTCCAGTGCTCCCAGGAGCCAATCCCCTTCGAAGCCTTGATTCTAAGCGCCTCGCCGCATAGAATTCTTTAGAGCTCTCCGGAACTCGACCCCTTTTCCTCAGAAACATCCCTATAGTTGCTCTGCTCACGCCGCCGTGAGTATCGACCGCTTGTGCTAGTAAATTCCTCGTCCGCAAGGTGGCACCTGGAACTCATTCCGCCTGATTCAAGAAGTCAAGCGCAGCGCACTCAGCACATTCCTCGTCCGCGAGGTGGCATGCCCGCAACTCCTCTTATCTCTTTGTTCGCTAATCACCTCGGCTCCGCACGCTGAGGATCATGGCCAAAACATTGGCATGCCCAGTGGTACCAGGAGTGCAAGCGAGATATCATAGGGAAGACATAGGACGCACAGTACCGAAAGCCTCAGCTTTCTTGTCTCAAACACAAGTCACCAAGGTATAAGCCCCATAACAGCGCGGCTTGTCGATCCCTCACTCTAGAATAGGTCCTTGCTCAGTTTGGTAACCCAAACTTTAGCGAGACCATCATGGATAGCTCTCAATCAATCCAAGACATAGGATCTACTCTCCCTACAGAGCAAATCCTCCAAATGTTCGCGAAGCTCAGCAAACGGATGGATGGTTTGGACACCATTCAGCAGAGTATCACCGACCTTGCTGGGAAAGTAGACGGCCTTGCTAAACAGGTCAAAAGAGACAAGAACCTCTGGGAAGCAGACCAGCACAACCTTGCCATACTCACTGAAGACTTTAACCAGTTCGCCGGCGAAGTAAGGGAAGACAAGGATTTGATCAACGGTTCCTTCCAAAGGATCCAAAAGGACCTGGATCAGAACACGGAAATCCTGGCGCTCACTCGCGCGACAGTGGATGAACAAACCCGGCGCTTGGACCACCACAAGACCAAGCTGCAGGATCAGCAGAATTCCCCGTTCTTCATAAACAAAAACAGTCTAGATAAGCTAGACGAATTCAAAGAGAAACAAGACCGCTAGACTTGCGGCTCCTTGAAGTCGAAGACTGGGTAAGGGCGCAAGCGTAGAAAAATCTTACCCTAGAACCTGTTGGCGCGAGCGCAAATGAGGGGACATCCAAGTATATCCCGCCAAACCAGCGCCCCAGAGGAAACCCTAAAGTCGAGGCTCAGAAGACCCTGCAGCTCGCGCTAGGGGCATGCAATTCAAAGAATCCGCCTCTGCGCGGCTATTCTGGTCCCTCTAAGGGATTCAACAATGCACCACGCCAAGGAAGCGGGACACAAGATGACCCCATAATTACTCTTTCTGTCCCAGCTTCCAAAAATGTTGGTCAGGCCGCCAGTTTTTCTGCATGGCCTAACCATGAAGAGGGAGGCGAACCGGCACCCGTGACTGCAGCCGACAGGCGCCAGCTTATATCATCTATTGTCAAGGAGGAAACCGGGAAAGGCGATTCTGACCTCCAGTATAGCGATCCTTACCCTGACAGTGTGGCGCAATATCCATTTCCCCATGGCTTCAAGAACATCGTCTTCACCACCTTTTTTGGGGAAACAAAGGAGGATGCAGCAACGCATATGGCCCGCTTCAAAGTTCAATGCGGCCAATATGGGCACAATGACATCCTTAAACTCAAGCTCTTTGGGACTTCTCTGTCCGGAGCTGCTTTCAGTTGGTACTCCAGGTTGAAGCCAGGGTCCATCACGGACTGGCCCACCATAGAGAGGCTGTTCCGGGAGACATACGGAACCATCGAGCCCGAGGTCGGCCTTGACTCTCTCACTCAAATGAACCAGCAGAGCAGGGAATCAGCGGTTTCTTTCCTCCAGCGTTTCAAAATTCAACAAGCCAAATGTGACTTCCTCCTACCTGAGCAGGAAGCCATTAAATTGGCGGTTCGCAGACTCGAGCATCGCCAAAGGTTGAAGCACCATGGAGAGCGCTTCACATCCATGGGCGACCTGATCAACAAGGTCGGCAGCTATGAGCTCATACTCAATGAAATGGATGAGAAGACAAACGCCTCAAAAGAGACATACGTACCAAGAAGAAGCAGGACAGTGGGGGCAGTCGGCCTCCAGACATCCACATTCGACCCATATTATCCGAGGCAGGAAGAGGCAGAGTCCGTGTAAGACTATGAAGACATCGGAGCGGTCGAACTAACTGGGAAGCCATTGGCTAACAAACTGAAAAATCTTAAGATGACCGGTGAGCCAATCACCATCCAGTCGTTTGCATGGACCAAGCCCGAGTACGAGTCCTACACGTATGACGCTAAAAACACCCATCTTGTCTTTAATGACTTGATCGAGGCGAAGTATGTCTGCTTGGATCACAAGATCCCATCCAAGGAGGAGCTGAAAGACAAAAAGTATTGTGCGTTCCATAACGTCCACAATCACGACACCAAAGATTGTGTCAAGCTCCGCGACCAGCTTCAAACTTCGCTGAATTCTGGCGCCCTGAAATTGCAGACACCAGGGAGTTTCGCCTCGCTGGTGGATGTGGATCCTTTCCCATCCACGGTCGGAATGGTCGAAGTAAATTGGAACGACCTCGCTGAGGAAAGAAGGCATCACCGCGCACCAAAGCCAAATCAGCGAAGAGTTACCTTGGACTTGTCTGATCATCCCGAGGTTGAGAGTCCGCGCCGAGCATCTAAGAGAGGCCGCGAGGAGGACAATACTAATACAACTCGACCATCTAGCCAGTACACTTACAACGTCAACCTCGCGCATGAGGTTCTAGACGACCTTATCAAGGATGGGCTTGTTACGGTGGACAGGGCCTTACCCTATGTTGAATACAAAGAGGGTCGCATGCATTGCAAGTTCCACAATAGCTGGGGGCACAGGACCCGCGAGTGTTACCAACTTCGCGAACAAGTCCAAGACTGGCTCGATTTTAAGTATATTCGCTTTGAAGACAAAGGCGGATTCATGATTGCAACTGTTGACGTTGCTTGGTCTCGTATTGGCCATCGTGTGATCACATTGGACCACTCCCCAAATGCAGTCTCGCGCGAACCACCAGGTAGAAGCCGCAAGAGACCGGTGAATGACTATACCGTGCTGGCAAACCAGAGTGGGAATCCTAACCCGCCAAGGCAGTCAGTCACTAGGTCCCAGTCCGATCACCTTTCAAGGAAAGATAAGGGCAAAGCTATCATGCGGGATGATGAACCGTCCCCCGCCGAGAATTTCCAACCCATGAGTCTCAAGACTCGCGAAGAGCTAGAACAGAGGATCAAGCGCTTAGAGACGTTTGTCCAATCACATTGGACAGATGGAGTAACATCGTCTCCAGCTTCAAGCGAAATGGACATTTCAGATTCTAGCAGCGAGTACCATGAAGATAAGACTCCAAGCCCTCGTCAGGGCATTTTGTCCGATCCCTACATTCCGCCGGCATCTAAGTCGGCAATTAAGGAAGGGATTTGGTACACACAGCAAGGAGGAAGACCAGTCACAATCTCCAAATCCAGAAAACGGAAGCTGCAGAAGAAATATGGTAACATCCTGCGTGCCTTGCGAGCTGTTGACGATGGCGCCATCCGTCCCTCACAGCTTGCACAGACACCCGAAAGGATGTGGAGAGAAGTTGAAGGTCTGCGAGCCATGCTCCAAAGACCATCTGTCACGCCTCCACGGCTGTGTGCGTAGGTAGAAGATGACCCTGCCCCGAAGGCAAGTGTTTTCTGTCGCCTCACCGTACCACCGCACGGTCCCCACACTCTAAGGCAGAGACTATCCCCAGAGCCGGAGAGGAGAAGGGATCCATAGCCTCTACGGCGCAGGGCATCACCAGAGCCTGACCGAAGGAGTGAGCCACCAGCTCCACCAAGGCGCAGGCATTCACCAAGGACTGAAAGAAGAAGGGAGCCACCTCCTCCAGTACGGCGAAGACTGTTTGCTACCTCGGAGCCCGAACCAAAGCGCGAGTCGCCTCGCTCATCACGACCCCGGGAAATTCTTCGCCACGAACCAGAAGCAAGGAAGGAGCCACCACGTTCACATCAGCGGGAACCACAACCTGATCCCAAGTTGGAGGACAAGAGGAGATCACAAGCTCCAATCTCTCCTAGAAAAAGGTTGAATGGCTCTGCTAAGGTTCCTTTAGCCATAGGAGAATGGATAACCGAGGACAAGCAGTCCTCAACCAAGCTTGTATGGCGGCCAAGGCAAACGGACACTGAAGCGCCTCCAGTCACTGAAAGTACTCCTACTAGCCCTAACTTTATCCAACAGATGGCCCGGTTCCTTGGCGGAAACTCACCAGACAACGAAGCCCATTCTGAGCCCCGTGTGCCTCTAGACGACGAACAAGAGGAAGGGCAAGAGGAGTCATTCACATGCAACGTGGTTGAAGTCTCTGCATGGCTCGGGAATGAAGAAGTCAACTGCATGGCGAGCTCATTCGCAAAGCTTGAAGGCGAACGGAGAGAAATAGAAACTCCGTTGACCCCAGTTCGCGAGCAGTTCTCGTTCCAAGTTGGGATGGTGTTCTTCATATCTGAGAGATATGCCCTCCCACCAAACACAATATGTAATGCGATGGATATTCCAGACACTAGCAACAGGAAGCATGGCATTGGTGGCTTGATTTGAGTAGGGGTATGGGTGACGCTGCTAATCATATGACTTGGGATCAGTTTACAGCTCTTTTTAGAGAGCGTTATATTAGTCATACTCATGTCAACCGAATGAAGGAGGAGTTCTTGAGTCTGCAGAAGGGTGATGACATGACAGTGATGGCTTTTGAGCAGCGATTCCGGGAGTTGTCCTATTATGTGCCTGATTTGGTGAGGACAGAGCAGGAGAAGATTTATCAGTTCACCAAGGGCCTTGGTGGTATTTATGCAAGCAAGATGACAACGGTGCCATATCAGTCCTTTCACCAGGCCGTGACTTTTGCTCTGAATATTGAGGCACAAGAGTTGGCAGCTGGCCGTCTTCATGATTCTGGAGGTCGTGGCCAGGGTTCATCAAAGAAATTGGCGTCTACCTCTGGTTCTGGATCATCTTCTAGTAGTGGACATGGTAGCAGTTCGAGTTCTGGCTCTGGTTTCAAAGGGAGGTTCAAGAGACAAGGCTGTAGATCCTTCAAGAATTTCTTTGGGCGTTAGTTTGGGCGATTCAAGAGTGGATCGAGTAGCAGGAGTGGGACTCCTGGTGGACAGCCTTTTAAGTCTGGGCAGAATCAGTTTTAGCTAGGGGATGTTTTCAGTGTGGTCAGCTGGATCACTTCAAGAGGGATTGCCCTCTTCTGACTCAGGGAGCTACATATGCTCCTACTCAGGCCATGGGCCAGTCTTCAGCTGGTACTTTTGGTAGTAGTACTCATGCCATGGCTCCAGCCAGAGGCAACTTTCAGCAGGGCAGAGGACAGAGAGGTCGCCCTGCCACTACTCATGTTAGGCTTCATGCCATGACTCAATAGGAGGGACGTACTTCCCCGGATGTTATTATTGGTACGTTGTTAATTTTCGGTCGTCCTGCTTTTATATTGATAGACCCTGGGGTGACGCATTCTTTCATGTCTAGTAGATTTTCATTTCTCCCCAATGTGCCATCATCGCCACTTCTAGGCGAATGGCAGGTTTCTTTGCCCTCTGGTGATGTGATGAAGATAGATTGGGTATTTAGAGGTTGTGAAGTGTTAGTAGAGGGTCTTAGTTTCGAAGTTGACTTAATTCCATTAGATATTGTGGAGTTTGATATAATCTTGGGGATGGACTTTTTAGAGGCACATAGGGCCATGATTTATGTTGAATGTGAATTAATATTAATTATTGTTCACGCCGTGAGGAGGATCAGTTGGAGGAAGCCTCGGGTCGTCAGCAGGTATAACCGAGCACTATGAGTGGACATTTGATTTGAATGTCTTGCATGCAATAAAGTTTATTAAATTTTCAAAGGCATATTGGAGATTTTATAATTTCTTGAAGTAATGAGTTCCATTTATTTTTGGGAACTCTCTTGAGCATTTTATTTGATATGTGGGACATGTCAAATGTTTTTAAATTAATTTTTGGGGAAGTGACATTCCGGATATTTGCTATTTCTTTTATTTCACCATAAAAGGTTGATATATAATCTTTATTGCTAGCTAACTATTATTAGCGGCTACTCACCATAGGTGAGTAGTGCACTTAGAGTGGGACGCTATCATAGTCTGGGAGGCAACCGATCGGTATTTATATTTATATATGTTAGCTAGCTATTATTAGCGACTACTCACCAAAGGTGAGTAGTGCGCTTAGCGTGAGACACTATTTTAGCCTGGGAGGCTCTGACCCTAGCTTGGGAGGCTCATCGTTATGGTGAAACCTCTTCCCTATTTTTATTAATTAATGAGAACCAATGGGATTGGTTCATCATTTTTTTATTATTGGTAAATACCCATGGAGAATTTCCATGAGTGACATGCAAAAGTATTTTCTAAATGGAAATTATGGGAGAGCATAAGTTTGATTTCATTGCTCCAATATTTTTGTTATTTATTTTTGTCCACTCACTCTAACATTTTAAATGCTTCTCCCCTGGGCCTTTCATTTTTAAATGCCCAGTCTGCAGAGTTCGGTTCGACGAGGATAGGAGGCGTGTCATAGATCCCCACCTCATCCAGTTTTCCCATATAAGTTACCAGTTTAACCTATTGTGTTGTTTATCTCATTTTGTAGATGTTCTGATAATTATGGGATGGTTTAAGTATGTTAAGAGCTGATAAAAAAGATTCATTTGTTTGTGTTTATTGAGATATTATATTTATGGATGTTGTTTGGGAATTATTGTGAGTTGGGTTTGGTGATTTTTCTTTCATGTAGGTTACCCATTTTCAAAGGATGTTCTACCAAAAATTTTGGTAGAATTTTTCTTGAGGTGAGTCCCGCAGGGTTTATCCCGGATTTCGAGAGGAAATCCGAGATAGGTCTTGACACAATTGCCAGAACAATTTCTGTTTGGCTGGCCCTAGCAAATTGCTTGAGCAATATGGCAGCGGTGCATTGCTTTCTTGAAAGATGGTGGGTCCCATCAATTACCCACCCAATCGATTGATTGGTGCAACTGTTCTAAAAGAGGAATTTCTTTTTTTTTTCTTTCAACAATTTATAGTTTACAAACTCAAATTTGTAGATTTCAATAAAATTCAAAGAGACAATCAAAATCAAAGCATAGATCTAGGTTGGCGTTCCTTGTTGGTGGTGCAAATATCGTGGTTGTCTCGGTTAACTGAAATTGATGGTGCATTCCCATGCTTATAGGAATTTGAGACTGAGCAGCTTAGTCTGAGACTCTGAGCAACATGAAAGAAAGAGTTGGATGCCTAGTTTGAGAGCGACTTACTCTAAACGAAAAGAAATGGTAGACGAATTGAAGTTCATGTTCTAGTGATGAGATGGGTTCCTTGATAGTTTGATCATTGGTGAATTGGAGAAATAGGAATGAATCCATGAGAGAAAGAGTTTTGATGGAAAAATAATGACATATACGATGATAAGATGACTGATATAGAATGTAAAGGTGTTAGCCAAAAAGTCACCCAAACAAATTAACATCAAAAGAATTTAAAGAGTTTAAGGAAAGAGTAAACTAGTTGAAGCTTAACAAATTGATGGCTAGCTCCTCCATGGATCTCCTCAATCAATGCTCCTTGAATCTCTCTTGATGGTAGAATGGATGAATGATGGAGTCTTTGTTGATGATAAATGGAATGGAGATGAAGAGATGGTGTTCTTTTGACTAGTTTTGAGTAGGTAGTGATAGAGTAGTGGTGGTGGTGGCTATGGATTTTATGGTGGTGGAAGACGGTAGTTGTGGTGGTGGTGATGGAGGAGATTGGGTTTGTGGGTTTGGATTTTGGAAGGAAGAGATGGAGGTTTAATGGTGGATGATTGATATTGTGAATGAATAGATGCATGTATATGGAAGAGAAAGATGTGTAAAAAGTGGGAGAGAGAGAGAAGCAAAATCAGTTCTCCCTTTGCTTCTCACCTATGGGAGATGAGGGAAGAGTGTGAACATAGTTAAAAGTACCTAAAAGAAAAGCTAAAAGGTGGAGAAATGATGAGAGTATGCAATGATGATGTTTAAAGTATGATGATGACTATTATCCAAGGAATAATTTTATGAATTTCATGTTGTTACTCAATCACCTATCTTCTCTTTGCTCCTCTTTTATGGTGACCGAAAAAGCTATGGTACCATCAAAAGTGGTGGTGAGCCGACGTTTGTGCCGAGTGGTGGTTCGTCGGAAACCGAAAATTTACGTTTCGCGCCACATTGAACTGTCATTCTTCTTAGCTCTGATTCTCCACATTAATGCCAAAAAAAATGATGTTTCCTTCACTCTTGTAATATTCCTAGATAAATAAACAAATGATTTAATGAATGCTACAATGAACTCAAAAACAAGTTAAAATACATATTTAGGGGAATACAATTATACAAATATATATAAATTATGGTCTAACAAAAGGTAAAGTAGATTTTGAAAAGTCAAGGTCTGAAGAGGATGTGATATCTCAATGGTATGTTACTCATATACAACCAATTATAGCCATACACATCATATAAATAATAAAAAATAATAATTTATTTATTAATACGGGGATGGGCCAGGCCTTTGCGGGCTTTGATTCAGTGATTTCGGACCCGATCCCGTTATTTCAAAATGGGACGGGCCGAGACGGACACACATCCTGTGAATTTTAGGGACGAGATCGGGACGAGATTTCGGGATCGGTTTTGGATGCCCAAGCCTAGTATTACCACATAAGACACGCAAGCCGAATGAGGTGCCCTAGAGGGCAAGCACGAGGGCCAATGCGAGGAAAGCTTTTTGGACTTTTGTTTGGCCATGCATCTAAGATGAGTTCACATGTGAACATGTCATATACCAACAAAAAGACAAAGCACGTTTTCTTAAACAATGTTTGATTTAAAATCAAGAGACAAAGAGATTTTGCAAGTTTCTTCCAAAAAGCATAATATTATATTGGTTTAGAAAAACAATTGAACTCTGATATCAATTAAAAATAGCTGCTAAATTGGTTTGCATGTTGTTTATGCCCAAATTAATATTTTACTGGACAGTAAATATCTATGTGAATATTAATTAATTTCCTGGTCCATGTCACACCGGCGAGCCTAAATTCTTTGAGTTTATAAGTGACGGCCTGCTAGTGAGACCACGCGAGCTAAATTACAGAGTTCGCGTGCGAACGGGACTTCGCGCGAATTACACAGTTCGCATGCGGAATGGACTTCATGCGACTACATAGCTCGCGCGCATAATGACTTTGCACGGAATTACTAGCTGACTCCGCGTAAGCGAGGCGAGATTGACACTTCGTGTAAGTGAGGCAAGTGGAGTACTTCTAGGCGAGCTGGCCAACTGGCTCGCGTGGGAGGCTTCGCGAAGAAGGCATAGGCGGAGTCTGCGTGCATCACATTAATCGTTGAAGACTCTCACCAGTTTTTTGGCATGCTTTGGGCCAATCCCTATGGCCCTTATTAATTAAAAAGCATTCTTTTGGCTCGCGAGCTAGAAAGGCCCGCGAGATGGTTTGAGTCCGCGGCCCCGCGGGTTAGCAGTGTCCTTGTGGGATTAAGGTTTCGGAATTTGACTTGAACTATGATTATATTTCTTCTGTCGCAAATCAAACTACTATATAAAGGGGTCGAAAGCTCTCTCAGACACACAATCAAATCTCTCAACAAACACAAAAAACATATGAGTTAGAGTCCCAAAGATCCTGTTTAGCGACTACATAGGATTCGATAATCCGAATCGAAGTGAGGTAAAGACCACTAGATTGACTTAGGAGTTTCTCTAATATACGTTTACGTCCGTATTCATGAGAAGTTATACACAAGAACTCAGTTCCATCTTCACAATGAGTTTCCAAGTGAAAGCCATTAGCGCGAATATCCTTAAAGCTCAACAAGATTCGGTGCCCTTTTAGGGCATAAAGAGCGTCTGTGACATAGATCATAGTGCCATGAGGCAGAAAGAAGTGAGCGGTTCCACGCCCGAGGATAAGAGAAGAAGATCCAATCATTGTCGTCACAGATGATTTACAAGGCACTAACTCAAGAAATAGTTGTCGGTTCCTTAGAATGGTGTGGGTTGATCCACTATCCGCGAGGCAATCGATATCTCCAAGAGACATACCTACAAAAGAGAGTAGATATATGAGTAAATAGGTCGATATCGAGCCATTTTTAAAAGAGTGAAAAAAAGCTAAAAGTAGCAATAATCCCGAGAGTGCTGAAAATTTCTCGCGCAGAATGATTTTTGCGCACTAAAACAGTCATAACTCCTTCATTAAAATAGATATGGACAAACCACAAAATGTTCTCAAAACTAGACACGTAGCGCTTTCCAATGATATAAAGCTCACTGTCTGGTTCGTCCGGAGCTGTTCACAAAGCTCAAACGAAGTGACTGTCCAGGGAGGACAGATTACTGTTTTTCGCAGATTTGGCATTAGCGAAACTTTTGAAGCTTGCTGGTGGCATGGAGGCATATGCTCAGCCACAGGGACGTGTTGATGATCAAATTCAAGGTTAGAGAACTTATAGGATTCGATGATGATCCGGTTAAGTCAAGTCTTTAACGTCTTTTACAAGACGGCAATTTGGAGTAATAGCGTAAGGGGTGTCCAAAATCAAAAGCTTTCGGTAACTCCAAATTAAGTATGACCAGGCTTGTCCGTGGAGGGTTGGTAGTGCGAGGCACACTTAAAACCACTAGCTCCTTAATTTCAGACAATTCTAAGACATCATACTAACTTGGATGAGCCTAGTTGAACAATTGATGATGGAAAATCCGCTATAGGGTAAAAGACTTGAACCAAAAAACACGATAGTAACTCTCCTTGAGAGTCACGGCGCCGTACGTCACCTCCTGTGAGGGAGAGACCAAAAAACGGCGTTGATGCCATGTTTTCTAAGGTAGATGTAAATCAATTCGAACCATGTAGAGACAAGAAGAATAAAAAAGAAATAGACTTCCATTAATGCACTGAAAAGAGTACATAAGGGTCTCAAAAACAATTGAGAGGAAAACTAAGCATGGCATGCTAATGATGCCTTATTACATCATGACTTGTAATCCAACAGTCAGATTGCATCCCAGCGAGCAATTAGTTATGGGAGCAAGGTTGAATGGATATTGCCGAAGCGTTCGGCGAGTGCATCTCACAGATCTTTTAGATCATGCTTTGATTGATACTGCCTGCGCAGTGTGGGATCGATATGCTTACGAAGGAACATGAGCGCCTGAGATTTTGTTCTCTTGTGAGGCGGTTCCTGAGTTGGATCGGGGAATATGGTCTCGGTCAGGTCCTTAGCAATGAAGGTCTGCTCTATATCCGAGACTCAGCGATGGTACTCGGTACTATGGGCATCGAGGATGTCGAATTCGATGCCTCTGTCCATCTACATACAAGAGAGAACAAGTCATATTAGTTTTCTGCTGAGACCCAAAAAGGATACTCAAATATGATGCTTTTATATTTGGTTTGTCTCTCTAGGGTTGATCAAACACAACCCTAAGTGTCCGGAGTCGATCAAACACGACCCGGAAAACTTGTGTGAAGGTGATCAAACACACCTTCAAAAAAAAATAACCAAAGTTGATCAAACACAACTTTGGACCCAGAGAGGACAAGCGAGATTTTAAACCTGTAAATACACCGACCAAAGCATAGAATGGAGTAGAAGAAAGGGAGAAAATACTGTATCTCCCCCGAGGTTATTGAACTTTGAAGAGTTTTAGGGTTGTAAGGTAAACATACCGTAAAAAAACTTGAATGCTTGATCGGATGAGAAGAAAGAACTGGAGCGGACGGCCGGGAAGCAGCGGCCGGAAATTGACGGCGGCGGCGGCGGCAACGGTGACGGCCGAGGCAAGGCCGAGAGCTTCGATTTTGGTTTTAGGGTTTGGGAAAAATATTAGCTTAAGGGTTGAGCCAAGTGCTGATAACGTGATGAAGTGAAAGTAATTTAAGAATAGAGAATCGTGAAAGATGTGTGTATTATTCATTGATAGGAGCCCTATATATAGGGAATTACACAATACCAATTAGGTAAGAATAATGAATACATAGATCTAGTCAAACTACATATCCTATTAGCATAAGGCCAAGACACACATAAGGAATATCTAGAAAGATATAGAATATCTACATTATAATAACATTGATCTTATGTGATTAAAGAGTTGTTTTCGAAGCCCTTCGATAAAGAATGACCCAACAAAGCATGCGATAGAACACGAAGAAGCCAAACATGATCCCTACATTGATCCACCTGGTGTCCTTGTCAAGTCCCCTACTCTTCAGCACATCATTGCCAGTAAGCAAACACTTGGAGGGAAATTGATGCCGAGAGAAGCACTCACTTCGAGTACTCCAGTACTCGTTTGTCAGCAATGTGTCCAATGGATACCTGTAAATGGAAACATAGTACATGAAGAGCCAGTATTTCGGTATGCTCTCTTTCGGAATGAAGTAGCCAGAGAAGAGGAAGAAGGCTCCAAGAACTGTGCATATGAGGGAGTTTCCAGAAATGAAGTCGGGAGAGACCGCACTGAGAAAGAGCACTAGAGAACTAGCCATCAGCACAATGAGCCAAACCACGAAAGTGAAAAAGGCGAAAGCAGCCGCAGAAGGATTGAGGCCTACTAGCCAATACACAGGAACAGCAAACAGAATAGCCACTGCAAATAGGAAGGGTAGGAAGACTATAGTGTTGGCAATCATGTAAGATGAGACCTTATAAGCTCCCCTTGAGGCTTCTTTCATTAACACTCGCCGCTCCTGAAGGTATATAGGTAATGCCTCAACTGTGGAAGAGAGTAGAAAACTTAGACTGAAAGCAAAGAGGCCAAGTCGCTCTGCTACGCCTTCTTCATCTTTCCTCACTTTCATGTACACACTCGCCAAGCCAAATCCTCCAACAAGAGCTTGCAGTGTTCTGGCCAAGAGCAGCTGCTTGGTTCTGTAAATTATTTTCCAAAATCTTGAGCACAGAAACATGATCTCATATAAATTAGAGAAATAATCACCCATATTTTTGGTTTGATCGTGTTCTATTTCTGGCAATGATAGGTAGGAGTATGGTTCTTTGCTTTCTGCAGCATTAGAGTGATGATCACTAGTACTTCTGGAATGTGAATCTTCCAGGGTTTTTATAACTTCCATGGCAAATTCTAAGACATTGAGCTGCAATGGAATTTGCATTCCAAGATTACCTATTGTTTCCTCCAGTAATTCAATGCTTCCATTATGGACCACAGAACCATGTGAGAGGATCACAAAGTTGGAGATGTGATGAAGAATTCTGTAGCTTGGTTGGTGTATGGATAAAACCACGGTTCTTTGCTTTGATTTGGCCATTATAGAAAGCAGCTCTATAACTTGAAGCGCAGAAGTGCTGTCTAGGCCTGAAGTTGGTTCATCAAGAAGCAAAATAGGTGGATCATGAATCATATCGACACCTATGGATACCCTTTTCCTTTCTCCACCAGATATCCCTCTGTTCTCTTCATCTCCCACAAAGCTATCAGAGACATGGAGAAGACCAAGCTCTTGCATTAAGGCCTCCACCCTCACTTCCCTCTCTTTTGCATCAATGCCTTTAAGCCGAAACTTGGCAGTGAACAGCAAAGTCTCCTTCACAGTCAGTAGGGGAAGCAGGTTATCTTCTTGTGCAACAAATCCGCAAATTTTGCGCAACTGTGCAGGACTAGTTATCTGGTGATCATTAATGGAGACACTGTTGGGGTTGTAGTCTTCATCTTTAACCCTCCCTGATATTATTCGCAGGAGGGTAGATTTTCCGGTGCCACTCGGGCCAACAATGGCAAGTATTTGACCACTTTTTGCAACAAAAGAGACTGACTTGAGTATGGCAACAGGCTTAGGCTTTTGCAGCAGTTGAGCAAATGCACGTGGTATGCCCTTGTTTGGAAGATTAGTGTAGGAGAGGTTCTGTACAATGAGATTGTAAGTTGGGTTAGTGCAATGTTGGAGTGGTGGTGGTGAGGAGTGGTAGGAAGAAGAGGAAGGTGTGGTGGTATATTCTTCAGGGGAGTTTGAGGTAGAAAAGAGAATCGCCGAGTCATCTCCATTCATGTTTGGTTCTTCAAAGCAAGATGCAGCCATGGCTATATTGTTATAATTTCTGCAATAATGGATTGAAGGAAGAGGCTAATTAGAGATTGGAGTTCTGTCTGGTCAAGTTTGAAACTTAGTAGGGGGTGACTAAATGAGCAGGTGCATGGTTGGTAATGTTTGGTTAACAGCTGAGCAGAAGATTTGAAAATACCAATAGGGAAAATGGATAATTTCATTGGAGTGTGGACTTTAATCGAGTGGTTGACGGCTACATCAACCTATAACAACTTCCGCACCCATCCAAACAATAATCTGGGATGGGGCTTGCAGCAAAAGCCCAACATTTTTTTCAAAAATTATACAACACATCGCACACCCAGAAATTTAACAGTGAGATAGCCGGGTGGGCCGGACACGGTAAGATGGACGGTGAGATGACCAGGTGCGCAGCACACCCAGGTGCGCTCAATAGGCTCTCCATTTTTTTTCCTTTTTTGTTTTTTTGTTTGGCACTACTAAATACTACAAGCGAGCAAGTATATATGAGATGTCGATTTGAGATAAACCAACAGGATGTGAGATATCCTTTTCAATACACTTTCTATACATATGTATATCCAGCATACACTTTTCTTTAATCTGACACTGTACTCTGCTACGCTACTTAAAATACAACATTTAGGTCTACAACAGCAAGGGATCTAGGTCTCCTAAGCAAGGTCGAAGTACTATCTTACATCCTGATTTTCTTGCCTGGGAGCTTCAGCGTAAGCTTGTCCTTGGTCTCGGACATCTCTGAACATGGAAAGAAATGAGTTGAGGCCTTCGGAGGAAGCCCCACCTAATATCCATAACAAAAGTGAGCTGAATGAATTCATAGCGCCAGGGTTTGGACCATTCTCTGCTTGATTCAGGTCAGCTTGGCCTGGAACCTGAAGAGGGTTTTGCACTGGGTTCTCATTGCCTGATCGTTCATGAAAGCCAGGAGCTTCATTTCCATTTGAATGCACTGCTGGATTGGATCCAGATCTCAGCCCAGGCCCAGAGACCATGTCAGAATTAACTAGACCAGGATTTCTTGTGTTCAATCTTGTGATATGTAGAGTTGAGGCAAGGAACGTGGAGGAAGTAATGTGGAAATCTGGGTGTTGTTGGAGTTGTGATCTTCGATTTTGAATAAACCTTTGTAGAGTTGGTACCTGAAAAGTGTTCCAAGAATATAGCGCCTATCAACTGTTAATCTATCAATGACTCAATGTAAAAACAAATCCCTTCTAGCAGCTAGGCAAGTCTGGGAATTTAAACAATGAGTATCTCCAGTCCATAACTACATATACTGACCGACTATTTTAACTGTATTTTCCATCTTCCAAACGCACTTCTTTTTCCTTCACCAAACCTTTACCATGATTTTTTTTCTCTTAAGCAACCCTATTATGTAATACTTTTTCATCTCTGCCCAGATGCAAGGAGGAAAAATAAATTAAATAAAAAAGGTTACCTCGAAACGGTTCCAGAAGTACAGAATGAGATGTTGCATAAATGCTGCAGCCGTAGAAAGAGCCAAATAGGAAAAACCTGCAACAGTTTGATGGAATATTTGTCATCAACAAAAAAAAAAATCCGTCTAACAGTGAAGTAACAATAACAGTGAACATACCGTAAGCATAGGAAAAGAAATAGATGTGAAAAACAAGAAAGTAGAGCAGAAAGAAGCGGGGAAAGAACTTCATTGATATGGGCGTGCGAACACTGCAACAAGCACAAATAAATCAAATCAGCATGGCACACAAACTTGAAATGTAACAAAAGTAAAGTATGCTCAATGCCAAGAAAAACTACTATAAGAACACATGCTAAATTCAAATCATATGACAATTACCAGCTACTCACATCATCAAGGCAATTGATCCACCTACTGCAGGGATCGCAACCCTGGATCTATATCAGGTTCACTACTAGCAGTGTCAACTACATCCTAACTAGGTCTCAAGTTTGTTCAGCAGTGGCTTTTAGGTAAGGTTATCTCATTCTATATTGGTTGCCAGCAAAAACTCCAGAGCCTATACAGAAGATTCTAAACCACCAAAAGGAGAGCAATCACAACTATGTATGAACACATTTATCAGATTTGTTACCTTACCTAACTACGGCTTGACAAATAAAAACAAAAGAAAGGGAAAACATATAAGCTGATTCACCACAAGATGGATACCAATTCAGCCCCCCTCATAAAATAGAATCAACGAATAAAGGCACTGCCTATGAAGGATTTTAAAATACAGTATCAAATTATGCGCAAGAGTATATATTCTATCTATCGAGAGAGAGAGAGAGAGAGAGAGAGAGAGAGAGAGAGAGAGACCTGATCAGGGTAAATAGTTCACTCAACCAGACAAGAATTAGGACCATGAAAGCCAATAGTTGATCGTCATAAAACTCGAACAGAAAAAACAATATGCCAATCATAATCTGCAGAACCCAAGATTTTGTTATTTGATAGTGAAGCATATACCAAAAACTAGCATGGTGACGCACATTTTATTGATGGTAAAAACAAACCAAAAGCATGTATACTTACTGGCACAAACACAAGTGATTCAATTACATGCACAAAAATCAACTGAAATGTTGGAAGCTGATGACGAGCATGGTGTTGGAGCTGCACTGGAATAATTTTGACAAATTTAAGCACCATATTATAAAGACAGGACAGGAGCATGAATAACAAAAATAAGTATGTGGCCTTCTCACTTCATAGTCAGTGATATACTCATCATTCCAGGAAAACAGTTCATTAATATTGTTGTGTCAAGCATACAAAAAATTCATAGTTCAACGGGAACCTATACTACTAGTGAATAGTGAAAATTTATGCAGGTCTTTTAAGGCCTTATTTCATCGGCTTAAGACAGAGAGGAAATAGCACCATATTATATGTAATACAATAAAACAAACCTGTGAACTTCAGCATCCGAGTCTGTGTTTCTCTCAAAGTGAAGGACACAGACATAGTGGTTGTAAAGAACACAAACAGAGACATCATAAGAACACCACACTTCGTCACAAGGTAATCTGGTGGAAGCCAAAAAAACCATCACACATTAGAATAAGACTTTATGGCATTTTCTTATATAATTAATCAGTTGTGAACCGAAGGTCCCAATTATAATTTCAGTCAAAAATATTTTGCTTCAATAGACATTGATTGATTGTTTACTGACTTTTCACAGAACATTTTATGGTATCGTTGTTTTTATGGGGTACATTTAGGGTTAAAGTATCAGCCCAATCTGGTCACTCCAAATATTGGTTCTTTATAGATATTTATTTAATTTTCAAACCACAGGAATAGACAATCAATAAACAAAAAGTATTTCTAAAAAAATGTCATACAACTTTTTGTAAACAAAAAGAATTGAGGGAGCAAGAGACCTCATGTCACTCATTATCAGGTGTGCTATCAAAATACTTGCATGAGGTTGCAGAAGTCAAACCACATTGCCTGAGAACATACCTCCAAATCTTGCAGGACCTTCTGGTGGCTCGTGTGCATAACTAAGATTAAAGAACTCTTTTGTTTGAAAATTATAAAGATAACCTGCAGTAGAATTCCAAAACAAGCTTGAGTACAGATCATGAATAAAGATCAAACTCAAAATTACAGATTCTGCAGATAATCACAGCTAGGATGAAACTGAGCCTGGTAATTGTCATTAACACATTCCAAGAGTCAATCTACACACCTTTTTCTTTGTCTTTATTATATAAATGGTCCATAATACACTCGATCATAATAGTGAAATTTAGAGTATTATGGACAACTTAAACAATAAGGACAAATAAAATGTGTGTAGTTAATTTTTTGATTGCTATAGTACTAAAAATATCAATAATTATCTGATAAAATACAGCTTACAAGATAAGTTATTTTGTCTATGATACACATTAACATCATCCACAAGTAAAACCTTTTATTTTTTAGCATTAGAATTTCAAAATGAGAACAATGACCCATCAATTTGCATGAGGAGATGGCTTGAGTAAGGTCGACTGAATTCTACAAAATTCCCTTTTTTATATTAAAATCCTCGATGGGTTGTGACTTAGACAGCTGGTTAACTATCTTTATTTAAAATCCTACAAGATTTGTGTCTGGAATGACCCCCTTTGTGCTTGTTCCGGTCTGATGCACTACATAATTTGCCCCAATACAAATTCCCTCCTCCAAATGTTCTCACTTTGTTAAAGAATCGAAAAAAATAAAAATAAAAAATAAGAGAGAAGAAATATGATTATTACCTTGACCAGGAGAACTCAATAAGCTGTTTATCAAAATAGTATCATACCCAACAAATCTGTTAATGAGTAGCTGCTGCCACCTGGTAATTTTAAATTAGTACACAAAACAATCAAAACAAGATAGTATACAGTCTCATATATAAAATCCAGATCAGAATATGAAACATGAACCTACTGGATGCTATACTAACCTACCATTTGAGATCGATATTATGCACTATTAACATGGAACTTAATACATGATCAATAAAACTTTGTGACTCTATGTTGCTAAAATGTTCAGTTAGAAAATTTGAAGGACAAGAGAAAATTAAGAACTATATATATATCAATCAGGAAATATTACCTGTTCCCAAAACAGGAATGTCGAGCTGATATGCTTATGTTTACGGTACGAATATTATGCTGAGCCCTTGCACTTTCAGGTAGTAAGAAATAACCCTAAAAACGAAGTTTTGTTAAATAACTAAATAAAATGAAAGAAACAGGCTGAGACATCATGGGCAGAAGTATCACCTATTGATTAGCTTCAGTAACCAATATTTCTGCAGTCTAACTTGGAGAAAGCTCAAGACACGAATGGAAGTAAAACATCAGGGTTATAATGTACCTTTTCCATAGTGTATAAGTAAGTTGGTTCAAAAGTTTTGCTTCTGTTCTCAAGCCACTGCACTGAGACATAATCAAAAGGAATTATCAATAACAATAGTACAAATCATCACTTCAAATTCTTCTGTTCCAACCAAAGAATGAAAGAAGGGACTACATGAATTAAATTTAGTCTTATTTGCAAATGCCAACCAAAGATGTTGAGAAATGAAGAAAAGAAGGCTATTCCCTAAGAGATTTGTTCCAACCATAATATTTACGTGCTTTCTTGAAAAGCTGATGATTTTTCTGTTTTTTGTTTTTTTACCAACAGATAGAAGACCAAACTAAAAAAAATACAAGCTAAACAGGTTATGTTGAAGTGTTTTTCGATCATTAAGCAACAAGAGACTGATGATCCAAGTGCATAACATGATGACATGCCAGGGATAACTAAAAGGATGGTGCGTAACCTGCATATGTGTTAAGCCTGTCTAATCGAAGTATATGCAGCCACTTTGGAATATCTAGATCCAAATGTATACCTGCAATGTTCTGCAATTCAAAACAAAAAGAAAATCATAAAAGAGAAATTGAAACTACCACCTAAGTAATCCAACAATGTTCACAAATCCACACTAAGTATTTTTATCACGTATCCGTTTATAAGTGTGAGTCAGGTAAAAAGTAAAAGAGCAAAGAATTAGAATTAAGCAGCAACTCATTTTCTATAGACAGAATCTGGATAATAGATATTGGAACTTGAAAGTGCATATCCAAATACCTTCAAACATCAAGGGATAAGGCAAGCACTGACTGTAAACTTATTCCTAATTCCATAAGTTCAACAATATTTCACGGCTAAGATGGTGGCTGATACACTGAACAACCATTCCATCAAAGCAAGAGTTTTCATTTCTTGACTGTGTATAACATAGTTATTATCTTTGATTTGCCTCAGTGTACTCACCCACAAACTAGCAAAGATATTTGAGGCATGCTTCCAGAGGAATGACAGACGCCTGTGCCACTTATTGGTAAAATGAAAGAGTGCTGCTTTAAAAGTCTCCTTGGCAGATAAAGGAAAGCTAGTACGCGTCTCCTCTATTTCAGTTTTCAAAACCGCATCCTCAACAGTTGGCATAGAGCTATCTCCCTGATGATCCCCCAGAGTCTCAGATGTCAACCCATCATCCCCACCCACATTGGCAAGTTCTAATTTATCCATCACGAATTTGGCCTGGGGGACAGGAATGGAGAAGTCTGACTCATTCTGCGACCACAAGCCTGCACTAGAAATCTAAACAAGAGTGCAAGAGTTGTTAGTGTTTTAACAACAACAACAAGAACAAGAACAAGAAAAGGTTGAGATAAGATGTGTACCTTAACATGAATGATTTGTGCGTCCGCTGTTTCAACCCCGGGAAGCTCACTTGAACAGCCAGGCTGTAAAAAAGTGCAAAATTGAAAACCCAAAGGAAAGGAAGAAATTGCAAAGAATAGTCTGTTCAAGTGGGGAATCAAGACCTGTTGAACGTAGTTGGCGTGCATCACAACGAGAATAGAGAAGAGAGTGATGGCGATGAAGAGGTACATGTACTCCAAAGCAGCTCTCACTTTGGGCGTCAGGATCTGTGAGAATCGCTCCTGCACGCGTATGAACGTCTGCTCCGGATCCATCTTTCTTTCTACTCTTTCGATTCTCTTCTCTTTCTATATCAATCAACCAACAGGGTTTAGCTTCTTCTTCTTGACCCCTTCTTTGGATTCACCCACGTGACCCCTGTCACGTGCGTGCCTCTAAACTATTTGTTTTTTCTTTTTAATCAAAAATAATGATAATTTCTTTTCAAGTAAAGCAGGGCATTTGGTGAGGTTCTGGAATATATGCAGAAACATACATGGAGTTTGTCTTAAGCAACTTTGATCACAACACATGGGAATTCTCTACTTCCTTGCAAGCTGAAGTACATTGAAGTCGCATCCTACCTATGAATACATTCAAACTGTTCAATAATTGTGTTCCCCTTTAGCCTATGCTACTCAGAAAACCATAGACAATGAAGCACTGTTACAAGTTTTATTCATCTTGGATCTTGCCCTCTGCAGAAGCATTAGGAACTTTTGCTGACCCATTTAACCTATCTGTGCCCGCAGCTGGCCTTGACTCTATAGAATCCTGTTTCATGGGGTCTTTCTCAACTGGCTTGCTAGAATCTGAGCTGCTCAGGGTACTTGCCTCTGTTCCAAAACTTTTCTTTGCACTGTCACCTTCATGACCTTTTGCTTGGCCATGGACCGTTTGTTTCTTCTTCGTCTCAGCTGCAATTTCTTTCACAGTTTCTTCAAGTTTTTCTAATCTTTCTCTCACCACCAAAAGTTCTGGAACCGATCTTGCTTCTTTTTCTTTAGTAGCATTTAGTTCTATTTCTTCTGCTTTCTCCTCTTCTTGTTTCTTTCTTTTTTGTTCATGTTCCTGTGTTGAAAAATTGGTAAGGATTTAGAAACAGACGGAAGGCAACCAAGAAACCGTTGGAAACCATATAACAGGCATGATATTCATATGGGAAAGCTCAATTTTGCTTAATAGCTAAACTGTACAAGCTTATACATTAAGATGCCCTTTACAATAATATACTAAGTTTACAAACTAGTTGGCTGTAGTATATAATTATTTGTAGAGCATGGTTCTGGAATAGACTTTGGGGACTCGAAAGTTGCCATACACAGAAAAGAGTAAACACACCATTCACACAGCTCTACATTTCAGTTGAAGTTTGCATATCAATAGTAAACACACCATAACATCACAAGCTTCTGCTATTTAAAACCCATAATGGTAGCCGGTTCAGGATCAAAAGAGTTTGCATTTGAAACTTGGCAAGTGTCAAAGCGCTAACCTTAGGTCAATGCCCACTACTATTTACTATCTTTCATCTACCACAAACCTGGAAGTAATCTAAAGCCTATGTCTAATTGGAGATTCTCCAATCTAATTTCTCAGATATTCCTGTGGAGACCAGAAATCAAAATCTGGAAAAGATAAAAAAGGTAGTGAAAGTATTACTCGAATTTACATTCCCATTTTCACATTTGAAGGGTTAGTTCTATATACATTCTCATTTTCAAGTTTGCATAGTTAGTTCTAAATCATTCTCATTTTTCACATTTGAATAGTCAGTTATACATATACATATATGTAAGCATGCTAAACAGTCAGATGGGAATCTCTGATAAAAGACCCACGGTAGGCTCTCTCTTAGAGTAGTTTACTAAATTTAAGCAATGGTCTCAGTGCAAATAGCCAAGAGGGAGAGAATATAAGAGAACAGATACTGATGTATAAAGGAAGAAACACCGCATGGCATCCAATCCAGTGAAAGAGCAACTAATGTGTATGCACTATTAAACAATACGATATCAGGGATCCAGCACAAAGCATTAGTGTTTACTTACTGCTTCCATTTTTCTCATTTCATAGCGAGCATACTGAGCCACCAGATATACAGCTGTTGCAGGAAACAAGTTTTCAGATGGTAAAATCGAAACCAAAGAATGAACTATCAAGGACATTGACTTACATACCCAACGAAGGCACACAGGCAAAGAATAGTTGTACCAGATGGAAATCAAGCCTGAGAAGGAAAAGGAGAGCAAGCAACTGAGATGAATGTAGCAAATATTCACAATGCCAAGAATAGTTTTGTTTGTGGAGGAAGAATGCTAAAATTGTAACAATTACAGACATAGAACGCAAGCGCAAAAAAACCAATGAATGTTTTCGAATCAACACCCATCCCTAACAGTGGAACAACATTGTATCATGATACGGCTTGAACACATAAAAGAGCAGAGAAGAGGATGTGTACCCAAATTTCTTTGTCTTAGGGGGAGGGTCAGTGAAGAGCATCTTAGCGGCAGTGACCAAGTCCATCTTGTCAAGCTTCTTCAACGACTCGTTGTATGAGCTCAGACCATCATGGGGTTGGGGAGGTTTGGAGCAAAAGGGTTGTTGTTTCTGGAGTCGGACCCAGGTAAACGTCGCTCGCAATCTTCGGCTGCAGTGGTACATTTCTGATAAAATTGTTGTTGTTGTTGGGCTGCAATTGGATATGTGGAAGAAATTCAAAGGGGCTTAATCTGATAAACCATCCCTATTGAGAACAATGAATTCCATTCCGATGAAAACGAAGAAACAAATGGTGTTTGTAACTCTGGGTTTGATTCTTGAAGAACCTAGGAGTTTTCTGGGTATTTGTTCCCTCGAATTGGAAAGTTTGACTGTAGCATTATGGTACCCATCGGCAGGCCACACTAAAAAAACAGGTCTTTATATACACACAATCCTGTGATATGAATAGCGACAGGACTTTCGACCCCACTATAAGTAGGCATTGACAAGTTTCATGTTGATATTCCGAAACCGCAACGACCATTCCCTCCTTTACTCTTTCTATTTACAAAAAACAATTCCCAAAAAAAATTCTAAACCCCAAAACAAACACACAAACCTCGCTTCCCAGATAGTACAAGCCCACACTGCACTAAACTACCCCAAAACCAAACCCCAGTTCTCTCACTTTCTCACTTTCTCTGTCTCAAATTTTGAAGGTTGTTAATGCTGAAAGGTACGACCTTTACTCTCTCTTTTTATTATCCTATAACCGTTATATTGCTCTCTTTACATTATCATCAGCATTTTCGTTTGGGTTTCTGATTTGGGTTTGCATGTTTGTCTTCAATTTGTGAACTCTTTCCGGTTTTGCTTAGGATTTTCTGTGCAAAGTTTGATGCTTTATTTGCTGGCTTCGTCTCTTGCTTAGAAACCCATTTCGTTTTACTGCTCAGTTTTCACTTTTGGGTTACTTTTGCCTCTAAATTGCTTGGTGCATTGCTTTGTTGTGTAACGTTAGTTGAAAGGTTCCAGCTTTATATTTTGCGATTCGAAAGTTCTTGTTTTTCTTATTCAATCGTCATCCTAGGGACTAAAATATCAAATTTGGTGATGTTGGGTTTGGAAGTTGAGGAACAGAAAAGATTAATTATGGGCTTTTTCCTCATTTGATATATTCTTGCTTGTTTTTGTTTCAATAATGAATGTCAGATTCATTAGATTCATCAGCTTGGACGTTTGTTCATAATGAATGTCTTATGGATGGTTTATATGAGTGAGATTAATTGTCAAATGAACAAGTATATGTACGTTTGTTGTTGGAGTACTTCACTTTTTTAGGGATCATATAGTCTTGTACTCTTATGTTTATAATCACAGATGCAGCTTCCTCAAAGTCTTTCTCATACAGTAAGTCATATCTAATCCGTTGAAAGCCTTTTGTAGACCTGTTGGTTGCTCATGGAAACTGAATGCGGGTCATCTGTCATAGTTCGAAAGACCACACAGACACCTAAGGCTATTATACACCAAAAGTTTGGTGCCAATGCCTGCTATACACTTGAGGAAGTGCACGAGTCTACTGAAAATGGATGTCCAGGATTAGCAATTGAGCAGAAAGGCCCTTGCCTTTATCGCTGTACCAAATTACTGTTGTATCTGGAATTTTTAAAAAAAGAAGGATGCTGAGCAAGCTGCTGCTCAATTAGCCTTAGAAGAGGTGCGGTTTGTTTTGTTAGTTTATTATTTCCCCTGATGTTGTTGCAGCCACACCAGGATTGGGGATGTTCAATAAAGATTAGTAACCAATCTGTTCCATGGTTAATGAATATAAATAGAATCGAATATTTTCATTTGAGTGTTGCTTCCCAACTCAGATCTTTCCAGCCTTTGAATGTACCTGTTGAAATAATTTAAGAATCCTCTTTTATTTTATTTTTATTTTTATTTTTTTATGGTTGTGGTCGGTAATCATGCATTTCATTTTTGCAGCTGCACATCAATCCCGTCACAAAAAGCTCCTCTCTTCCAGAAACATGGGATTGTTTAGTTTCTCAAGTCAAATACGTATTTTCAGAAGAGGTTTGTATTCCGAGAGATAAGAGTTACTATATTTTGCTTCCTCATAAAATGGAAATGTTAATTTTTTCTAATATAGGATAACTACAATTAATTGGATTAGAATCTATTAGATAGCGTACATGTTCAAAGTTTTTATGTTATCACTCAAACCTGTTCTCTTATGTTTCACTGTTACAGTTCCTTTCATCTTTTCATCCGCTGAGTGGTCATGTGAGAGCAGCTTTTCATAGAGAAGGTTGTCTTACTGGCTTGATCCCTACTTGTGCAATAGCTGTCTTTGATGCAACACTAAGTAATCTGTGTAAATCCCTTGATCTGAAGGTGGAATCAAATCCCTTCTTGATAATATCATATGTGATGAGGGCTGCTGCTGAATTATCTGGATTTATTGCGAGTTCAGAGGGAGAGCTCTGGATTAGGAGTCAAAGTCCATACCCTTCTGAAATTATAGAGTTATCATCTATCCAGCAAAATCCAAACAATCCTGAAATTATAGTCTCGCCATCTAACCAGCAACCAGCCTCCCCTGAACTCCTAATGGTTGAAGCCATAATTATACCGTGTTCACTAGAGAAGAATGTTGAAAGAGTAATCCTGAATCTCACATCTTCTGGTTGTTACCTTGATGTTATTGCAAAACAACTTGGGTTGTTGGAAGCTTCTGACTTTATGATCTCAAGGTATGTGGCCGGTTAACCTTGAAAAATCTTGGAAGACTGATTGTTAGATCTGTAATTGTCTATGCTTAATATGTAGTAAAAATTCTTAGTAAAATTTATTTATTCTCTGACAGGCCTACAGGTAAGGCTTCCTCTGAGACAAGGCTACACTTTGCTGCTCCTAAGCAATATCTGTTGGATATTTCTTCAGATCTTCATGCCAAAGAAGTACGTACTTTGGAAGGATCTTTGAATGCAAGGGCAAGTTATTTGTCTGGTCAAGATATCTTTGGTGATGCTATTTTAGCAACCATTGGCTACACATGGAGGTCGAAAGACCTTTTCTATGAAGGTGTATCTGTGAAATCATATTACAGGTCTTTCTAAGTTGTGCTATATTAAAATATTCATTTTACCACACACGTGTGAATAACACAGAAAATGTGAAATTTACTCCCTTTTGTGCATCATTTTTTTATTTAGGTGCAAAACATTGCTTAAATTAGTCTTACTTAGATGTAGTTCTGCAGGATGTTTATTGGCAAGACACCAAGTGGACTTTACAAGTTATCCAGAGGGGCAATACTTGCGGCTGAGTTACCTGTGGCATTTACTACAAATGCAAAATGGAAGGGTTTGTTACCAAGGGAGATGCTTTGTACATTCTGTCCTCAGCATCGGCTTTCTCAGCCTATCTTCTCTACTTTAAGCAGTCTAGAAGAATCAACCGACTCCTCACAATCACACAAGAAGTTAAGGGTGACAGATTTGGCTGCGAAAGGCACACAACATGCAAATGGTTGTGTTGTTGCTACTGGTGTAAAGAAAATAGTGGAATCTGGTGGTAGATATAGATGAGAACTAAAAGTATATACTAAGTTTCAGGATTTGATTTTAGAATGCTCACCAGAAGATTCTTTTAAGAAACAGAGTGATTCGGTCCAAAATGCGTCTTTGAAAGTTCTATTATGGTTACATATATATTTTAGGGATCCAAATGTGCCTTTGGAGAGATTAAAGGCTTATGCTGATGGCCTCGACATTAAATTTTGTTGAAGCATTTATGCTTTACCAACCTCTTCATAATGTCGGTTATAATGTGATTGAAGAAGGAAAATTAGTATATCCCAACTGTGTGAATGTGCCAAATGGTGTCGCTGGACATGGACATCGTTCTCTGAATATTGAAGGCTCTGATTCTGGTATATCTCCATATAATGGTGACTGAAGTGCCAATTAAAGAACAACTGGAAAGTAGTGATGACTTCGAGTTTGAGATAGCATCTGGAGCATTGAATCCGCATATTGAATCAGTTCTAATTCAGATGTCTGTGGGTCAGTCTGCTTGTTTCATTATGGATTTGCCCCCTTGAGAGTTGATTTTTGCTGCAGCTGATGATTCTACGAGGATGCTTTCCTTATTATCTTCAAGTGAGTTGCTAATTTTCCATGCCGAACTTCTAAAGAGGGTCCCAAATAGCTAGTTACTCCCAGAAATTTACTCTGAATAATATTTATAGGTTAAAATGAGGGCATGCAATTCATTTTCTTATCTTTTGTTCCATAGAGTTGAGAATGATGGGGTTCTTTTTAACCACAGTAGTCATAATCAGTACTAAATAGATGCATGATCCAATCGAGCTGCTATTAGAATTCAAATCTGTTGTACTTGGACAGTTTGGACCTGCAATGAAAAGTAGTAATAGTAGAACCTGGTTATTGATTCTAATTAAAATATCTGTTATTGATTCTTGTTCTTGTTACAATTCTTTTGAGAAGATTTTTGTTCGAGATGTGATAGACGGTTCATTTGATTGGTGTAATCGTTCTTTAGAAACCTGGTGCTTGGAGTACACTATAAGATTGTTGCGGGTAGCAGAACCCATGGAGGACAGAATGGAGCAGGCCTTGTTCAGCCCTCCACTTTCAAAACAGTGAGTGGAATATGCAGTTCAGAGCATCAGAGAATCTTGTGCTACTACTATGGTAAATGAGTTTCCATTCTGTTTTGGCTATACAGAGACATGCAGTTTTATTTCCTTATTATTGGTGCAGGTTGACTTTGGATTTGTCTCTGGTAGTTTGTTGGATTCCTTGTTAAATTATCCAACTTCTCTGGAAAAAATTTCTGGTGTTGATCTTTCACAAAAGAGTCTTACTCGTGCGGCAAAGGTCTGAACCATAATACAACCTGTGAGATTTTCATATATAGTATTTCTTTGCTTATCTTAATCCATTTTTATGTTATCTTTTCATTAATTTAGTTGTCTGAAATGGAAGCAGTATTATACTTGATAGAATTGGCGGTACTAGTATAGAATCTATAGATAGATTTGCTAAATATTATTACCAGAAAGCTAGGTGTTGCCAAGACATTCAGGGAATGGATGCCTTCCCAAAACACATATGATACACTTTGCCGAAACTTAAAAGTGACATGTAAGTGGAAATTGCAAGCTTCTAGAGTTGTTTTACTTGCTCTGTAAATGATCCTTTGTTTGGGTATAAGCAGATTTCTGCTGTTGTTTGTTTGTTTGTAAGTTTCTACCATAAGGTTCATTTACTCAACTACTTTCCTTGGTGATGGTTCTTAATTTTCGATTACCATTGCAGATACTTAATTCCAAATTAAACTCGACTTCAGATGTTGATATCTCATCTACACGCCTAAAATCTGCAATTCTTTATGATGGTTCGGTTACAGATTCTGATTCTCGATTGTGTGGATTTGATATTGGCACTTGCTTAGAGGTAATAAATTATCTTCTTTTCTTCTTTGATCTTTATGAAGTAGATTGTTGGTTATTTTGCACTGAAAAAAGAAACAAATTAACAAGAAATTAATTCATTGAATGCCTTCTGCTATTCTCTTTTAGATTATGGAACTTTGTACATCTGTTCTCGACTTTTCTTTTCATTACGTTGGGGACTAAGAATGTGTATTTGTATGCATGATAAATTATGTTTCTTGATGTATGTATGTGATAGGAACATAAAATGCGACGTTCTTAATATGTTTTTACTTCCATTTATACTTTGCTTAACCCTTATTGTTGTAATATTGGGTCATTTAGTCAAGAGTTTATGGTAAAGTGAAAACGCAGAATTTGTCAAGAGTTTTATTTAGAGTAGGATTCCTTGTGCAACTAGGAAACCTGGTTGGATTAAAAGTCTTCCTTATTCGACAATTCTGTAATATTTGTGATAATTACCTTGTTTTTATTTTATTTCTTTTTTCTTATTTTTAGAAATTAAAGAAGAGATAATGCAGCGCAAATTAAAGATTAAACAAAGAGATAATTCAGGAAGAGAGAAAAGAGAAAAAAAGAAGAAGACCAGCGTGTGTAGCTAGGATTGAGGGGGATAAGGCAGCCTTTTAATGAGAAAAATAATAAAGAAGATTGAAAGGAAGAGAAGATTCCGTGCAGCAAACCAAGGAGAAGAAAAAGGAAACATTGGCATTGATCAGAAAGATTCATGGAAATTTATCATGCAAATTTTTTGTAAATTCCATGACAATTGCTGGGAAATCAAGTCAGATTTTATGATGTCTTTTAGCTTGCATAATTCAAGGAAATAAGAGAATGAACCTGGTTATCATTCCGGGAAAAGAAGAGAAAGCTATGACGCCAAATTGAGGAGAAATACAAGGAAAATGTCTTCTTTTACTCAAGGGAAGAAATCGGGTTTAAAGTGTGACTTAATAAGAGTCATTGGATTAGAAATTGACGAATGGCTAGGATTAAAGTTCAAGGCTGCTCTCCCTCTATAAATAGGAGGCAACGGCCCCAAAATTCCGGGGGGGGGGGGGGGGGGGGGGGGGGAGGGGGGGACATCTTCCATACAAACATAAGATGAAACTCTACCAAATTCTCACCATAAACCCTATGCAGAAATTAGATTAGCCAAACCACCACCATCTCCCTTTTTCTTTGTAAAATTTCATCACCGATTCCATCACCTTTGCAGCCACCATTCAAGGTTTCTACAAAGTGTGATCCATTCTTCTCATGGTTGTTTATGTTTCTGTAATTTTACAATACTTTGTCTATGAAGATTGTATGTTTTTATGGTTGCCGATTTGGTTTTGTAACTTGTTTAGATATTCTGATATTTATAATTTACGTATGACGATTGTTACAAACTTGCTCATGGGATATTTTTTGTGTTAGATTTAAGGCAGCATGTTTCAATGTGTTCTTAATTGTATTCAATTACTTTTCTGAATTGAGCAGGCAAAATCAATGATTGCATACAGCCTAAGGCCATGGTTGTTTATGTGGGTTGCGATTTCATCTACCAAAGTGATATAAGAACTAGTCAAACGCGAAGTTATCTAGGTCTTTGTTGCTTAAAAGTGGTTAAGTATAATTCTGAAAATTTGCATGTTAATAGGACGAGTGACGTCATACCTTGTGCATGTTTCTGATTCGGCTCACTATGCTTATGTGTTTTCTTGTTTAATTTCTACGCAAAGTGTCTTTAAATGAGTTAGCATACAATTTAGGATTACACGCGAAGTTGATCCTAAATACTTGTGAAGTCTTAACGATTAGAATAACCGCGAAGGGCTCTAAATCAGAATCGGAATTGAAGTAGAGTCTAGGATGTGTTGAAACTGCTGTAACGAATGTCTTGCATAATTTGTTACATGTTCGTGAGTGTTTCTTGTTTTGTGTGAAGTTGTCGATTACATGTATATATGTTAGTTTATGTTTTATTTCAGCAGTAGTTTTAGTTAGATAAATCTTTCCAGAATCCCTCAATTTCTGTGTATTATGTGAATATGTATTAACACTTACAAGTTCAATTCACCCTTTGACATCCCCGGACTGAACGATCCATACTTATTCTATACTAACGATGACATTTGCAAGGTAATAATTGTGTGAGGCTGCATTGTTTATTTTGTAGTCGAAGTAGTCTCTATCAGTATGTGTATAATGATCCAAATTGTGGATGAGACTTGTGATATCTGTCAGTCAGACCTAAACTTGAAGGGAAAGATATAACTTGAAGATAAACAGGATTCTTGAAAATATTTACTCAAAGAGAGAGAAGTTCAAAGTTATCTTTCTTATGCGATTTCTAAATGTTTGTTTATAAGAATAATTTTGGCCACCATGTCCATGTCTATGAATCACTGTACTTCTAAATGATCCTGTTGTTACCGAGTCCTGTTCCTTAGCAATTGGTTATTGATATTGACTCTGAAAATCCTAGGTAATCGAGCATATGGAGGAAGATCAAGCATATCTCTTTGGCAATGTGGCACTGAGTTATTTTCGTCCTAAGATTCTTATTGTCTCGACACCAAACTATGAATATAATGTTATACTCCAGAAGTCTACTTTATCAACACCAGAAGATGATCTTGATGAAAGAAGTGAATCACAATGCTGTAAGTTTCGTAATCATGACCACAAGTTTGAGCGGACGAGAGCACAGTTCAATTGCTGCAACTGAACTGGCCACAAGGCACAACTACAGTGTTGAGTTCAGTGGGGTTGGTGGATCTGGTGATGAACCAGGTTTTGCTTCCCATATTGCTGTCTTTAGACGGAGAACCGTACGTCAGGAAGATTATCCTGAAGAACTCTCAAATTCAGAACATCATTACCAAGTTATTTGGGAATGTAGTAACGATAGATCAATATCTGCTCTGTAAAAGACTAAGACACCCATGTAGCATTTCAGATCCCATGAAAGTGAGCTTTTATCTTGGCTGCTGCCCTTTCATGATCATAGTTTAGGTTAAGAATCATACAAAGTGGGAGTGTTAAGAGACTAAGAGTATCAACTAAATGCCGTTATAGTTTGATTTATTATCTTTTGTATGTGACCTTGTTTAACAGAATTGCATAAGCGGATTTTCTTATGTAGCAATATTTTTATCATCTTCTGTTTTTTGCTCTGGTAGTGGTTCAGCCTCCTACCAGCATCATAGTATACCTTATACTTGACTATGAAAAACAAACACAATACAAAAAGTAAATTACAACTCTAATTACTCATCTCAAATCCTTTTATGATGATCAAATCAATGAAACACCGATATTATTGCATGTCATAGCAGCAGCTTAATTAGTTTATTATCAACATGAGCACATTTTGAAAGAGGTAAACCCATATAAGACTAAGCAGAGATGGGACTTTGTATTTTCATAAATGGAACTGCTTTGAGAACTTTGTATGAAACTGCATATAGGAAACCAGATTTTTAATACCAAGGAACATGACGTAGATACTAATATACGATTTTGTACCAAAACCAATGGCAAGAAACTTAGGCCCTTTTTCCCAAATTGTTGGAACAATAGTAAATAACAACATATGAAGCAAATGGAGGAGAACCATACCAACAACAAACCAGCAGAAGGTATTTACTCAAAACCATAATGGAAAGCATCGTGTTACATCAAAGATAGAAGTATCTTACTGAAAATAATGTCAATGAAATAAAAATACCTTAATTAATGATCAAGTAGTATGAATTGAACTCAAGTACAGCCATATACGAATGGATTTGGAATTCATAGTTCCATATGGATTGAAGTATATATGCTGGAAACGAAATAGCCCTTTGGTATTGAAAGGGTGCATGGAAACATTTACTGTACTTTAAAAAGGTAAAGTGTAGAAAGTATGCAACATATAACAGCTCTTCTAGGTATGAGGATTATACACTGAAAACAAGAGTAAGTCAGTAAATTGGTTGGAGTTTTCAGTCATGTTGACATAGTTGAAGACATAGTTGGGGTTGGGGCTAGAGTCTTCTGAACATAGACTTTGATGGAGTTTTCAGTCATGTTGACATAGTTGAAGACATAGTTGGGGTTGAAGACATAGTTGGAATTTCAAAAAAATAGACATGTCAGTAAAGTGTAGAAAGTATGCAACCACATAACCCTGTGCTCCAACAAGAATCAAATTTCACTAACTCAACTCTAACAGACCAGAATTTCTTCAAAATTTCTCCACAGAAACCAAAATACAACTCGGTTGTTCTATTTTTTTGAAATTCCAACTATGTCTTCAACCCCAACTATGTCTTCAACTATGTCAACATGATTGAAAACTCCATCAAAGTCTATGTTCAGAAGACTCTAGCCCCAACCCCAACTATGTCTTCAACTATGTCAACATGACTGAAAACTCCATCAAAGTCTATGTTCAGATGACAATTCTTCTTGCACATGTTCCAAAAGTACAAGAACACAGCGTCAGAGGCAGATGGAAAGATAGTTACGAAGATAGCTTCAATATCCTCCTTGCTGCATCTATAGTTACGGAGGCATTTGCAAAGTCAATATTAGCGTAAAAAAAATGGTTCCAAACTTAAAAAAAGTAAGAATAATGATCATGAACACCACAAACTAAAATGAGTTTGTCTGAATGCATTTGTTAAACAACTAGTTACTAGACAAAAAGATAGAATCATCCCTTAGAAATGACCAATCCAAATCAAGAATAAAACATTGCTGCAAACATTGATGATCATATGATTTTTTGAGCAAGCAAGTTCATGAACAAGGGTCCCAATGGTGAAGAAACAAATCTGATTTTTCAAGCATAAGTCTGATTGTACAGTAAAAGAACTTGGTTGAAATTTTACAAAGAAAAGAAAGTTCCAAGTAAAGGTGAACATATAGACTCAAATCATTGCTGATTAGAAGCTTTTCAAGCCAATTTTAAGTTCAAAGATGCAAAAATAAAGAGTTGAAGACTTGGCAAGTAAAGGCTTCAACACAGAAACAAATTGGACTTGAAGAAAGTATAGGATTATTCCAGGCTCACAAATTATAAAGTAAAAGTATATCAGAAGTTCAGTGACTTCAATTTCGTAATGAGAGCACAGTTTTTCCAATAAATTTCCGACACAACTCCTAAGATGACATTGTGAGAGCAAAACAATTTAAAACTCAAAAGGGGAAGGAGCTTCAAATATAGGTCATATGTGAAATTCATAAGGTTCAGTATGACACATACGGAAAACTATAATTTTATTAGATTCAAAAGATCAGTAGTAGAGGACTTGTTCATCAAAAGTAAACACACAAGAGACAAACATAAAAGCTTCACAATTGAATTCAAGCAGAAACTTAAGTCCAATCACATATCAGATTGAAAGTAAAGTTAAATTCCTAATCTCAGAATGGAGTGGAGCCTAAAAATATCTCGAAGGGTTTCAGTAATAAGGTAGTCTCAACTTGGACGCAAGCATTAAGGGGTTCAAGATATTGACCAGGGAATAATGTTATTCTAATGAATACAACAAGAGTCTACAGAAAATGCAGTAAAGGAATCTTAGTGTAATCGATCAATAAATAAGTATGAAGTAACAACAAACTCACAAGGGTACAAAGGAATTTGATAGGTTAGAATATTAATTGCATTTTGAATAGTAGAAACGACAATGAGATTAAGGGCTTGAGCAGATAGAGATTGAAAGTGTTGGAAACAGTACAAGGCTGGAAAAGAAATACTCAAAACCAACAGATTATGATGGTTACTAAAAATAGAAAATAATATAGTTCAGACAATGGCAAGATGCAAAATTCAAGTATCAAACATCTAATTAGTTGAAACATACCTCCACTTTTTCTCCATAAAGCTTTTTCAACTTCTCATTGTAATGAGTCTTCCCGTTTCGTAGAAAACGTAACTCTACAGACTTGTAGGTGTAGCTGTTGTTGTTTTGGTAGCTATTGTCACAGAGTGTTTCTACTTCCGGATACCCACGAAGTAACACACTTGTCCCATCTATGGTGCGGTCCTGCCTCAAATCATAACTGCGAGCAGTGATGGAATCTTTAACATCATTGTCGGTAATTCTGATAGTTCCCAGTTCATATGATGTAGCCCAGTCTTGTCCTTGCCCATGTGGAACACTTCTTATATGCTGATATGCTTTGATTGGGAAATGGAAAAGCTCCTCAATCTCCTGAAGCAGGGGGTGAAAATAAATCAACTTAACATCGGCCCTGCACACAGAAAAAAAGGGAAAGAGGTTAGATTTGTTGTGAATTTAGCTTAGGGAAAGAGGTCAGTTCTTAGTGAGCAGATGTATTGACTAGAGATCCAATCAAAATGAAAACTTACAAGGTACTCATGCCTGCAACTTTGGAGATAAAATCTATCATCTCTGGAGTTCGATATTCAACAGTAGAGTAGGAGATCATCGCATTGAGGAAGACGGCCACATCCAAAGTGCCATTTATCTCGTCAATCTTAGCATCATATACAGCAAGATCAGAGTCCCAATCATGAACAATGATCCTCCTCAGAGTGAGGACACATCTCTCTTTTCATTTTCAGATGTGCGTATGACTTTTTCAGAATTCCCCTGCAAGGATATAATGAACCCTAAACCCTTTCGTTTTACATGAATTTATTAAATATTTGGGAGTCATGAGTACATTTCTTTGGAATGTGTTGGAACTGTGGTTTTCAATTATTGATCAAATCTCTGTTGTGAAATGTTGGATGTGATGATGTTGTGTTGTTTTTGGGTTTATTCATACGAGCTTTTTACCTTACCGGGTTTGTTATTTTACAATCTCGGTGCACCAATTATTGGTGTAGGGATTAGACCTGCATGTGAGGATCAGCAGGGTTGAGGTGGAGGCTTAATGCCAGGGTTCTTTTTGGCTTTTGCTGTACTCTGTATAGTTTTGTTAATCGAGTAGAAAATATTAAACTCATGAACTTATTCTCATGTTCTCGTATTGTAAGTTTATGTAAATAAGGAAATGTAATATTTAACTCAGTGATGGGTTGTATGATATTACTTTTCCGCTATTGAGTTCTAGTTGTTTGGTTTGTTATTGAAACCGGTTGGGATTTTTATATTTTAGGTTAGATCATGCCATAATTTTTGAAAATTATGTTTCGAAAATTGGGGTGTGACAGTAATACCCCAAATTTTCTTATTATTTTCCTTGTATTATTCTCATATTTAATAAAGGATTATTTATGAAAATTTTATTGGGTTATGCGAAGTTGAAGTTTCGGGAGTTTATTTAAGGTGCTTTGACTTTTAAGGCACCAAAAAGTTGACTTTATATTTAGTAAGTAATTTGCATAAACTTCCTTCATGGAAGTTGTAGAGTTTGGAGATACGGGTTTGTAGACACGTATGAGAAAGTTATGGTCAGATGAAGTTAGTTTTCGGGTTTGAAAAGTGTATAAATAGAAAATGTGTGTGGGAATTTTGGGAAACCCTAAAATCAGCTTTCTCTCTCTTCTCTTCCTCCCATTCCTGAGCTCGCCTGCACGCCAATTTTTGACCGAAGCTATCTCCGCCGTCCGGCCACCGATTAGACCGTCGCCGGTCCCATTTGACTCCCTCAAGTGCCCTCTTCAAGGCTGGGCGGTTGTTGCTCGGTGTAGCGTGCCAGAATCGGAGGGGCAAACCTAGGTGAGTTGTGATCCTCTCCTCCTCCTAGTAGTGGCTAGGCTTAAATTGAATCAAGTTTTGAGGTTTTTGAGCCCGATTTTGCAGGTTTTGAATTTTGTTTCGGGTCGCTTTCCAACCGTTTCCGGTCAAAACCAGTTAAAACCTCAAGTATTAAAGTTGTTCACCACGCTTCAATCTACAAGTTTTATGTTGTGAGTTTCTCCAAATTTTGAGGTTGGTGGTGGTGCGTGGGGCTCACTCGCCGCCGCCGCCTGTGGCGGCGCGTGGGAGCGTGTCCGGCCAGGGAAAGGGCTTTAATTGGTTGCTAGTGTGTTGTTTGTGTTTGAAGACTAAGTGTTGATTTAGTTTTTGCATCTTAGGTGCTAAGCTGGTTCTTGGTGTTTGTTAGGTCATAAACTTGGAAAGTTTAATCTAAGAGGGTAGTGTGATTGTTGTTGAGTATCTAATGACCTTGGGAGGTCTTGGAGGAAGGATTGCCCTTATTTGGGCAACCTTTGAGTTAATGGTATTTTGACCCTTGTTGTGATTTTACTAAGGGTTTTAATTTGTGTAATTTTAGGTGTTTTGTGATATTGTGAGTTGGCTTGCTCTTGCGTTTTGCGAAAACGCAGCGGGATATTGAAGTGAGTAAATCTCACCAAGGTTCACTTTTGAACCAAGTCTTTTTATGGTTATTTGATGATGATAATGACTATGATGTTGAATTTCATATTTTTCTTTTAATTGTTTTAAAAATATATGAGTTTGATCGCCAACGGCTCATAGGTAAGATAAAATAAGTTTCCTTATGTGTTATTTGAAGGTTCATATGATCATAATTTTATTGATTTGTGATAAGCTATTCTTGTGGAATAATTTATATTATTCATATAATTATATCCTTGTGAAAGATATAATTTATGATGTGATTTTGCGTTGTTGATGATGATGTTGTGATATTGTGATTGTTGAATAAATAGCAAAGCCGGGTTCCAAGCCTTTAATTGAGTGATTGGTTGCGGTTAAGATGCTATTTATCATTCTTATGTTTTGATAATAGACAGTCAAACCGGGTTTTAAGCCTTTGGCCAGGTGATTGGTTGTAGTTAGGAATAGAGCTCTAGTCCGTTTGTCGGTGTAGGTCATGAGAGATACTTTATGGTATCTGGGACCCATGGGTACACAAATTGTTGTTGTAGGTCATGAGGGGTATTTATTAATACTTGAGACTCATGGGTACATGTTATTGAAAAATAAAGTGTTGGAATTGTGGATTTAATTATTGATATAAATTGCTCTTGTGATATGTTTGGTTGTTGGAGGTTTTGTGTTTTTTTTAGTTTACTCATACGAGCTTTTTAGCTTACCGGGTTTGTTATATTACAATCCCGGTGCACAAATTCTTGGTGTAGAGGTTAGACCTGCAGGTGATGATCAGCAAGGTTGAGGCGGAGGTATTAGTGGCAGAGTTCTTTTTGGTTTTGCTGTTCTCAGTATAGTTTTAGAGTTTGGGTAGATAGTTTTAAACTCATGAAATTGTTTCATGTTCTTGAATTGCAAGTTTATGTAAACAAGGAAATGTAATATTAAACTCAGTGATGGGTTATATGATATTTACTTTTCCGCTATTGAGTTTTAGTTGTGAGATTTGTTGTTGAAGCAGGTTTGGGATTGTAGTATTTTAAGTTATATCATGCCAAAATTTTTGAAAATTATCCTTCGAAAATTAGGGCGTAACAACTTCATGGTTCCGATCTGGGATTCTAAATGGCTCATATCTAAACCATATTTTTTCAATATTCGGCAATACTTAAATCATACAGATTGTGTTGGTTTGTCAATTATATTTGTGTATCAACAGTACCAAGAGTGAATGGCTTACCTTGCTTGGACTCTGAGCTAGCACAAGCTGACCATTTCTTCTCCGGAAGGCTTCACATGGCCGGAAACACCTCAAACCCCCTCGGAGTTAAAATCACCCCAGTCAATGTGGCTCAAATTCCAAGACTCAACACCTCGGCATCTCACTTGCTCGCACTAACTATGCACCGTGGGGCATTACCCCTCCTCACACTCATCCTCGTGCCACCAAAACTCTAAGAGTCTTGGAAGGCAGTGTTGTTGTTGGCTTTGTGACCTCTAACCCTGACAACAAGATCATCTCTAAAGTGCTTAACAAGGGTGATGTGTTTGTTTTCCCTGTTGGACTAGTTCACTACCAGCAAAATGTTGGTAATGGAACTACCGTTTCACGCTCTTCTCTGAGCAGCCAAAACCCTGGAGTCATTACCATTGCTAATTTTTCCATTTTTTTTTATAAAAAAATGAAAAGGTGTATTTTATTTTAAGGAGGCCGTTCTATTGCGGACTGCAAACTTTGGGACTCAACGAGTACTTTTAAAAAGAAACCGTTGGATTACATAAACGGTTTAGACTTTAAGAAATATAAATATTTTTCATGTGGCCACATGTACCTTGACATTCTCCTTCTCTGTCGTCATCTACCTCTGTTTCTTTATTTAACAGAAGTTAGTCGAGTTAACGGCTAAATTCGTTTTGGGTATTTATGTTGGGTACGGGTGCGAATGTTAGATACCAAACTTATATATATTTATAAAATGAGATAACAAAATGCTTAATGAAGCAAATGTGAGATACCATTCAATTTTTTCACTAGTTTAAAAAAAAAGAGACACGTGGCATAAATTGGGATGATGGGGAGAACAAAGGTGGGCAAATATGGGTGGGCAAATTTGCATCGGGCTCCTTATTTTAAAGCCCTCTAGAAAATTGGGTGTCAACTCAGAAACAAGAGAAAAGAGCAGTTTGAATCCCGCAAAATCAGTCTCATAATCTCATTGGGTGATTTTCAAATATCAAATTTCTTTGATATCCTGTTTCTGTTGGATTTGGTTTTCATTTAAATTGGGTTATCGTTGCTGAGCGAATTTATTTATTTCCTATTTCTTCTGATCAAGTCTAGCGCTTCTTGGTACATTTGTGTTTAGAATTTCCACTATTCTGTGTATGGGATAATGATTCACTTCATTTGTTTAGGTACCTGAGAAGCATTTGATTCAACTTGGAAAGGAAAACTTGAAGATCAGGTATGCCAAATAGTTTCTCAGTCTCAACTGTGTACTGTATTGCATGGATTCTGTTCAATTTCATTGTCTCTTAGAAGATTGTATTGTTACCGATTGGTCAGTCCATGTCGGATTTTATATAAGAGTTTTGAAGGTGGTAGCATAATTAAGGGTGGTCTCTTTCATTACAGAATATGTTAACTCTAGTTTACAGAGAAAGTGAGAAATATTTAAGGAAGGAATTTGTTCTCATTCTGTGGGTTTGCCTTAGTTTCGTTTCATATCCAGGCTTCAAATGTATCACAAGTTGTCAATTTCGAGACAGCAAGAACATCTTAGAGGAAATCATCTTAGATTCAATTGTGATTTTAGGTGATTGAATCGTTAATTGATTTGTGTGGCAGTTAGTGATTGTGATCACACCCTGCTTTGGTCTAAGGATTTGAAATTTTAATATACAGAAGTATATATGTATACATTCACAAAACTAATGTGAAAAATTAGTAGAGAGATTTCAGGAGGTAATAAAAGTAGAAAGTCTTAATAAATAAATGTATATACATATATAGAAAATAATCATCATGAATTGCATACATAAAAACATGGTAGTTACCTTAAAAAAAAGATGTGGTATTTAACTATGCACCAACAAAATATTTTTTTTTCTCATATAAAAAGCCTCTTTTTTCTCTTCCGCATAGCAAATTGTTGATCCTGCAAGCAAGCCTCTTGCCCCCTTTTATCATTTCAAATCTTGTAAGTATATATCTGATTTCTTACTCAATCTTGTTTCCTCTAGTTGAATTTTAGGGAGTTTTACAATTTATCTGGGTAGGGTTGAATTGGGTTCAAAATGTTGTTGCTTTGGTAATATTCCTCACTCATCGTATAGTACTGGCTATTGCTCAAACCCAATGTTATATTGTAATTTATTGCACGAATTCAAGTTCCTTTAGTTTTTTGAACGGAATTTATAACTATTTCATATTGGGATGTGAGATTGTTGGAAATGTTTGTTGACAAATGACAAACTAGAGTTGGTTGTGCTGATGTCCTACATTTTTGCAGTTGTGTAATCAGTTGTTAATTTCTTTAGGCGGCTTAAGGCAGTGTGGTGTAGACAGAAAGGAACCAAGTGTCAATGGAGCGCCATCATAAGGCTTTGGCAACTACAAGTCATCAATCTCAAGGTGCTGGCAGTTACAGTTTAGTTGACAGATTTAGTAGTCTTCCTGATGCGGTTGTTTCTCACATTCTTTCATACCTCAATGCATTCGATCTCATTCGAGTGAGCAGTGTGTCCAAAAAATGTGGGGAACTAATTGTTTCAGTCCCGGGATTAGACTTTGATGTAAATGCAATGCCTGGAGGGAATGTCTGGTGGATACGATCAAAACTGTTGAATTATTTGGATAGGCTCTGGATGCGACGTGGGAATATCAACATAGATAGGTTCCGTGTCTGTTGGGTTTTCGAAGGAGTGAATTCACGTACCTGTGAGGAGCATTGTCGAGTGATCTCATGGATCTATGCTGCTGTGAGGTGCAATGTTGAAAAGTTAGATCTTCAGATCTCTCTGAACTACAAAGAGAAACCTACAAGTTTAGAGTTGCCAGGTTGCACCTTCCGTTGTGCATCTTTGAAGTCCCTAGCACTAGACTTGAAGTTCTGTATTCTTAAAACTCCCTCAGTCTCCAGTTGCACTAATCTCCAATCCTTACTGTTAAGAAGTGTTTGCATAGAGAAGGATTTTTTTTTAATGGATCTCAAGTTCATGCCAATGCATCAAGGAGTTAACCATTGACTGTGTTCTTAGTTCAACAAGTATCTGCATTGAGATTCCATCTTTGGAATCCATTCATTTTGTGTTTGTGGGTAGGCGTCAACTATACAGGGATTCATTTATCAGCCTCTCTCTCTCTCTCTCTCTCTCTCTCTCTCTCTCTCTCTCTCTCCAACTAATTAATTAGTATGGTAATGCTACCTTTTGCAGGTATCTGTGGGTAAAAAGTGGAGAGCCCAAAGAATGGCATGTATTGACCAACTTAAGGAGGTGACAATAGAGATTTCCAATGGAAACAAGGAATTGGAGTTGGCAAGATTCTTGTTGGAGGATGCTAAGAATTTGAAGAAGATGGTCTTACAATTGAGTGACTGGTCATACTCTCCGAAGAAAGTATTGCTAGCGAGGAAGTTGTCGTCGTATTCATCAGATCTTAATATGGCAGCAAACATAGATGATATCAATTCTACTGCCACAATTGTCTTTGAGGCTGCTTAACGAAAACCAAGTGTGAATCCTGTCCTATGGTCCAGCTTCAAGTTTATTATGCTGATGCATATATCTATTTTGAATGAACTTTGATTAAATGAAAAATAGATATATCTATTATGCATATATCTACTGATTTTATTTTGAATCAGTTATAGAATATGGAATTCTATTCCTTATGTAGATTGTGGTTATTTTCTTGTTATGTTGGGTCTCATTTATCATGTCAGGTAAGTGCGTGGATTTTTTTTGTATCATGAAGATGCTTGTGCACCTATATGATTATGGGGTCCGGTTCAAGGGACACAATATTTGACACTAATTTTTACACCATTTTTTATCCCTTAAATCTTAGTTGATTAAATGGTTGTTATTGATTATGAGTATGATTTGGCAAATGTCATAAAATTAATATTTTTACTCCAATAAAAATATGAACAAACTAAAATAAACAAATGCTTTTAAGAAGAAAATCGAAGAAACATCAGAATTGGAACTGCAGAAGAATGGATTCCCAGAAGAACACACATATCAACAAGAAAAAGGAAAACATGCCAATGGGATATTAAGATGTGCAGGTTAGAACAACTGAAAAGCAAACATGGCAAAGAGTATCGAATCAAAATCAAGATCGATCTCTTTACTAAAACCAAAGAAAAATACCCAGACCATAGTCTTATTGAAGAAGGGATCGAAATTAAAGAAGAGTTTAGATATAAAAATAGTTCAAACGATCATAAAATTGGATTCCTTCCACTGTATATATCTTTAAAAGCAAAGAACTAATGCCCACAATTAGTCTATAGAATTTTCTTTTGCGCATACCATAGGGTTTTCTCATGCCCACAGTTAATCACCTATTAGTTCATATGATAGGGTTTGCTCATGCCCATAATCAATCTCACTGCAGAGGTATATACATTAACACGATGGATGAAATTGCCGATTAGTTTATGGAATTCAGTTAAGAAGATTGATTTGTTTGTGAAACAATGATTAGATTCGGATATTGATTTGATATGGTATTTTTATTTGAAGAGGAGCACAAATCTTTGTGCTGTACGAACCTGGGGTTTTCGTTTTCATTTTCACTTTGAAGAACATGGTGTTTTTTTGGAGTTGTCTGATCATAAAAGATTTTTTTTTTGTTGGATAAAAGACAGGGAAATTGTTTAATTGAATTTATTTTTATATTTGATTAAAAATAATATTATTGCTATGTAACTTGCAAAATCATACTCATAATTAATAACAACTATTTGATCAACTAAGATCTAAAGGATAAAAAAATGGTGTAAAAATTAGTGTCAAATATTGTGTCCCTTGAACCGGACCATGATTATGATATGTAGCTGAAGTAAACAAGAAATATAGCCAGTAGCTAATGGTCAGCTTTAAGCAGAAACATTGTAAGGTTATCACTATGTACTAGTCGATCCTTTCTGGTATTTGAAATTCATCACTTAAAGGACTTCTTTTTTTTTTTTTTTTAACAAAGTGGATGTTTTGTATGCATTAGTACATTGAACCTTTAGTTTTTTACTTCTTCGATCAAAGATGTTTTGTATGCATTAGCATCACTATATAATTGCAAAACTTAACGTTAAAGCTCTTTTTTTTTTTCAAGAGCCGGGTTCATAGAGCTTGGAGAATGTGATCCTTTGAGTATATGTGATAACCTGGAAGTTTTCTTGTCTTATCTTTGAGTTAGATTTTTTGACATGTTTTGGTTTTTTTGTTTTTCCCGTGGTATATTACTGATGCCGACTAAAGGAGACAAAAAGAAAAGAAAACTAGAAAAGAGAAACCAAAGGGAGAGGGGAGACGGAAGAGGGAGGGAGAAAAGTGAGGGAAGGAGAGATGTGGGCTAGCTTACGAGGTGGTAATTGGAAGAAAATATTGTCAAGGGCTTACTGCTCTAGAGAGGGAGTAGTGAGAATTTAACACTATGGTGATGGGATTTTGCTGTAGGATTTGGTTTGGGTGAAGAGGAAGGTCTATTTCTCTATCGGTAATATGTTTTCTGTTGGTTCGGGTTAAACTGTGTAGTTTTACGACTGGCATCAAATTACTTGTTGTCCTCCATTTCTTTTTGGTTCTATTTACGACAGGCGAGTGACTCCTTTGTTTTACAACTACACTTGTTTTTCTTTATTTGCTCTATTGCGGCTATGTTATAAGTTGTGATTTTGTGAATTGGTTTTGTTATTGTTTACTTGTAGAATCAAGTAAATCATGTTTGATAGATGAAATGATTTTGTGTGCTTGTGTTGTGGTCCGGTTAGCACCTACTGCTTGCAGCTAATATGGGAGATGTACAAATTCCTTAATTCCAGCAATCTTGTTGGCAGACTTTTCATCTTCTTCGACCTTTCCTTGCGTTTGCGTTCTTCGTCCCCGACCACCAATACGAAGCTGTCCGCGTCAAGAAATGGGAGGATGAACTTGAAGAAAGTGAGAGCGAGATTGATGGTGAAGATACCTCATGGCTATGGTCGAAGCGGAGTTAACTAGATACAACATCCAACTCCATTTCACCTCAATCCTGCTCTCGAGTCTCTTAGGCTTTTTTTCACCAAGTGTAAGCCTCAGGATTTCATTTAAAATCCAATCTTATAACACAATTCAATCCGGTTTTGTATCCTATCAAAATTCAATCTGTGTTCCCAAACGTGGTCAAAGTACCTATAAACACTGCTAATAGGTCACAAAGCAGACCCTGAAGAGAAAACTGATATTTATCATCACATTATCCAGTTCTTTACGCTTGAGGTTCCCAAACTGTAACAAACCAACAAGACTTCAACCATAGCACTTCAAAAATATACTTGAGGATGCTCACGCCTCTTAGTGAATACCAAGCACACTCCACTCTGAAATATTACACAAAATTGCTGAAGGGGGATACACAATTTGGGGAAAAATGAATAGCTAAGAACAAAAGGAAAAGAAGAAGAATAAATAATAAATAAACAAAAACACAGTGCCTCCAGCCTTGAAAAATGGAGTTGGTACTAGAAGGAGGATTGAGACCTGTAACAAGAAAGTTAGCCTGGTGTGAGATGCATGAAAATAGTACTGATAAATTGGTAGTGGAATATTTTTGAACAAGACCTTCAAAAATTCAAAAAACCCGATGTATACTTGGCTCCAAGTTCCAAGTAAATCAAACATTAAATGAATCAGAGAGTCATCCCAACAATCATTTTGGTTCTGCATTCTTTACTAATAGTTCACCTGTTCGGTTATTAAATCAAGAAAAGCCACTGCTATCAGCAGTGGATCTGTGATTGTTTTTCATAAAAGCAAAACTATCTTATTACGCTGTATGTTTTCATAAATATGCATACCTTACAAGATGTCCTCCTCCCACGATTAATCTATTCCAGCCATAGAACACGGGAAGCACAACGAGATCTTTGGAAAAGCATCTCAGCAACAAAAATATCCACGTCACAATATTGGGGAACAACCACAATTGGGCGGCCTCACTCAAACAGCTTCTTAGATAAATGCAAATAGAAAGCAACTGATTCAGCTTTTTGGGGCAAATACGGCCAGGGCATTTGCATGTTGAGGGGAGAGATTGTTAAGAAGGGGCTGCATTTGATGGCCATAGATTGAAACCAGGTGAGTAAAAGCTCTGCCTACATGTTCTTTGACTTTGGTAGTTTCAACTGGTGATGCCACAACTTGAGCAAATACATTAACCAACTCAGGGACCAGAGAAAGAATCTGATTAAACAGAAAAGAAGCTGGTAAGGAATCTGACGTCACTTACTAAGGACCAAACCAATCCAACATTTCTGAATTTTGAGACACACAATCTATAATCTTTCACAGAAACTCCACCAAATCAACAACCATTTAGTCAGCTAACTGTAATTGAAAATTATATTTAGCCATCTAAGAGTGACCATTTCTTATCTGGCTTTTTGTAAGGACTTAAGAGTACCTCTAAAATGGTGGTTCGAAACATCAAGCTATATATATATATATATATATATATATATATATATATCAGGCCTTTTCAGATACAAACCTCCTTATTTATTCAAAAGGTACGGATTTCCTTAATTGACATACTTTTCGATCAAATTGATAATCATTAAGGTATTCAAAACTGTGAATTACACGAACGGTTCCGATTGAACAGATTTGGTTCGCTCATTGTAATCATATAGTTTCGACACCCTAACGATCACCATTTTAGCTGAAATTTTGTAGAGATGATCATGTCATATATATCTAGATACTAGTTGGGTATGATAAAAAAATATGACCGAAGTGGTTTTATTGGAAAAATCCGTACCTTTTGAATAAATAAGGATATTTGGACCTGATAAAGATTGTGTGTGTGTGTAGCATACATATACAGAGAGAGGGAGAGGGAGAGGGAGAGGGAGAAAGATTTTAGGAGATTTTATCATCTTGATCTAACTCAGTTTCAGGTTGAAGAGGGGAAACAATACACTGACCTCGGCATTAGATGATAAAACAAGAGTAGAGACGCAAGTGTAAACTGCCATGGACTCCTCGTGATCTTCTTTTAATGGAAGAACTTTCAAAAAAACAGGAAGTACCTGAACAATTAACCAGGACATATTCCCAAAGCTCATAAATAATCACCCAACGGAAAAAACATTGTAAGTCACAAAATGCCATCGACAAGATTACCTCATTCAATGGGATAAGCTCTGGGTGCACCATTATCATTCTTGCAACTGCACCAGCTGCATTATCCCTGACAGCATTATCTGGCTCAGATTCCCCAAATAGTGGGGAAAGCCGACGTAATATATCTCCATAATATCTGGAATCTAATTAAGGAAAGTTCTAGTGGAAGGTAGATTCAAGTTTTAATAGTTTAGGCTTCAGTACTAAATTTATTGCTATAAACCAGATAATTTAACAAAGCTTCAACATATGGAACAGCCACAACACAAATGAGATGGCAAAGAAAATACAAAAACAAAAGTTCAAGTTTTAAGAGTTTAGGTTTCAGTGCTAAATTTCTTGCCAAAAACCAGATAATTTGAAAATGATTCAACATATGAAACACAAATCAAATGGCAAAGAAAATTCAAAAACAAAAGTAAGCACGGGAATTAAAAAAGAGAAAGACCACAAGGATACTTGAATGTCCCCTGACCCCCATTTCTGCACAACTCACCAACACAAAATGCAGCATTCCTCCTATTGGTTGAGTCTGAGGATGTTAGTTCCTTGAGAACCAAGGGCATCACATTCTGAAACCAGACAGAGAGTTTAAGAATTTAAATTACTGTATTCTAGAATTCATTTGAAATACACTTAAATTTCATATAAAACAATAAAATAAGATGAAACTACATCAACATATGCGGCAATTGGAGCACCCATGTTCTGGGCAACTTCAGCAAGGCAGGCAACGACCATGGTCCGATCTTGCAATGGGCGTGAAGCTCTCTGCATATGCCAATAGTTGAGTTAGTAGCATACAATCATAAGATATTGCAACTTAATAAGTTAATATGCTATGAATCTTTATCACAACCCACCGCAAACTCCATTAAAGGGCCAAAAAGTTTTGCAAAGTTAGGTGCAAAATGAGGACCCATGGACTTGGCATAAGCAGGGAGCAGGTCAGAGACTGCATCCATGAGCTCTTCGTCATGTTCAACATCACCATCATCAATTTCATCATCAGATGCTGACTGCTGACAAGCTGATTTCTCCTGAAGAAGTACCAAAGTAGCATCGACCAGCCGAGACATATCTGTTTAGACGACCACACTTCATCAGCATTTCAAAGCTATTTCAACCATTAAATAATGACTTACATCTTATAAAAACAAAAAAAATGACCCCTCTTTCAATAATACTTACAGGGTTCAATCGCCATATATCCAAAATCTTTGATGATGTCAGCCAGGCTCAAACAAGCTTGAGAAACCACTTCCTTGTCGTCATCTTCAGTCATAGTCTTGATATAAATATTCATCACAGTATCTGCACATTATGATGAGTATTATCGTATTAAAACATGGCAAGACATCCAAAGGCACCAATATTACTGAATAAGAATTTTACCTAGAACTTCTTTAGCCTTTGCTTGTCCTTCCTGCAAAACAGGCAGTATAATATAAGTAGCATATTCTGACACCTCTAAACTTCCGAGAAACTATAATGAACGCATTAATTTTTAGAAACTATAATGATCGCATTAATCGTTTTCGTATATGAGGCCGGATATGGAGCGCACATCCCTCCGTTCGCCACCGACCGGCGCGCCTCCACCCTAGCGGACTCCAGCAGCATCCCCGATCACTTTCCCTCCCCGGTGAGTCCGCCGAATTCCAGTTTTCCGGCGAGATCGATCTTGTTTGAAGTTTTGGGTGATCTCACCGGAAAACTAGAATTCAGCGGACTCGCCGGGGAGGGAAAGTGATGGGGGACGCTGTTGGAGTCCGCTAGGGTGGAGACGCGCCGTTGTCAGCGCCGGACGGTGGCGAACGGAGGGACGTGCACACTTTAAGGACAGTGCGCACATGCGCTCCATATCGTTTTATTGTGTATATATATATATATATATATATATATATATATATAGAGAGAGAGAGAGAGAGAGAGAGATATGATGATGATGGCCACTAACATTATGATTCTGGTAAATTGCATGTGCTGCTGTTAAGATATCTGCATTTGAAATCAAACAAAAAACACGGGAAATTACTGGATTGGTGATATCCAACTCTATAATCCACATTAAAGAAAAAACACTACACAATGCAAACATTAATCCCTAGTCCTAACATCATCTAACGTTCCAAGTATTTGCCACAAAAGAACTAAGATATAAAAATGTTATCAAATAATAAGGGTGTTCCAATTAATTCTTTTTTTTTTGTTCTGTCAAATGATAGAGGTGGTCCAAGCTTAATAATATTAAGTAATCAGATAATAAAGGTTGGAGCAGAAAAGCAAACTCGGAACGCATTACATTTCTTCTTAGCATGACCTTTTAAGTACTTCAAATGCAAACACTTATGTAATTAACATATTATAAAAATAATACACCCACAAGTGTACAAATTTGTAAATTTTCTGGTTAAGATGACATCTTTCAAGGTATCATGCACAAATGCCAACACTCGAGGTTCTGTCCCTTAATGGAAGAATAATATCATTTCTGCAGATATAGAACACTCTAAAGTCTAAAATATATTTTTTGACATACTGAAGAATGTATCCATGCATGAACCATTGAAGAATATTAGATACTCATTGCTGGATTTTACTATGCATGAAATACTTCAACAGAGTCGAAAAAGCTAACCTACATGCAGTGGAAACAAAAAACTGTGCCTTAACCATTTTATAATTGCTACTTTCCTAGCATGTGCAGATACAAAAAAAAGATTGCTACTCACGTTTCAAGGCAGTGATTGCCTGAAGCCGAACATCTTCATGAAAATATCCCGAGTGTCTTATTAGAATCTTTAATGACTCCTCAAAATAGCTTAAAAGAAGTCAAAGAACCCGACATAGTATTTGATGTGTAATTTAAATTAAAAAAAAATGCACTAAGAAATAATAAAATGAAATAATGTTTTACAGGATACGGTCCATATGAAGCCTTTGTATGCAGCGCAAATAAGCCAAGAGCTTGAGTTGCAGCCGCCTTTTCATCCAAAACTCCTGTTCTTACACTGATATTTCGTACTCTTGGTTCATCATGAGCTTCATCGTCGGATGAAACTCCACCAAATCCATTAATATTTTCGTCATCAGACTCATCAATGTCCACTGCAGAGCCATCATCCAGATTACAGGAGGAAAATGCCAGGGGGACAACATGAGGAAGATACTGTGTACAAAAAATGGAATAACATGAATATGGATAACAACTGAATAACTGCACTGAGCTTAAGTCAACCAAAGCATTCCAAACCTGTATAAAACCATCATCCAGAATTTCTGCAATATTACTGAAGAACCCATGAGTATACTCTCGAAGCTCACTAAACTCCAATCCAAAACCCTGTAAAATAATAAACATTAGGGGTAATCACATAGGAGAGACAGAGATCATAGTCAAAGGGAGAAACTGTAGTTACAGAAATTGCAGCTTCAATATATGGGGGTAAAATTGGTTCCATCCCAGTTCTCCCCACAGACATTGCAACTATTCCAACTAATTCAGTAGCTCTTGCTCGAGAGCAGAGATCCTCATCATTAGTAAGCACCAAGAAACTCTTCATTAACTCTAAAACCCTTTCAGCATATGGAACGAAGGCTTGTTCTGCAGCAGAAGCAACTGAACCGATCGCAGACTGCAAATGTGGTACCCAAAGAAAATTAAAGAATTAACTAATTATCTATCCAGAGTAAAAGAGGTTTATGGAAATCATTTGAAATCTTAGGGGTAAGAAGAACTCATACCATGCATGTCTCCTGCAAATTTCGGGGGCTACTGTGGAGAGCCCCTAGTAGTTTCCCCATCAAGGGATCAAGGAATGGAAGTATTTCCTCACCCATGTTCTCACAAAATGCAGCCAAAGCATAATATGACTTTTCCTGCACATATGGATAGTGTTTCAATCATTCGGCACATTAATATGAATCTTGCATTTTAGTCCTTTTAATAGGATACATAAATATTTTCGTATAAAAGAAAATAGGACAGCGGTTCAGAAAAGTAAGAGAAACCACAAAAAGCCTACATCCAACAGACTACCAGGAAAAAAAACAAAAAGCAAAAGCTACCCTACAAAGATAATAAAATCCCCACACTCATAACCAAACGGTAACCCAGTATATCGATAGATACCTGAGAACCTCCCAGTTAGTCAAATCTACCTAGGACAGTCTTTTAACTCCTTCATTCCACCAAACATACCTTCACTTCCTCAGATGCATCCTCAAGGGCATTCAAAATGCAGGGTAGTACACTTCCATGGTGAGATACAATTTCAGGCTGCAAATGCTCAGCAAACTGACCCAAGGCAAAGGAAGCAGCTCCCCTGACCATTTCCTCAGGATCTCTTAAAGCACCTAAAACAACATGAAGAACTGGCTCCAACTTATTTTTCATCAACTCCAAACAACCCTCTGAAATGACACCTAAAGCTGTAACAGAAGCTTCCCTATACTTGGGATTTGCATTCTGACTGCTTAAAGATGCGAATTCAAGAACAGGACTGAAGACTTGCTTAGGAAGATTCAAAGCCATAGTGTCAATGACTTCTGCAGCAGCTCGATCTGGAGCAAGATCATCATCTTCATCTCCATTAGTTGATTCGGCAAGCAATGGGCACATAATTTGCAGGATAGGAATGATGAGCTTATACTTTTTAAGGGATTTGGATTTATACTTTGCCAGCCATGAGATTATTTGGACTGCCTGCAACATAACAAAGAAACCAGACTGAGAGAGAGAGAGAGGGGAAACACTGATTAATATTTTTGATTCTACGAAAATAAGTTACTTTGGACAGCTAGTTGACTACTCGGCATTATAATCTCGGACTAAGAGCATTCTGGAAATTTCAAGAAAGCATTTACCCTTTAAACTAACCTGATGACGTGTGTTAGACTCCAAAGTTTGACTTGAGCAAACTTCGAGAGAGAACTGCACAATGGATTTAATAGACTCCCCAAGAAGAGGTGCAGGAGATTCAATCAGCTCGTCAAAAATCTCAAAAGCAATTACAGCAACATCCTCTTCGCCAGCAGCAAGGCACTGTCTTGATACATTTAAAATGCTGGGAATGAATTCTCGAAATTTGACCTGCAGTATTTTTAGAAAGATTTATGCCAGAAAAAAAAAAGAAAAAAAAAAGAGAAACATAAAACAATAAGTTGCACTAGCAACACTTAGCTGACATGGAACCCAAGGAATGTGTTTTTGGTACATTTGACATGACACGTAGAAATGAGAAGACTCTTGAAATCATATTCGGTAAATCCCGACCTTATGTATACATATGCAAAGAATCTGATTATATTGTGGATAATTAGTTGGTGCAAACCTCAACTAGACAATGGAAAATTCAATTTTACTTCAATCTTACAAACACCACCGAATACCAAACAACTATTGGAGAGCATTGTTTCCCAAAGATTTTTAATCATCTCAAGAGGAATCTTGATCTCTTTTCATATGACATCAATGCTGTCCTAAGAATCTCATTTTTTTATACTTTCTTTATTTTGCATAAAAGGCATAACAAATGAGCAGTCTGAGCAAATGGTCGTTGTTACTTTCCCAGCATACCAATTTATGTGCTAAAAGAGCATTGAGGTTACAAAAGAGGAGGAGCATTATTGTATATGGACGATACAAGAATTTAGATATGATGCTTGCTTCTTTAATATGAAGTGACAAACATGAATTCAGGCTTACCACTTCGGTCCCATCATGAGTGAATTCTAGAAAAGACCCCACTGCCCTGGAAATAAATGTAAAATCCTCTAATAAGTTATACATAATAATCACTTCTGAGCAGAAGTAGTGGCAACATATCAAAATTATAAATAAATGGATGTAAGGATGAACATTACTTGAGTGCAGCAACTCTGACACGGTTGCTAGTCTCATCCTGCAAGCATTTCAGAAGTAAAGCTTGCAAATCTGCGAAATGTGGTCGAAACGTATTCCCAATTGTTTCAGTCAAAGAGCTGAAAAGGATCAATGCCACCTTAATAAAGAAAAAAAAAGTCAGTGTATTCAATCTGGTAACTGGGAGAAGAGTAATAACAGTTTACATGAACTATTGCATGATGGGAGGAGATCAGATTTTCATATCTTCAGTCCATGGTATTTTATTAGATTAAATTTCAACTACAATAGAGTCTGGTCACATTGTATGGCAATAAGTTTTCCTTAGAAATCCTTTCCACACTGTAATAGAAGCTCCATTTAACCTGGTTTTTTTTTCTAACACTGGTAGACCTACAAAAGTGCAGGATTTTGTTTGGTTGCTGGCTTGGCCATTGGAAAAATTTGTGCATGATTTAGACAGCCAAGCCCAATCACAGAAAGACCAGATTCTTTGAAGGAAGCTACAATAATTTATATCACATTCATGTTCTAGACACATCTTCCCCGTTATAAATTGGATTGTGTCAATAATCCATATCACATCCCTGCATAATATATGTATACACCAATAGTACATTGGTCACATTGTATGGGGAGGCAGGGCATTATGCAGTTAACGCTACCGCTACGCTCCTGTCTCATCTAATGAAAAAGAAATAACACATAACAGTCAAATGCAACATACCTCTCTATGTTCTTCCTGCGCACTCTGACTACATTGGAACAGAAATGGCAACAAGTCGGGCCATTCTCCGGCTGGGACAGCATATTTTGCAACCACACTAACTACATTGGCACTGGCTCGCCGCACCGGAGGACTGCATTAACAAAATCCACAGAAACAACCAATTCAATTAAAATCAAATGCCTTGAAAACTCAAACCTATCGAAAAGCGAAAGAGTGGAAAAGCACCTGTGCTCCATGGTGATGCTCTCAATGAGGGACTGCTTGACGAGGTTCTTGAGCTGAGGAGAGAGCTTGGCCCAGTGGCCGGTGATCTTCTTGCGGAGAAGAACGGCGGCGAGTTGGCGGACGTTGGGAGTCTTGGCGGTGCGGAGGTGCTGAACGAGAGCGGGGACCACCTGAGGGTCCTTGGCCAGCCGCTTAATCTGGTCCTCCGCTTGCCGCCGCGCGTCGTTGTCCGGCATCAGGAACTGTATCAGCAAAAGCTCCAGCGACTGCGACATGTCGTCTCTCTCTCTCTCTCTCTCTCTCTCTCTCTCTCTCTCTCTCTCTCTCTCGCTCTGGAGGAGTGAGTTGAGGGTTTTGGGGTGGTGGCAGCAGGGCTTTGCTTCGGACTTAAGGGTTTTTATACGCTGTGGGGACACACAGACAAGTGGATTGGTATACGGTGCCGCTGGTGGGCCCCCAGCCCGGAAATTTTCCTATGCTGCTACTGAGCTGTAAAACTCCTGCCACGTCATTATTTGTGTGAGAAATCAATCTAATGGCTTTACTATACGAGTGACAAAAACAACCGCCGTAAATTTTTAAAGAATGACATCATATTTGATTCAAGGGGTTCCTAGCTAGAGTCAGAAAATCCACCAACTTTGCTAAATTTTGGTGGGATGGTAAAGAATAGAAGAAAATGCATTAGAGGTTTTGGGATGCATTATGTGAACCAAAATCTGCATATGTGATTGTATAGGCTTTCGCCATTTGCATATTTGCGTTTCAATGTTGTTACAATTTAATTTATAATCCAAATTATCTACCGGGTAGGCCGTTGAAATTCATATATTTTCAACGCGATAATTTTTGAAAGGCATATCGTATTGTATGGAAAAAATATACTATAAATTTTTATTTAAATAACTTACACATCCTACGAACAAACGTTTGTGAGGTTTGAACTCATGACCTCAACGTTATTTGTTAGACTCCCTAACCAACCAGGTCACGGACTAACAGCTCACCGACAATACACTACAAAGCTTGTATTCAGAGGCAAATTGGTGATAGTGTGTCAACTCATACTTTGGTGGGGATTGATTTAGCTACTTTCTATTCATCTAGTTCGTTTCAGATCTTTTCTCCAATATGTGGATTTGGAATGGGGATAAGGGTCTATTAAAAATGAAGTCAGCCTACCATATTTACAGACTCAGAATGTAAGAAGAAGATCTTGCTGCAACTAACCCAAGTGCACAACTTTGGAACAAGATTTGGGAGGCACCACTACTGAGTATGGTGAAGCTGTGTGTCTAGTAGGCGGCGTCCAACATTTTTATACACGAAGTAGAGGCTCAATTAGTGTGGTATTGATATTGATACTCGATGCCTTTTCTGTGATGAAAAAGTTGAATTCCCTCTATATGCACTACTTGATGTTCTCATGTAGCTCCCTTTTCCAACTAGCTCAAATTCATCTTCAACCAACAGCTACAAATATGCTTCAGTGGTTGGTTCTTTCATTTACTAATTCATATACCACCTTTGCTACTCTCGACTTGCAGAGTATCCAATCAGTATCCCTGTGTTTGGCCTGAACATCTATATCTGATTTCTCAATATTAACGAATTATATAGAAGTTTACATATAAAGATTGATAATTTTGAAGCAATTGGTGAATCAATGACACCAGACTTACTATATCTATGGATTGAACTATGAATATTAACCTTATTCTTGCAGTGACACTTTCTCGTCAAATTCTGCAATGTGAACGTCTATTCTTGAAGCTCCCTTCTATATCACTCATGAATACAACTCTGCGCAGTGCACTCAAATGAAGCATATGTCAAGAAATTGAAGCACTTGAAGTTACAGCCTCCCCTGAACCTTTGTATGGAAGGTCTACCAAAATGCACAAGTCTGCACTGTTTAATCCGTGGTAACCACACCCAGCAGCTACCGTCTTCATCATTATTGAATCAAAGAATTATGGTAATGGCACATCCAGTGTCATTGAATACCAACTGATTCAGCAGAAAAAGTCATCGTTTCCAAAATTGAATCAGATTCACCTTCTAAAGATCTTTCCATCCTAACAGATCTGCAACTGAAGTAGAAAACAGCATTCATCATAGAGTCAATAAGCACTACAAATGAATACATGACCACCAAAAGAGGCCCTTCCCATATGCGGGAAGACCCATCGCCATAGCTCAGCGTCTTCACTCTATGCTCAAATAAGCCCTCAACAAAAGCCATTCCAATTGTGGATCCAAGAAATATGAGTAGACCAACCTGAGTCTGGCCCCTGATTAAAGCTCCAGACTGAACCAATGCCTCTGGTCCTGAGACATCCTCCAAAACACATATCACCATTGCAATGTTGCAAATAATAATAGCATTAGCAAAAACAACCGAGAAGATAAGCCCAACCACCATTGCGGCATATATGATAAGCTGAGGCGACAACCCAAATACAGAACATGTATTGCACACTGCAAGAAGAACCATCAAAAACAAGGCGACGCAACCAACAACCACCATACACATCCACACAAAAGTAGAAACAAGCCGCCTCCATATTTTGCACATGACCAAGTAAAACTTGGACGCGTCAAACTTCTTATGGGAATAGCTCCAATACACAGAGTGCACAAGCGCGGCTTTGGACAACAGGACAATGTGATGTACAAAGGAAAGCACATAGCGGACGAGATAGCCGTCTCGGCAAGCTTCTGGCATGAGTGACTGACGAAAGGCCTCAATGGGAGTCCACTGGACTTGGCAATCAGTAACATCCTTACAGTTAGTCTCTTTACAAGTGAGTGATCGACTAGCATATTGGACAAAAGCATGGCGGCAGACACAGGGCAAATCAGCAAGATGGCAATTGCCATAAACCCCCAAGAATTAAAGCGGAGAATGCGAACCGTTTCCCTCAAGATTTCTAGGGCGTTCATTGAGTGAAACCTATGATGATTGTGACCAGATGGCTCACGTTCTAACTCCAATCCTGAGGAAGGGGAATCTTGATCTAATCTCTTTTTTGGGGAACTTCCACTATACGTCTCCATTTTCTTTGTTTCTTTGCTTAATCTTTCAACAAAGAATAAACCTAAATATACGTAACAAATGAACAAGATCTGATCCGATACATGAACAAAGGAGATAGCCAAGAGAATGAGAATCAGATCGGAGGTGGAGTAGCCATGCGGTAAAGTACCTGGAAAGCTGGCACCCACAATGGCGGCGGCGATATGATTCAGGAGGCGGAGACGACGCCGTTTTGTGGAGGAGGAGGATGAGGAGGGAGGGAGGTGTGAGACGCGTGTGTTGGCGTCGGTGTGTTTAACTTGGTCTGGCCTGCTCTGGAGCTCACAGCTTTACTACCTGACGTCCTCAGACGGTGACGTTTTGGACTTGATCGAGCCAAAACACTTCACTTGCCCATGATGGACAAAATTGGATACTCACTAGATATCTAAGTTGCACGACACAGACACGGCGACACGACTTTGGTTTGTCAAATTTTGTATTTTGAGCTCATAGGATTAAACTAGACATCGTTACGAGTTCGTGAGATTTTTCGAAGCATCGGAGCTATTTTTAATGATTTTTAGAAGTTGGTATTATCTAAAAATTTAATTAAAAATAGAAATATTAGTGGTTGGATCTGGGCCGTTGGATTTGAGATATATAGAGGTAGGAGTGGATCAGCTCAAGCCCAGACCGACCTCGGTCTCGACTGCTCTGCAACGACGCCGACTGCTCCTCCTCATCCGGCGGTCTCTCGGCGTCCAGCCGGTGGCCACGGGTCTGTATCGTCGTCCCCGACCTCGCTGTGATTCCAGTTTGAAGAGTGGAGCTCCGGTGAGAGAGAAAAGGAGGAAAGAAGGCGATTGGGTTTCCGGTCGAGTTCGTGATTCCGGCCACGACGGCGAGCGTGACCGGTATTGATAGCTTCTTCTCGTCCTCCCCAACATCGCTTTGGTATTGGATTTCCATGGGAAGCTGAGGAGAGAGAGATTCGAAGAAGGGAAACTTTTCTGAGTTCGCCGGCGAGTTTCCATTTCTGGCTTTTTGAGTATATTGAATTGGTTTGAGAGACTGTAGAGGCTTGAATTCATTGTTGGTGGAGTTTTGAGGAATTTGGGATTTTGGGCTGTGTTCGGCGGTGAGAGTGGCGGACTGGCAGTGGTGGGGTGTGCGCTGACGTGGCTTGTCACAATGCAATGTTGGGGCCGGTCAACGTGTCCGAAAAGTCAACTTTTTCAGACATGCCACGTGGCGTGTCGGACACGTATTTTGCCGTGTCGGCTTGTAGGAGTGTCCTATATTTCGACACTCCAGGGGTGTGGAGTGTCCGTGCAACATAGCTAGACATACAGATTGAGACCAACGCACGAAATATCTTTGGTAACATTTGAGTTGTTTTAACCCGGTCGAGTTGGTAAAAGCCTAGGTGTGAAATCCTCATACCCAGATTTGAATCTCAGCTGACGTCATAAATCTTAATTTATTCTTGGTGACCAGAAGGGAGAAATCGCTCTGACAAGATCTTTATGCGTGGATTAGTCTCTAAGCTTTGAAAGTCTTTAAAAATACCGTCATATATTGATACTTTAAAAGAAAAAAAACATTAGAGTTGTTAACTCGATTAAAAATGTTATCAATTTTCGTTTATTTATTTCAAGTTAATGTGGTCGTCGTGTATCTTTTTTAAAATTTGGTGGTTTTGCCCTCCAAATGTGACGTCTCCCTGAGTAGCTTCTAAGATGCTCCAATGATGAGATTAGTAATGTTTTTTTTAATGCTTATTGAGATTATAAGATCCCCGATCTACGGTAGATTGGATCCTGTTTACAACCTAACCAACCGATCAGCAAAGAGGTAGGATTTAACTCAAGTCGATCACCATGGATGATTACAGAAAGATTGTTTCCATCTGTCGCCAATTGGGTGCATTTGCGAATGTAGCAACCTACTATACTAGTTAATCTGAATCAAGTTTGATCATTAAGGTCTTGCTTTAGCCCTAATGACACGAGTGAGGGGCCAGACTCAGATTGGCCGGTCGGGGCATTCCACCAAGTGATACGTTTTTCAGTCTTGGTCTTGTACAACGAAAACGTCAAAATAAAACTAGTGTTGGCTTTGTTTTTCCATTTGTTGTGATGCCAATCCCCAGATGACCTTTTAGAAACGGTTGAAACCCTGCCTATATATTCGTCCCAAACACCAGCTGTTGATTAGAAATACGAACAAGGCAGTAGTATTCACAATTATGAAATACCAGTGTATTGGTTTAACATCAACAATGTAACACAAGATTCAATGCAGAAACATTTCGCTAAAGATGGCACTGGTGCTTACCAGGCAGGGGAAGGGGGAGGGGCAAGCCTTTACAACATGCCTTGCCCCTGTGGGATGTTACAAATCAAAACTTACTACATGTCCATCCACTTGTATTCCTTTCTCCATTCAGTAACAGCAACAACCACTGGAAAGATGACAGATCAGTATTCATCTAAAGAATCCATCAATAATCTAACATAGCGTCATACTTTTGTATTGTCTTTCTTTTACATCCAGTAAACCACTCAAAAACAACCTGGAAAGCTCATAACTTGTATCATCTGAGAACAGACTAGCAATGCAACTTGAACAAAGATCAATCAAAGAATTTTAGACGCATTAGTTTTTGTTCTTTTATTTTTAGAAAGAAATAAAAGGTTTGCTAAACTTCATTGATTGCCCCAAACAAATTCCTAGATTTGATCAATTTTAAGAGCCTCAAATGACTACAACAGCTGACCATATCAACACACCATATACAACACATTCCAAGAAAGAAAGATATGAAAAGACAGTAACCCACAGAAACTTAAAGAAAAACATAGTATCAGCTATGAAGTTCCATTACTCTTTGGCAGATGGAGCTATCCAACAACAACAGCAAAAGACAGAAAGGTCTGAATAAACAGTAACCCACAGACTTATTTTTATTTTTTTTTAAAATTGTTTGATATCAGCTATAATGTTCCATTACTCTTGGCAGATGAGCTATCTAACAAGTAACAACAACAGCAAACAGATCCATAAACTGGAATAAAATTGATAGTTATTCCACACAAAAATATAACAACGGATAGACAAAACGAGGGATCACATGAGAGGAGAGAGAACTAACCTGAAAGAAGAGTCGAAGCAAGTAAAATGGGCAGTAGAATAGTGGCTTGCAAGTACTAAAGTAAGAGGATGTTATCTTGCCCCTCTAGGCCTTGACTTAGCATGATATAGAAGAGTGTTCCTGAGAAGGAAACTAGTCTTCTTAATCTTTATTCTGCCCCTAAACATGTATAATGAACAGTCCCATAGATGGTTTGAGCTCTCGCCAGTATGTACAAAAAATTAAAAAAATATAAATCCAGTGTGTGAGCAATCACTGGCACTCCAATACGTCCTCTCATTTCAACCCACAACTATTTGATTTGCTTTTCAAGTCCATCTCTGTCAGACTGTCAGGTGCCAATAGATTTTTGTTTCCCATAAGATTCAATTATTCAATTGTTCGACGATCAAACCAGCTGCAAGCAGGACTTTTTTGTATGCTCCTATCTCTCATCATTTGTCTAATCTGGGCAGATCCTTCCCACTCATTGACGCCTGCAAGTGCATTAGAAAGCTGTACATAAGCACCTGAATTCTCAGGATCAAGCTCAATGATTCGCTCTGCCATTTTCTTCGCAAGATCTTTGTGTCCATGAGACACACAGCCCCTCAAGACTGATGACAATATGCTGGCGTCTAATTCAAATGGCATTGCTTCAACTAGACTAATTGCTTCCTCAAGGCAACCAGCTCGGGAAAAAAGATCGATCGTGCAAGCATAGTGTTCAATATACGGCTCAATATGATAGTCCTGTTTCATCTTATAAAACCATTTCCTTCCCTCTTCGACCAACCCACAATGATCACAGGCAGACAAAACCCCTGTAAATGTAATTTCATTGGGTTTCAAACCAGCAAGCCTCATTTCATTGAAAAGAGCCAGTGCTTCACTTCCATGCCCATTTGTTGCATATCCAATTAGCATAGAATTCCAAGGGACTTCATTAGACTTCATCATCCTATCAAACAACTTTCGTGCATTTTTAACAAGGCCGCACTTACAATAGAAATCAACAAGTGAGTTGGAAACAATTTCATCGTCATCAAGCCCAATGATGGTAGCTCTGGCAAAAACCTGTTCTCCATATTCAAGTGAGGAAATACTTGCACATGAACATAGCACACTAGCTAGGCTGAACTTGTCCATTCTCAAGTCCAGCACATTGATTTGTCTGAAAAGATCTAATGCTTCAATCGGACAACCATTTTGACTAAAGCCAACCATCATTGAATTCCATGATATTATGCTTTTACTCGGCATTGCCATAAAAATATGCTTTGCATCTTCAATTCTACCACAATTGGAATACACAGTGATCATCGAATTAAGCAATATTGTGTCAAAGACTTTGAGCTCACTAAACAATCTGCAAGCATCATCAGGGCTTCCACACTTGGAGTATGCATCAAGCATAGCAGTAGCAGCAATAACATTACCATGCAACCCAAGTTTGCAAGCAAGTGTGTGCATTTGTTGAGCATGTTTAAGCATGCCTGAGATACTAATGGCACCTAAAACACCTGCAAGCGTAACAGAATTTCCATGAACACCATTAGTCAGCATTTCCTTGAAGAGAAGAAATGCTCCTCCAATGGTTTCATTACTGACGACATATCCAGAAATCAATGAGTTCCTTAACACAACATCTGGATTGCTTTTAGTATCAAACACTCTTCTTGCATCGTTCATTCTACCACAGTTAGCAAAACCAGAAACCATTGCTGAGAGAGAGTAGTCATCCGGCTCGTTCATCAAATTCAAAACTTGACTTGCACTATCCAAGTCACCACACTCGCCATAAAAATTAACCAAGGAACTCGCCAAAACGTTGTCGAATTCCACTCCATCAGTCACAATGCGCGCATGGATTTGCTTCCCGCAACCAAGCGCAGCCAACTCAGCACAAGCTCCAACAACGGTGGCGAATATGAACTTCTTTTCATGTGATACCTCCAATGGTTCCAGACTCAAATCCTTAAAGCATCTCTAGACCGCCCGTATTTCGCGTAGCCATTGATCATAGAATTCCAAACAACCCAGTTTCTCCTCGGCATGTTATCAAACAAAGCGCGAGCAACCTCAAGATTACCGGCTTTTACAAACCCCGAAACAACCATGCTCCAGGTGAAATCATCCTTACAAGCCATGGAATCAAACAAGCTCAAAGCCCTCTCTTGGTCCCCGGACTTGATATAACCTTCGAGTAACGTGTTCCGAGAGAAGCCATTTCTGTGGGGCATTTCATCGAACAAGTTGAGGGCATCATCCATGGTACCACATTTCACATACATCTGCAGAAGGCGGTTTCCGATTGTAACGGTGGAGTTTATGAGACCGTTCTTGAGAAAAGTAAGGTGGAGCTGTTTGCCCAAGTAGAGTGAAAGGTGGGTGTTGCAGGAATGGAGTGTGTTAACCAAAGAATGCAGTTCGAGATTCATTCCTACTAAACCAGAACTTAATTTGTATCTTTTCTTGAAACAGCTATCAGAATTTGAACAATGATTCAGTACCTTGTTCTTCTTCAACATTCGAGTTCATAAAGGAAAGGAGTAAAAAAAAAAAAGTAAAAAGAAAATGACCACTGTTCAGGTCCGCGCACCAAATAAACGAAGAAGAAGAAAGGAAATAAAAAAAGGATCGAGTAGAGAGAGTTACAGGGAGACAGGAATCATGGCAAAAGTAACATGCGAGTCTCTCCTCGTTAATCCATGGCGCATATTCTCTTATCCCCACCAAAGCTTTGCGGCTCCCTCGCTCACTCAGACTACTCATACCCAGATGAAGACGAGGAAGAAGCTCACACTCTCCTCGACCAGAACGCGGGCTTTGCCATTCGACCTCTCCCCTCCTCCTATTGACCACGACTTCCTGGTAACTAACTCATCGCTACATGTTTCCTCTTTGTTGTCTCCCACGGAATTCCAAGAAAATGAATGCAAAGCGGTGACTGCAGGACACTGTGTCAGCAGCAACTGCTGGAGCAAAAGTTTCAGATGATGGGGTTGTGGAAACGTTCCACAACGACGACCAAGCTTTGGATGCTGCCGATAATGGTCTTGTGGTGCGACTAGTTCACATTGCCTCAGTTAAATCATTTGAATTTTTTTATGTTAATTGAATTAACACACTACTGCTTCAGGTTGTGGACCTTTCGCATTTTTGCCGGATAAGAGGTACACATTATTTATTTACTTGTTTCTGGTGATGTAATCTAATTGATTGATGTCGAGTATGTAGCATTTGGTGTTATTGATGGTTTTATGTGTTTCTGTGGTGTGCATATGATTAAACATGAAGTTAGTGGAGATGACAGGATCCAGTTTCTTCACAACCAAAGCACGGCCAATTTCGAATGTCTCCATGAAGGACAGGTATATTTGGTGGGATGTCATCAGCAGTTGATTGCATAACTGGGGACAACACGAGTACTTTTTATATTTATACAACCATACAGGGTTAAGTAATTGGAGTTCTGATTGAAATTCATAGGGATGTGACACTGTTTTTGTTACACCAACAGCTCGGACAAAAGATATCGCACACGCATGGGTCATGGTAATCTATCTTTTTGATCATTACTATCTGGTTGTTGGCTTCCCCTGCATTATAAAGCTCTTCATATTATTGTTCTTGAAGCAGTTTAATTATTTTTCTCTCTTTTTTTATTGCTCCACAGAAAAATGCAGTAATGTTAATGGTTTCACCTGTTTCCAGAAGTATCTCTGAAATGCTGAAAAAGTAGGTGCATCTTACATACTTGGTTAGTTTTATTTTAAGTAATCATGAAAGATATGTGTTCTGGTGTACCACACCACCGTCTAAGTCTGATGTAACTGATATTTGGCAAAACAAGGACACAAGCCATATACAGAGAAAAACAGAAAAAAAAAACTTCGAGGGTATTGGTTGAACATTTACATTAAGTTTTGCACCTTTTCAATACTTCAATTCAGCTGTGTATAAGATATGCGACATTGGTAGTGGTTCAAGTCATTTTTGTATTATGATGAGATTCCATGTGATGAATCATGTCTGCATGTTGTATTGTATAGGTACATATTTTTCAATGACAAGGTAGAGATTCAAGACATCACTAAGCAAACTTGCTTCTTCGTTTTAGTGGGACCTAAAAGCAACCATGTAAGGGATATCTTTAGCTCTTCATGTATGTGGTAGACATTTTCATTCTTTGGCTTATACATTACTAGAAACATGATGTTGCTAATGGTTTTTAATGGAACGGGACAGGTAATGGAGGAGTTAAACCTAGGTGATCTCGTTGGACAACCATATGGCACGCATCAGCATTTCAGTGTAAGCATCAATCATTTTTTGGATACTTTTATATATGAGTAAGCTTTACAATAGAATTGAAAACCAGTATCCTATTACGCGGCAGGTCAATGGGATGCCTGTTACTGTGGGAGTGGGAAATGTGATTTCTGAAAAAGGCTTTTCACTTTTGATGTCACCAGCTGCCGCTGGATCAGTCTGGAAAACTATTCTATCTCATGGTGCAACCCCAATGGGCTCTATTGCATGGGAAAAACTAAGAATTTTGCAAGGTAGACGATTCTTGATTCAGAAGTATGCTCCTTCTCCAATTCTCTAACTACATCATGCTTTGCCTCTTACCAGCCTCATTGCTGAGGAATCACCAATTCATAAATTGGTTTAAGTAATGGGATTGAGTGGCGATTGACCACTTTAAATACATTAAAATTTTCATGTGATTGGACTACCTTTCGTTGATGCATACCAAAGAATTGGTGAGACCTCCATTGTAAGGAGGAAGGTTACCTCACTGATTGCGAGCCATTGGTTATTTTTACTCTCATCAGTATTTTTACATATACATTATTACATGTTTATTAATATCTTTCAATTTTAACTACGCATTTTTATTTTCTTTGACAACTCGATACAAATTTTCCCAATTGTGTCTCTAGACAGTATACGAGTTGCCTTAATAGTTGATTTGTGCTGCAAATTTTTCTTTTTCTTGTTTGTTAGAATAATTAATTATTGGATTTGGATGAGTTTAATTAACTAATTTCCTTGCATATGTCTTTTTCACAGGCTTGTAAATATGTAATACACGTGTATAACGTATATTTTGGGCTTGTCATACACACATGTTGTCGACATGGTGCCTAGTTAGTAATAATGCATAACTGTGATCTGAAATAACTAGTAAGATATAGAATTATAGATATAGCAATAATAGGTATTTTGATATATTAAACATCAGTTCTCCGGTATTTCGCTGGTGATCAGCATAATCAACATTTGCAGGAAAGCCAGCTCCTCAGAAGGAGCTTACTAATGAATATAATGTCCTGGAGGCCGGTCTCTGGAATTCAATCTCTTTAACCAAAGGTATCATTTTCGTGAGTTTAATGCATTTTAGACAAAATGTGAAAATAGCTGGTCTGAATCTGGCCTTTTGCAGGGTGCTATAAGGGACAAGAGACTATATCTCGACTGATAACGTACGATGGAGTCAAGCAAAGACTTTGGGGAATCTGTCTATCAGCACCAGCGGAACCTGGCAGCATCATTACAGTTGGTGGGAAAAAGGTAGTAGTTGGTTCACTTTGTACAAACAAAACATGGGAAAATGATGACAGTTATATCTTTGTGAAGCTGGTTTTTGCAGCTAATTATCTCCATAGTATCAATCCTTGCTTTTAGCTAAAAATTCCAAATGAGCTTTGTGGTTGTACTATAAGCAGCTTGTTGTGTGTTCACAGGTTGGAAAGCTGACAAGTTGCACATCCGGAAGAAAGGAAAGTGAGTACTTTGGTTTAGGCTATATCAAGAGGCAAAATGTTTCAGAAGGAGACATGGTAGTGGTCGGAGATGCTATTACAGGTACAGTGGTAGAAGTACCTTTCCTTGCTGGGCAACGGCCACCATCGAGAAGCTCAAGCTCTTGAGGTGCAGCGCATTGAACCTCTAGATTTTAAACTCCGTATGTGCTTGTTCTTATTGTTCTTGAATCTTGATACTAAGTTCTTTTTTTTTTCTTTTGGTTCTTATGTTTTTCTTCTATTGTTGTTTAAACATGTGTTTAAGAGGGAGCTGCAAGACACAGAGTTATGATGGTTTTATGGAGCTTCAAGTTTATCTCTAGTTTCATTCATTTATATACATTGCAAATATGAAAACGTAATTTTTTACAGCTGCACACAGAAAATAGGGGCAAACAATTTGAAAGGGTAAAAACAAACTTGTACATTATCGTTGATTTTTAACACCAATACACATTCCAAACACTGTCTACCACAAAAATCTTAGTTGAATTCTACTTTAAGGATACCCTGTTCTCTGGAACCCTTGAGAGTGTAGCCATTATACAGATAGCTATGTACATGAAATCCAATGCAATGCAAAATGTGACTACCGTAAAAATGAGCCTATGAAAAATTGTCCTGTGACAAATATTATCGACCCCTCAAATGAAATCAACATGGTAGCTCGATCGAGGATTTAAAATTGCTTGTTACTGATAAGAACAATCTTGTAAAATTCTAACAGCTTCTGCTCGTTGCTCAATTTTTTGGGAAATTGTAATGCGGAGGTCACCTCTCTTTTTTGGTTCTTTAAGCCCGGGCATCCCTTGTCCTTCAATGACCTTTTCATAACCATGATGTATGATGTGGTCGAATGACAGATTCATTTTTTGACCTCCTAGCAAGGGAGCTGGAAACGAGCAGCCTCCCAATGCATCAGCCAGCGGAATCTCAACAGCGATTTCCAAATCGTCCCGGCCTGCTCTTTTGAACAAATGATGCCTCTTTTCATCTATCAAGAAGATGATATCAGCTGGAAGGTACCCTGGTTTCTCATCCCCTTTCCCTTCGAAAGTAATCTTGGTTCCTTTCCTCCAACCTGGCTGCACATTTATTTTCAGCATTTCCTCTTCTTTCACAATAATCCTGCAGTCATAACAAGATCAATAAAACACTTGTGTCAATTGATGTCCCATGCTAGTAATCTTGCAGTCATAATGAATGAGCTAGTGTAGAACAAGTAACAAACCCTGCATGGTTGATGACATCTTTAGTAACCTTGATCTTCTTTACGCACCCATGACACAACTCTTCGAGTGTGAATTCAAGCTTCTTCTCAACCGGGGGAGGTTTCCTTCTCGCCGTTGTCTGAGAGAACACAATGGGGGTGGTGCTCCTCCTGCTCGGGGTTCTTGTGAGAGGTGTACGGTCCGTTTCAGATGTTTTACTGGTATGAGGTGATCGAGCGGTAGATGGAGAGGCGGCAGGTGAAGGTGAGGCCGGTGGGGAGCTGCGCGGTGGAGATAAAGGTGATGGAGAGGGTAAATCAGACTCAGACGGGTTTCGCCTGCTCCCATTATTCTGGCTCTTAGTCCTGTTCAAACTGCGGCTTGCATTGCTACTCATGTTCCTACTTATATTCCTTGATATAGAGGCAGCAATTTCAGCCTCCCGACTCAGATTTCTTGTTATAGAGGCAAGGATATCGGTCTCGGATGGGTTCCTACGACTTGTAATTGCCGATGATGAGGTGGTGCTCCGGCTCACACTTCTTGAGAAGGACCTTGGCGTAGGGGTCTTGCATCTTCTGCTAGTCTGATTCCTCGAAAGAGTTCGACGGGAGAGTAAGCTATCATCAATGCTGTGCGTATGATGCAAACCACCACCTACTGGTGTCGATGGATAACTAATTATAAAATCATTCTCACACTACAAATTTTAATTCAGTTCGCTACCGAAGATTGCCACGGCTCCTATTTCCCGTCGCCATTGATCCTAAATTTGCGACGGCTCAGCGACGGTAATCTTACCGTCGCTAAATCGAAACCAATTTGCGACGGCAATGTAGTTCCGTGGCAAATAAACACAGAATTTACGACGGCAATCTAACCCCGTCGCATTTTTATTATTCAATAACGACGGCATAGAAGCGCCGTGACAAAAAGACCGATTTTACTTAGATTTGTTGCGATGGATGGTTCGCCGTCGCCTTTGTTGTACGCGCTAAACTATCCCGCCTTCGTTTTGACGAAAACAACTCAAACAAATGTCAATTTTCAAACACTCACACCAATTTCTCACACCAACTTAAACAAAAATACCAGAAACCTAACCTAACTATCCCTCCCTCTTTACTCTCTTCAGACAAAAATACCAGACTAACCTAACCTGATCTGACTATCCCTCATCTGCTGCCTCGCCGTCCCCCTCTCCGAAACCCTCATCGGCTGCCTCCGCCCAACTCCCTCCAACCTCGACCCGACCCGGACCCGCGCCGATCGGACCCTTATCCAAAACCAATCGAAGGTTCTGCAGTTCTGCTTAAATCTTTTCGATTTGAACAAGGCAAGTTCCCCTCAATTCCATATTCTTTAACTTTTAGCATTAATCCTTTGTATGTTTTGATTAATCTTTGGTTCTCAATTTCATATTCCATATTCTTCTGTAGAGGATTTGTGATGGGATTTACTTGAATCGTGTTAGGGATTTGGTCACTGTGTTTGAGGCTGCTGCGTCGGACCTACTTAATTGGGAACATTACCTTCCATAAGGTAGTAATTTTCTGGTCGTTTTCTTTATATCAATCTTTTGTGTTTGATGGATTGTTACCATGGATGCATAGTTTGACAGTTTTTGAGAAAATGATGTTTAGTTGATTGGATAGGTTAAACTTCGTTTTGGGTTTAGACTTGATCACTTTGCCAGGAATTGTAGAAGAACAAGTAGTTGCAAGTCTAGAACAGATCACATTCATATTGGCATGTTGCTTTTACTCCTCTTGCAGGGTTAAATTTTTGTCAGATTTGGTATGGTTTTGTGGCTTTTGTCTACATTGTTGTGTTAATGCGGTTTCAAGTTCTGGTGATTATAACAGTGCATAAGCTAGCATGTGTGAACTGTGTTTGAAACATTTAGTAAAAACTAGATTTGAAATGTGAGAGTACTTGGGATTGTAATCATTGTGTTTGGATCCATATGGTTGTGAGTAAGGATCTTGCATTGGCTGTAGTAGAGTGTGCTTTCTTGCGAGACTGAGATTATAAAGATGCAATATCTGAGGCTTCTCTAAGGATAGTTTAACTTTATCCTTGGACAGTACTAACTAGTATCTCTTTAATTATACCAGAATCTTTCTCTCTTCCAATGCTTGCTCATTATATATCTTTATCTCCTGTTAGTTTTTGCTAAGTGTTGATTTAGTTGGAGCTTTAGAATATTTTGTGATTTGTATTAAACTTTATACTAAGGTTGTTGGAATCATTACTGTGAAACTAAGTAAATAACTTCATTATGAACCCAATGAACTTGATGATGGAGTTGCATAGTTCTTATTAGTGACAACAACTGCAAATATATATATATATATATATATTCTTATGATGGAGTTTCATAATAACTTCAAGACTTTACTCAACCACATTTCTTTATTTTCTTTTTCCAGGTTGGTTCATCTGAAGGGGCAGAACGGTGAAAGGAAAGAAGCAACCTCCTATCTTTAACGAGGTATCCATTGCACACATATTTTCAGTTTACTATATGTAATGATTTGTAGTTATAATTTCATGATGAAAAGCACCTTATCATACATATGCGTTGTTTGTGTATCCGTGTTTTTCTTGTTCTTGAATCTCTGAGTTGATGCAAAGTTTCATGTTCTTATCTTTCATATGCTGGAAACAAATTGTCTGATATGACAAGAAGTGGGTGTTTGTGAACAGTAACACTGCCAGAATTTATCAATTTCAAATTTTCAATGAACTAATAGAAGAACTTAAATGGTCCTGTCATTAATGATTTAATATGCATTTAGAGGTTTGCAATTCTGGTGGGTATGATTGCTAACACTGTGGCTTTGTGGATACTTCACTTAGCACTACTACTCAAGTCTATTAACAGCATATTGATATCGTCATTTTCTTATCCAACTACTGATTGTTGTTTTATAATGCCATTTTGGCCACATAATGCCTCTTCATACCAATATACAGGGTGATCTTATCAAAGAAGGTCAAGTAATTGGATACCTGGATCAGTTTGGCACTGAACTTCCTGTTAAGGTTTGTCTCCCATTTTAATTTCTTCATGCCATCTTCCCTGATTGACACTTCACTGCTGATGGTTTCCTTCTATATGCCTGAACTGCTTTAGTTTCCCTTTCTTATCTGGTGTGACAAGAATAGATAAAAATTCTTCTTTTACTTTGCAATGTGGTTTTAAGCTGACCTTTTTTTCCATTGTTTTATGCATTGAAAAAATGTAATGCATAGTTTACTTGAGACTTGAGATGGAAAATTCAAATTAAAGTATGGTTTTTTCAAGATTACTTGCCTCACTATGCCTTTGATTTCAGGCACACCAAACTCATCTCAAGTTGAAGAACTCGCCCTGAAGTTGCAATCTCTTATTTGAAGATTGACTCATCTCAAACAGGGTAAACGAATGAAAACCTTATCTCTCTCTCTCTCTCTCTCTGTAATATATATGTAATATATATATATATATATATGTAATACATATAGAGTTAGAATAGTTAATATCACATAGAGTTACACTTTCAGTGTCAAACTTTATTAGTAAGCATGCCATACATCTAGCATGCTTTACTGTGTAATCTGAATCTAATCAATCCATAGTTGTTTACTTTTGCTTACTATTTTTCTCCCTATGCAGTAGGGAGAAAAATGGACAAGTCATGGATTGATTGGGGAACCAGATGTTGTAGGCCATACTATGACAAGTTAGATGAGTTTTTGATCTTTGCATCTGCCAGTAGGGACATGAGTTCAAGGATATATTGTCCTTGTAGGAAATGTGAGAATCGTGATTTATTTGTAACTGATATTGTGCGAGAGCATCTTCGAGATAATGGGTTTTGGAAGAAGTATAAGATATGGGACAAACATGGTGAGTCTAGGGATGATTCACTGCGTAGGGATGAAGTTTTTTTAGGGTCAGATGATTATATGGATGTGGATATGGTTCAACTAGTTCAAGAAACCTGTGGAAATGTTGCAAGACCAAATGATGAGAATGATGGCAGAGAAAATCCAGATCCTCTAGCTGGGCCAAATGAATCGACCAAAGAGTTTCTGAAATTAATGAAGGGTGCAAACCAGCCACTATATCCAGGTTCTAAGAAGCATACGTATTCATTTTGATGAGTTTGCAGACTGGTTTAAGGCATATGTGAGTTGTCAACAAAACATGGGTGATGTGTCCTTACCAGAAGAAATTGTGGCTTTGTCAAATCCTCCTTCTCCTACAGCAGCTAGGCTGAATTCATATACATCCAAAGGCCATTTTTTCCGAGTGAAAAGTGTTGACAACAAGCGAACCAGACAAAACAGTGGTGTGTCTTTACAAGAAGACACTTTACCGTATTATGGGAGATTGACAGAGATTATCAAAATTAGCTACTCTACGAATATCAAGTATGTTTTGTTCAGATGTGACTGGGCACATCCTTCAGGAGTGAAAAAAGATCCTTTTAACTTCACCTTAGTTAACTTTAGAAGATTGTTATACCAGAATGACCGAGTTAGGGATGAACCATTCATCTTAGCATCTCAAGCACATCAGGTGTGGTATACACCAGATCCTTCAGGAGATGGTTGGCTAAATGTCGGTGAAGTGGAGTCGAAGGACTTCTCTCATTTGGAATTTGACATGAGTGATGAAATGGAGTCTAGGGATGGTGTTTAATTGAATGAGTAGGCCTAACAGTAGATAAACGATGTTATTAGCTTTGAAAAATATTAAGTTTTGTATCCTTCATTGCATGTCATGCATGAGGTAGATGTCTGAAATTGTAATGTTGCTTTTTAAGATATATTAAACATCTCTATCTAGTGTACATCCAATTAGTTTTGTTATTAAATTTACATGTGTCTTTGTAGCTGTGATCATTAACTTGTTAGTAACATTTGATAGTAAATTTCTTTGTTGCTAACCGGGTGTTTATTTTTATAGGTAACCATGTTTACGAAGAAAAGAAAGGTTGGTAGACCACGCAACATGTCTGAGATCTTGAGTCCTAGTGGTTCTGCATCAGGCCCCAGTGGTTCATCATCATCGCAATCATCCCATACGTCTGTTCGTGTTCCTTTTATACCGCCAACCCCACCAACTCCTCCTCCACCACCTCCTCCCCAACCTACTCAAGCCTCTATTTTACCTCTTCCAGGATCAGGTATGTCTTAGAGCACGTTTTCTTTTAATATTTACAGCCCCATTATCATTATCAAATTTACTGTTTGAACTCCCCAAATTAGATGCTGAGCCCCATGCTACTGCCAATACTGTCGGTAGAGGTCATAGTAAGGGCATCCCCGAGTGGAATACTGGAGAGAAGGTTCACATTATGTTTGATTCTAAATTCCAACCTATTGGAGAAAGAGCTGCACAATTGAAGTCACAGTTGGGCAAGATGGTGCGTGATGGCCGCAGGATTCCGTTGACAATTTTGGACTGGAAAGCTGTTGATCTTAAAGTCAAAGAGGAAATTTGGGATGAGGTTAAGGTAAATGCTTTCATTGATAAAATGTTATATGTGCTTCTTTGTTTATTAAAAGTAATTCAATATTGTTCACGGTGACTTGTAGAAAAATTTGGTTGATGTTCCAGAAGGATACAAACCTGTGTGCCTTAAGTGTTGCAATACTCTTTGGAAGGATCACAAGAGCAAAACCAAAGCTAACCACTTTGAACCAAACAAAAATCATCCAGACCTGCTTTCAATGGTTCCTCCACAAATTATAGCAGATCAATGGACTGTGCTTGTGGCCTATTGGAACTCTGAGGATGCAAAGGTAGAAGTGCTATGTCATTTCCATTATATTTTGCCAAATAGGTTGACCAGTGTTTAATTTCCAAACTGATTTTGTAGGCAATAGCGACTCGTAATTCAATCAATCGAGAGACACGTGGACCATCTCATAATACTGGTAGAAAGCATTTTGCCCAGTTAAGATATGAGGTAATTTTGAAAAAACTTGTACTTGACAGATGAAGAGGCGTATAGTAAGATTGATGCCTAATATATGGAGTTGGCCGAGTTGCTTACTGTTTGTACTTGGCAGATGGAATTGAGTGGAGAAGCATCTGATAAATTTAGTGTGTGGAAAAAAGCACGCAAGGAATCTGATCCAGAAGTTGCCCAAGTCATTGTATGTTTCAGTTTATTGTTATGTTATTTATAATTGTGTTTTTTTTTTTGTTTCTTTTTTTCCCCTTTTTGGTTTGCCTAGCTAAGTTATTTATAAATTCATGTAGAAGGAGTACAACAAGGAACTATCACTAGTTAAACCTGTGGAAGACCAACAGCTTACGGCTGTGAAAGACCGTATTTTTCATAAGCTTATAGGAGAGGATGGTCATGGTTATTGTCGTACCTATGGTTCTACCGTGTTGCCCAATTTGGTGTATACACAAGAACCATTAGTACCTGCCAGTAACAACAACACCGTTATAGCCAAAATCACTGAAGAGGTAACAAAGAAACTACAAGAGTCATTTGAGAAGAAATTTGAGGATGCTATTAGAATGCTTCAAGCTCAGATTGCCAATAATATGGATAGCACTAGGGGGAGAAACACAAATAATGCACATGCAATGGTTAGTAATTTTTGAGATACACAACCTTGTTACTTTTTAAAAGTTTGAAATACTTTTATTTGCTGCAAATAAAGTATGATGTTTTGAGACAATTTATTGTTCGAAGTAATGAGAACCGGGTGAGTAATTTTTGAGAAACACAGCCTTGTTACTTGCTGCAAATAAAGTATGATGTTTTGAGACAATTTAATGTTCTAAGTAATGATATTGTCCTTTTTTTGTTTGACTGAATAATTTTGAAGTACGGTTTAGTATGCATTAGGGTGGAGGTGTTTGATTTACTTGAATTTGGGTTTAAGGTACCAGCTAATGCATGTATGGTCTGTTTATGCAATAGGTACCAACTGATGCAACAAGTGGCCATGAAGCTAGGAGGGAGTCCATAGGAGAGGGAGATGCTGAGCCTACTGGCCATGTTTCATCTTCTCATGATGATACAAGCAATCATGATTCAGCTGGTCATGATGCTTCTGCATGATTTAGGTTTATGGCTTTTTCTTGTTTTAGAGTGTGATGGAACAAATTCTGCTAGAATATTGCTGAACTTTTATGAAGCTCTTTCTGTTGTTGAACATGGTTAATTGTTTATTTGGTTTGGGTTCTTCCATCATGTGGAATATTGTGATGTTGGACATACAATTTGGTTATGAAATTAATGTTGTCATTGTGTTGATTTTGTTAGAATGAATGCCAGTGATGGTGCTGTTAGTGTTGTTGCTTATGGTTGTTACTGTGGATTGAATGAAATTTGAATTTTCAGATTATTGGTAAATTTGAGATTTAAACCAGGTGTTTTTGGAAAAAATGAATGTTGCGATGGAAAGTAGCTGTCGCAAACAAATCTGCAGTTCGCGACGGCAAAGTCCCGTCGCAAAGGGTTTTGGCGGGAAAAAATTGGGCTTGATATTCGAATTTTAAAAATAATGGCGACGGCAATTTCCGTGGCCAACAAATGAAAACGCCACAGCTTTTTCAGTAGCCAGTTGCCGTAGCTAATTGAGCGACGGCATTTGCGGTCGCAGGCTGCCGTCGCTAACAATATAGCGACGGCTCGTTCCTGTCGCCGGGAGCATTGGCCACGCCACTTGTTGCGACGGTAGAAATGCCGTCGCCGTGCCGTCGCCAATGCCCTTTCGCGACGGCAGAGCGGTCTTTTGCGACGGCTTCGAGCCGTGGCTAACCGAATTAAAATTTGTAGTGTCATCTTTCTCCTACACATAAAAGGCATATTAGAACAACAGATATCAGAAACAATCCCTAGCTACCTACCTAGATTTATGCTTGTTGAGGATCCAAAATAAAGGCAAAATTGATATTACATCATGCATGCATGGAAAATAATTACGTTGGAACCATGTTTTTGTAACAATCTAAGAAAGAAGAAGAAGAAGGAATTGTGATTGAAATGAGTTGATCGAGTATTACCCTGGATGTTTCATAACTGTCCATAGAGGCAGAATGCTTGTGTTGGGTGTTCCATTTCATAACAAGGGATTTGTGTCCCTTGCAAATGTTGGATATTCCGAGCATAATTTGGATCAGCAGAACGATGGTCCGGCTCCGTGTTGCTGAAGGTGGGAGGAGGAACCGCCGAGAATGAGAGCGCCGGTAACAATATGGGACGGAGGGAATGGTGGTCTGGGAATCAAAAGATGAAGAAGCGATTTGTTTTATGAGGCCAATCTGGTGTTGGTTTTTTTGGCAATGGCATGGGTGTGTGGGCAAAGAGAGACAGGAGGCAAAAGTGTGTTGTTTTTGTGAGATATCTCAAAAGGTCGAGTCATTTTTCCTAACAAACTAGTTGGTTTGCTTGTTACCCTCTTCTATATTTAGGGTCATATGTGTTCGGAGATAAGCTAACTGTTTCATTTACTTGAGTATCATACATGTCCCTCTCAATCGCTAGATTTGGTAAACGGATTAGAGTTGGAAGTCAAGAGTATTATATGGCAATTCTGAATGGATTACAGTCTACCTATGGTACCTAATAATCTAATATACTGATATTTTAAGTAAGATAGTAAGGTTTATATGCTTCACATATACTTGTATTTTTGTGTCGGGTGAAGTTTATTTGATGTATCAATTTGACGCGTGCAATGTTAATTTTACATTTTGCCTAGACCGGTAAAGAGAAATTTTGTAAGAAACAAACCTTAATAACTATACTACATGAATAGATCATATTAGCAAACCATACGACCAATGATTAAAATATCAATATCGGTATATATATCAGAATTTTGAATAATGGAGATACAGATATATCGAGAAAATATCGAGAATACACTAGAAAATAATATTTTATTTTGAAATATTTAATTCAAAGATTTATATATAAAAATATATACTAATTAACTTATACATGTAGAAAGACTCTAAGTAATGTACATTTATCCACATAAACGTATCCTATTGATTGTTGTATTCTTGCGATTCGTTTGAGATCCCATTATATCTTGTGCTTAAGCTGATAAAATCAAAACTTGAGGCAGAACACGTATGATATGAGGACTAAAGGTGTAAATGATTACCAAATTATCAAATTTTATAGATCGTTCTCTAAAAATTAAAGATATACTCTAAATATCTTAAATATCCGAAAATTTTGACGATATCAGAGTAATTTCACATATACAGTGAAAAATAAGATATTTACTTTAAAGATATACCGATCAGTCAAAAAAAGGGATATAAAAAAACATATAAGATATATTGCAGATATTTCAACAAGGTCTTCTTGTAACATTGGTTGCAAATTGTATTATCCAGCATGAAAAATTGTATAAACACTTGTAATGCCGAAAAGGCGCGTGTTAGAGACGCTCCATTTGGTAGTTTGTAGTTTGCTGTGACACCAACCAAGCTGCCAGAATCTTTTGGACTTAGCTTGGCCTGCAGTAGAATCATTGGCCGCCAGAAATGAGGAACATGAACAGCAGCTTTGACCAAACTCCTTCATCATCCCCCAATTCAATTTAGCTCACAGAACAAAACCCACTTCCTCTCTTCCTCTCTCTCTCTCTCTCTCTCTCTACCTCTCTGTAATCCGTCAACCCAAAAACCCAGTTCATCCAGCATGATCAATTTAGCTGGGTCAGCTGGGTCTCTGTTGTTGTTTGTGTCTCTCTCCCTACAACTCCCTCTCATCTCCCCCCAATCCACAAACTCAACCAACACAACAACAAGCACAACATGCCCCATGGATCTCAGCTATGTCCTTAGAATCCCCTTCAACTCCTCCTCATGCCAAAACTTCAAAGGCCCTCCCAAAACTCCCCAAATGGACATCACCCAGATCCCATGTTGCCAAACCCTCTTGTCTCTCTATGGAGTTGCCCTTGCCCAACACCTCAAAGAAACCACTCTCTTCCAACTCCCCAACCTCTCCACCTCAAACTCATGCCTCGTCAACTTCCAGTCCAAGCTCACCTCCCTCTCCCTCCCTCCCTCTTTGGTCTCCTATTGCTTAGACCCTTCCCAGTTTGTTATCACCCCCAACATCTGTGCCCACATCGAGTCCTCCCAAGACTGGTTCTCCAAGCTCAACGGCACCACCGCTCTCGACTCTGCCTGCCGCCCTGACCTCACTGATCTCTCCTCCTGCGACGCCTGCGTCGCCGCCGGCTTCAAGATTCAGCAACAGCTCATCCTCGTTGATGGTAACTCTTCTCACTCTAGAGACTGTTGGTACTTTACTATTCTTTATGCTGCTGGTATCATCAATGAGTTTGGACCTGAGAGCAATGGCGCTGTGTCTTGCATTTTCGGTTTGTCAATGGATTCTCGTGTGGACTCTCCCAAGAAGAGCAGCACAGCTCTTGTTTTCGGCCTCACCGGTGCTGGTGTTGCTGTGTTTGTTATGTCTAGCTTGTTGGGGTTGTACTTTTGGTATGACAGGAGGTGGAGGAACAAAAGGGTTGTTGGGTCCAGAATGGATTCTGGTTTTGATTTGGATGAAAGAGAGTCTAGGATTAGAGTTAGACCCAACACGGGTTCCATTTGGTTTAAGATTCAGGACCTTGAGAAGGCTACTAATAACTTTTCGCAGAAGAATTTCATTGGCCGGGGTGGATTTGGTCTTGTTTACAAGGGTGTTCTACCCGATGGAACTACTGTTGCTGTTAAGAAAGTTATTGAGTCTGATTTTCAAGGGGATGCTGAGTTCTGCAATGAGGTTGAGATTATTAGCAATTTGAAGCATCGGAATCTGGTTCCTCTTAGAGGGTGTTGTGTGGTTGAGGGGGAGGACAATTATGAAGAGAGGGGAAGTAACAGGTACCTTGTATATGATTACATGCCGAATGGAAATCTGGATGACCATCTATTTCTTTCTCTGTCTAGTAGTCAGAGTGGAATTGAAAGGAGGCCCTTGACTTGGCCTCAGAGGAAGGGCATCATCTTGGATGTGGCCAAGGGACTAGCTTATTTGCATTATGGAGTGAAGCCTGCAATATATCACCGAGATATTAAGGCAACAAACATACTACTAGATGCAGATATGAGAGCAAGAGTGGCAGATTTTGGGCTTGCGAAGCAAAGTATGGAAGGCCAGTCTCATCTAACAACTCGAGTGGCAGGGACTCATGGTTACTTGGCCCCTGAATATGCTCTTTATGGACAGCTTACCGAGAAGAGTGATGTTTATAGCTTTGGAGTTGTTGTCTTGGAGATTATGTGTGGGAGAAAAGCTCTTGATCTGTCTTCCTTGGGATCCCCGCGAGCATTCTTGATCACGGATTGGGCTTGGCAATTAATAAAATCTGGAAAAGTTGAAGAGGCCTTAGAAAAATCACTGTTGAAAGAGGGGGACAGTGTCAATTCAAATCCAAAGAGCATAATGGAAAGATTTTTGCTTGTTGGGATTTTGTGTGCTCATGTAATGGTTGCTCTGAGGCCTACTATTTTGGATGCACTGAAAATGTTGGAAGGGGATATTGAGGTGCCACCAATTCCAGATAGGCCAATGCCTCTTGGTCACCCTTCATGTTATGGTGACGGTAATACTTTCAGTATATCACCAGCTTTGAGCGGACCAAGATTACATAGTGGAGACATGCTCAGGTAATCAGAAAGTTTGTGATTGTATTATTCCTATACTTGGACGATATAAAAATTTAGGATCCCTGTACCATTTTATGTATTAATTAGGCATGTGGTGATTGAAAATGTAAATACATATGATATAGGAACTCATGAACCAACAATAGGCCATACTATGATCTCAAAATGTGAGGACAGGAGTTAAGCCAGCCATTGTGGGATGGGCTACAGTATGTTTTATAGAGTTGTAAGTTATTGTGATCGTTTTATGTTACCATAGTACAAATGAGGCTTGTTATGATAAATTGTGCAAATGAAAGCTAGAGAAGGGTTTAAGCAAACTACTATTTATATTGATTGAGCCAGCTAACCTCAGCAAGCAAGGTTGACTCAAGTTGTCGCGGAAAAGGAATGGTAATTGGGATTTGACAGTCATATGATATCAGTGAAGAGATGTTCTGTTTCTTCCATATAGTACTAGTAATAATATGTGGAAATGGTTCTGATGAGTAATTTACTCTTCAATTAGCTGTATGTCCAATTTTCCCTGTGTTACAATATTTGAAGTAAGTTTCATCATCATCTATAAGTGGTTCATTGTTGTTTAGTACTAGAGAACTGTTTATCATCTGATTTATATTGCATGATTGATATTTATGGATATACAACAGGTTTCTCAGAGAGTGAAAAATAGTGGGGTTAGTTGGAATGACTAGCCCATGGTTCTCTCCCGTCAGGTCCAATTTCGGACCCCCTCATGGTTCTCTACTCTTTTTTGTGCCAAACACTAGACTGGAATGTCATACAATCTGATGAGAGGGTGATTACAATATGGAGTTGCTACTCTTTGCTGAATGCACCAAAAGGTCTTTATCTCCATTTGAAGTGTCAGTGGGACTCTGGGGAGAAATTCACACCCCAGATACACAAGTCAGATCAAAAAATTGATTTTGGTACGCTGAATCAGGGATCCAGGATGGATTGGATAACAAACTTTTTAACTAGCTTTCAAATTTTACAGCAGCACATTACATTTTGACTAGGAAAAATGTGTTGACACCTTGTTTGAATAGTCGATCAATTGTAGCTTTGAATAGATATCTTTGCCTGAGGGCCACCTTGGACGTAAACAAAAGTGCACTCGGCGCCAGGCTGCAGGACTTTCTGCCATTGAGGAAGCTCATATGTGTTCTTCTGTGGAGTTGGAGAGAGACCCCACAGTGGCCCTTCAAGATTTTCAAGCACCAGCTTCATATTCGTTATCGGTTTCTCAGATGTGTTCTTTAGTACCACCTTGTGTCGATAATAACTTGTTTTTGCAATAGTCCATGTGCTAGTTATGGAGTGAAGGAATTTGATAGGATGAGTATCTGCAGAAGAAGATGAAGTCTCAAGTCAACAGCTTAGCATTAGCCTAACAGGTTTTGTAGTACTTGATCTCCTATATAGTATTGACTATAAATGGATGAACTATTACCTGCTGTTTTTGGGGGTGCTGTTGTTTCATTGTGATAGACACTTGGTGTGGGTGTATGGGGCTTTGGTGATCCTCTGTTGAAACCTGTAATGGCATAGAGTTAAGTAGCAGAACATTAGCAATGTAAACCTTGGATTGATTAGAATGGAATTTTGTACTAATCATGAGTGATGAGAATCATACCACCATTTAAACTCTGTAACTTGGAGAAGAGGCCTACAAGCGGACCAGTGCCAGAAATTGTAGGCTCTGTCCCTTCGTAGTTGGACCGGTCATCGGAGAAGTTGTCATTCTGGTCAGGACCTCCCACAAGTGCCCCATAAATGACATTAGGGTTTCCCTCAGTGCGGTGATACCATGTCTCAAATCCTTGCACACATCCAACCACAGCACTAAGAACTGATATGGAAGGAATTGAAGCATCTCTGTGGTGTACATGAACCGGATACTTTGCTCCATACCCAACTATGTAGCTCATGGACTTGGGATTTTTACCAAGAATGTAGTCAGCCTGTGACTTTGCAAAATTAAGGATCTCTTGAGGTTGAACTTCTCCTTCCGGACAATTGAGCTTGGCATTTGCAGCAGAGAGATAGTCAGAGTAAACAGCTAGAAGAAATGAAGCAGAAGTAACATACTGCAAGTTGTTCCATTCTCGCACGTATAATAAGCCCCCTGGAAATTGAGGTTGGTTTTCAGACAAAATTTTAGCATCAAAGCAGGTAGGAAGAGGCAGAACCTGATTATATGTATGTACAGGCATAGGAAACTAACCAGGAGTTGTGTGGACATTGTAGCCATCATTTTTCTGTAGACAAGCACAGGCAAAATAATCTGCTTTGGCCTGGTACTGTTTCAGTGTGGAAGTATATGCACCACCTCTTCCCTCTAGCAAAACCTGCATTGATAATATATATAGTGGCTCAAAATCTATGTTTTTTTTTGAAGAGTTAGGGTGATTAAGATTTCTAAAACATTCCTTGATCTTCTTTGATCTGTAAGTAGATAGATACCTTTGTAAGAAGGATTTGGACACCAGCATATTTGTTATCCCAAGAAAACTCTTTGACTGACCATCCAGTTCCACCCATATACACGGCGTTGTCCACCACATACTTGAGGTAGTAGTCATCGTTGGTTGCTTCGTAGAGCCATGCCGCAGCCCATAGCAGCTCATCCTTGAGTATCAAAATAATAACCAGATGTAAGTTAAGTAGGAGCATTAGCTAGCTAGGTATATTGGTTTAAAACAATGGGAAGATAGGAAAAGAAACATACAGAGTAACCCGATGAAGTGTAGAATTCCTTAGCATCCTCAATGGTTTCATCATATAATCCTCTGAATCTATCTGCAAATGAGAAAAGCTGCAATAGATTCCAAATCATTTGTTAAAACTTGTGTCGAGTTCTGTTTATCAATGTTACAACTTTTTAGGAAAAAATGAAAGAAAGAAAGAAGAAGAGAACCTGTTTTGCATGAACTAAGAGGAGACTGGAGTAGGAAGAGTTGTAAGGCTTGAAAGCTATGGCAGCTGAGGCCAAGGCAGCTGCAGTTTCACCAGCAATGTCTGAACCGGGATGACTTTCATCAATTTTGTAAGCATTTCTTGGAGTTGCCATGTCTTCTGCGCGCTCCCAACAATAGTGATCGGAGTTCCCATCTCCTACCTGAAAATTTATGTAAATTTTTCATCAATAAACTATTTTGCACTGATAGTTAGGTAATGGCTCGAGCGTCAGAGAATGAAACAACAATGTATATCAAATCATCACGCATCGCGTCAACAACAAAATGATGATTACATGGATACTTGTACATGTGAACACAAAGTTTTCTGTCTAGGTCACCAAACTCTATCTATGTCTCAGGAATATATGGAGATATATAGATATGTATACCTGTCCCCAGAGAACATTAGGCTGTGGATGTGCCTTGATGAAATAGTCAGTGCCCCATCTAATGGCCCATAAGGTCTGACCTAATTGATCTAAATCTGTGATCTCCTTCCTGAACTCAATAGCTCCCCATGAAAGCATTGTCACTGTGAATGCCATTGGTAGTCCAAACTTCACATGATCCCCTGCATCATAATACCCTCCAACCAGGTCCACCTGATTACGAAAATTTAGTAACTGGTCAGAACAATGCTGAAATGATCATGTAAACATACTGTATGATGGAAAGGAAAGACTTGATCATTCTAAAGAATGTTAGCTGTTAGAGTTAAGTCGATCAGTACCCCTTGAGCTAGGCCATCCTTGAGCCCTGAGTCACCGCGCCACTTGACTCGCTGGTTTGGTGGCAGCTTACCAGATCTTTGTGCCTCAAAAAAGAGCAAACTCTTGTCCAGAGCCTCGCCGTAGTTGAACTCTGACGCAGTGGCTGCTTCCACACCAAGTAGCACTAACAAAGCTAGGGAGACTAATACAATCTTGGTGCAGCTCCTCATGAACATCATGACTGAGCTAGGAGGTAGCTAGCTATTAGAATTAAGTCGATCAGTGGCTTAGAGAATGCAAAACAATGTATACTCACTACTGTAGAGCATAATTTACTTGTGATATATATAGTTTCTCAAGTTTTGCAGTACATTCCTACCTATATATAAAAAAAACTAAGAGGGTTTGAGCTTCTTTTTCTTGTTGAGGCTCACCAACAAAAATAATTCAAGGGGGAAAGAAGCAAGGCAGAGAAGAAAATGATCGATCTCAATAACATATAGGTGTAGTCCTCACGTTGTGCTATTTTATTTTATTTATTTTACAGTACAAAACGAACACACCTCCTTTCCTTTCAGAATCGAAGTAGAGCTCCCCACGTTAGATGGAATTGGGCATGTTTGACAAGTGCTATTTGATGAATTAATGAAACTAATGCTCTGTTGGAAGGAGACAGACAGGGACTAATTCCCTCTATCCAGAAATCAAACATTCTTGCACGATCAAGACTCAAGAGAGGAACACAAAATCTGACATATATAGATTCATCATGCATCTGAATCAAGATATATATATATATATATATATATATATATATATACACACACACAAAAACGTACGGTGCAAACTTGGATGATTTTGTATGGGAAAATGACAACAGTACTACACTGCTTGCATGTACATGTCTAAACAAAATGTCAAGATAAATGGACCAAGCAAAGTGCATATATGTTAATCAAGTAATAAAAGATTGAAGGGACTCAAGGGTGCAAAAGGATTGTAAAAGGTATCGCTTTTTCCTTCTTCTGCCTCCTCCTCCTCCTCCTCCTCCTCCTCCTCCTCCTTCTCCTGCTGCTTCTTCAGCCAAGTGCACTTGTTAATGGAAGATATAAAGGCTTAAAGGAAGTGCATTAGGGTTGTTGAAAAAGAACTAGGGTTCTTCAAGGTTCTTCTTCATGGGTTTCAAAGACAGAGAATCTTGGAGCCATTTATCTTAGTCATCTGGCAGTAATACAAATAAATGAACTTTGTTACTATTCCATAATCACTACAATCTTTTTTTCTCTTCAACCCAATGTGGCAATCTGCTCTACTATAAGTATCCGCATCAATCACAAACAACCAGCACACATTTTTTTTCTTTCTTTCTTTCTTGAACACAGTACGTAGGTTTAAACAATAATTACCTTCCTTATATATATATATATATATATATATATATATATATATATATATATATATATATATATATATTGGTTGAAATAGAAGTAGATATTATTAGATAAAAATTCAAAGGACTAGAGTGTACAAAACTCAAAGAAATCCCGGCTACAAAACAGCTACAGCAACCTACCGAATCACGGTGCAAATGATTAACGTTTAAGGTAGCTAGGGGCGAGTAATTTGTACCAAAAATAAGGTTACTAACCTGAACCAAGCTGAGAAAACGAACGGGTAACCGCACTAGGTGTTAATTTATGATCACACCACACCGAACCACATAAAAGGAGGTTCCAAGTGAAAAATTGCCCCATTTAAACCAAATTACACCGAATTGATTTCAATTACATTTTTTTTACATTTCTCTTTAATTAACGAACTTTTGGTTTGTAATACCTAAAATATTCATTTATGTTTAAGTTGCGGTTTGCAAGTTGCTATGTTTGCATGATAGTTTATATATAAGGAAGTTCGTTAAGTGATGATCAAATATGGTCACTCAATTGTATGATATTTGGGTGAAATTTGTAGATTTGTGTGGACTCTAAATGCATTAAAAATTTGCTTATGTCTAATTGAAATTGTTCGGTAAAATAAGCATGACTTTGGGTATCCCGTTCTAGTTGAAATAAATGAATAAATCGGTCCACACATATGACAGACCCGCACTGCATCGAAAAATAGTGTAACCGAAATAATCAGTCCAGCCCTTTTGAAATGCGGTTGCGGTTTGATCTATAGCAAAACCGAAAAAATGATGTGATTACGGTTTGAACCTCAACCGATACGAACCGAACTGCGCCCACCCTATACTAAAGGACTGCTCACAATTAGGCAAAGTTATACAAGAAATGAAAATTCTCGAAGGATTCCGGTGACCGATGATGATTCCAGAGACCGGAGTCCGCTATGCAATCGATCGACTGCAACCAGTACGTAGTAGTACGTAGATGAACATTTTCCCAAAATAATATATGTAGCTAGTCTAGCGCAAGTGCCGATTCGACCTTTATAGAGAGTTAAAGACCCCAATCTCAATTCAGGAAATTAAGCTAAAAAGATCCCAAGTTCAATAAGTAATCTGGAGTTCGAGGCATGCATGCATGGGTTGCCAGTAGTGAATCTGAACATATCCTCTAATAGCTAGGTGCCCTAGCTTTCTAGGTTCCATTTTTGCATGTATCAAGTATAAATAGTCTAGCTTAAAGTAAACCCTTAGATATGCAGACCGTTGTGTGTGTGTGTATATGCATGATTTAAGAAAACCTAACTGGACCTGGAATATCACGACCCTAATTCCAACCCGAAGCCTCTTTCAGCAAGATTGTCCATAGCAAACTAAATTATTGACAAACGCATGAGTTACTCCTATATACTTGTTTAAAGAAAGGTTAAGAGCACAAGGCCGGCATGTAAATGTACTTTAGGTACATTCACAGGAATTTACGTGTAGATATTCATGATGAAAAGGACGTCCTCTATATTTCTCACGAACAACAACAAGTAACTTGTTCATCGATCACCTCAGAATTACCCTTAACCAAACATGTCTGTATCTTATTAATTAATTAACATAACAAGAATGAATCAATTCATTAAGCTCCCTAAGCATGCATATGAACAGAAACGAATTTCCTGTAGTACGGCTAGCTGCTCATATCAATATCAAACATATATATGCAACAATATATATATATATATATATATATATATATATATATATATATATATATTAGCTTTTGCGTGCTTAGCAAACAACTGTTGATTATCCATAGGAAGGAATGAGGTTGAAATGGCCAGGGCAATTCCAGCACAAAATTGCAGGCACTAGCGTCAAAACAAAACGTGGGAAAACAAGAAAGCATTTTCATCGATCTTTTCATCGCAATCATGGAACGACTAGAGAGAGGACACTCTTCTTAATACTTTGGAACTGCCTCCTCAATATTCCACAAACAGCTGTGCATCTCCTTTTTAATTCCCCTTTCACTTCTTCATCCCAAAAGATTGGGACACCCCAAACAAGAAAAAATAAGTGAGACACCCTAGCTCTCATCGGATCATAGGATCAACGAAGACATGGCTCATCGTCCGAATGACCATCCTCGGCGCGAGACAGTGATCGACATAGGGCGCCGAAAGCCTGCAAGCTTCACCGGCGGGCTAGAGTTTTCGAGCCTCACATACACCGTGACAAAGAAGACCAAGATTGACGGGAAATGGCTGACGCAAGAAGTGGACTTGCTGCACAAGATCACAGGGTTTGCACCCAAGGGTTGCATCACGGCTGTGATGGGCCCCAGTGGTGCTGGAAAGTCGACTTTTTTGGATGGAGTTGCCGGGAGGATAGCGAGTGGAAGTCTGAAAGGGAGAGTGTCCTTGGATGGCAAGGAAATGAGTCCTAGCATTATTAAGAGGACTTCAGCTTATATTATGCAGGATGATAGGCTTTTCCCAACCCTCACAGTCTACGAGACTTTGATGTTTGCTGCTGATTTTAGATTGGGGCCGGTCACCACTGCTGAGAAGAAACAGCGTGTTGAAAAGCTGATTCAACAGCTAGGGTTATCGGTACGTATCTCTCTTCCAGTAATGCTCTAATTTATTTATTGCAAGGTCATACTATTATGTTACTAGTTAAATTAGCTAGAAGCCTGGAACTCATCATTAACAACATAAGTTACAAGTGCTTAGATTGATCGACAGCCTGATTATTTGAATTGTTAATTTGATGTTTAACTCACTCCCTAATTTAAAGTTTTAAACAACCAAAGCTCGCTCGGAAGTTTACTTTTCACTTTTTCAGTCAGCTCGGAACACTTACATAGGTGATGAGGGCACTAGAGGAGTATCAGGAGGAGAGCGCCGGCGAGTCTCTATTGGTGTTGACATCATTCACGGACCTGCCCTCCTCTTCCTCGACGAGCCAACATCAGGCCTAGACTCCACAAGTGCTCACAGTGTTATTGAAAAGGTGCACCACATTGCACGCTCTGGAAGCACTGTCATCCTCACTATTCACCAGCCCTCATCCAGAATCCAATTGCTTCTTGACCATATGATCATCCTTGCTCGTGGCAAGCTCATGTATCAAGGGTCACCGAAAGACGTGACTCTTCATCTCGGCAGAATGGGACGGAAGGTCCACAAGGAAGAGAGTCCCATCGAGTACCTCATTGATGTTATTCAGGAATATGATCAATCTGAACTTGGAGTTGAGGCACTCGCTGAGTTTGCACGTACAGGTGTGAAACCCCCGAAGTTAGCCGAGGGAGACGTGTCGATTTCAACCATTCTCCCCACCCCAACTCCACCACGACCCAGTGGCCGTGGGAAAGATTCAGGCCTCGAGAAGAACGGAAAGCGGCTTCCTCTGCAGACTAGTACACATGTGATCAATGATTTTGATCATAGCTTGAGGAGCCCTTATAGCAGTAGGAGCCCTTATAACACTTTGAGGTCATGGACTGCTACGAATAGTGGAGTCGTGGAAAGAATTCACAGCAGATTTACCCCTTCAAGGAAACCTAAAGATCTCAACATGCAAAGCCCCATGAGGTAAATCAACTCGATCTTCTTAAAACTAGTCTCGTATGTGATTAAAATGCATTTTTCTTATTTGGACGTAATTGTAAAGGTACATCTGATCGAAATGGAACTAATATATGTTTATGATTGTTATGGTGTTTGCAGTGCATCCCCTGGCTACAATTATTCAAGTGAGATAATTCACAGCACACCAACACCACACAGCAGTGACTACACAGTTAACGAAAACGACTATCTGACCCCTCAGTACGATCCAAACGCCTCTTCCCACCACAATCTCGGACCCAAATTCGCCAACTCCTTCTTGCCGGAGACATGGATCCTTATGCGCCGCAACTTCAAGAACATTGGCAGAACACCCGAGCTCTTCCTCTCAAGGCTCGTAGTCCTTACATTCATGGGCTTCTTAATGGCCACCATGTTCAAGAACCCGCCCGAGAACACTCAAGGCATCACCAACCGCCTCAGTTTCTTCATCTTCACCGTATGCCTCTTCTTCTTCTCATCCAACGATGCCGTCCCCGCCTTCATCCAAGAGCGCTTCATCTTTGTTCGTGAGACTGCTCACAATGCCTACCGAGCCTCCTCTTATACCATAGCTGGCCTAGTCACTTACCTGCCCTTTCTTGCCCTCCAAGCTCTAGTTTACGCAGGTATTGTCTGGTATGCTCTAAAGCTCCGCGGACCCTTCCTCTACTTCTTGGTCGTTCTCTATGTCTCTCTCCTCTCTACAAACTCGTTTGTTGTGTTTGTGAGCTCGGTTGTGCCCAACTACATCTTAGGATATGCCGCGGTCATTGCTTTCACTGCTCTCTTCTTCTTGTTCTGTGGATACTTCTTGAACAGTAGTGACATTCCCAAATATTGGAAGTGGATGAACTACGTCTCCACCATGACATACCCATATGAAGGCTTGATCATGAATCAATATCAGACTCCTCGCCCTTTTGGACTAAATCCGGATGGTACCAACATTACTGGTTTTCAAATTTTGGACAGTCTTCATATAAACTACGGTGGAGGGGAGACCCTGTCTTCGGTCAAGAAGTGGGAGAAGATTTACATAATGTTAGGTTGGACTGTCCTGTATAGGATCTTGTTTTACTTGGTAATTCGATTCTTCTCCAAGAACCAGAGGACATAGATAATTAATGGCCGGTGAATTACAGGTGTATGTGATGATAATTTGCTTCTTCTTTTCTTTCATTTTTCCTTTTTCAAAACCTTGGTGTAATTTTATCATTCAAGTCTTAATTTGTACTGCTTCAGTTTACTTTAGAATTTCAATTATGTTCATATTATTGTTTGGGAACATAATTGATGAGGGATATTATATATATATATATATATGTATATATATATATAGGAATTCATACATGTATTTTTCGAAAATTCTTCTACACACCAAGGTGTAAGTGAACTTAGCAATTAACTTCTATGCAATATTTTGATTTGGTCATCCACGTCGCATTATCATGCATATATACTAATATCGTTAATAAAATTGAAACCCAAAAAAATAGTTCTAAGTGTTTCCAACATATGAGGTGAGAAACCGATCGAGGTCGAAAAAGATGTACTTTTATTATAGGCACTTAATTTGATCGAATCAAAAATGAAAATGAAATGAAGGAATTTAAGGTCTCTAGTCTTCATTCGATTTTCAGATTCAATGATTTGAGAACTTACACATTAATAATACAAATGCACATTGGTGAGTACACTACCAGAACATGCACTTTAGCCGACAAAAAATTTTCGTCGGCCTGTTAAAAAAATTCGTCGGCTAAGACCTTAGCCGACGAGCCTTCGTCGGCTATAGTGTCGTTGGGAAAAGGCCGTCTGTGATGACTTTAGCCGACGAAATTTTTTTTTTCGTCGGCTATAGTCCCACTTTAGCCGACGAAAAATATGTCGTCGGCTATAGTCCCAGACTTTAGCCGACGAAATATTCGTCGGCTAAAGTGTGTAATAAATAATAAAAAATAACTATAGCAGACGAAATATTTTATATTTCATCGGCTAAACGTTGTAAAAAAATTTAAAAAATAACTATAGCCGACGAAATATTTTATATTTCGTCGGCTAAACCTTATAAAAAAAATTAAAAATAACTATAGCCGACGAAATATTAGGTTATTCGTCGGCTAAAACTTATAAAAAAATTTAAAAAAATAACTATAGCCGACGAAATATTAGGTTATTCGTCGGCTAAACCTTATAAAAAAATTAAAAAAAATTAAAAATAACTATAGCCAACGAAATATTAGGTTATTCGTCGGCTAAACCTTATTAAAAAAAATTTTAAAATACTATAGCCGACGAATATAGTGTTTGAAAATCGTCGGCTAAAGTTGCTGGGTTTTGGAAAAAAAAACTGCAGAAACTTTCGGCTAAACTTTCGGCCACCCAAATGCAAATGGCGGAGGTTGGTCATGTGAGCCACCGAAACCGGCAACACGCCGGTGAGGTTGTTGTTGTAGAGGTCGAGAACACAGAGGTTAGTGAGGTTGGAGAGCTCCGGCGGGAACGTGCGGTTGAAGACGTTGTTGGAGAGGTTGAGGAGGCGGAGAGCGGAGAGAGCGGAGATCTCAGGCGGGATGGGACCGGAGAGGTTGTTCTCGGCGAGGGGAAGATTGGAGAGGTAGACAAGGAAGGCGATATCGGGGGAGAGATACCCGGAGAGATTCAAGCCGGAAAGGTCGAGGGAGGTCACGTGGTTGTGGGAGTCGCACGTGACTCCGGCCCAAGTGCAGTGGCTGGTGTTGGGTGTCCAGGAGGAGAGGCGGGAGTCGGGGTCGTCGAGGGAGGACTTGAGGGAGAGGAGGGCGCGGTAGGTGGCCATTGGGCGCGTGGGGGTGGAGAGTAGACGGTGGGGTGAGGAGAGAGAGTGGCGGAGGTGGAGGAGGAGAAGGAGGAGGAAGAGGAGGAGGGGCCGCATTATGTCTAGTGTTGGGTTTATTTGAGGTGGTTGTGTGGAGGAGGAGGAGGATATTTAATTACCCTACTCTACGGCTATATAAAGAACTTTAGCCGACGAAATTCTTTATTTTCGTTGGCTAAACTCTTTGGTTGACCGCCAAAAAATTTTGGTTGAAAATTTTGAAAATTTTTCGACTTTAGCCGACGAGTTTTCAAATATTTTCGTCGGCTAAAGTCCTTTGAAAATTTTGGTTGACCGCCAAAAAATTTTGGTTGAAAATTTCGAAAATTTTTCGACTTTAGCCGACGACTTTTCATATATTTTCGTCGGCTAAAGTCCTTTGAAAATTTCGTCGGCTAAAGGTACCAATTTCGTCGGCTAAAACTTGGAAATTCGTCGGCTAAACCTTCTAAACTCGTCGGCTAAACTTTATAAATTCGTCGGCTAAACCTTTGAAATTCGTCGGCTTAAAGTATTTTTATACATTTGGCATGTTATGATTGTGATGATCAAACTTGAGAAACAGAAATCCAACCGTCAGATCTGACCATCATCATAAAATACATGTATGGGAAAAAATTCAACTTGATCCGAAAAGAATAAGGGCTCGATCCGGACGGTCAATCTCGTAAGTCAAACCCCTAAACGCACGGAAAAGGTCGTTCGACCGTCTAAATTACGTATTTTGGCCGGACCTCCAACTGAAAATAGTTTTAAACCGATGACACACAACAAGTCGTATAAAAATTTTACGCAAAATAACCACCGAATATAGGGCTATAGTAGGTAATAAAAAAATTTTAGGGTTTAGCCGACGAATACCCTAACGTATTCGTCGGCTATAGTATGTAATTAAAAAATTAAAAAATAATTATAGTCGACGAAATATTAGGTTATTCGTCGGCAAAAACCATCTTAGCCGACGAGTATTTCGTCGGCTATAGTTATTTTTTTAAATTTTTTGACTTTAGCCGACGACTTTTCATATATTTTCGTCGGCTAAAGTCCTTTGAAAATTTTCCTCCAACTTTGGTTTACCGCCTAAAAAATTTTGAATTTTTTTAACCTTAGCCGACGACTTTTCATATATTTTTGTCGGCTAAAGTCTATAAATTCACGAAATCACTCATATCTCCCCCTATATTACGTAGTTTGGTCAAATCTTCCACACGAAAAACTCTCACGTAGATGAGACGCAACCACCTACATAAAAATTTTAAAACATTTACCTTTCGACGATAGGGCTCCCCATAAGAAATAATAACGGTAAATAGGGTTGACCGCTACTATCGGCTCCGAGACTTTACCCGATTTACGTGATTTTTGAACCATAGCCGTATTTCACCATTCTGAACACATCTTATTTCACGAAATTTTTAATAATTTTGCTTCCTATGTAGAGTTGGTTCATAAAGTTGTATAATCTACTAAACAAGTTATACAACATTAGTAGACTTTTAAGTTATGTAGCCTATAGTCAAATTAATAAATAGTATTTAGAACACTGGAAGTAAGACCTCGTGAAGGGGACCAATACTAGTTAATTACTTTAGAGTCTTCTCTCCTAAAGTGAGAGCTATTGTGACTTCGATTCACGAAACATTAGTTATAACTTTTAAGTTATTTATGTGATAAAAAGAAAATCCTTGAAGGGAGGAAATTTAGTGAATAACGTGGGCTTTTGCCAAGTATGAAGATCGAAGAAACATGGTAGTTGGTAACGTGTTTGGTAGCCTATAGTCATCTTGGGCATTCTAGAATTCCCTTATTTACTTCTTTTAGTTGTGTTGAAATGGAGTCGGATGAAGTTCAAATATCTTATATATAGAGAAATATAATATATATATATATAACCCTTCTCAGCTGCGGACGTCTGCATCAATGGTTTTGTGGCGGATTTTCATTTTTGCACCACTTTTCGATCGAATTTCCTCATCTCCACCGTCTAGTATCTAGATAATATTGTGTAGATCATCTCTGTAAATTTCAGCCAATTTGGTAATCGTTAAGGCCCTCAAAATGGCGTCTTTCTGTTATAAACATGAATGGTTCATGTTTGACAGAATTCAATCCGTCCATTAGTTTTTCGAGTTTGAGGACTTTAACGATTACCAAATTGGCTAAAATTTTGCATAGATGATCTACACAATATTATCTAGATACTAGACGGTGGAGATGAGGAAATTCGATCAAAAAGTGGTGCAAAAATAAAAATTCGTTCCAAAACTAATGGTGCGGACGTCCGCAGCTGAGAAAAATTATATATATATATATTGGAACAATATAAGTCACCAACATGTCATAGAACATGATTTTGAAAACCAAATATGTGGTAATGATGAGCTAAAATTGGCCAGAGTTGACATTAATGAAATGAAATAGTAGGACCTCGTGAAGGGCACCAATACTAGTTAATTACTTTAGAGTCTTCTCTCCTAAAGTGAGAGCTATTGTGACTTCGATTCACGAAACATTAGTTATAACTTTTAAGTTATTTATGTGATAAAAAGAAAATCCTTGAAGGGAAGAAATTTAGTGAATAACGTGGGCTTTTGCCAAGTATGAAGATCGAAGAAACATGGTAGTTGGTAACGTGTTTGGTAGCCTATAGTCATCTTGGGCATTCTAGAATTCCCTTATTTACTTCTTTTAGTTGTGTTGAAATGGAGTCGGATGAAGTTTAAATATCTTATATATAGAGAAATATAATATATATATATATGTATATATAACCCTTCTCAGCTGCGGACGTCTGCATCAATGGTTTTGTGGCGGATTTTCATTTTTGCACCACTTTTCGATCGAATTTCCTCAACTCCACCGTCTAGTATCTAGATAATATTGTGTAGATCATCTCTGTAAATTTCAGCCAATTTGGTAATCGTTAAGGCCCTCAAAATGGCGTCTTTCTGTTATAAACATGAATGGTTCATGTTTGACAGAATTCAATCCGTCCATTAGTTTTTCGAGTTTGAGGACTTTAACGATTACCAAATTGACTAAAATTTTGCATAGATGATCTACACAATATTATCTAGATACTAGACGGTGGAGATGAGGAAATTCGATTAAAAAGTGGTGCAAAAATAAAAATTCGTACCAAAACTAATGGTGCGGACGTCCGCAGCTGAGAAAAATTATATATATATATATATATATATATATTGGAACAGTATAAGTCACCAACATGTCATAGAACATGATTTTGAAAACCAAATATGTGGTAATGATGAGCTAAAATTGGCCAGAGTTGACATTAATGAAATGAAATAGTAGGACCTCGTGAAGGGGACCAATACTAGTTAATTACTTTAGAGTCTTCTCTCCTAAAGTGAGAGCTATTGTGACTTCGATTCACGAAACATTAGTTATAACTTTTAAGTTATTTATGTGATAAAAAGAAAATCCTTGAAGGGAGGAAATTTAGTGAATAACGTGGGCTTTTGCCAAGTATGAAGATCGAAGAAACATGGTAGTTGGTAACGTGTTTGGTTGCCTATAGTCATCTTGGGCATTCTAGAATTCCCTTATTTACTTCTTTTAGTTGTGTTGAAATGGAGTCGGATGAAGTTTAAATATCTTATATATAGAGAAATATAATATATATATATATATATGTATATATAACCCTTCTCAGCTGCGGACGTCTGCATCAATGGTTTTGTGGCGGATTTTCATTTTTGCACCACTTTTCGATCGAATTTCCTCATCTCCACAGTCTAGTATCTAGATAATATTTTGCAGATCATCTCTGTAAGTTTCAGCCAATTTGGTAATCGTTAAGGCCCTCAAAATGACGTCTTTCTGTTATAAACATGAATTGTTCATGTTTGACAGAATTCAATCCGTCTAGTAGTTTTTCGAGTTTGAGGGCTTTAACGATTACCAAATTGGCTAAAATTTTGCAGAGATGATCTACACAATATTATCTAGATACTAGACGGTGGAGATGAGGAAATTCGATCGAAAAGTGGTGAAAAAATAAAAATTTGTACCAAAACTAATGGTGCGGACGTCCGCAGCTGAGAAAAATTATATATATATATATATATATATATATATATATATATATATTGGAACAGTATAAGTCACCAACATGTCATAGAACATGATTTTGAAAACCAAATATGTGGTAATGATGAGCTAAAGTTGGCCAGAGTTGACATTAATGAAATGAAATAGTAGGTTGTGAATCATATTGCAAGAATTTGACAAATCACAACAAAGTTGAGAATATGAGAGAAAAATCTGTAAAGAGGCCGGAATGTAATCTTTGCATTTGGTAATGGATTCTAAATTATAGCAAAGTGCAAAAGAAATAATACTCAAAAAAATTTCATCACCCGGCGTAGATTCCGCTCCGAATTTTAAAATAAATCAAATTAATAAATAGTATTTAGAACACTGGAAGTAAGACCTCGTGAAGGGGACCAATACTAGTAATTACTTTAGAGTCTTCTCTCCTAAAGTGAGAGCTATTGTGACTTCGATTCACGAAACATTAGTTATAACTTTTAAGTTATTTATGTGATAAAAAGAAAATCCTTGAAGGGAGGAAATTTAGTGAATAACGTGGGCTTTTGCCAAGTATGAAGATCGAAGAAACATGGTAGTTGGTAACGTGTTTGGTAGCCTATAGTCATCTTGGGCATTCTAGAATTCCTTTATTTACTTCTTTTAGTTGTGTTGAAATGGAGTCGGATGAAGTTTAAATATCTTATATATAGAGAAATATAATATATATATATATATAACCCTTCTCAGCTGCGGACGTCTGCATCAATGGTTTTGTGGCGGATTTTCATTTTTGCACCACTTTTCGATCGAATTTCCTCATCTCCACCGTCTAGTATCTAGATAATATTGTGTAGATCATCTCTGCAAATTTCAGCCAATTTGGTAATCGTTAAGGCCCTCAAAATGGCGTCTTTCTTTTATAAACATGAATGGTTCATGTTTGACAGAATTCAATCCGTCCATTAGTTTTTCGAGTTTGAGGGCTTTAACGATTACCAAATTGGCTGAAATATTGCAGAGATGATCTACACAATATTATCTAGATACTAGACGGTGGAGATGAGGAAATTCGATCGAAAAGTGGTGCAAAAATAAAATTTCGTACCAAAACTAATGGTGCGGACGTCCACAGCTGAGAAAAATTATATATATATATTGGAACAGTATAAGTCACCAACATGTCATAGAACATGATTTTTAAAACCAAATATGTGGTAATGATGAGCTAAAGTTGGCCAGAGTTGACATTAATGAATTGAAATAGTAGGTTGTGAATCATATTGCAAGAATTTGACAAATCACAACAAAGTTGAGAATATGAGAGAAAAATCTGTAAAGAGGCCGGAATGTAATCTTTGCATTTGGTAATGGATTCTAAATTATAGCAAAGTGCAAAAGAAATAATACTCAAAAAAAGTTCATCACCCGGCGTAGATTCCGCTCCGAATTTTAAAATAAATCAAATTAATAAATAGTATTTAGAACACTGGAAGTAAGACCTCGTGAAGGGGACCAATACTAGTTAATTACTTTAGAGTCTTCTCTCCTAAAGTGAGAGCTATTGTGACTTCGATTATTTATGTGATAAAAAGAAAATCCTTGAAGGGAGGAAATTTAGTGAATAACGTGGGCTTTTGCCAAGTATGAAGATCGAAGAAACATGGTAGTTGGTAACGTGTTTGGTAGCCTATAGTCATCTTGGGCATTCTAGAATTCCTTTATTTACTTCTTTTAGTTGTGTTGAAATGGAGTCGGATGAAGTTTAAATATCTTATATGTAGAGAAATATAATATATATATATATAACCCTTCTCAGCTGCGAACGTCTGCATCAATGGTTTTGTGGCGGATTTTCATTTTTGCACCACTTTTCGATCGAATTTCCTCATCTCCACCGTCTATTATCTAGATAATATTGTGTAGATCATCTCTGCAAATTTCAGCCAATTTGGTAATCGTTAAGGCCCTCAAAATGGCGTCTTTCTGTTATAAACATGAATGGTTCATGTTTGACAGAATTCAATCCGTCCATTAGTTTTTCGAGTTTGAGGGCTTTAACGATTACCAAATTGGCTGAAATTTTTCAGAGATGATCTACACAATATTATCTAGATACTAGACGGTGGAGATGAGGAAATTCGATCGAAAAGTGGTGCAAAAATAAAATTTCGTACCAAAACTAATGGTGCGGACGTCTGCAGCTGAGAAAAATTATATATATATATATTAGAACAGTATAAGTCACCAACATGTCATAGAACATGATTTTGAAAACCAAATATGTGGTAATGATGAGCTAAAGTTGGCCAGAGTTGACATTAATGAAATGAAATAGTAGGTTGTGAATCATATTGCAAGAATTTGACAAATCACAACAAAGTTGAGAATATGAGAGAAAAATCTGTAAAGAGGCCGGAATTTAATCTTTGCATTTGGTAATGGATTCTAAAGTATAGCAAAGTGCAAAAGAAATAATACTAAAAAAAAGTTCATCACCCGATGCGATATTGTCACTATCACTACCAGAAATTTCATTTTGGGCGACGAAAAAAAATCGTCGCCCTGTTAAAAAATTTCGTCGGCCAAGAACTTAGGCGACGACAGGTCGTCGGCCAAGACGTCGTCGCCAGAAGTGCGTCGGCCAAGAACTTGGGCGACGACAGTTCATACTGTCGTCGCCTAAGAGTAATTCTTAGGCGACGATACTAATTTCGTCGCCTAAAATATATTTCTCGTCGCCCAAAAATATTCGTCGCCCAAGATTTAACACCTTGGGCGACGAAAAATTGTTTCGTCGCTTAAGATGTTATAACCTGGGGCGACGAAAATTTTTTCATCGACCAAGACATCGTCGCCAGAAGTGCGTCGGCCAAGAACTTGGGCGACGATACTTTTTTTTCGTCGTCTTATACGGTAAGTCCTTGCCCGACGATTTAGCAATTTCGTCGCCTAAGATATATTTAAATTTTTTTACACTTAGGCTTAGATGATATTTTTCCTTTATTTTTTTTCTTTTTTTTGATATTGAAATTACGTAGGTTGTAAAGAGCAGAAGAAACAAACAAATCAAATAATATTTTTCATTGATGATCATTTTGAATTGAATCATACATTTCAAACCACAACACATCCTATTTACAAGTACCATATCCTTTGCGTTATACAATCTTGAATCATTACATAAACACATTACATAAAATAGAAACAAACTCTAGTACAAGAATTTCAGAAAGCGGAATGGATCTGGGAAATGGATTGGGTTGCAGACTTGCAGATGGACGTCGGATCTGGGAAGCGGAAGCGGAATCGATCGATTGAGAGCGAAACCCCTTCAGAAACAGAAAAGCAGAGAGAGAGAGAGAGAATGGTTAGGGTTCCGAATCTCTGCCTTTTATAATCGCGTTCTTGGGCGACGATTTTACAAAAATCGTCGCCCTGTTTTTTCAAAATCGTCGGCCAAGATAATCTTGGGCGACGAACTTCTAAAATCGTCGCCCAAGATACTATACTTGGGCGACGATTTTCTTTACTATAAATCTCGTCGCCCAAGATAAAGAAAATCGTCGGCCAAGAGTTATCTTGGCCGACGATTTTTGATGTCGTCGCCTAAGATACTATACTTGGGCGACGATGTTCTTCACTATAAATCTCGTCGCCCAAGATAAAGAAAATCGTCAGGCAAGAGTTCTATCATAAAATTCAGAATATCGTGATTTTGGTGATCGGAGAAGAGGAACTGAAAACCGACCGTCAGATATGACCAGCATAACAAATTACGTGGGTGGGAAAAAATTCAGCTCCATCGGACAACGACAAGGGCTCAATCCGTCCGGTCAATCGGCGCGGTCAAACCCCTAAACGGACGGAAACGGCTATTCGACCCTCCAAATCACGTAATATGGCCGGACCTTCAACTAAGAATAATTTCCAATCGACGTGACGCTTACGGGGCTATAAAAATTTGGTAAAAAATCCTGTACCCGGGATAGGGCTACCACTAGGTAGAAATAAGAGAAATTCGTTGACCGGAACAACCGGCACCGAAATTTTACCGGAATATCTTCATTTTTCACGGGTTGACGTATTTCACTGTTCCGGTCATATCTTATTTCACGACTTTTTTGCGTTTGAGTCCTCTACGTATACGTTGTCTTCAAAACGAAACTTAAACTCAACACTTGTATAAAAAAGTAATACAACATTAGTACATATAACATGAGTTTGGTGATCGGAGAAGAGGAACTGAAAACCGAAATGTCAGAAATGACCAGCATAACGAATTACGTGGGTGGGCAAAAATTCAGCTCCATCGGACAACGACAAGGACTCGATCCGTCCGGTCAATCGGCGCGGTCAAACCCCTAAACGGACGGAAACGGCTATTCGACCCTCCAAATCACGTAATCTGGCCTGACCTTCAACTGAGAATAGTTTCCAATCGACGAGACGCTGACGGGGCTATAAAAATAAAAAACATTACCTTACAATTTAAATGTGCTTTATTTATTTTAATTATTCGGATTACTCTTGGCCGACGAAAGTAGGGTAATTCGTCGGCCAAGATAATACTTGGGTGACGATATTTGTTAAATTCGTCGCCCAAGAGTAAAAATAAAAAATCCTCTACAGTGAAATTTAAATGTGTTTTATTTTATTTTAATTATTCGGATTACTCTTGGCCGACGAAAGTAGGGTAATTCGTCGGCCAAGATAATACTTGGGCGACGATATTTGTTAAATTCGTCGCTCAAGAGTAAAATAAAAAATCCTGTACAATGAAATTTAAATGTGTTTTATTTTATTTTAATTATTCAGATTACTCTTGGCCGACGAAAGTAGGGTAATTCGTCGGCCAAGTAAAAATAAAAAAATAAAATACTTAGGCGACGATATATTTGAGTTTCGTCGCCTAAGGATTAAAAAAACTTAGGCGACGATATAAATATCTTAGGCGACGAAATATTGTTTCGTCGCCCTAGTTTCTATATTAGGCGACGAAATTTAGCCTTAGGCGACGATTTTATTTTCGTCGCCTAAAGTTGAACTTTAGGCGACGATTTTTTTTCCTTGGGCGACGATTTTTTTTTTCGTCGGCCAAGTTTTCTCTTAGGCGACGAAAAAAAAAATCGTCGCCCGGTTTTTTTCATTTCGTCGCCCAAGATCTATTTTCTAGTAGTGTATGCACCTTGTATGGTGCTTGATGTGTTAATATATGCCTTGAACCAGCCATCTGAGAGTACCAGCTATTCGGGAATCTCACAGATTTACGTGGCCCACGAATCCCTGTTATGCTGGGTTATGGTTTCCTGTTGGGCTTAGTATATCGGGTTTAGGGTTTAGTATATAAACGACCAAACCCTAATTGTATTTTGTGTGATTCAATGTTTTCCTCAAGATAATAAAACTGTTATCCTTCTGCCCGTGGACGTAGCTAACACATCGTTAGTGAACCACGTAAATCTGTGTTCTTTCTTATATTCGTTACAACATGATGGATATATAAAAGGTTCTCTGTTATAATTTGAGACTCCATTGGATTCCATTTCATGAGGAATATCTACGGGTATTATTATGATTTTGATGTCTGTATACTATGTTGTAGTGGGTATATATTCATTCATGATGGAGCCGTAGCTGCTCATTTCAAATTTGGCTCATTACTATGCATGTATTATTACATTTCTCAAATCTCAAGTGCTTGTACTGCCCCTTAGTTGGATGCAATCATTTGTAATTTTGTACAATGGCCATAACATACGAAGAAGAAGAAGAAGAAGAAGAAGAAGAAGAAGAAGAAGAAGAAGAAGAAGAAGAAGAAGAAGAAGAAGAAGAAGAAGAAGAAAGACGAAGATAGCGAGAAAACGGATGGGCAATAACACCAAAGCGCGCAAAGGCTGTTATTTGCCGGAAATGCATATCTAGTAGTTAGGTAGCTAGATAAGTATGTAAGGTATAATTCACTAGTTTAGAGTAGGCTAGCATATTATGAAAAAAGTTACTATAAAAAAAAAAATTATGAAAAAAGAAACACATACATGAAATAAGAAGATTCCATTCAGGTCATGTGTCCACCAATTCAGCTATAGCAATTGATCGATCATCGAATGCAAACACTGACATGTATCATAATGACAAGCTATCTTCATTATGAATATATATATATATATATATATATGTAGGCGATTCTTCGGATATATTCGTTTGGTTCGTGGAAAGAAAATTAGTTCTTTTATCTTTCCCACGAGAAGGGAAATTTTCGTTCCGATGTTTGGTAAGACAAGGAAAATCATCAGGAAAGTTATTAATTTAAATGATAAAATAATACATTTTGAGTAATAAATGCAAAGAAAGGAGATGGGAAAATGATTCCTATGAATTTTGAAAGGAACAACTTTCTCTCATATTTTTCTAACCTTTATGAAAATATTTTATTTCCTTCGGCATTCCCAAACACAGAAAATGAATAACTTTCCTTTCTTGATAGTTACTTTTCACAAATCAAACGAAGCTATAAGTTGATTGTGGGAAAGGAATTAATCGGTGCGCATGGGATGGGGATGGCGGAGACAAGTTGGTAGGAATTTATAAAAGTACCTTCATTCGGTCTTTTGAAGCAAAAAATTAAAAAGAACCTTGTTAGTTGTTAGTAAAGCAAAGCTACACATCAAGAAAACCAAAATAAAAGGAATGTTTTTTCTTTATACCTGGTTTTCGAAAAGAAAGCGACAACCATCTTTCGGTAGCTAGATGCTGGTATATGTTAATCAATTAGTAACACAAGTAGGAGAACTGAATTATTTTTATTTTTTTGGAGAATTAAGAGAGCTGATTTGAATCGATCAAAAAATGATGAACTTGAAGGGTAAGATGTATACGAGAAAGAGGCTGCAGATGGGGTATGTTGTATCCTCGTCGCTTTCTAATTTCTTTTGAGTACTACTTCTACTACTGCTCGAGCCACATGCTTGAATGAATCTTGATATTATTATTCGTGTCTTTTGCTTTGGCATGCCTTTGTTTGTGTACATTGATACATACAAGTATACTGCCGTCACATGTTAAATACCAATTGGAATCATCATATCTATCTTTGTGGTCTCTCTCTCTCTCTCTCTCTCTCTCTCTCTCTCTCTCTCTCTCTCTCTCTCTCTCTCTCTCCGGTGGTCTCTTCACATATATATCCGGCCATCAATTAACTGATCAATCAATGGCGGAAGCAGGTCATAATAACAACGTTATGATGTGGGTGGTGTTTGGCATGTTGCTGTTGATCCTGCAGGGGCATGCAGCAGCGGAAGCAGCGAAAGTGAGACACTTCAAATGGGATGTGGAGTACGTATTCTGGTCTCCAGATTGCCAAGAGAACGTGGTGATAGGAATCAACGGGCAGTTTCCGGGGCCGACGATAAGGGCAACAGTCGGAGACACGGTTGTGGTTGAACTGACCAACAAACTTCACACGGAGGGAGTGGTGATTCACTGGCACGGTATCAGACAGTTGGGGACACCTTGGGCTGACGGCACAGCTTCCATCTCACAGTGTGCCATCAACCCTGGAGAGACCTTTTATTACAGGTTCAAACTCGACAAGGTAAACCCAACGTATATATATATAAGTAGCAAGCTAGCTAGCTAGTAACGCAGGAAGCCAAAACTAAACTCGTTTTGCAGGCCGGAACATACTTTTACCACGGGCACTATGGAATGCAAAGAAGCGCAGGCTTGTACGGACCACTGATAGTGGACGTGGGAGAGGGAGAGAAAGAGCCGTTTCACTACGACGGCGAGTTGAACTTGCTGCTCAGCGACTGGTGGCACGAGAGCGTTCACCACCAAGAAGTTGGCCTCTCTTCCAATCCAATGCGTTGGATTGGTGAACCCCAGGTTGGCTATCCTCCATATATTCCATTATTTCTCCTCCAAAGCTTTTCGTTTTCTCATCATTCCCAGCATACAGTTATATTTTTACTCCCCATGCTATCTAGAGCTACCACTGTCGGCTTCCTAGCTGGATCAATTATTGGTTTAACAAACAAAAGAGTAGGTTAAGTTAAAAGGGATTTGTCTATCGGCGATCACGATTGATTAATTAAGCTAGCTGTGTTTATATTATTTAGATTTTTCAAAAAGGTACGTAGCCAAAAACTGGCAAAACATTATAGAACTTCCATAAAAGGGAAGAGTGCTAGTGCGAAATGTGTTTGGTGGTCGATCGACTATCACATGGTTTTGTTTACCATCAATCTAATAATGCAAGAAGACAAATAAGCTGAGTCGACATTTTGGTTGGTTTTATGCATGTTGTTCAAAACGAGTATTAATTCCCACTTCACTTTCTGATCGAATCTCTCATATATGGTTGATCAGAGTTTGCTGATGAATGGGAGGGGCCAATACAACTGTTCTATCGCGGGAGGAGCGCAGTATAGCAGCAATTCTACCAAGTGCAGTTTAGGAGGAGGGGAACAATGCGCCCCCAAAATTCTACATGTTCTTCCCAACAAGATTTACAGGCTCAGAATCGCCAGCACTACTGCCCTTGCTTCCCTCAATCTCGCCATTGGGGTAAGTATTTTTTTTTTTAAGAGGGTAATCAACCCCTTATTTTATTAAAAAATATACAGGTAATACAAAAAAAAAGAGGGACAAAAACCTGACACCTTTTCTTCACGCTCACTATAGCTAGCTGTAGTTGTTCTTAGAATTTTGAACAGAATAAGCCACCAACATGTCATAGAAATACGTGATTTTTGAAAACCAAATATGTGGTAACGAGCTGAAGTAGGCCAGAGTTGGCAATGAAATGAAATAGTGCGTAGCTAGGTTGTGAATCGTATTGCAAGATTCGACAAATCACAACAACAAAAGTTGGATAGCAGTTGAGAATATGAGAGAATGAAAAAGCTAGCTAGCAGTTGGATAGCAGGACTTGGTTAATGATTCTCGATCGATCTTATATATGGTACTTAATTCTCGTAGAAGTTTCCCTACACTAGCACTAGCATGCAGTGCTATCACTAATTCACTACCACCTAATAATCCATGCCATCGGCAAAGGAATATCCATAAATCGGTCGGTGCGCATGGGATGGGGATGGTGGAGACAAGTTGGCGCGCGCTAGGAAATTATAATAATTCTTTCCATCTATATATATTTGATAAAGTGAAGCAAAAAAATTAAAATAATAAGAACCAAAATGAAAGGAAATTTCATCATCTTAGATAGAGATGCAGGCAGGCATCTATTATTGTTTCATCGTCTCATATATTATAAAATTTCAAAACACTAAATTGAACTTAATTTGGGTGTGAAGCTAGCTAGTTACTAACTAGTAACACAGCTAAGAAAGCTGATTTGAATCAATCAAAATGATGAACTTTAAGACACACAAACACACGAGATCGACAAAGGCTGCAGCTAGATGGATTACAACGCATGCGCGCGCGCTTATGGGTGTGTTGAGTCCTCGCTTTCTTTCTTTCTTTTGAGTGCTACTACTCGAACCACATGCTTGAATGAATATGAATCATTATATCTATGATGATTCGTACGTGTCTTTTGCAATATATGTATACTGCGATCACATGTTACTAGTTTTAGTGTTTGAATTGGTATACGCACGTACGTATATTTTGTAGTTACATGCATTAACTCCATGTGAAGAGAATCCAAACTAGCTATAATTTGGTTGCAGACAAAATTCACATATCGTCAATCAACTAGTGTTGTGTCCCTCGGTGAGCCGTGGCGTATTTGGTTGAGGTGTTTAACTAACAACTTTAACGTCATGGATTCAAATCTTATTGACTAGGGTGTGTGAGTTATTTAATAAAAATTTTAACTAGTGTTGTGTCCTCGATCTACATGCATGATATATAACAGAGGAAACAAGACCGACATTACTCGATGTCATTTTCGTAGCTAGATATTTCCAATCTAGACTAGATCGACTACACACCTCACGTTTTTGTTTACAATTCCATCAACATGATTGCTACCATCTTGGTGTCATTTTTGCTTCAATTTCCCAAAATCATCTCTTTTCATTCAAAATTTGAATACTTCTCTCTAGAGAAAAACTACTTACGTAAGAACTAAAACAGGAATTTCGATTGCGCTTAATTATATTAATTCATCATTCTAGGAATTTTAACTTTAAATTACACTAAAACGTACATGCTGATCTCTTCGATCTCTAGTACGTCTATGGTTTATATCTAAAGTCTTTCTAGCTAGCTAAACTAGCGAAAACTGATCGATACATGAAGAAATACGTACATGCATGAAAATCAATGGACTTCACTAATTGGTGTTAATTAATTACTATATACATGCAATGTTGTTGATGCAGAATCACAAAATGGTGGTGGTAGAAGCGGATGGAAATTACGTGCAACCATTTGCAGTTGATGACCTGGACATCTACTCCGGCGAGAGCTACTCAGTGCTGATAACGACGAACCAAAACCCTAGGAACAACTACTGGCTTTCAGTCGGAGTGAGAGGAAGAGAACCCAAGACTCCACAAGGCCTCACCCTCCTCAATTACAAACCCAACTCAGCCTCCAAGCTCCCCACTTCTCCTCCTCCGGTCACTCCTCTCTGGAACAACTACACCCACAGCAAGTCCTTCACCACCAGCATCCTTGCCCTAATGGGATCTCCAAAGCCCCCCACAACCTTCCACCGTCGGATCACCCTCCTCAACACCCAAAACAAAATCAACGGCGGTTACACCAAGTGGGCCATCAACAATGTCTCCCTCTCCCTACCCTCAACTCCTTACCTCGGCTCCATCAAGTACGGCTTAAAGAATGCCTTCAGCACTGTGAACCCACCGGAGAGCTTTCCGAATGACTACGACGTCATGAAGCCGCCAGTGAACCCCAACACAACCACCGGGAACGGGGTGTACACGCTGACATTGAACTCCACGGTGGACGTGATTCTTCAGAATGCGAATGCGCTAAGCGAGAATGTGAGCGAGATACACCCGTGGCACCTTCACGGTCATGACTTCTGGGTGTTGGGTTATGGAGACGGCAAGTTTGATCCCAAGAGAGACGAGAAAAAGTTCAACCTGAAGAACCCGCCGCTACGGAACACGGCGGTGATATTTCCATACGGGTGGACGGCACTGCGGTTCTTGGCGGACAACCCAGGAGTGTGGGCATTCCACTGTCACATTGAGCCGCATTTGCATATGGGGATGGGAGTCGTCTTTGCCCAAGGTGTTCAACATGTCAACAACATACCCAAACAAGCTCTTGCTTGCGGTCTCACTGGAAAGTAACACCAATTAATTCATCAATTTGTTACCTACTGCTTCAATTCTATCGATCCGCATGCATGTACTAGTGTTGCTTTGAATATTTTGCTGCATCCTATTCCTAGCTGTGTATTATGTATGGTATCGAATTGCAATATGCAATCGATCGAGTAGTTTGATGAAACTGTGCCCGGCCGCCCGGCTTCGTCTAAGAAAACAGTTTCGCCTAATTAATATACAGTATTATTAAGGCATCCGTGCTTTAACGCGGCTGCTCCTCCGCTGCAGAGTAGCTCAAGACTGAGTCGGTCTGTGCTCGAACTGATTGAGTCCAAAGTCCAAACTGATCCACATTCGTATATACTCTAAAATATACGACCTAGATCTTACGGTCTAATAAATCCAACGGTTGAATTTAGAAATAGATTGAATTTAGAACATTATAATTTGGTAATGTAACAAACTTATTTTATATTTTAGTATATTTTTATTTATTAAAAATACATAAATATATAATTTTGTTTGCCGTGTTCAAGCCGTGTTGGAAACTCAATTTTTTAGTTTGCCGTGTCGGCGTGTCGTGTCGTGTCGTGTCACCGTGTCCGCGTCCGTGTCCGTACAACATAGGCGGGAATATATAGGACTAACTCGTCCTAACCCGAAAATTTATTAATAAGAAAAAAAAATATTACAATAAGGCTGGTGGACTCTGCCAAATCGCTACACTATTTATGTTACCAACTCCGCAAATGACAAGTTTAAAAAAGAAAATACTGCCAGCAAAATTAGGGACAAAAAGATTTCATCCCCAAATCTTAAGAAAATTCGTCCCTAAATCATTTTGTTTGAAATTTGAAATTTGGTGCCACTAACCATTTAAATTTTATCAATTTTTATAGAAATCCAAAACACTTAAGGAGACTAATTAAATTTAATTTAGTCTTCAATTAAATTTTGGGACGTATATTTTTTGTCCCTAATTGAAAAATATTTGTCTCTAACCAACGTGGTATGGAGATTTCTGTAAACAAAACTATTAGGGACGAAACAATTTTTTTTGTCTCTAATAATTAATGTGTTTGGGGGACGAAAAATTGTTATATCAAAAGAAATTGTCTCCAAATGGGTTTTCTCTAGTAGTGAAAGCCTCGATGAGGCTTATGATGCCGGATGCATTGCTCGCATGCAAGGATTCAAAGCTCTGTTTCAGATCATACACTTGCAAAAGAGGGCTAGGAAAGGTCCAACCGGAACCGTCATTTGCCCAAACTGCTACCAACATTACTCCGTATGTTTGGTTGACCAAAGCCTGTACAATGAGTTATGAATAGCTTGTCAGCTATCTACTTTCAGAAAAGAGAAATGTGTGTATATATAGACACACATGAAAACGATACAGAGCGCACATCCACACTATCCTTAAAGTGCGGACATATCTCTGTTAGCCACCGTCCGACGCCAACGACGGGGCGCCTCCACCCGAGCGGACTCCAGCAGAGTCCCCGATCATTTTCCTTCCCTGGCGAGTCCGTCGAATTCCAATTTTCCGGCGAGGTCACCCAAAACTTTAAACCAGATCGATCTCGTCGGAAAACTAGAATTTGGCGGACTCGCCGGGGAAGGAAAGTGATCGGGGACGCTGTTGGAGTCCGTCCGGGTGGAGGCCCGCCGTCATCGGCGTTGGACGGTGGTGAACGGAGGCACATCCGCACTTTAAGTTTGGTGCGGATGTGCGTCCTGTATATATATGTTTAGGTGTGGTTCTAATGAGGACCACATAGTTGAGGATTTATTCATTTCATCCTCATTTCGATTGCATATTCACATCTCGACCGTCTAATTTGTAGATATATATGAGTAGATCATTTCAACAAATTTCCATCCAAATTGAAAATCGTTAAAGCATTCATAAATGTGATTTGCCGATTATAAACATATATGAACGGTTCATGTTTGACAAATTTGGATCGCCCATTGATTTGATTTAGTTCGATTCCTTAATGATCACCAATTTGGCTAAATATTGGCACGTGGATTTATTACAACTAAATTATAAAATAAGGTTTTCTATTTTTTGTGAAATGACCTTCATGGGTCTTTATTGAGTTTTGACTAGGGTTTAGGGTTTAGGGTTTGGGGTTAGGGTTCAGGGGTTAGGGGTTAGGGTTTTGGGTCTAAGATTAGGGTTTAGGGTTTAGGGTTTAAAAAGCAATAACAAACCCAAAATTGTCTTTGACAAAATAACTGATGTAATTTTTCCTTAATAAAATCCATGTGTCAATATTTGATTGGAATGTAGGACCACGTCATACTGTCACGTGGTCCTCCCGTAACGCTGAAAAATTTCTCTAGAAATGATCTTATATAGACCTAAAAACTAATTAAATGGTTGAAATGAAAAAATATGATATAAAAATGAGTGTAATAAACCATTAATTAGAAAATCCTCAACTAATCATCAACCAAATGGTCCTCATTAGAATCCGTTCGTATATGTTTTAGCTTTGCATATGTGCATTTCAGATTTTATAAACAACTGTTAATGAAAAATAGTCCCGTTGCTTTAGAGAAGAGATTTGGAGTTTTTATTTATTTTTATTTTACAGACCTCATGTGCAATTGTATGTGTTTCGATTTGTTCATATATGAAGAAATATAAAAGAACTGAATGTTGAGATTTGGATGTTAACGTTATGCTTTAATTTGATGCATTTTCCGACTGAATGTTATCTATTCATCTGATTTTCAGTTTTCTCCGGGTGAAATGGTTTTTCGTGTCCACTCTTAGTATAGATACCATATTATTAGCACCAAACATGAGTCAGTCTTATTATAAAAATAAGCCAAGCTAAAGGTGTTCATGCGTAGTATAGATATATATCATCTTAGCACCAAACATGAATCAGGTTGTCCATGCTTAGTATAGAAATTATGACCAGCTATGGCAATCCAGCAATATTCAAAAAATAAAATAAAAAAATACTCGGCTCCCCCCCCCCCCCCCCCCCCCCCCCCCCCCCCCTTTTTGATATGCACTAAATCAAATCAACCGGTCCTAATATAATTGAGACCAACCCATAATTCTTGTTAGGGTAAAATATTGTATAATCCTTATAGTTTGAAGTCGATATCTGTTTAGTTCTTATGGTTTTATTTTAATCTGAATAGTCCTTAAAATCATGATTTTTCATTCAATTAGTCCTTATGACCTTTAACTGAGAAAATTGTCGGAAGAACTATTTAGATGAAAAATCATGACTTTAGGACTATTCAGATTAAAATAAAATCAGAAGGGTTATTTGGATTTAAAATTGTGACTCTAAAGACTATTCAGATTAAAATAAAACCACAAAGACTAAACATATGTCGACTTCAAACCAGAAGGACTAAACAAATTTCAATTCTTCTTGTTATCTTGTAACATTGAGCTACAAAATTAAAGAAAAAGAGAGGAGAAGAAAGAACGAAATCAAATCAATGATCATGACAGAATAATAATTCCCATATCTAACATCAACTGGGCTTCTACTCTTTCATTCATAATTGTTGTTAGGTGTTTTGTTGTTGTCTGATCTCACCTCTGTTGTGCGATTTCACTTCTAGATGTAGTAGAAATTCTTTAACCAATTTGGAGAGAGACAGAGAGATATATTGATGATTAAATTAAGAATCAGAATTCCCCTTTTACAGACAAACTAAGGTATCAATGACTAGAGATTAAGTACCTATCATCGCTGATGAGAAGAAATTGAAGAAAAAGATTGATGAGGCTAGCTAGCTAATTGATGAGAAATTAGCGAGGAAAAGAAAAACAGCGTCTACGACACCGTCTTCTATGAACCCCCTCAATTTTTGGGCCGCTCCTTAAGATGGTGTTTAGCGTGTGTTGGTGACTACAGAAACTCATTAAACATAATCCGTGTTGTTGCCAACGAGGCTTGTTCTTTCTATAGTGTCTTCTCATGTCTAGTCTGGTCTAGTTTGACGTTGTTTTGGCCACGATCCTCTGCATGTGGAGCGGAGGTGAATAGCGAACAAAGAGAAAGGGGGAGTGTTACGGGCGTGCCATCTCGCGGACGAGGAAAAGGTTGTATGCGTGCTTGACTTCTTGAATCAGGTAGAAAGGGGTTCCATGTGCCACCTCAGATGAGGAATTTACGAGCACAAGGCGGTCGATACTTACGGCGGCGTGAGCAGAGCAACTATAGGGAAGATTCCGAGGAATTGGGATAGAGTCCGGAGAGCTCTAAAGACTCCTAGGTGGCGGTGCGCTTAGAATCGGGGTGTTGAGAGAGTTCGCTTCAACGGGGAAGCGGAAACAAAGCTCCTGGGAGCGTTGGGAATTCGACTGGGTCGATGGTTTCAACAAGGTTGAAAGGTTGTTCTGTTTGAATAAGTTGTGTGTTTGAGAGAGGTTGTGTGTAAGCCGTCGAGCTTCTTTATATAGTGGGAGCAATCCTTGCCTCGAAAGAAAGACAATCAGAATCTCTGTTGGACTCTGCAACGTGAAGCACAAAGGAACTGTTTCTCCCATGCAGACCAATCCGCATGTGACACATATCCAATTCGCACAGTCCGCATAGGATAAGGTCTGGACTCCCATGTGAAGCGGAATTAAGAGCAATTCTTATCCCGCGGGGTATCACAGTCCATGTAGAAAACAAAGTCGCGCGAACCGCGGACTCTATAGCTCAATTCCATCTCGCGGGCTATTGCAGCTCGCGGGCCAAACAAGGCTTTTTAATTAATAAGGGCCACAGGGATTGACCCAAAGCGTGTCAAAGAATGTAAAAAGTCCAAAACGATTAAAATCATTCGCGCGGAGAAACGATTACAAGCATTCTCGCGGACTCCGCGTATGTCTACCTCGCGAACTAGCGAATCAGTTCGCCAACGTGCCTAGATGCATTCTGCCTCGCCTAAGCGAAGTCAACAAGTATTTCATCTCGCGCGAAGGCGATGCGCGCGAGATCCCCACTCCGCGCGAAGTCATTCCGCGCGCGAGCTCTGTTTTTGTCCGAAAACGCGCGAGATCTGTTAGTCCGCGCGAAGTCATTCCACGCGCGGACTTTGCTTTCATCTCGCGTGATCTAGCTAGCGGGCCATTTTTTATAAACTTTAAAGAACTTGGGCTCGCCGGCTGACATAGACCAAGAATTTAATTAATATTCACATAGACAACTATTGTCTAGTAAAATATTAATTTGGGCGTAAACATTGTCCCCCAGTCTCGAAGTCATGAATGTCAAGAATGACTGAAGAGTGTTATGTTCATGCTGCTCCAAAGCCACCGTATTGGCTCGGGTCATAAGATGAGTGTGATTAGAGAAGCCTGTGAATAGGCCTTGAAACTCAACCACCCAACAAAGCATTGTAGCGAAGTTTTTGTATAGCTCGCCTAGTGCCATAGTAAACTGATAAACTTATCATAACGAGGCACCTCGGACTTGGACTTCAAATGCATTCGCCTGCTCTTCTTAGAAGACATGCACACACTGCGAGCGAATGTGGTTCGCATGAATATCACTTAACTAGAGCAGACATTTGCGTTGACTGGATTCCAAAAATGGCCCCTCGCGAATCTTGGCGATGGCGAGCCAACTTTTTGATAATCATGGAATAACAATGGCCATATACTTCGCTGCCCCCCCCCCCCCTTGCGCGAACCAAAGAGAAACAAACAAAAGTGTCGGCGAACGGCCGAATAAAGATGGCCAGACTACAAAAATGGCTCCTCGCGAATCTTGGCGATGGCGAGCCAACGTTTTGATAATCATGGAATGACAATGGCCATATACTTCGCTGCCCCCCTTGCGTGGGCCAAGGAGAAACAAGCAAAAGTGTCGGCGAACGGCCTAATAACAATGGCGAACCAACTTCCATGCGCTTCGCTGCCCCCCAGTGCGAACCAGTAAGAGGCAACAAAGGAGTCAGCGAATGGCAGATGAAAAATTTTAAAGGCCATGCACTTCGCTGCCCCCAGTGCAAACCCATGAGAGTTGGCGAGCGGCCACATAATGCTAGCGAACCAACTTTGGAAAGGGTCGGCGAATGGCTGCATAAAGGTAGCGAACACTTTGAAAACTTGGAGGCCACATGGATTGGCCTAAATAATGACTAAGACACTTGAAAAAGGTCTAAAGTCTGAAATAACTGGAACACATATCCCATCCAATGTGCCAACCAGTTTTGATGTCTGTCCGCCGATGCTTGAAAAGAATGAAGTACATCAAAACTTTAGTATGCCCCCCAGTGAGGAAAGCGGGCTACGAGGTCATGAAAAAACATTGAAAAAGGCAACGTGCGAATCCGCGCGTCTCCTGACCTGTCTGCATTCAAACTACCATAACTCTCTTCAGGGATAGCGGAATGACAAACCGTAAAATCCTCTGGAAAGTAGACATCCAGGGCTTTCTGCTGATATAAGGCGCGCGGGCTAGTTCCTCCTGGATCAGTCCAGTTTAATCGGTGAAGTCGACTGTTCGGTAGTGGCTGTTGCAACTTTCAGCATTGCGACCTGTCTTGACTTCGCTGGCAGCAACTCAAGGCATATGGAATGCCTATTGTCGTTAAGCCTCAGGGATAGGCTCCTAAGTAATGTTCAAGCCTGATTTAGGCAAGAACATTGTCCTGCATTTCAGCAAGACCAAGGATCTCTTTTTGTGTTTTTGGCTATTTGATTTTTTTGTATTTTCTTTTTTCCAATGCGAGAAAGAAAGAAACTGAAAGAAAACGGAAGTAAAAGCTGAATTAAAAGCTAGGAATAATGAAGAGATCATAGCTTGAGTAGTGATCCCTCGTTAGGCCACCAATGCTTCACTCCAAGTCTCGACGTTGTCATGTTTCCAACGTGAGACTGTTGTTGTTGACAATTTCCAAGTGTTGTGCAGAGTTGTTCCGCGTCAACAAATTGAAAACTTGGGCAAGGTATTTCGTAGGGTACGTCTCGTTGCCCCCCACGCATCTTTGTTGCTTGACCAAGCATGATCCTCAACTGCTTTATCGTGGATCGAATGATGTGAAGATCTGCCTTGGTGCCGACTATCATGTCGTAATGCATGGTCTTATCAAGAATAGCTATGCATTGGTCAGGAAAGAGAACCACTGACTTGTCTCTTTTCACTTTATCAAGAGCTTTACTGGAATTGAACTCTTGTGGCATATGATTTGGGGACAGATGCACCAACATATAGTTCTCATCGTATTCATCGTATGTTGGTTCTGTGTCGAAACCACATGCAGAATCAATAAAGGTCGGTAGCTCGACCTTCTTTGCAACCATCGGCATGCAGAGACTTCAAGTATATTGGAAAGTGAAACCGCTGATTGGCCAAGGGATGTTACCAAACCATATATAATTAAGCTCAATATGATCATGGTTTGGCGAAGCGGACTGAGTCATCTCGCTGGTGAACAAGAGATTGGCAAGATGAACCTTTAGAAGAAGCGGACTCCGCCAGCCTTGTCACCCCGCGTGTGCATGTTGAAGCGGAAACTCAAGAGGTGCTGGTCCATCTTCATTACGCTTGTCATGAATTGGTAGAGAAAGCAGGCGAGCTCTGCCTTGCCCCCTTATGCAGCTGACCTGTGTCCACATATACATCTAGCATGGGAAAGTTGGCGCCTGGGTCCCCTTTCATGCGAACTTGTGGTTCGCCATCATCATTAGTGCGCGAACTACTTTCTGCTTTTAAGATGGACTGTTCTGCCCATTGCGAGATGAGATTATTATTTATATTCTTGTCGGCCTGAACCTCAGGCCCTTTGTCATTAATTGACAAAGTGATTTCTTCTTTGGACGTTGGCTCGTCCAAAGGAAAATCTTCACCACTAGATTGGCTGCCAGGCAATTCAATCTTTTCGGCATAAACATGCTCATTGAAGTCTTCATTGGGCGATTCAATCTTTTTATCCTGGTCGGCTTGCAAAAGGGCTCTGTTTTGTCTGAACTGTTCAATTAGGTCAGCAACACTTTGTCGAGTAGCCAGACCATCCATCCGATCGTTGAGCCTTGCCAATATCTGGAGGATTTGTTCCATAGGAGGAGCAGATCCTATGTCTTAGGTTGGTTGAAAGCCAACCATGGCGCGAAATCGCAGGTTTTCCTAGTTTCCCTATGATGTCTCGCTTGTACTCCCTGGTCCTACTGGGTGTGCCAATGTTTTGGCCACGATCCTCTGCGTGTGGAGCGGAGGTGAATAGCGAACAAAGAGAAAGGGGGAGTGTTGCAGGCGTGCCACCTCGCGGACGAGGAAAAGGTTGTATGCGTGCTTGACTTCTTGAATCAGGTAGAAAGGTTGTTCTGTTTGAATAAGTTGTGTGTTTGAGAGAGGTTGTGTGTAAGCCGTCGAGCTTCTTTATATAGTGGGAGCAATCCTTGCCGTGAAAGAAAGACAATCAGAATCCCTGTTGGACTCTGCAACGTGAAGCACAAAGGAACTGTTCCTCCCATGCAGACCAATCCGCATGTGACACATATCCAGTTCGTACAGTCTGCATAGGATAAGGTCTTGACTCCCATGCGAAGCGGAATTAAGAGCAATTCTTATCCCTCGGGGTATCACAGTCCATGTAGAAAACAAAGTCGCCCGAACCGCGGACTCTGTAGCTCAATTCCACCTCACGGGCTATTGCAGCTCGCGGGCCAAACAAGGCTTTTTAATTAATAAGGGCCACAGGGATTGGCCCAAAGCGTGTCAAAGACTGTAAAAAGTCCAAAACGATTAAAAGCATTCGCGCGGAGAAATGATTACAAGCATTCACGCGGACTCCGGGTATGTCTACCTCTCGAACTAGCGAATCAGTTCGCCAGCGTGCCTAGATGCATTCTGCCTCGCCTAAGCGAAGTCAACAAGTATTTCATCCCGCGCGAAGGCATTCCGCGCGAACTGTGTGTTCCGCGCAATGCGCGCTAGATCCCCACTCAGCGCGAAGTCATTCCGCCCGCGAGCTCTGTTTTTGTCCGAAAGCGCGCAAGATCTGTTAGTCCGCGCGGAGTCATTCCGCGCGGGGACTTTGTATTTCATCTCGCGTGGTCTAGCTGACAGGCCATTTTTTATAAACTTTAAAGAACTTGGGCTCGCCGGCTGACATAAACCAAGAATTTAATTAATATTCACATAGACAACTATTGTCCAGTAAAATATTAATTTGGGCATAAACAGACGTAACAAACACTCCCTTAGTGTTCATGAGGATTCTCAAAACTAAACTGTCTTGAAGTGTCATTTTGTTGAACAAAGCAGCGATGAAAGTGCCAACACTCTTCACTCTGAAAGCCAGGATGATCGCTGTCAAACAGCAACAAGTGTGGCCTGTGGATCAATCTTGCACCGATAATGTCCCAACTTTACCACCTTTATGGTGTTGGGTTTTAATCACAAAAGATCTCGGTACAATTGAGTATGATTCACTCACTTATAAGATATATTTTATTTGTCACTTTTCTGATGTGAGATATATTCCTCTCTAACATGTCCAACACGCCTCCTCACATGCAATTGACGCGAGCCTCCGGGGCGCATATATACGAGATACACGAGCAACAGGGGCCCGACGCAATTAAACCCTCTTTTGTGTAGATGTAGCATAAAGTAAATGGGGTATCGTTCAGTCCGGAGACTCGTGGAGGGGTCTCTGCATCTTGAGTCGCTTAAAAGAGATGTTAGTAAACAAAACAGAAATAAATATTAACAAATATACACTTGGCACAAATCATTTAACGGGGGTTTTGATTTGGGGTTTCTAACATCCTAAAACGATAAATAAACACACGCACACACACTATATACACGTGACCGACTTCAACCAATCCATCCAAATAAATCATTCCAGAATAATGAACATGCAATTAATTACTTCAAATGCGTAACGGAAATATTATCATGCTTTGCGAAACTAAGTCCTAAGATACACCCGTCGAGGACATGCACTTAATCGGTTTTCCTTAATAGTTACTAGGTCAGAACGTCTAGGCCTAGAGCATCTCATAAATTAAACACATAATGCCACGAGCAACTTACATGCAAAATCTACAAGTCATTAAGATGAAAACGGACTTAAACAAATTACTAAGTTTACAAACGTTGCCTAACTTTTCACATGCAAAGCACTTATCTCGGCCACTACGACATGGCCTTCACCACAACGGAATACTTCTAAACACGAAATAAACCTCTAGCACTACCAACCTGCAGAGTTAGTAATCACTTACGCACTAGATAAAGCTTTTAACACAAACCATAATATTAGAACCGAAAACACAAGATCACAAATAATTAAACTACACATTCAAATATTCTGGAAATTCAAACCCTCATGACTCAAACATCATTCGAATTTATAAAGAAAACATAGGAGTTCATGCACGAATTCGAAACCAAAGAAAACAAAACAAAAACAACAAAGAACCATTACAATTGGAATCGGCAAAGAGAGGCCAACTAGTTGTCGATTGCAAGGCTTTGGACTCGGCTGCTACTCTCCTCCTTGGCTCGGCCTTGGGGCAGAGGTCTTGACTCCTTAGGGCTCCTAAAGTGGTGCGACGGCAAGAGAAAGAGAGAGAGAACTTTTCAGAATTTTTCTGGATTGTGAAGTGGTGAATTCCTCTCTTCTAGTCCCTCCTATTTATATTGAATTGGTGAAACCCTAGCATTGCCGCAGCCCTTGGATCTCTCTTGATCTTGTGGCTGAAAACAAGTCCTAATTACACAAGAGAAAGCCACAAAATCGGTGGGATTCTCTTCTAGGTAGAATAGGATTCTCCTTCCTTAATTTTCTGATTTTTATCTTCTTGATTCTTCCACAATCTTCTTATTAATTTCAGTTGAACTTGGACTTATTTTCCCTTGAATTATGGACTCCAAAATCGGCCAAGAAGTCCATGGATTGGGCTTTTATTTGCGCGGCAACAAGCTCTCCTAGTTGGATTAGGATTTGACTTTTTCTTCTTCGATTCCTTGTAGAAACAGGATTTCCTATTTGAAAGAGGTTTCCATGTCGACACAGGATCTCCATGATGAAATGGGAATCCTAGTTGAAGTAGGATTCCTCGAGCAAATAGAATTCTTCGTAATTTCTGCGACTTAAGCTCCTTTTCTTTGTTTGTGCGCAAATGACTCCTATAAGATAAAACATGTTAAAAATGGCATTATTAAGGAAATAACATAGCTAAATAGGGTAGAAAAATATACTAAGAACATGGCATTTTATGCCTCTATCAGCAATCTGACTCAAGGTCTGCACATGGAATGAATTGGGACAGAACAAACCAAGGGACACTTGATGACAATCCAATCGAAACTTTCTTATGGCGAGGTATGAACCCTAAACTGGGCGAGAGATAAAACCCAGTTGGGCCCATGAGAATTGAAGAAGTATTTGGAGAGGGACCCGCTCTGATATTATGTTAAACAAGCGAAAAACGTGGCTCGTGGATCAATCTTGCACCGATACTGTCTTAACTTAACCACTTTTAAGGTGTTGGGTTTTAATCATAAAAGGTCTCGGTACAATTAAGTATGATCCACCTACTTATAAGATATATTTTTTTGCCACTTTTTTTTATGTGGGATATATTCCTCTCCAACATGTCCAACACGTCCCCAACAAGCTAAGCTATGTTTTGATTCAGTTTTCATCACCAAAAAGCCAAAAAAAATTGAATTTCACCCCAATGACCAATTTATAAAGGGGCATGAAAAGGCTTTCCATAAAGTTTCCAACACGATCTTTTAAACATTTGTTATGCATCGCTTAAGTATGATTGCTCCCAATATGAAAGGTCTAACGATGTCATGTCCACCGCAGTCATCGGTTATCAATCCACACAGTACAATCCCAAACAAAATATAACATATATGGGCATCATTATAGCTTTCATCATTTATGGGCATCATTATAGCTTTCATCATTCGGTTATCAATCCACACAGTACAATCCCAAGCCGTCTTTTTGGATTTTGATATTGTCTTCTTGTGTGCGCATGAATTTAATGGCATATATTTGCGGCAAAATGGTTGCATGTGGTATATAAAGTTTTCTTGTGTTTTTCTTACTTTGCGTGATTTTGCATTGCAATTGCATTCCATGATTTTGCATTGCAACTACATGACAATAAGTGAAATTTAGTTTGTGGCAACCTTGTATAGGCATTTATTGAGAATGTATTTGATTTCTTTGACTTGTGGTTGCCTTATGTACTTAAATGACTAAGAAAGAGCACGCGTGCATTGGAAAGTATTTGCTTTAGAGGTGGGCTTGGCATGGCTCTTTCAAGGCTTTTAGAATGGATGCATGACTTTTAAAAGAGGAGCTTGACATATACATGTTGTATTAGGCTCATGTATGCTGCATGTTGGCTTTTATAATGACTTTGGATATGTTCTTTCAATGTATCAAACTGATATGCATGTAGATGTTTGTATGCTTGGAGTAATCCTCTTAGTCATGAATCTGCTTGGTATGAGATTGAGCTTGGCGTGATTATAAGATTGGAGTATGCATCAGCTTGTTATGTCTAGATATGAGCTTGGTATATGAATTTACATGGCATGTTTACTTTAGGTGTATGTATGAATTAGGAAAGAGCATGTAGCTTGATTTATTGGCCGAGCTTGGTATTGCAATAGTACCTTCTGGTAAGTTTACTAGAGGAATCTATAGTGTGGCATCAGACTAGGGTATATGGAAATTGTGACTTATGTATAAGGAGTTTTGATTATTGCAGGAGTAAAAATGTACTCTAAATATAATACTAATTATTTGCGTTTGAGAAAGATTTACAATAATGATCTTGGTTTGACATCATTTTGGTTATATGTTGTGTATAGAGGTGGTTGTTGTAACAAATGTTGATGAGGTATGGGTGTTAGAATGGTCACTGCATTGGAAGGTTCGACTATGACAAAAAATTTTCTGCTATAGGTAATGAGAAAGTATAATGAAAGTATGAGACATGACTGGGAGCTGCGGGGAGAAAAAAAAAACAATCCAGAATACAAATGATAAATAGTATATGCTATTAGAACAAATTGGTTCTTTGGATTGGAGAAAAACTTAGATATGAATCTCAAATTGACACGAGGATCACTTAGCCATTACAGAAAACATCGACTATGAAAAGTACATGTCTTTGGCTAGCACATAAGCTTAAAGAGATAATGGCCTGTGTAATTGTTGTTTTTCTTGGACAATATCGTCATCACTTAGTCCCCAAGTATGGAAGAATATCATCTAAGATAACGGTTGCTTTCCAAAGTGGCTTGATTGAGTATTATTGTATGACTATTGGCAGTGTTTCTTACGCATGCTGCATGATGACTCTGCAGGGCGACATAACCGTTGTTATGTCGGGAGAGGAGTAACCGCAAGGAAAGCATGGTATGTAATTGATTTGGTTTTTTTGTCCTCTTACGCATACATAAGGACTTTGGCATATGCTTGTGGTGTTTTCTTTTTTTTTTTTTTTCTTTTTTTTTTTGTATGTAGAGATTGATTTGTTTGCTTGTAGGATGATAGTGTTATAGTTGAAGAGTATGTGTCTATGGCTTGTTGTGAGACTTCATTTTGTTTTGCACATTCCTTGACACTCTCACTATACCCGAATTTAGGTACAAGTGTGGATGCTTCAGCAATAAATTATGCAGTAGGCGTTGGTCTTTGCGAGGGTAGCCGTAAGGAAGAAATATGCAACGTCGCTTCATGCAATAGTAATGTAGTGTGTCTAGCCCCATGATTATGTGAAGCATGGAGCGTATGGTCATAGTTCACATAATCAAGGTTTCATGTTGCTTGCTTTGCATGGTGCTTAATTTGTATGTTGCTTACACATCTTACTGCGATCTTCTAATTTATCATCTTATTTGTGTAGGCTGGATGAGTCCTTGAGCATCATGTCCCTGAGACAACAATTGGTGGTGATACCATCAATATCTTAGCCTTACTTCATGCATGTGGAGACTCTTTCTTGGTCATTCCTTCAAACTCGGGTATACTAGAGATACAGTTTAGAAATCTCATTGGTTGTTCTGATACAAGAATTAGGCGTCCTCTGAGTGGTGTGCTTTCCTCTTTTGAGGATGTGAAGGTTTCTTCAAAGTTTTTGATCCCTCCTATAAAGTTTTCTGAAGGGCATGGTGGGGGCAGCTTCTTTGCAGAGAAATAAGCATGTGTGAGGAAAAAACATGATTAAGGTGTTTGGTCTTGTGTTGCATAGCATAGCGTGAAGCTTGAGGAAATTAAGACTGAAGAGACCTTTCTAATATATAGGCATGCATGTCGAGACACCATGGATTGCGAACTTGGTGTGAGTTTCATGTTGGAGCATCTAAAGGAAGTTGCTAGGATTTTTTGTTATATGCACAAGCTTGCTGGTTCCGAAAACTGTTGCAGGGGGTTCATAGAATAGATTTTTTCTTCAGTTGTGAAGAGAGCTGTAATTCCTTGAACCACAACAACATGGAGACTTGTGCACTAGGAGTTGTGGATTATATCAACTCGGATAACATTGCTTTGTAAATTAGAAGCTTGTAATATAGAATCTTTATTTGACGTGAGCCAAATTTGGCTATTAAAAGTAAAACTGCACTGTATCCATATTTGGTCACTGTAGTGAAAACTTAAAGCATCTGAGAAAGGCTTGAAACAATAGATTAGATTTGATGCTAGGCATAAGAATTTTGAGCTTCAAACAATTTGACTACTGAATTTGGATGTTGCAGCGAGAAATTTTGCTCTAATGGATGATGTATTGGTTTGATTTTTGGCTTCAGGTGTATTGAGGTACACAAATGAATTCTACTAGGAGCAATTGGATGTGGCATAGTCTCAAATGGTTTAAAGAGGTCTGGAAGGGTTATTTTGATAACAGTAGAGGCTTTGGCATGAGTGCTATAAAAAGAGTTATTTTGTATAAGGTGATCATATAGATGGGGAAAAAGGTAAACATCAATTTTTTCAGCCCATGAGTGTTTGCATCAGTTGACACATAGATGTAAAATATTACACAATGTCTTTTACCACAAAATGTGCAACTTAGGACTAAGCATGTTTGTTTGGCTTTAGTTGTCATGTCGCGGGGCATGTTACAGCAATGCTTTGAGCATCAAGCACATTAATTATACAAGAGAGACAATGTTTGTTTTTATGCCTTGAGCACATATAATAGGCCCAAGAATATCATATTCTTAATATCGCTTGCAGCCTAAGTGCATGCTAGGGTTGTTTGCATTTTCTTCAATTTTCAAAGACCATCTATTGTAGTGTAATATTACCACAATACAACAGTAACAGCCAAATCTCAAAGATTGAACAAGTAATGTCATATAGCAACAAAGGTTTTATCCAAATTCAGGTATTAGCTTTTACTGCAATCGAGGATTTGGCTAAGAGAGGCTAAAAACTTTAACTAAGCATTGAGAGTTTGTGACCCGAGAAAAACTTGAAACTAAGGATTTATGGTATGCAATATTCTTGACTATTGCAGTGAGATACTGCTGTGAAGACTTATGAATGGCAGAGAAGGCTACAACAACTTGAATAAGGACCTTGCAACAAGAAATATATATATTCTCTTAGACATTTGGTTTTGGAATAACAAAAACGTTGCTTCCATTGAGGCTTCTGAACAGAACGCCATGACTATAATAAAGAAAGAATCAAAATTTGAAGTTGTAGGCTTGGAGTCGAAAAATTATTGGCAAAGAAACACAACAACTGTGAATCATGTCAAAAGAGGTAGCTCCATGTTAGTTGCATCAGCAACAATTATGAATACCATAAGCATGCCTGAATTGAGGGACTGCGTCATAAACCAATTATCTGAATTACAACCTAGTTTCCCAGCAGAGTCGCCAAAATGTGAGGGTTCTTTTTGATTTTGGAAGTAACTAAGCCAAAATCAACTCAGAGAATTGAATTACTGAGTCAATCTCGTGTGTGATTCAAAATCAAGGAAAGGCTTGTAGCGTGAGCTAGCGTGGGAGCTAAAGGCACACCACGTTGATGAAAATTGGACTGAGTTTTAGGGTTAAATTTCTGGGTTTCAAGGATATGGATCGAAGGATGGCTGGTGCAGTTTTGGCTTGAAGGCATGAAAGCTTATGTGTTTGGGGATTTTTCTGGGTTGGTTGCTTGATGGGTTTGCAGCTCCCCAAACCTCCTTTTTATATAGCTGAATTGGAGGGTTTTGCCATGTACTGCAGTGCTTTACTCTGCTGGGTAAAAGGATTGCTCTCCTCAGGGACATGACCTTAGCCCCAAAAACTAGAAAAGAGAAGCTGAACTCGAGAGACGGGAGAGACGATTTACTACAGGGGCGCTGCAAGGGCGGCTGCGAAGACAAAAAACCTGGAACGAGGCGGGCCAAGTAGGTGAATCCCATAATCTCGTCATTTGAGGATGAATGGGCTGTTTTAGAATTAGTCATAGACCTTCTTCTTCTTCAGATTAGGATTGAAAGAGACTCCCATGTTGTGTAAAGTTGTCGCCGTGCTGCGGGGAGAAGAAAAGGGAAGTGGTATCTGGTTCAACAATGGGAATGCAAAAGGAGATTGGGTCTTTCCTAAAAGAAGGGGGTTTGGGCTTTTCTAAGAGAAAAGGTGTGTAACATCTTGGAATTTCAGTTTTCTATTTTTAAAAGGAAAAATATTTTTCGGGATATTTTTATTTCGATTTCTATTATTATTTCAAATTTCTTGTGGCTTTAGAAAAATATTCAAAATTTTAGTTTGTCAATTTTTGTCTTTCGAGCCTATAGGATTAATCTAGACGTCGTTACGAGTTCGTAGGATTTTCCGTGGAGCATCGTTTGGACATCGAAGCTATTTTTAATGATTTTTGGAAGTTAGTATTATCCAAAAATTTATTTAAAAATAGAATTAGTGTTGGCTTGATCTCCACCATTAGTTTTGATAGACCACCAAATCTGGGCCGTCTAATTGGGTATGTATATACATTGGATTAGTTGGACTGGATCAGTGAAGGATCAGATCGACTGATGGAGTCTCCACCGACCCGAAGAACTATGACGTAGACTGCCCCTTCCTCCTCCGTCGAGCGGCCGTCTCCCGACTCAAAACGACTGTCTACAGCTTCGTCTCGTCGTCCCCGACTTCCCTGTGATTTCATATTGAAGAGTGGAGCTCCGGTGAGAGAGAAAAGGAGGAGAGAAGGTGATTATGTTTCCGATTGGGTTTGCGATCCCGGTCACGGCGGCAAGCAAAGCTTGTATGGATAGTTGTTACCCAAAAAGTCACCCTTAAGTATAAGGGCCAAGTTATAGTGTATGGATTATGAGTAAGGGATATCATACCCAATGGATTAGTAAACCCACTCTAGCTAGGAAAACCTAAAGGATGCTAAAAAGATTATGCAAATGTACAATCACAAACAATGGCTCACAAGTGAACCAAAATTCAAGGTGAATATATGCAAGATGAGGTAAATTTGATTTTGGTTTTGAGATGATTCGATTCGAAACTTGCTAAATGTAAACTTGAAATATAAACTAGGCTAAGCTAAATTAGATGTGATGAAATTGATGGGAGTTGGGACTTAAGGTTTTCACCTTTAGCCTCCCTTGCAAACAATGATGCTTCTAAAGTGAATGATGTCATTTTAATTAGCCAATTTCTCTTCTTGCATCCCTCTCGGGTATGACAAAGGACATTTTTGTTTGTTGATATCAAGCAACCCCTCTCGGGTATAGTACTTAACTACCTAAGCCATGCATTTCAAACTGATTAGGAATCTAATGCATTACCCTAATTGCATAAAGCTTGGAGATGAAGAAATTATGCAAACCAACCAAGCTTATCTCTAAGTGATTGTAGCTCACAACCCTAACATGCACATATAATATGGTATCATGCTTCAAACAACTAAGGTTAATCAAGCCCAAATTATTTCTCATGTCATGGCAAACATACATACCCAAATTGATTAAGTTCAAGCATGAATATCCAACTTTTGATCTAGCGCATTAAGGTGCTAGTGAAAAGTGCATCAATCACAATATTAACATCAAAGTCATACAAGGTTGGTTAGGGCTTTCAACCCTAGCCCGAACAAACTAACTACTCACTCATAATCAAATATACAAGCTTCAACATGTTAATGAACATCAAAGTAAAAGTAAGGGAAGAGATGTGACTAGAGATGCTCAAGTTGAGGATGTAGTGGATGAACTCATGGAATCCTTGTCAATGGATGATGGAGATGATGGTGATGTCCTCACTTGATGCTAGACTCCACCTCCTTCTTCTTACTTGATGATGGAGGATGTAATGGATGGAGATGGCAAATTGATGACGCTTTGTGTATATGAAATGAGATGGGTAGAAGGAAATTCTGATGGATTTGGTGGTGGTGGTGATGGAAGTTATGGTTTGAATGTGGTGGAGATGGATGTTTTTGTGTAGGAGTGGTGGTGGTTCTCTAATGGAGATTAGAGAGAGGAAATGAGCTAGTGTGTGAAGTGGGAGATGGTTGTTCAAAAATGGGGGAGAGAAACTTAAATAAAGATGAAAGATGGAGCAAAAGTGGGGAGAGAAAACCAAAAATCTCATTTTCTCCTCCTCCCATCCGTTTGAATCCCCAAGCTTAAGTGTGAAAATAGTCATCATTTCCCCAAAAAGCAAGCAAAAGGTAATAGAGGAGAAGTGATAAACTAATAGGTAATGATAGCACTACCAGGACAATTGTACTTTAGCCGACGAAAAAAATTTGTCAGCCTGTTAAAAAAATTCGTCGGGAAAGGGTCGTCTGTGATGACTTTAGCCGAAGACACACGTAGAAGTCGTCGGCTATAGTCCAGAGTTTAGCCGACGAAATAATGTCGCCTGCTATAGTCCAGACTTTAGCCGACGACATTATTTCGTCGGCTATAGTCCATACTTTAGCCGACGAAATAATGTCGTCGGCTATAGTCTGGACTATAGCCGACGACATTATTTCGTCGGTTATCTTCCAAACTTTAGCCGACGAATAATTTAAAATATTCGTCGGCTAAAGGTTGTAATAAAAAAAAATAAAAAACATCTATGGCCGACGAAATATAGTATATTTCGTCGGCTTTATAGGGATTTAGCCGACGAATTAAAGCATATTTCGTCAGCTAAAACTTATTTTTTTTTTTTTAAAAAAAACTTTAGCCGACGAATTAAGGCTTTTTTCGTCGGCTATAAGTCCATTCCAGTAAAAAAAAAAACCCCCGAAATTTCTGAATTACCATTCCAAGCAAGCTGCAAAATACACCAAAACAATTCCATATAACTAACAACAAGCATATAAAAGTATATAATTCATCAACTACATAAATTCTATATCGTCTAAATTAATATCCGCTTCTGGGGGCTGCTGCGGAGGTTGCGGCGGCTGGGGTAGTGGCATGGGCGGAGGCGGAAGTCCCTGAAGCTGGGCAGCTGTAAAGTCCTACATGTACTGGAATATCTGCTGCTGCTGGGCCTGCTGGATGGCATGTATCTCGGCAACATAGGCTGCCTACGCGGCATTATAGCTAGGCTGCATGCGAGGCTATATAGGCTGCCTGCGAGGCATTATAGGCAGCCTGAGCAGCTTGCTGTTATCGTAGTCTCTGAACTTCCGACTCTAGCTGAGTCGTCCTGCTGATCGTGGACGTGATCCTGCTGCTGGTCGAGGCTGCCTTTCATTGAAATTCTGGAGTGGTCTTCAGGACCCCCTCGCCTTTCTTTCCTAGACCCCGACAGTAGAAGTTGTTTGCTCTCGGTGGGAAGGCTGTGCCCATGATCCTCGCCCCAATCGTCGGATCCGAAGTGTCGATCCGGGACATGGCTTCGGACATCTCTTCCTCCTGCGTGTCCGGCCATGTCTCCCTCACTAAGGCACTCATCACCTCGTCACTAGCCTCCCTCACCTTCGCCTATATGGATAAGAAAAAAATTATTAATTAACATTTTGACATAAATTTAAAAATTTAAAAACGTAAAATGACTTACAATATCCTCCTGGGAGTCAGGATATGCCCTCTCGTACGTATAGACGTACTGGTTGACCTCTGGATGTTCTCTGGCCACCTCGTCCATGAAGACAGCAAACGGTCTAGAACCGGCATGATGATTCCTTGTGTTGCGTTGCCGGTTCTGAGAGTTCACCCGGGAAACCACCTTCAAAGAAAAAAGTAAACTATTAGTAAAATATTTTAAAACGCACGTACTTAATGATAAATTAACTAACTAATTTATTTACATACCTATTTACGAGGGTTGTTGAATTCTGATGTCAGAAGCCAACGCCACTCGTACTCCCTGTACTGGAACTCAGCAGGGGTACCAGAACATGCGTTCCCGTGCGTAGTCCAATGGGTCCGCAACTCGTTCTTCCACTCCTTGTACCTACAGATACAACAAAAATATTAGAAATATTATTAATATCACATACAATTTTGTTTTTCATTAACTTCCCAACGTACCTTCCCCCATGCACAACGTCGGCCCAGCTGTCCCTCAGGTGCTCGGGAACCTCAAACCACACCTGCATTTAACCGTTTATTAGTTTAGCTTTTCGAGAAATCAACAATGTAATACATAATATTATTTTGTAAACTCACCGACATCGCGTTGTGGAGCATGTCCTTAACCTCCTGCGGGACCTCGTAAGTCAAACCCCTAAACGCACGGAAAAGGTCGTTCAACCGTCTAAATTACGTATTTTAGCCGGACCTCCAACTGAAAATAGTTTTAAACCGATGACACGCAACAAGTCGTATAAAAATTTTACGCAAAATAACCACCGAACATAGGACTACTCATAGGGGGAAAAATGAAAAATTGCATTAACCGCAACTATCGGCACCGAATATTTACCGGAATAGTGTGATTTTTCAACCGTGGATGTATTTCAACATTCTCATCATATCTTATTTCATGACTTTTTGGCGTTTGAAGGTTTTACGTATAGTTTGTTTTTGAAACGGAACATTTACATAACACTTGGTAAACAAGTTATACAACATTAGTATGCATGTTGTGATTGTGATGATCAAACTTGAGAAACAGAAATCCGACCGTCAGATCTGACCATCATGATAAAATACATGTCTGGGAAAAAATTCAACTTGATCCGAAAAGAATAAGGGCTCGATCTGGACGGTCAATCTCGTAAGTCAAACCCCAAAACGCACGGAAAAGGTCGTTCGACCGTCTAAATTAAGTATTTTGGCCGGACCTCCAACTGAAAATAGTTTTAAACCGATGACACGCAACAAGTCGTATAAAAATTTTACGCAAAATAACCACCGAATATAGGGCTATAGTAGGTAAGAGAAAAATTTTAGGGTTTAGCCGACGAATACCCTAACATATTCGTCGGCTATAGTATGTAATTAAAAAATTAAAAAATAACTATAGCCGACGAAATATTTGGTTATTCGTCGGCAAAAACCATCTTAGCCGACGAATTATAGTGTATTTCGTCGGCTAAAGGAAAAATACATTAAAAAAACAGACGATATTAGTAAACCATACTAACTTCCTGTCATCTGTAGCCGACGAAATTTTAATTTCGTCGGCTAAAGTCTGTGACTATAGCCGACGAAAATATAATGTCGTCAATTAAAGAAGGTTTAAAGTCGTCGGCTAAAGTCACAGACTTTAGCCGACGAAAATAAATTCTTTAGCCGACGAAATTTTAATTTCGTCGGCTAAAGATGACTATAGCCGACAAAAATATAATTTAGCCGACGAAAAATTGATTCGTCGGCCTGGTTTTTTTTTTCGTCGGCTAAGGCCTTTCTTCTTGTAGTGTAGGAAAAGGTGATGTAACACAAAAAACATGGAAGATATATGTATGAAATCATGATGGACTTTTGGGTAAAATAGGGAAACGATGATTATGGTGGGAAAGAGTGAAGGGTGTTGGAGTTGAAATCTCACCAAAAGGTTAAGAACTAGTTGTGATAGAACAAGACTTTTCCACCTTTCCTTTTCCATGAAATTAGCCGGAAAATGTATGGCACCACCAAAAGTGGTGGTACGCCGCGACTTGTGCCTCCGCAAGTGGTGGTGCTCGGAAAATCGCCGGAATTTCACCGTTTCTCTTCTCTTGTCAATATTTTCTACAAAACATGGAAATTGATTAGTTGACAACAAAATGGACTTTAAAACAAGTAAATCTCAAGGATTAGGACACAAAATTATCTATGAATTATGATCCAACAATAGCTTCGTCTTGATGTTAGGAACCTTTCTATAATTTTGTTTTTCTAAGGCGAGCTCTGAGGAGGGAGATTCAAAGAGGAGAAGCTTTTAGGGTTTTTCGGCAAGAGTTCTGTTTATTCCGGCCACTGGCGAAGGCAAGTGAGGTATGAAACTTGATCTTCTTGCCGAGATCTACCTGTTTATATAATTGGAATTGAGATTGGTTGGGTGTTGGAGAAGTTGGGTTTTGGCAGTAGAGGACCGTCGTGTGTGCCACTGTGCACGACGACAGTGGTGGTTGTTTTTGTAGTTTCTAGCTTTTGAATTAGTATATAGAATTGAAGGAGTAGGTTGAGATGCTTGAATTCAATATTGGTGGAGTTTAGAGAATGTGGTGTTCTGGGTAGTGTGACCATCGTGGGTGGCCACTGTTCACGGCGGCGGCCGTAGTTATGGTTATGATTTCTGGGTTTGGGTTCCTGTATTGAGCCTGTATACATGATTTGAAGTCCTTGAATATCTGAAAATTGCATGAGATTTGGGTGATAGGACATGAAGCTGTGTTATTGGAGCAGGGAGGGGAAAATGACTGTGCATAGCACTAATACTGAACTTGCCGGAGTTGAATGATGCAACTAAGAACTAGTAATTAACTGTTGGTGTTGGCAGACATTGTCAACATGCATTATGCAGCTTGGGGGACGTTCAATATGTTAGTTTTATATGGAAGAATAAATTAATGTATTGAACTATGGGGGGGGGGGGGGGGGGGGGATAATGGAATCTGGTATTGGGGGACGTTCAATATGTTAGTTTTATATGGAAGAATAAATTAATGTATTGAACTATGGGGGGGGAGGGGGGGGGGGGGGGAATAATGGAATCTGTTATATTGGGTGCATTGACGTACTACTTGAAATATTGAAGTTGATTTGCGAAATGGAACTAGGAGCTTTGATTTCAAATAGAGGAAGTGAGTTTTCCGAAGTGCAGGAGTTGGACAACTTGAGAAGTAGAAATTGGCAAAAGAGTTTATGGGTGTCCTTATCAATTTCAAAGACTTAATCGTATTGACTTGAAGAGATTCACCTACTTTCTCGGAATGAAGATTCGGTACGAGGATCAAAGGCGAGTAGCTGGATTGCAAGAGCAGAAGGATAAGGATTTCAGAATGTGTGTCGCTGTGTTATTAATTTTAGCTAGCGTCAGAAGTAGCGCTTGGATTGAGTTTTAGGGTTAAATTTCTGGGTTTCAAGGATAGAGATCGAAGGACGGATGGTGGGGTTTTGGTTTGAAGGCATGAAAGCTTGTGTGTTTGGGGATTTTTCTAGGTTGGTTGCTTGATGGGTTTGCAGCTCCCCAAACCTCCCTTTTATAGAGCCGAATTGGAGGGTTTTGTCATGCATTGCAATGCTTTATTCTGCTGGGTAAAAGAGGATTGCTCTCCTCAGGAACCTGACCTTAGCCCCAAAAACTAGAAAAGATAAGCTGACCTCGAGAGACGGGAGAGATGATTTACTATAGGGGCTCTACAAGAGCGGCTGCGAAGACGGAAAACCCAAAACGAGGCGGACCAAATAGCTTGAATCCCATAATCTCGTCATTTGAGGATGAAGGGGCTGTTTTGGAATCAGTCATAGACTTTCTTCTTCTTCGGATTAGGAGTGAAAGAGACTCCCCCGTTGTGTAAAGCGGTCGCTGTGCTGCGGGAAGAAGAAAAGGGAAGTGGTATCTAGTTCAGCAATGAGAATGCAAAAGGAGATTGGGTCTTTCCTAAAAGAAGAGGGTTTGGGCTTTTCTAAGAGAAAAGGTATTGGGCTTTGGATTCAAAGGTATTTTGGGTTTAAAAGCTAAGCAATCCAATTCTCATGTTTTTCACTGATTCTTCGCCAATTTAAGCCGTTGGGCTTGAGTTTCGGACCCAAGACCGAAACCATTAACGACATTAAATCGATGGACGAGCGTCATGTGTCTCCGTAACCTTCCACGTACACCACACCCACTTCTACAAGCCCCAAGGATGCGTGGATGCGGCTTGAGTCCACATCGATGGGCATGTTTGCTTGGCCGGTTAAAATCAATGATTTATCTTTAGATTATAGGGTTTTGCGTGAATTGTATAATGAATTGTAGCGTGGTAAAAAGTATGATTTTTCGGATATCAACACTAGTTTTACCAGCTACCTTCGCTTATGTTTGTGGTAGGCCCATGGTATAGTAGGTTGTATTTAGGAAGTGCTTTTCTGCATTTTGACTTTGTAATGTGTTGAACAATTTAATACATGCGATTGATATTATGCTACTAATTGCTAGGTTTGACGTAGATTGCTATGTTGAACAAACTCTCTATTGATGCCAACATAGTTTTTTTGTAAAAGACATTATGTTGTACTGACGATTGGTTAAAACTTAAAAGTTTGTTAGCATGTTATATAAGTATATATGTTTTAATTTCCTTAATGAAAGTTTGCACCGTAGTTAATAAACTTCTTGTATTCTTATGTATTTATCTTAAAAGAATTGAATGCACATATTCAATCCTTTCATAATTTGTTCCAATTTATAATTTCACTCTAGACATTTTGCACAAGTAGTAATAATGTTTTAATGAGGTCTATTATGCTCTTGATGTAAGTTCTTTATCTATGGAATGAATGAAATCTTTTGATAAAACAAAAAACAAAAAAACAAAAAAAAGTAGTAAGGTTGTAAATCGATAACATCGATCTTTGCTACAAATAATGAATGAATGAATGAGGTATTTTCATTAATTGATCACGAAAACAAAAGGTAAAGAAAACAATTCACTATGAACATTTACAGGTTAATTTGAATAAAATTTAGCTAGACACCATTGCCGTCGTTGATGAACTCACAATAGTCGAATACCCTTCCACTATATGATCACCCTCCATTGCAGCCGCCCATCTCCTCAGAATCCTCAACAACGACGCCGCTTTCCTCCTCGCCCTCACCGTCCCCGTCCCCATCAATTCCCATATTACCCTCTCTATCCCTGAAACCGACACCAATTCCGCCACCATCTCCGACCCACCTTTTCGACAAATGGTCATAAGAGTCGCCGCCGCGCTCTCCCTCGCCCTGTCCGACCCTTCTCTCAACACCACCCCCAAATGCCTTATTGCACCAAACGACGCCGCAATGGCCACCATCCCGCCGCTTCTCACCACCACTTCCAACACTGTCACCGCCTCCTCCGGTAGCCCCTCCATTACTTCCACCGTCATCTCCACCACCCCGCCTTCCACCAACCTTGCCACTGCCTCTCTGTCTCCCGCCAAATTCAATATCGCCACCATGGCGTCCCTCTTGGAGAATCCGGGTCCCGCCCTGGCCAACTCCACCAATGCCTTCACCACACTTGCCTTCCTCCCTAGTTTCTTCCTGTACGCATGCACACCGGACAAGCTGAATATCGTAGCCGCCGCGTTGCCCTTGGCCTCCCACGTGGCACCAGAGCGGAGCACCTCAATAACGCCGTTTAACGCTCCGTCAGTGTCCATGATTCTTGCTTTATTGGCTTCGAGTATGGAGAGGTTGAGAATCGTTGTGACGGCGTTTACCTGGAGGTTTGGGTGGTCCCTGCCGACGTCGGAGCCTAAATAACGTACCAGCAAAGGAATCGCTCCAGCTTCGGCAATGCAGGCGCGACAGTCCGAATCAGTCTTGGCTAGACTACGGAGCTCGTAAACGACGCCGTTGGCAGCCTCGACTGACTGGGCGAGGGAGAGTTTGTTGACCAAAAACGAGGCCGTCATCCTGGTGGCTTCCAAGGCGGCCTTGTTCTTCTTGACGGCGCTGACTTTCTCCTTACTCTCCGCGTGGTCGAAAGGGATTCGCTGCTCGCGGCACCACATGGCGATAAGATTTTTCAATGCGCGGTTGGGTATCAAGTTCGTGTGGACCAGGGCCTGACCTGTCTTGGGACACGTGTTGTGTCCCGATTCGATCCACTGCTTGATTGACTCACGATCGTAGGTCTGACCGGTCGCCACGGCCACCGGGTCCCGCATGAGCTCTAGGCTGATCGGGCACCGGAAGTCCACCGGGAAGTTTAACTCGGAGGAGGATTTCAGGCGAGTGAGATCGGAAGGTGGACTTGAAGCGCCGAAGAGGACACATTTGGCATAGCGAACGAGGCCGATGAGGGAAAGCAACTGAGACTTGGACTTGTCGTCTGCTTGGTTCTGAAACTCGTCTTGAAGAAACTCTAGCTCTTCTCTACAATTGGAAAAGTCTAGAATTCCCAACTGGGCGAAAATCTGGGAGAGCTTGGAGTGGTCTGGAATGATTTCCTTTTTGAGACTATCGAGCATGCCGCAGACTTGGAGGCGGAGGTCGTCATCCTTGGGATCAACAAAAGCGTCCTTACTTCGCGCGCACTGGGCGCGAAGCAACGCGACTACTTCCTCGACGTCGTCGTTTAGGTCAAGCTCCTTGACGGGGAGAATATCTAGCAAGGTGGACAGATCAAGAGTGAGCTCGTGGAAGCTGTTGGCAAGGGACTCGTTCTGGATGAGAAGCCACATCTTGCTGCCGTTGGAAGAGTCCTCGATTAGGGTTTGGATCCTCTGGAGGAGGATGTACATTTCTTGGAAGCACAAGAGAGCGGAGGGAGAGAGGTAGGTGATTGAAGATCGAACTAGGTCTTCGAAGAGGAAAGCAAGAAGCTTGGATTTACGAGTCATAGAGAGGGTGGTGCGCCTGAGGAGGCAGCCGCGGGATTCGAGGGAGGAGATTTCTTGGCAGAGGAGGAGGAGAGAGCGGAGGAGGGTCTGGTCGGAGAGTTTGGGAGACATGAAGGCTCCGGCAGAGGGCCTCCGCTTTCTGGGCGGGAATGCTTGTGGAGAAACCGCCATGAATTGAGGATGGATCGACCGATTTACGGGAAAGTTTGCTTTAAGTCTGTGTGGTTAATCTGATGAAGATTGAAGAAGAAAGAAGAAGGAAGGGGTGTTGATCGAGTTTGGAGTAGAATATAAACAAAGGAGTTGGCCTTTTGGTTTGTAATTGAGTTTTATAAGATTGCAAAGATTAATTAAGGACACGGTATTTGACTGGTACGTTTTGGTTGCAAAGGGATAAACATGGGCTGTTTTGGTTGAATATGATATATCAGAGAATCAGGTAGCAATAAGACCAATAGGAGCCGTTTGATTAGGTCCACTGCTGACAGAAATGCCAAAACTTTACCAAATCAACGAGCTCGATCGATGAAGGGCTCCGAGTTGAGGTGCATGGCGCCGGCGAGAAGGTGAAAGGAGACAAATTGAAGAAGAAGAAGAAGAAGAAGAGAAGATTAGTATTGACGTTAGGTGGGGAGTTGTTCGTGGACTTGGCTTTCATCGTCATCCACACGCCATTTGCCAACAGTGACATCCATGCATCGCTAGCCTAAGCTCATTTTTAGTTTCTTCTTCTTCTTTTGGAATATTTAAGGCAGCCAATACTGCTGGTAAGGAGATCGAGGGGCTAGGCATTGGAAGGATGCATGGGGCTTAGTCGACCTAATGGATTATTGGTTCATGGACACAGCTTAATTAGGGTCGTTAATTAATAGAGGCTTAATTTGTTGGGAGGTTTTGTTACAAGGATACTTATTCTTCTATACAGTATATATGTTTCAACCTTCAATTACCACACACTTCAGGTAAAACCGTTTTTGAGCATTTTGGCAAAAAATAAAAATAAAAAATGTTCTCATATTTTTATCAGATGAAAAAGATTATGATCCCCATATAGTAAGCAGGACGATGATGATGATCACCTCAACTGAATCCGTTTCCCTTATAAGTCTGTCCCCATAAACTCGTAATAAAGTTTAGTAATTAAAAGGAGTACTCTCTACTGTTTAGTAACTGCAACTCATCAAGTTTCACTTAATTTTAAGGTTTGGTTTGCCAATCACATAAAGCAGGGAAGGAATATATATATATATATATATCATCACAGCTCATAATAGCTAGAAACTGAAAACTGGAAATTTTATTTATATGAACATTGATGTGATGGCGCACCCAACTTTTAAGCTGCAGTCATTATCGATCGATCAGCCTAAAGTATAAGAAAAGGAAAATAGAAAAATCAAAGATTCTCAAAGACCCGAGAACTCGATCTTATTCTGTATCACCAACACCTTACCAGCTTTTTGATAAAAAAAAATAAAAAAAAAAAAAAAAAAAACACACCTTACCAGCACTAGCTAACACATAATATGATGAATATGTTTTTAGCTTTTTCATTGTTCTTTTTTATGGTGTCGAATTCCTATTAGTAGTAGTTTCTGGCATCAGATGCTATTTAAGCACTACCAGAAAAAGTACTTTAGCCGACGAAAATCTTTCGTCGGCCTGTTAAAAAAATTCATCGGCTAAGATCTTAGCGACGATCCTTCGTCGGCTATAGTGTCGTCGGGAAAAGGCCGTCTGTGATGACTTTAGCCGACGAAATTTTTTTTTCGTCAACTATAGTCCCACTTTAGCCGACGAAAAATATGTCGTCGGCTATAGTCTATAGCCGACGAAATATAAAATATTTCGTCGGCTAAACCTTATAAAAAAAATTTAAAAATAACTATACCCGACGAAATATTAGGTTATTCGTCGGCTAAACCTTATAAAAAAATTAAAAAATAACTATAGCCGACGAAATATTAGGTTATTTCTTCGGCTAAACCTTATAAAAAAATTTAAAAATACTATAGCCGACGAATATAGTGTTTGAATATCGTCGGCTAAAGTTGCTGGGTTTTGAAAAAAAAAACTGCAGAAACTTTCGGCCACCTCCGATCACGACCAAAATTTGACAGAATGTTCCTCTCAACATTTCGAACAACTTTCTAGAAGAAGTCGAAGCTCAATTCTAAGCCTAAACAGGTCAATCGACTGAAAATATAAAAATCCCTAATTTTAAACCCTAAAAACTTCAAATCTTCGATTCTCTTCACACACACCTAATCGAGCTACCAAATTGTAGGGGAATGTAGTACTAATCAAACTCAACTTATCCATATATAGAACTCACCAAATGGTGATCTAAGGAAGGAGAAATTCGACCGACACCGAATCCGAACCGGCGGAGTTTTGGAGCTCGATTTATCCCTCACGGCGGCGCTACTCGATGCACCACCTATCCAGCAATGAAGTAGAGACGACGGCGAAGCTTTTGGGACAAGTGTGACCGTCTCCGGTGGCTTGACGGCGGAGCTAGGCCGAGAAGAAAATCCGGCAGATAATAGACTTCTTACCATCTTCGGCTATATAAAGAACTTTAGCCGATGAAATTCTTTATTTTCGTCGGCTAAACTCTTTGGTTGACCGCCAAAAAATTTTGTTTGAAAATTTTGAAAATTTTTCGACTTTAACCGACGAATTTTCATATATTTTCGTCAGCTAAAGTCCTTTGAAAATTTTGGTTGAACGCCAAAAAATTTTGGTTGAAAATTTCAAAAAATTTTCGACTTTAGCCTACAACTTTTCATATATTTTTGTCAGCTAAAGTCCTTTGAAAATTTCGTCGGCTAAAGGTACCAATTTCGTCGGCTAAAACTTGGGTTTAGTCCTTTGAACCCTAAACCCTAATTTTAGGGTTTAGCCGACGAATACCCTAACGTATTCGTCGGCTATATATAGTATGTAATTAAAAAATTAAAAAATAACTATAGCCGACGAAATATTAGGTTATTCGTCGGCAAAAACCATCTTAGCCGACGACTTTTCATATATTTTCGTCGGCTAAAATCCTTTGAAAATTTTCCTCCAACTTTGGTTTACCGCCTAAAAAATTTTGAAATTTTTTGACCTTAGCCGACGACTTTTCATATATTTTCGTCGGCTAAAGTCTATAAATTCACGAAAACACTCATATCTCCCCCTATATTACACTACCAGAAAAAGCACTTTAGCCGACGAAAAATTTTTGTCGGCCTGTTAAAAAAATTTGTCGGCTAAGACCTTAGCCGACGAAGGATCGTCGGCTATAGTGTCGTCGGGAAAAGGCCGTCTGTGATGACTTTAGCCGACGAAATTTTTTTTTTCGTCGGCTAAAGTGTGTAATAAATAATAAAAATAACTATAGCCGACAAAATATTTTATATTTCGTCGGCTAAACGTTGTAAAAAAATTTAAAAAAATACTATAGCCGACGAAATATTTTATATTTCGTCGGCTAAACCTTATAAAAAAATTAAAAAATAACTATAGCCGACGAAATATTTTATATTTCGTCGGCTAAACGTTGTAAAAAAATTTAAAAAATAACTATAGCCGACGAAATATAAAATATTTCGTCAGCTAAACCTTATAAAAAAATTAAAAAATAACTATAGCCGACGAAATATTAGGTTATTCGTCGGCTAAACCTTTTGAAAAAAATTTAAAAATAACTATAGCCGACGAAATATTAGGTTATTCGTCGGCTAAACCTTATTAAAAAAAATAAAAAATACTATAGCCGACGAATATAGTGTTTGAATATCGTCGGCTAAAGTTGCTGGGTTTTGAAAAAAAAACTGCAGAAACTTTCGGCTAAACTCATGGTACATGTAATTATAAGCCATGATTGATTATTAGGAAGCAATCCAAAGTATTATGATCGCGCAAAACACTATAAAAGAAAAAAAAATCCAAAGTATAAGCCATGATTGATTATTAGGCATAATCCAAAGTATTATGCCACCCAAATGCAAATGGCGGAGGTTGGTCATGTGAGCCACCGAAACCGGCAACACGCCGGTGAGGTTGTTGTTGTAGAGGTCGAGAACACGGAGGTTAGTGAGGTTGGAGAGCTCCGGCGGGAACGTGCGGTTGAAGACGTTGTTGGAGGGGTTGAGGAGGCGGAGAGAGCGGAGATCTCAGGCGGGATGGGACCGGAGAAGTTGTTCTCGGCGAGGGTGAGATTGGAGAGGTAGACAAGGAAGGTTAGTGAGATTGGAGAGGTTTACCATCTTCGGCTATATAAAGAACTTTAGCCGACGAAATTCTTTATTTTCGTCGGCTAAACTATTTGGTTGACCGCCAAAAAAATTTGGTTCAAAATTTTGAAAATTTTTTGACTTTAGCCGACGACTTTTCATTAATTTCGTCGGCTAAAGTCCTTTGAAAATTTTGGTTGACTACCAAAAAATTTTGGTTGAAAATTTCGAAAATTTTTCGACTTTAGCTGACGACTTTTCATATATTTTCGTCGGCTAAAGTCCTTTGAAAATTTCGTCGGCTAAAGGTACCAATTTCGTCGGCTAAAACTTGGAAATTCGTCGGCTAAACCTTTGAAATTCGTCGGCTAAAAGTATTTTTATACATTTGGCATGTTGTGATTGTGATGATCAAACTTGAGAAACAGAAATCCAACCGTCAGATCTGACCATCATGATAAAATACATGTATGAGAAAAAATTCAACTTGATCCGAAAAGAATAAGGGCTCGATCCGGACGGTCAATCTCGTAAGTCAAACCCCTAAACGCACGGAAAAGGTCGTTCGACCGTCTAAATTACGTATTTTGGCCGGACCTCCAACTGAAAATAGTTTTAAACCGATGACACGCAACAAGTCGTATAAAAATTTTACGCAAAATAACCACCGAATATAGGGCTACTCATAGGGGGAAAAAATGAAAAATTGCATTGACCGCAACTATCGGCACCGAATATTTACCGGAATAGTGTGATTTTTCAACCGTGGATGTATTTCAACATTCTCTTCATATCTTATTTCATGACTTTTTAGCATTTGAAGGTTTTACGTATAGTTTGTTTTTGAAACGGAACATTTACATAACACTTGGTAAACAAATTATACAACATTAGTATGCATGTTGTGATTGTGATGATCAAACTTGAGAAACAGAATTCCGACCGTCAGATCTGACCATCATGATAAAATACATGTATGGGAAAAAATTCAACTTGATCCGAAAAGAATAAGGGCTCGATCCGGACGGTCAATCTCGTAAGTCAAACCCCTAAACGCACGGAAAAAGTCGTTCGACCGTCTAAATTACGTATTTTGGCCGGACCTCCAACTGAAAATAGTTTTAAACCGATGACACGCAACAAGTCGTATAAAAATTTTACGCAAAATAACCACCGAATATAAGGCTATAGTAGGTAATAGAGAAATTTTAGGGTTTAGCCGACGAATACCCTAACGTATTCGTCGGCTATAGTATGTAATTAAAAAATTAAAAAATAACTATAGCCGACGAAATATTAGGTTATTCGTCGGCAAAAACCATCTTAGCCGACGAATTTTCATATATTTTCGTCGGCTAAAGTCCTTTGAAAATTTTACTCCAACTTCGGTTTACCGCCTAAAAAATTTTGAAATTTTTTGACCTTAGCCGACGACTTTTCATATATTTTCGTCGGCTAAAGTCTATAAATTCACGAAAACACTCATATCTCCCCCTATATTACGTAGTTTGGTCAAATCTTCCACACGAAAAACTCTCACGTAGATGAGACGCAACCACCTATATAAAAATTTTGAAACATTTACCTTTCGACGATAGGGCTCCCCTTAAGAAATAATAACGGTAAATAGGGTTGACCGCTACTATCGGCTCCGAGACTTTACCCGATTTACGTGATTTTTGAACCATAGCCGTATTTCACCATTCTGAACACATCTTATTTCACGAGATTTTTAATAATTTTACTTCTTATGTAGAGTTGGTTCACAAAGTTGTATAACCTACTAAACAAGTTATACAACATTAGTAGACACGTTGTGATTCTGATGACTAAAATTCACAAACCAAAATTCGACCGTCAGATATGATCATTATGACGAAATACGTCTATGGTAAAAAATTCAACTGGATCCGACAATGTTAAGGGCTCGATCGAAACGGTCAACCATAATCCATCGTCACTTATCACAGGAAAACGCTCATATCCCCCCTCTATATTACGTAGTTTGGTCAAACCTTCCACACAAAAAACTCTCACGTAGATAAGACGCAACTGCCCATATAAAAATTTTGAGACATTTACCTTCCGACGATAGGGCTCCCCATAAACCCGAATAACGGAAAATAGTAGACACGTTGTGATTCAGATAACTAAAATTCACAAACCAAAATTCGACTGTCAGATATGATCATTATGATGAAATATGTGTATGATTAAAAATTCAACTGGATTCGACAAAGTTAAGGGCTCGATCGAAACGGTCAACTCTAATCAAAAATAAGAAAACTGCATTTTGAAGCCCTAAACGGACTCGGACGGCCAAAAAAGCCTGCACATCATGGCGTTAGAGTTGACTCGTAGCGCCGTTACACTTCCGGAAAGGTATCACAATAGTCAATCGGACACCAAACGCCAAATCTGCAGCATAGTGAATAATAAGGGTAAGTCAACTATCGGCACCGAGACTTTACCGGAATACCGTCATTTTCCAACCGTAGACGTATTTCACCATTCTGATCATATCTTATTCACGACTTTTTTGCATTTGAAGGTTCTACGTATAATTTTTTTTTTCCAGATGAGTTGTTGTCCAAATCTGTAAATATAAGACACTTTCTAAACTTTTAAAAATTTCGTCGGCTAAACTCTTAAGAATTTCGTCGGCTAAACTTTTGAAAATTTCGTCGGCTAAAGTTCACAGACTATAGCCGACGAAATTATATTTTTCGTCGGCTAAACTTTTAAAAATTTCGTCGGCTAAACTCTTAAAAAATTCGTCGGCTAAACTTTTGAAAATTTCGTCGGCTAAACTTTTGAAAATTTCGTCGGCTAAAGTTCACAGACTATAGCCAACGAAAAAAATTATTCAGCCGACGAAATATTAATTTCGTCGGCTAAAGTCCACTTTAGACGACGAAAATTTTTAATTAGCCGACGAAGGACAATTTCGTCGGCTAAAGTCCACTTTAGCCGATGAAAAAAAAATTCGTCGGCCTGGTTTTTTTTTTTTTCGTCGGCTAAAGTCTTTCTTCTGGTAGTGTTACAAAGTTTGGTCAAATCTTCCACACGAAAAACTCTCACGTAGATGAGACGCAACCACCTATATAAAAATTTTGAAACATTTACCTTTCGACGATAGGGCTCCCCATAAGAAATAATAACTGTAAATAGGGTTGACCGCTACTATCGGCTCCGAGACTTTACCCAATTTACGTGATTTTTGAACCATAGCCGTATTTCACCATTCTGAACACATCTTATTTCACGAGATTTTTAATAATTTTGCTTCCTATGTAGAGTTGGTTCACAAAGTTGTATAACCTACTAAACAAGTTATACAACATTAGTAGACACATTGTGATTCCGATGACTAAAATTCACAAACCAAAATTCGACCGTCAGATATGATCATTATGACGAAATACGTCTATGGTAAAAAATTCAACTGGATCCGACAACGTTAAGGGCTCGATCGAAACGGTCAACCATAATCCATCGTCACTTATCACACGAAAACGCTCATATCTCCCTCTATATTACGTAGTTTGGTCAAACCTTCCACACAAAAAACTCTCACGTAGATGAGACGCAACTGCCCATATAAAAATTTTGAGACATTTACCTTCCGACGATATGGCTCCCCATAAACCCGAATAACGGAAAATAGTAGACACGTTGTGATTCCGATGACTAAAATTCACAAACCAAAATTCGACCGTCAGATATGATCATTATGATGAAAGATGTGTATGATAAAAAATTCAACTGGATTCGACAAAGTTAAGGGCTCGATCGAAACGGTCAACTCTAATCAAAAATAAGAAAACTGCATTTTGAAGCCCTAAACGGACTCGGACGGCCAAAAAAGCCTGCACATCATGGCGTTAGAGTTGACTCGTAGCGCCGTTACACTTCCGGAAAGGTATCACAATAGTCAATCGGACACCAAACGCCAAATCTGCAGCATAGTGAATAATAAGGGTAAGTCAACTATCGGCACCGAGACTTTACCGGAATACCGTCATTTTTCAACTGTAGACGTATTTCATCATTCTGGTCATATCTTATTTCACAACTTTTTTGCGTTTGAAGGTTCTACGTATAGTTTTTTTTTTCCAGATGAGTTGTTGTCCAAATCTGTAAATATAAGACACTTTAGCCGACGAAATTATATTTTTCGTAGGCTAAACTTTAAAAATTTCGTCTGCTAAACTCTTAAAAATTTTGTCGGCTAAACTTTTGAAAATTTCGTCGGCTAAACTTTAGAAAATTTCATCGGCTAAAGTTCACAAACTATAGCTGATGAAAAAAATTATTTAGCCGACGAAATTAAAATTTCGTCAGCTAAAGTTGACCATAGCCGACGAAGATTTTAAATTAGCCGACGAAGGAAAATTTCGTCGGCTAAAGTCCACTTTAGCCGACGAAAAAAAAATTCGTCGGCCTGGTTTTTTTTTTTCGTCGGCTAAAGTCTTTCTTCTGGTAGTGAAGCATACTCATCAGATTAGAAAATCAAGTTGGTTACGGTTGGTCACAACAACGTACCAGTTCCATAATTCAAGAGAGACAAGCTTGGCCACAAATTAGCTAAGATGCTGAGTCTTCACTCACTTTTGTCAAAGAAGTTAAAGTTTCGAATCACAGCTAGTCTTGAATGATTTAATCTGGATAAGCGCATTGTGATTTCTTAACAGAGAGGAAGCAACTGCATTGCTTGTCACTAACAAGCCTAGCATCTCTGTGCCATTTATCTGATATATTTCTCGATCATTTTTTTGTAAGACTCATATATCTTAGATATTTGAGGATAAATGTCTTTCACTATAAATCAACGATATTTTTTCTGTATCTTCGAAAATGAAATTTTCTTAGGTATATCTAGCTGCATGTTTGTAATACTTACATATATTGATATGACAACGCATTTGTTGTCGTTTTGATAAAAGTAGTTATTAGTTGGGTAATTTTTGTTCTATTAATTACTCAACTTAAAACAAGTTACAAGTTTATGAACAAATTGTTATCGTTGTAGTAACTTGGTCAATTATATGTAAATGTGTAAAACAAATATAGTAATTTTGTTGTCAATATTGTAACTTTTACTCAATTAACTTGTAATTTTTATTCAATTAGTAGTAAAATTGTAAAACGAGTGTATGACATCTGGTATCTGGTATTGAATATATTTAGAATACACACTACAAGAAAAAAGGCCTTAGCCGACGAAAAAAAAAACCAGGCCGACGAATCAATTTTTCGTCGGCTAAAGTCTTCGTCGGCTAAATTATATTTTCGTCGGCTAAAGAATTTATTTTCGTCAGCTAAAGTCTGTAACTTTAGCCCACGACTTTAAACCTTCTTTAACCGACGAAATTAAAATTTCGTCGGCTAAAGATGACAGGAAGTTAGTATGGTTTACAAATATCGTCTGTTTTTTTTAATGTATTTTTTACTTTAGCGGACGAAATACACTATAATTCGTCGGCTAAGATGGTTTTTGCCGACGAATAACCTAATATTTCGTCGGCTATAGTTATTTTTTAATTTTTTAATTATATACTATAGTCGACGAATACGTTAGGGTATTCGTCGGCTAAACCCTAAAATTTTTCTATTACCTACTATAGCCCTATATTCGGTGGTTATTTTGTGTACAATTTTTATACGACTTGTTGCGTGTCATCGGTTTAAAACTATTTTTAGTTGGAGGTCCGGCCAAAATACGTAATTTAGACGGTCGAACGACCTTTTCCGTGCGTTTAGGGGTTTGACTTACGAGATTGACCGTCCGGATCGAGCCCTTATTCTTTTCGGATCAAGTTGAATTTTTTCCCATACATGTATTTTATCATGATGGTCAGATCTAACGGTCAGATTTCTGTTTCTCAAGTTTGATCATCACAATCACAACATGCATACTAATGTTGTATAACTTGTTTACCAAGTGTTATGTAAATGTTCCGTTTCAAAAACAAACTATACGTAAAACCTTCAAACGCCAAAAAGTAATGAAATAAGATATGACGAGAATGTTGAAATACATCCACGGTTGAAAAATCACACTATTCCGGTAAATATTCGGTGCCGATAATTGCGGTTAATGCAATTTTTCATTTTTCCCCCTATGAGTAGCCCTATATTCGGTGGTTATTTTGCGTACAATTTTTATACGACTTGTTGCGTGTCATCGGTTTAAATCTATTTTCAGTTGGAGGTCCGGCCAAAATATGTAATTTAGACGGTCGAACGACCTTTTCCGTGCGTTTAGGGGTTTGACTTACGAGATTGACCGTCCGGATCGAGCCCTTATTCTTTTCGGATCAAGTTGAATTTTTTCCCATACATGTATTTTATCATGATGGTCAGATCTGACGGTCGGATTTCTGTTTCTCAAGTTTGATCATCACAATCACAACATGCATACTAATGTTGTATAACTTGTTTACCAAGTGTTATGTAAATGTTCCGTTTCAAAAACAAACTATACGTAAAACCTTCAAACGCCAAAAAGTAAAGAAATAAGATATGACGAGAATGTTGAAATATATCCACGGTTGAAAAATCACACTATTCCGGTAAATATTCGGTGTCGATAATTGCGGTTAATGCAATTTTTCATTTTTCCCCCTATGAGTAGCCCTATATTCGGTGGTTATTTTGCGTACAATTTTTATACGACTTGTTGCGTGTCATCGGTTTAAAACTATTTTCAGTTGGAGGTCCGGCCAAAATACGTAATTTAGACGGTCGAACGACCTTTTCCGTGCGTTTAGGGGTTTGACTTACGAGATTGACCGTCCGGATGGAGCCCTTATTCTTTTCGGATCAAGTTGAATTTTTTCCCATATATGTATTTTATCATGATGGTCAGATCTGACGGTCGGATTTCTGTTTCTCAAGTTTGATCATCACAATCACAACATGCCAAATGTATAAAAATACTTTTAGCCGACGAATTTAAAAGGTTTAGCTGACGAATTTCAAAGGTTTAGCCGACAAATTTCAAAGGTTTAGCCGATGAATTTATAAAGTTTAGCCGACGAATTTCAAAGTTTTAGCCGACGAGTTTAGAAGGTTTAGCCGACGAAATAATTATTTCGTCGGCTAAAGTTTTCGGGTTTAACTGCGAAACCCTATCCTCCTCCCTCCTCCCTTCTAATTATCTCCGTCTCCAGCTCCTTCCTCCCTCCCTCCCTCTCCCGGTCCCGGTCTCCTCCCTCCTCCCTCTCCCTCTCCCGGTCTCCTCCCTCCTCCCTCCCTCTCCCGGTCTCCTCCCTCCTCCCTCCTCCCTCCCTCCCGGTCTCCTCCCTCCTCCCTCCTCCCTTCTAATTATCTCCGCCTCCAGCTCCCTCCTCCCTCCCTCCCTCTCCCGGTCCCGGTCTCCTCCCTCCTCCCTCTCCCTCTCCCGGTCTCCTCCCTCCTCCCTCCCTCTCCCGGTCTCCTCCCTCCTCCCTCTCCCTCTCCCAGCCGGTCTCCTCCCTCCCTCTCCCGTCTCCGCCTCCTCCCTCCCTCCCTCCCTCCTCCTCCCTCTCTCTCCCTCCTCCCTCTCCCTCTCCCGGCCGGTCTCCTCCCTCCTCCCTCCCTCTCCCGGTCTCCACCTCCTCCCTCCTCCCTCGCTCTCCCGGTCTCCAAGGTTAGCGTTTTTCTTCTTTTTTACTTTTGATTTCGAATTTATTTTTAGGCTATGTTTTATGTTTTATGTACTGTCTAATTTGCCTAATTTATATTTAGGAAATAAATTATCGTTATATTTTTAAACATATGCTTTATTGATAATGAACTTGATGCTTGCATTCCATGATTAGCTTGAATTTTTACTTTTTCAATGTTGCCTCAGCCTTGATTCAAATTAATATTTTAAATAGGATGAGCGGCTTTTTTCGATCGAAGAAGAGTTCGAAGGGCCAAAGGTCCGAATCGTCTGAGGGAACCTCTAGCAACCCCCAAACGACGTTTCAGGGCCAGATGACAGCTAGACGTGCGAGCCTTCTGGAGACGGCGCAGAGGCAGCCGGAGGTGCCCCTTTCATCGAGGCAGGCGGTCGTCCCTCGTTCCTCGAGGCAGCTGTGGCCTCAGACCCAAACGGAGGTGTCTGCACCCTGTATGCCTGAGATACACCGGGCGCCTACTCCGGGTCCTACTTCTTCATATAGTGGGTCATCTGGGGTACAGATGCCGCCGCCTCATCTGTTCCTTTCGCGGATGATACCGGCCTTACCTGTAGTCGATGGCTCAGGGACGCCAATTTATCCACTGCCCCCGCCAGTGGCTCCATCAGCGGCGTACCGGTTCGTGCCTTTTGATACGCCTCTTATTTCTGCGAGGGTATCATCATCGGTGACAAAGACGGAATCCGCCGCGAGCGCCTCAGGTAATCAGTGATGCATGATTATTTTTAAAGGGTCTCCGATTTTAATAATCAATTTGGTTTATCATGTGATAGGCACCGTCGGAGCGAAGCCGACAAAGAAGAAGAGAGGCCCCGTCACAAGGAAGGCTCTCGAGAAGATCGTGGGTACCGTGGGGAGGATCGTCATCAATAATGACGGGGATGGCCACATAGTATCGGGCGGGAAGTCGAGGACGTACTCCGGCCGAGTGGGAGCGCTCATTAGGGATAGAGTCCCTATGTTGTGGTCAGACTGGGGCGAGGTCCCGCAGGAAGTTAAGGACATGGTCCACAACGCGATGTTGGTGAGTTTACAAAATAATATTATGTATTACATTGTTGATTTCTCAGGACATGGTCCCGGGTGAACGCTCAGAACCGGCAACGCAACACAAGGAACCATCATGTCGGTTCTAGACCGTTCGCTGTCTTCATGGATGAGGCGGCCAGGGAACATCCAGAGGTCAACTAGTACGTCTATACGTACGAGAGGGCATATCCTGACTCCCAAGAGGATATTGTAAGTCATCTTACATTTTTAAATTTTTAAATTTATGTAAAAATGTTAATTAATAATTTTTTTCCTATCCATATAGGCGAAGGTGAGGGAGGCTAGTGACGAGGTGATGAGTGCTATAGTGAGGGAGACATGGCCGGACACGCAGGAGGAAGAGATGTCCAAAGCCATGTCCCGGATCGACACTTCGGATCCGACGATTGGGGCGAGGATCATGGGCACAGCCTTCCCACCGAGAGCAAACAACTTCTACTGCCGGGGTCTAGGAAAGAAAGGCGAGGGGGTCCTGAAGACCACTCCAGGATTTCAACAAAAGGCAGCCTCGACCAGCAGTAGGACCACGTCCTCGATCACCAGGACGACTCAGCTAGAGTCGGAAGTTCAGAGACTACGAGAACAGCAAGCTGCTCAGGCTGCCTATAATGCCGCGCAGGTAGCCTATGTTGCCGAGATACATGCCATCCAGCAGGCCCAGCAGCAGCAGATGTTCCAGTACATGCAGGACTTTACAGCTGCCCAGTTTCAGGGACTTCCGCCTCCGCCCATGCCGCTACCCCAGCCGCCGCAACCTCCGCAACAGCCCCCAGAAGCGGATATTAATTTAGACGATATAGATTTTCTGTAGTTGATGAATTATATACTTTTATGTGCTTGTTGTTGGTTATATGGAATTGTTTTGGTGTATTTTGCAGCTTGTTTGGAATGGTAATTCAGAAATTTCGGGGTTTTTTTTTTTACTGGAATGGACTTATAGCCGACGAAAAAAGCCTTAATTCGTCGGCTAAAGTTTTTTTTTTTTAAAATAAGTTTTAGCCGACGAAATATGCTTTAATTCGTCGGCTAAATCCCTATAAAGACGACGAAATATACTATATTTCGTCGGCCATAGATGTTTTTTATTTTTTTTATTACAAACTTTAGCCGACGAATATTTTAAATTATTCGTCGGCTAAAGTTTGGAAGATAACCGACGACAAAAAATGTCATCGGCTAAAGTATGGACTATAGCCGACAAAAAATTTCGTCGGCTAAAGTATGGACTATAGCTGACGAAATAATGTCGTCAGCTAAAGTCTGGACTATAGCAGACGACATTATTTTGTCGGCTAAACTCTGGACTATAGCCGACGACTTCTACGTGTGTCGTCGGCTAAAGTCATCACAGACGAGCTTTTCCCGACCAAATCTTAGCCGACGAAAGGTCGTCGGCTAAGATCTTAGCCGACGAATTTTTTTAAAAGGCCGACGAAAATTTTTCGTCGGCTAAAGTACTTGTCCTGGTAGTGACATCTTCTATATTTTGAAGAAATATCGGTAAAATTTGACCGCATAAAAAAATTCACCGTAGATATATCTGGAATAGAGTTAATCCTACATCAAATACAAGAAAAGGGACTAAATTGACTTTTATAATTTTTGTATAAACTGAATTATTTAGATTCAAATTATCAAAGTGATTGATTGGGAGTGCAAATATTTTCACCCTAAGATTTTAATACAAATGGGTATCCTTTTATGCATGATAAGTCGAATTTGAAGTAAGATCATCTCATGATCCATCTGGTCGCGGTCAAATCTCGTACAACCCCAAAAAGGTACGAGTCCCAACCCGACCACGAATGGATTGGGCCGTGAGTGAATTGTGTGGTAGTCAAATTGGGTTGCAAGTAAATGGGTAACTGTCATGGGCCGTGAGCAGAACGGAATGGGTAATGATTGAATCAATTTGCAAGTGAATTGGCTCGAGGTGCGTGCTGACCAAGTCAAAACGGGTGAAATCAAGCAAGACTTAATGAAAGCCCCAAGGCTGAACGTGGCGGCGAAGGAAGTTATGGAGCAGTGTTGAATGGACGTGACTTAGTGGAAGTGGGTCACGTTGAAGATAAAACATGTAGTGATGGATCACGTAACAGTCTAGTCAGGTTTGGGCCGGATAGGGTGTTGGTCAAATCAAGTCACGTGAGATGGAGACATAGAGGGAACGAGTTGAGGACAAAGTGAAATAGAACGGGTCAAGAGGAAAAATTGGAAACGGAGTTTCCCATGATGTCCATAACATGGAGTCATGGATCCGCTCGTGCTTAACTAGCTAGTAAGGCGCACAACATTAAGTGACCGAGGAGTAACGACTATAAATACAGCATGAATAGGATCCTGAAGGGGCAAGTGAGTCCTAGCAAAATCAATCACAAAAACCCATAATACACCTTTTCGATATTCTAGATCGAGAGAGGTACCATCACCACTCAATTCCCGACCCATTTTTACATCCATTATCGAAAAAGCTTTCATTCCTGCTCCAATCAAAAGTGGTTAGGGAGGAAATTTTCTACCTGAATTTTTCCGCACTAACATTGATGCTACATTAAATACATATGATCAAGATATAGAAAATTAGCAGTATTTTGCAAGACGGGTCTAGGCAAATCAAGTGATCCGTTACTTGGTAGAGCACTCGTATCATGCAAGGGCGGTCTAGGCAATCCAAGCACTTCATAATTGGGCCGATCTCGGCAGAGGGGGCAAGTCACATCCTTTTTGAACCACACGTCTATGCAATTAGCATGAAAATAATGCTTGCATTGAGGTATAGTCCTTATTATTTCTCTATGTTGGTACTCACACAAACATATTGAACAAGTTTTGTCATTAGGGTTGGGTAACTCCAAACTCTCACCTAGTTGAATCTTGGGATATGATTCAATTGTCTCACCATCCAGTCCCATTCTAACTGCAGTAGGAGGGCCGGCGGCGGTTGCATTCGGAAGTTGTTGATGACTTACTATGGTTGATAATTCTGCTATGGCTGGGTGGTGAGCTTGATTAGAAGCATTCATCTTGTAAGCACAAATTACGACCCCGATGATGCACACTAGCGCTGGTGCTGCACAGCCTATCACGATTGCATACCTTAGAGCGTTTGACATACCTGAACCTGAAATGCAGACAAGTTACGTTACAATATGATTTCATTAGCTAGTAATATTATGATGACAACAATTAATATCAGCTAGTAATATATTATGCAAAAAAAAAAAAAAAATACCAGAATGTGAGGGTTTGTCACCAGTGCACACAATTTGCGAACTGGTAGAATTCTCGAATCCACAACTGCTTCCTTGACAAGAACGACATTCAGGCATGTCCCACGCCAGCGGAACTCCAATGTTAATATCCCACAGGTCAGCTGGACTTGACCTTGGAACCAAGGCTGTGGAAATCACAGAGCAAAGAGGTGACAGCGATGCTGGAGAAAGCGATGATGTTGTTGATGTTGAATTGGGATCACCATAGAACCAACTGGAAGGAACAACAAGGACACTATAGTACTGATCACTTAGGCAAGGTATGGGTGAAGACCGAATTTCTGCTTGCGAGGAGCAATTGAGGAAGGTGTTGTTTTCAAGGCCGTACAAGTATGAGAAGGGAGAGTCCATAAGACTAAAGTCACTATGGAGCAGCCGCTTAGGGAAGCAGTTTTCGGGGTCGTCGATCCACACGAGCTGGTCATCGTAGTCGATGCCCAGCACGATGAAGTCTCCTGAATACGGGAGGCTGAGGATGGTTCGCTTTTCCAAGCTGCATGAGAGATTGAAGCCCTGACCATAACCACAATATGTGGCTTGGCTGTCTCCTAGCCGAAACGGGAAATGCACAGGTGGTTCGTTTCTCTTACATTTTGATTCACGACAGTTGGTCGTGCTTGCTGATATCTGATTGGGAAGGAGGAAGACAAAGAAAGAGAAGAAGAGCAAGGTGACGAAGACTTCTACGGTAGGCATTTGTGAGCTATAGGCGGTGATGAGCAATTTAGGTAATAACTAAGAGTAATATGATCGTCGACCGTCCTATTTTATGGAAAGGGTGATAAAACAAAACAAGCATAGACATAGTAACCATAACAGTTCATGATCTAATCATCTTTCATTGTCTATGTTTCATCGATCCCAAATTAACGTATAAAACTACCTGATACAAAATTAATATATTGATTAAGATCGGAGGGGTTCTTAACCGTGTTAATATTTTTAGATGATCCCGATTGGGAAATTTATGCTTCTTTTATATAGAAAAATTATATTAGATTATTGCAGTCACTTTCTACTACTTTTCAGAAGTTGAAGTGACGAGTGCGTAGAGTGCTTACCCAGTTGCTAAACCAATCAGGTTAACCAAATGAAAGTTACATTATATATTAACATATTGGTACAACAATGTAGAACAACTTCTTGACCAATTTATATCAATTTTAAACAATCGTGATATTATACCAAGTTAGCTGCTTTATCTAATGAGCTATTTTACCTCTGAATTTCTACTTTTTTCTTGAAGCGATCGACGATGGGTGTCATGGGACTAACTCGAAATTTTATTGATAAAAAAATAAATAAATCAAAATATATAAAATAGACTCCATTTTCTTTTCCAAGGGAACGCGCCTCACGCGCTTAAACTAATTCCTCGGGTGTCTCTAGCTCTCGTTCGGCTGCGCCGCGGCACCGGTATCGGCCGTTGGTTAAGCCGGTGCACGAGATGTGCGGCCGGACGAGATTTCGTTTCTATGGCTAGGTTGATGGTATTGTACAGATTTGGATTTGGTTTTTCTCAGGCATGGAATTGTGCTGCATCCGAGACTACATAGGTGGAGAGATTAGAGGACATCAGGGTGACTGTAGATTGGAGGTCAGGATGCTGTCGGTGGTTCGATGGACAGTCTCGCAAGCGGGTCTGGACGGCTGCTCCATATCCGGATTTCGATTTTCATTTATTTCCAGATGAGGGTTGGTGGGTGAGTTCTAAGCATGGTGGCTGCGCGGTAGTGGTGCGAGTGGTGGTTCAAAGGGCTGGCCAGAATTGGTGGTTCGACAGGCTGGCTCGCCGGCGGGTCTGCAAGGCCAGGTCTTCTGTGTCAGACCCAGATCTTGAAGGATGTTTCGGAGGATGGATAAGAGCGACTGGAGTTAGGTGGCCTGCAAATACAGTTTGGGTCTCTCTTGCCCATGGTGATTGGCCTCAGAATCTCATGGCCAGGGTTTGGGTTTTGGTCCCTCGTGAGATATTATGTTAATTTATGTTTTTACTGTGATTTCAAGTTATTTCGGGAGTCATGTTTATGATCTCTTATCACCCTTGTGGTGCATCTTCTCTTTATGGATATTACTAGCTCACTCCAGATCAGGAGGACTCGGGTTCCTTACACCGTTGTCAGACAATCTTAACTTATTTCAAATTATTGATTACCTATCACCAGAACAACCCGTCAACTATTAGTGATAACCTTCCATGAGAAAATATATGATTACACACTTAAAATGCAAGTTGGCATTTACCTATTAAATTATGGTGCTCACATGTGGATTCATCACCCCCCCCCCCCCCCCCCAAATTTTCTTTGGTTATGTTTCTTGTTCCTGTTCTTGGTTCTCTTTCGTCTGCCACAACTACTCTATGTATTGGGTTTCGTGAGTGGCTTGTATGGTGTTGTTTTAAAGGAGCACTTCTCTGGGTCATAGCCTCATGAGTTTTCATATGATTTGTGTATTGGGATTCGACTGACAGCAGTTACTCGGCATCAATGTTTCGATTTAGTACTCATCACTGTTATACGACAACTAGCAACGATGGCAACGACAATACTAGCAACTATGGGTGTGGGTGTGGTAGATTGATTGATATTGTTGCAATGTATCCGATTATTGGGCCTCCGGTCCTTAGTTTAGCGAGTTGTTGGTCTTCTCTCACTTTTTCTAGTTTGATCGAGTTGGAGATCTATGCTCTTTATTGTTTGTAGTTTCTTGGTCTTACGTTTGCAGAATTTGTAATGTGAGCTTGTCTCTTAATTAATAAATTATTCATTTCTAAAAAAAAAAGCATTACACAAAACAAGAAAGTTACTGCTCATGATACCATGAATAGAAAACCTTAAACTTGATCGAGCAGCTAGTGAAGAAGATATATTATATCGGTGTATTAATTGAATGGGACTCTAACTAACACAACAAAGATCATGGAGTCAAATATCACTTAAGGGTGAGGTAGGTTCTTCCCTAATGGTACCGAACAATAGTCTAATTGGGATAGTCGATAAATACACGAATTACTTTAAATACAAGAAGCAAAGTCGGTGGCTTGTTCTGAATGGAGAGGGAAAAAAAAAACTAGGAAAATGAGAGACGCGTCTCAAGATTACATGTTTTTCGTATTTAAAAACTAATAAAAGAGAAAGCAATAAAAGTTTAACAACTTTGAAGTTTAAAACAAAGATCACGAGATAGTTACGGGGTTGAAAAATATTATGCCGAACCAGATCAAGACTACTGGAAAAAGTCATTTATGAAATGGAATAGTTTCGTCTCCTAAGTAACAAAATTCGTCTCCTAAGTAACAAAATTCGTCTCCTAAGTACTTAGGAGATGGAATATCCGTCGCCTAAGATCCATCGCCTAAGTGACGTGAGGTAGGTGTCAGAGCGACGAAAAATTGAGTTTCGTCGACTGAGAATTACTTAGGCGACAAATATTGTTTAATAACAAAAAAAATTATTTTTTCCCTAGTTGACAAAATTATTGGATTCCGTCGCTAAGTCTAAAAAAAAAAATTGTCATCGCCGCCGCAACGGCCTCTGCCCCAAATACCACCACCACCACCAAAATTGTCATCATGGATACAATTATGCCATTTAGTTTCATGTTCATAAGAAGAAATATCGATATCAAAACTTCATGTTCGAATTTTGTGAACAATTGATCACATTTACATGCACAAAACTTCAAGTTTATGCAAACAATTAAAATTGCAAGTCTAATGTAATATTTGAACTTCAGGTTCATAATCTCGAAAAATTTCAGGTTCGAGTATTATTAGTGAAACTTCTGGCTCACTAATATAAGCAATTGTAAACATAGAATTGAGCAATATAAACAAAGTATATGTGTAGACAAGATATAATTAAAATAGAAATGAACTCAGAGATTTTGAGTATGAATAATAAGCAACAAAAGTTGCACCAATATCTCATAAATCATCATAGAGTTTATGTAACGGAATGAATGATACCGTGCTGATAACGTGTTATAAACTAAGAATGAGATAGAACAAAAGAGAAGAACAAAATGTATGAGGATGAAGAAGTGTCTATTTCATTCTCATTAGGCTCTCTTATATAAAAGTATGATTTACATCGTAAGGATATAATTAATGAATATTTACAAAAATGTCTATATATATTATAATATTTACAACAAATTAGATGTTTTGTATTTCAATTTTTTTTGAAGAAGGTATATGTGTCTCCTAAAAAAAAAGGTATATGTGGTTTGTTTTTTTATTTTATTAAAAAAATCCTTTCTGAGTTCTGGCTCTCCCCAAAACCCCGACAAATTCTATCCTCACTCCTCCGGAACCCTATTAGTAACCGCCGCGTCAACGTGTGCTTCGCCGTCCAGCTCGACCTTCTTCAATTTCGGTTGAATCAGGGTGAGTTGCTGATAGATACCATTTCAATTTGTGCTTGTTTTATATCGTAGCAATGTATAGTGCATATGAATGAATGAATGAATAATGAAGAGGACGACCCAAAATAACAAGCAACCCAATGTCTGAAGACCACACAGACACACTTTCCTGTTCTGTTGCTTAGGTTGTCTAAAAATTGTTTTCAATTGGTTGTCTTCGAATTCCTTTCCTTTGGATTTTATTTTCAGATTGGCTGATAGGGAAAAAGAGGCAAAAAGTTTCAGATTATCCCTGTCAGCTCCAATCACAGCATCAAAAGAGAGACAGAGAGAGTGAGAATGGCCACAGCAGCTTTCAACTTGGCCCTCCTAAAGCCTTCGGCTTTCTCTGTTCCCAAGCCTCAAAACCCTTCAAAGCTTCGGATTTCCACTCTCAGATGCTCATCCGCTCCCACTAATGCCGTCTCAGGTATGCCACTTTTGCTACTCTGCTTCATTGTTCTCTCTCATTTTATTGTAGGGCTCGAAAAGATTCAATAATGGATTTGAATTTACTGTGAGGTCGATTTATCAAAATTTATTGGATGTTGGTCTTGTTTTTAGGCTTAATATTCTTGTTTTAGATGAATAACAACCAATAATGATGGTATATATTGTACATTAATATCTCAACGCTTTATGTTTTAGTCTCATTCTATGTTGAAAGTTTCAGAAGTTTAATACTTTTACGGTGTGGGTATTTCTTAGAGTACCTTGGCTGTTTTTTGTTGTTCTGTTCCCTTTTTTTTGGTCCTGAGTGATTCCCCGACTATGCGTATGGAAGGAGTGTCTGGTGGTCTTAATGATGTGTATCTGAATACTTAAAATTAACGTCATAGGGATTTTATGGGTTTTCTTGTTTCAGTACATAGCCAGAGAAAGATATCAAACTTTTAATTGACCTGTTTGGATGTGTAAATCTGTAAATTTGACTAGTGATGGTAGCAGCAGTGACGGCTATGGGAGTAATGCTGACAAAGTCAATGAGGTGTTGGTGGTTGGTCAGGTAGTGGGGGTAGTGCCTAACTGTCTATAATGATGAAAATAGTAGTGTTAGTAGTGCCAGAGATGATAGTGGCAGCGACTTTCTTTCGTAGAATCCCATTATTCTCAGATTGGAAGTACTGCTTATTTAAGTGGTCGAAGATGAGAATTTGGAAATTACATCCTCTTTTCAAATCCTTCTCAAGTTTACCAAACAACTTACTTACGTAATCATGTTTGAGTCCCTTTGTAACCCAAAATCCCACTTCAAACCTCTCAGCCAATGCAGACCAATGGAATTATAGTATGCTGGTCACGTATATATGTCATCTTTGTTCTTTATTTAGTCAGATTCCTTGTGCAACAGACCTGTCCGAAAGACCTTGGAAAACTTCAGATGCTAGACTCGTGCTTGAAGATGGTTCAATCTGGAGAGCAAAATCATTTGGTGCTTTAGGAACCCAAGTTGGTGAAGTTGTATTCAATACGTCCTTGACCGGGTGAGCTGGCTTATAAAATTTGCATGTTTCCTAATTGTCATGTTGGGTGTGGAGGCTTCCATCTCCAGTGGTGCATTACTCATCCGCCACAAGAACAGCCAAAGCTTGCTTTCCCCTAGAAAATTTTATACAACTCCCATATCTTTCTGCATATGAGAGTGAAGAGGAGCACACTTTTGTAGTGATGATGGAGATTTAGTGCTTGCATTAACTGAAGTAGTCACCTTAGGTCTAGTTGGGGATTATCAGTTCAGGTTAGTGATACATTTTTATGCAGGTATCAAGAAATTATTACAGACCCCAGTTATGCTGGCCAATTTGTCCTGATGACAAACCCCCAAATTGGAAACACTGGTGTAAATTTTGGTGAGTATGGTTTCCTTTCTTAATATTAAAGTGTGTTAAATATGTTGAAATCTGATGTCAATAGTTTCCCTATCAGATGATGAAGAATCTAGGCAGTGCTTCCTTGGTGGTCTAGTGATCAGAAGTTTAAGTATCAGGTATGCATCCTTCTTAGATACTGCTATAGGGACATTAACATCGGAAGCTTCACTGATTGATCTGTTCTCAATTCTTTCAATGAACTGTTTCTGTTTGTTGTTTTGCAGTACGTCCAATTATAGATCTGCAGAAACTCTTGGTGATTATCTAGCAAAAAGGAATATCATGGGAATTTGTAAGTTAAATCATGGCATGACATTAGTCTTTAAGGCACTGATATATTGCATAATCATGTAATATGGTGTGCTGTTCTATACCCTTTTACCTTCTGGTGTTGGCCTTTAATGCTGACTAATTATGCAACAGATGATGTTGACACACGGGCTATCACCCGCAGATTAAGGCAAGATGGAAGCCTTATTGGTGTTTTAAGCACAGAAGAGACAAAAACAGATGAGGAACTATTGGAGATGTCTCGGTCATGGGACATTGTTGGCAAGGATGTCATTGAGTTGTTTAAAATCATGCAGTGTTGAGAGTGCATGTTTTCTTATGTTGACTTTGCACCTTGCAGGGGTTGATTTAATAAGTGGTGTGTCATGCAAGGCCCCTCATGAGTGGGTTGATAAAACCGATCCTGAGTGGGAATTCAAGCTCAATAGAAAAGATGAAGGGGCTTTTCGTGTAAGTCAGCAAGAAGTTCTAATTTTATGTGGTCTTTTTCGGTATTCCTCTATTCTTTTATTTTGGTATTAAACTAAAATAGAGAGGAAAATTATGCAAGAATGAGAAGACAGATGACATGTGAACAGATGAAAGATACAAGAATTAGATGATTTCTGAATTAGAAAGCAAAATACAAAGTTTTCAGTTTCCTGACTTTCCTCCCTCTCTTTCTTACCAAAAGAAATCTTACCGATTGCTCAGAGGTTGGCAGTGCAGCCTCAACTAACATTTTTCAATGATTATGAATTGAAGGTTGTTGCATATGATTTTGGTATCAAGAGCAACATACTCAGACGATTGGCTTCCTATGGCTGCAATATTACTGTGGTGCCTTCAACATGGCCAGCATCGGAGACTCTTAAGATGAAACCAGATGGGGTCCTTTTCAGCAATGGCCCCGGAGACCCATCTGCTGTTCCATATGCTGTTGAAACGGTCAAGGAGATTCTTGGAAAGGTTCCTGTTTTTGGAATTTGCATGGGCCATCAGTTGCTTGGCTTGGCATTAGGTGGTACAACTTTTAAAATGAAGTTCGGTCACCATGGAGGAAATCATCCGGTCCGTAATCTTCGTACTGGAGAAGTTGAGATAAGCGCTCAGGTTTCTAATTTCTATAAATCTCTGTTTTGTTGAATGTGATAATTTTTTAAATTGTATTAGAAATTTTAAAGAATTGAACTGCCTCCTGAAGTAAAACATGTCAGCAAGCTAGTTAGCGAAGTTAAGGAAATGCCGTCTTTTAACATTTCTACTTTTCATGTTGTGGCAGAATCACAACTATGCGGTTGACCCCAAATCACTTCCAGATGGTGTAGAAGTAACTCATGTCAATCTCAACGATGGAAGCTGTGCTGGCATTGCTTATCCTGCACGAAACATTATGTCTATTCGGTACCACCCTGAAGCATCCCCCGGACCTCATGACTCAGATTACGGTAATTTGAACTATGCTTGTTCATGCTGATCATGACTCAGTTTACCCATATTTAAATATTTTGGGTTGTTAAACCAATTGCATACTGATGAACTCTTCATAGTAAATCTAGGGATCTGAAAGGTGAATATATAGCTCATGGCATGAGTATCTCTTCCCCAGTTGCTTCTTGCCAACTGTTTTCTCACGTTACAAAAATGATTTTGAATTATGAAATTTTTATGCAGCTTTTAGAGAATTCATTGAGCTGATGAAGAGAGTGGAAGTAATTGCATGAGTGATATCTGCACTGAGCAATCAAGTGATGGATGCAAAACCTAAAGCAGCAAGGATTCAATTGGCAATACAGATATCCAACCTCTGCTTGTGTCTGACTCTATAGGATTAACGTATGCGGGTCAGTTTGTTTGTAGTGGTATTGTGTGATAGTTGAGATGATCACTTTGTCATATCTATAATTGGCGTAGGCTTTTTGAAGACTAGGTTGGTTAGCCACTCTCTAGCTTGTAACAAAAAAAATTTACGTCTCAGTAGCAAGTTCCATAAGAGCCAGTGAGCCAAGTTCTATTTACCTCAAATTTTTATATCAGGATGAGAAAGCCCCCACATGGCCTTGAGCTTAAACATCTTCTTTTTCCCAAGTAGACTAGGATTGGAGACTAAGTAAATTGGACCATGATCAGATAAGTACATTAGTTAAAGACACACGAGGGAACAGAGAGAGCAAGGACAACACTATCTGAGCAACTGACAAATCTAAATGATTATTACCTCAAGTAAAATTATTCCAATCATATATCTTTAGTACATCTTACACCTCCAATCTTCTCATCTAGAATCAAAATATAATGAATCACCCATTATGAACCAAGGACAACAACAAGAATATTAGAAGAAGTAACATTCAGGTCTAAAACGGTATGCCACAAATCAGATTCCAATAGAACAGGAGATAAACTGCATGCCAAAGCCTCAGCAGCCAGGGTCGTGCTGAGGTAGTATCTCTCACAACGCCTCCCAATCCACCACACCTTGAAACACTATCAATCACACAGGCTCCAAAAGAAGTTAATGTTTACGAGTAAATAAGCAATGGGGATAAAGCGACTATGAAGATATTACCGGAGGATATGATGAGTAAATTAAAACAAAAAATAAATCTCATCTAAAAACAAAAAACAAAAATAAATAAATGCCTTGACCTCGCGCAAAAGCTCTGGGATATATATAGAAGGCATCAGAAGCGAAGCGACTGTTCTTCAAGTTGGGGTATGTTTTCATTGTCCAATCTCTGACTTGCCAGTTTCTTAAGTTAAAAATTTACTTGAGTTCATTGCCTAATTGCAACACACTGATTTGGGTTGCGTTCCTATGTTTCTATTTTCTAGAGATGGAGGGCAGTTTCGCTCAAGAGCTTTACTCTCAAAGTTTACGACTATCAAAAATACAGTTGGGGGATTCCACATCATGTGTGACCGGTAAACAAACTAATTTAGGTTTTGCTGATAGCTATAAGCCTATAAGCTTATTATCACTACATGGTTAGGGGTGTACCTACTGTGGGGCTTTGATAAGTAAATGCATTGTGTTATCTGGGTGAAACCAGATGATTTTCTGTGAGAACCACAACAAGTTTGTGTACCTTCCTTTATTCCCTCAACTCTATGAACTCTTGGCAAGATTGAATATATGGAAAATTTCTAAATTGTTTATATATGGAATTAACCTTTTCCATTTAGTTCATTTCATCCATATGTGCTCTGTAGAGTGTGTATCGTGTCTGCTTCTAGATGACTTGGAGAGTTTTATTTGACGTAAAATAATGCTCGAAATATTGACTTTTTTTTAGTTTGCATGTGAAAATTGTTGCTCTTCTACATTTTCCTCTGATTATTGTTCATGCTATGATCCAGCTGATTAAGTTATTTGTTCAACGGTTGGTTTCAGATCATGGTAAGGTTCAGTTGTCAGATGAAGATGAATCTTCATGGTATGGTTCTGATGATGAAGTGAATGTAGCATCTGATATGGACAAGGAATGGCAGAGGAGACGTGACCAATTCAATACGGTTGTTTTATTGTTCAGACTTTTTTTTTTTTTTTTCTCTTTATTTTCATATCAAGTGGTTCTAGACTTCTGATTCATCCTTAATTGGAAAATATGCAGATGGGGATACCGTGATAGTGTTGTGGCGGGAAAGGAAGCATCTTCTCAGGAGGGAATCAATATTGGCTTTAAGCAATCAGTCCTTGTTGGTTACAACTGGGGTCTTGTAAGAGGTGTTACAAGGTAAGATAAACATTCAAAACTTTTTATTTCTTATTGTTAGTTCTTTATAACACTAGCATTTTTCGCTTCCAATTATTTCTTTTTTCTCCTTACATCTTGTATGTTTTTTTGTCTTTTTCCTTATTCTTGTCTATCTTCAACATATGAAGTATTTTGGCTTCCCTTCCAGATGGTTTAAGGGAGAAGTTGGTAGAAACTGAAGAAGAAAGAACTTGATTTCATGGATTGTATTAATCTGTTCATTCTGTTTCTACAACAGATGACCTTAGGCTGTTTAATGATGAAATAACAAGTAAAAAAGATAGAGAGCAAACTGAAAGTTCAGAGACTAGTTCTTTTGAAGCTGAAACTGGTTTGGAAGAGCAAACATTAGACAATAGCAGTATAGGAAATTACTCCGCAAAGCTCTGTTATCTTGTTTTGGAGTCTCCGGGAATCAAAGTCATGTTACCCTAGACAAGAAGTTAGCACTGTAATTTTGTAATTATTTGAAATTTGTAAAAGAACAATTGATAAATTATGCTACACTACATGGTACAAACCAACAGTCGAGTTCAAATTTTTAAGAATTGCGCATTTTATGCTGTTTTGTCAGTTTTCTTGATGATCTTTATGTATGATCATGCTTATAATACAAACTATGAGGAACAGTTAGAAGTGTATCTCCCTTGATACTAAACTAAAGATGATTTCAGTCAACAATTTTTCCTGTCTCTCTGTTTAGATTCGTAGTGTCCTTTTGACATAGAAGATATAAGATGCAACTTACAAGATACTTGCAGCAGTTAATGCATGCGTGAGAGACCTCTCCCTTGAGAGAAGACTACGTCCGCTTAGAATGTTTCCCCATAAGCGTGGCCAAGTAGTCATTTGTAGTACTACATGTGTGGGGAGATCAGTAAGGGAGGGCTCTCCTTTTTACAGGTAAGAGAGATGTCTACAAGACCCTCACTTATGCTTGGCATTATGTAATCTATGTCGTATGAACAAACATAACAGTTATTTTGCAATTCATACATCAAACAGCAATATTACAATGTCTGAGAGGTAGATCCCCTCTTGCAACAGCAAAATATTGCTTAATAAAATCTGATTCAACACCATAACAATGGTAAACTGGCATTACATAAAATATTGTGAAAAGTACACTACAATAACCACATCTCAGATTTGATTCCAAATGTTGAGTGTCATCACTTCATGAAGCTTTTCCTCTCTAGAAATTCGGATAGGAGCTGAGCAATGGTAATTGTTTCTCTGGACCTGTGGATATCTCCTACTTCATTGACTCATTGTAGATATAGCATTCTGAAATTTCCTCCTGTATGTGCAATTGTATAACACAGCAATATGAGATATGAATTCCTTTCAGCGACTACCAATATGAACTTATCTGGGATGTTATCATGTTGTACTCACCTCAGTGACTACCATCAGCTACAAGCTTGCATAGGCCTTGCATGACTGAAGGCTGTTGAAGAATGCTTCAAACGGGGTTCATATTTTGGCGCTGGCATGACTTTTTCAAAAGCTTCAACAAGCAATGCCACCTTCTTCTTCCTAGCTGGAGCGAGTTTGGTTACAGCTTGCTGGATTGCAAAGTCGAGCATCCATTCCTCTGCATTTTTCTTTTCATCCAACATCTGATGCCTCAAGTCAACCTTCTCTGCTTCAGGACCAGGAACCAACGGCAGGTAATTGGGTTCTCTTTGAGTGTATTTCTGTAGTTCCTCCTCATCCTTGATAGTTCTCTTGCAGTTGATTTTCCATTTCCGGTTAGTGTTTAGCAGTTCTTCGTAAGAATTGCTTTCTATATGGGAAAGCTTCCTCTTCATCCCTGGACTGGCACTAGTAGTGGCCATGAAGAAAGTTTCTGCTGCATCTGGCTTTGAAATGTTGTGCACTTCCATTCTATCATTGTATCCGACACTGTTTTCTGCCAAACCTATTTTCTTCAGCTTTAGATCACTATGTTCCTCACCTTCAGTGGAACTTGAGATATTTTCCTTCTTAAATTCACTTTGATCCTCATCTGTGAAGCTATGTTTCTCCGCTTTAGCATTATCTGTGTACTCCCCATCAGCCAAGTTATCTTCACTCTTAACAGAAGTGGTTTCATCAATAATATCTTGGCTTGAGTTATAATCTTCAGCAGTGTCTGCATTATCACCAACCTTATTAGCATCTTCATCGTGTACAACCATAGTCTTTGCTGAATCGAGATTCTTGGTGTCTTCTGAGGATTTTGAATCATCAACTTCCTGTGCCTCTTCCATTTGATTTCCTGAAACAGCCATGACAACATTGTGATCTATTTCTGAATTCTCTTTCTCTTCATTTGTTTCAGCTCCATACGTTGTGCTCTTATCCTGAGTGGCATTAGAAATTTGGTTACTTGTTGACATAGTTGTTCCATCATCTTCATTCCCTGGTTGGCTATCTGCAGCTTCATCTGTCTCACTAGCAGCAGTGCAGTGGCTTTCATCATCTCCAAGATGGGACTCCATTTCCTGATCCTCTGCTTCTTGAATTTCCTCACCAGTTGCTGCTTCCTCTACTGAAGATGAAGATATCTCTATTTCTGTCTCTGATAGTTCATTGTCCTCTTCAAATGAATCCTCAGTGTAAGAATATTGGTCGTAACTCATTCTATCAGAATCTTCAGTGTCCAAATTTTGTTTTGTGCCATCATTGTTTAATTGAATTTCAACTGATGGAGTATTCTCTTTGAAAAGTTGTTGCAGTACTTGATAGTAATCATGAATGATGTCGTTGCAGTTACTAACAATGGCATCAAACTTGATCACAGGTTTTTCATGCATATCACCATCTTGAATTGATGAAAGCCCAGCTTTTGAACCAGATTCATCATCCAGCACTGCAAGGGAAAATTGACCTTCCTCCCACTCCATCTCAGTTGCTTCAGAATTGGCATAATCCACTTCAATGCTTGAAAGTCCATCCGATTCACTCTCACGCAAACAACTTCTCATGGCAGGTTCTTCTTGATCCAAACAAGGTTGGTATACTTCATCTGCCACATCTTCTTTTTGCCCCTCCCCGGGAAAGCTATCTATAATTTCTGCTTCAGGTATATTCTTCACAATTGTTTGAGCATCATCGTCCTTGCTTTTAGCAAATATTTCAACAAAGCAATCGATCCCCACTTCTTGTTGAGCAGGTTTTTCATTGTCATTAAAACACATCTGCTTCAAACCATTTTCATTCATTCCCTTATTAGATGGCTTTGATTTACGAGGACTTAGAGCTTGCAGTTTCACCATCTTCTGGTTCTTCAAAGACCGTCTTCGTGCCGACAAGAAACACTTGAGTGGAGTCACAGGTTGATGATGATGTCCATTGAGAGAGCAGTAAGTATAGGGGCAAACCTTCATCACTGAAGCTCCCTCAGCTTCGGTTCCGCCAGGGCTAATCATCAGATACTTGGGAAACTTGGAGTCCTTCAGTGTCGAAGAACAGGTTGCTTTCTGAATATTTACATCTTCACAAAGAGCAACCCTGGAATTTTTCTTGGCTGAAGTTCTTGCAGGCTTAAAACTAGGGGACTTTATTAGAGTTCTCACCAACTTCAGACCAGATGTCCGAGCTGGTTTATTGATAGAGCCAGAGCTAAGTTTTGAGTTGCTCAAATTTCTTCGGTTTTGATTCCTACTATCCGAATTAACTGGAGAATTTCGAACACTAACCTGTGATTGCTCCTTCCTTGCAACAGAACAGCTGGTGGACTTCATATAGTTTGGTGCTGAGCCTTCACTAGTTTTGGTGAGAGCCTGCTTCAGAGGGACTGCTGCTGCTGAAATGCTTTGAACATTAAGAGGCAGTGGCTTTCCGAGCAGGGACATGCTATTTCTCAAAGGCAGTGATGAAGATGGTGATGGTGATCTCAAGCTCTCAATATCTGAAAGCTTGGTTGATCTTGACTTCTTCATCTTCTTCTTCTTCAAATCAGGTCCTCCTCTATTTTTGCCATCTGGGAACTGAGAAGATGGTTTAAGGTTTACCAACCTCTTCTCGAACTTAACGTTAGGATCTACTTGAATTGCAATCTTGGTTTGTACCTTTCTTTGGACCATGTTGAAAGGAAAACCAGAAGCAAAGACAAATAGAGAATAAGGGAGAAGAGGGCTATGTCTTCCCTTCTGAGGTGGGGAATCAAAGCTGAGAAAGATGACTAATTACCTCTTGAGGCATGGTTTGTTTTGATGGAAAATTACTTGCAGAAGCAAAAGCCAAGGAAGTCCTGGAACCCAAAGAACCAGAGATTCCTTGGGGTTCCTTGTTCTGGTTTTTCTTTGGTTTGCAGGGGGTGGCCTTTTTGTTTAACTTTGAGCTGTGACTTTGCTGAGGGAAATGGAATTTGAATAAGGCTAAGACAAGGGTCTGATGCTGACATGCACTAACAGCTCAAGTTTGGGCCCTATTCTTAGGCATTGTTTTTGCTATCTGCTTATGCTTTTTATGAATTGAATTATCAAATACAAGCACTGACTTATTATATTTAGTTGTGATTAGATATTGAACCACACCTTGCCTGGCCTGACAGAAATACCCTCTTTGATTAAGAAGAGAAGTAGCTAGAGGGTCATAATCCATTTGCATAATAGTGATGCAATGTGTAATTAGCTGCTCTCTTTTCTTTACAGATACAAGATCATTGAGGCCCATTCAGATTCTCTTGCCTTATGATAAATCAATTTGCATAGTAGTGTGATATGCTCAATGATATTAGGAAAAAAAGGTTGGTTGTTAATAGTTGTTGGTTTTCATATTCATTAGCTTCGCTCCTGGTGTAGTTGTTTGGTCTCTAATTATGATTCAGTCTCTCGAAAGATTGGGGAGATGAGTAAAGGTGATTTAACATAATCCAAGAGTAGCAGCTACAGAAAAAAAAGGTTTGTTTGCACCAAAACTAGGCATACATTTGATCCAAAAAATCCAACCTTGTGTATATTTTTCTCTTTCAATAAAATATATGTTTGTTTTTGTTTTCCAACGGTCAACATATGTATACTGCAATCTAGATTTCAAGTAGCTAATAGTTTTCTTTTTCTTTGGTACATTGGAAGAGAATCTACCTTTGAATATAGTATGTAATTATACCTTAGAAACCTAAATTTCTAAGTAATGTGATCAAATGATATGAAACGTTTTGACATATTAGTTTGTGTCTAGAATACCTTTGAGAATTTCGGATTTCTTGTAACACAGCAATACACAAGATTGAGAAATACGGTTCGGAAAGGGATTTCATAGAGGAGCCTAGCTTTCTTTGTTTACATTCGTAGGTCATATTTGACATAAAAGGTGGGTGGGCGGCGTCACTTTGGAGAAAGATAAGGCAGTGGGCGGCCGTAGTGGACCCTCGACTGCCCTAAAATGATCCATTTACAAACAGACGCTCCTCTTCTGAATTCCCCAATGAAGCATTTGAGAAAGAATGATATAAGACGGGGGGCCATTTACTTGATGATCTTTTGTTGATTTTGAACAAAACTCAGGAATCATGAATGTGTCTTTTTGTGAAGGGAAGGTCACCAATATGATCCATGATGAGACAACGCAGTTTTTACAATAACCCCACGTTTAGTTCTCTACATTTTCATCACAAAGCTCTAAAGCATTTAAGACTTTCTTGGTTTTTTGATTCCATTAGTCATGCACATTGTTTTGGATAGCATGTTTTCTGGGGTTGAATGACCCTTTTTTGGGATTTTTGTTTAGTAAATACGAAGGGCAATTCATACTGAATCAAGCTCCCCATACAACAAATAAATATGAAGGGTAATACATCATGTAATGTACACAGCTACGTGAATTACAATCGGAGAAGCTTCACTGTATTGAATATAAACATTGCTCCATTAGTCTTATTTTGAAGTAATGTTTCAGATATATACAGTTAGAACGGTATAATTGGTAATTTGGTTTCACTAGTAGTTAATTTCTATGTACACCTTTATATTCTCTTTTGTATGGCAATGAGTAACACTATAAAAATCGGAGAAACAAGGAAAAGAATATAAGGCAGAATCTGACTCAGAGTACCTACTTCGACTTCACCATCTTCCAGCACATAGTCAGATTTGTTGTCAATGAATGCTTCGAAAAAATTCTGGTAGTCGGTGTTCCTCCAAGGTGAGGTCTTTGTAAGCTTCATCATTTCCATGGCCTGCCAGATGCAAAAATTCAATATAGTCTGAGGTGAAACTGAAAATAACATTATGAAAACATGCGTGCTCAAATTATTACATTTTTACATGTGAAACACCATTTGCAGCAAGCTACGCTACTATTCGGATTTGCATTTGGGTCTTAGGATCAGAAATACTAACTTGTCCAACAAGCCAAATGCATGTTCATGATAGTGGTAACTGTAGTCATGGTTCATTTCTTTTATGGTTTCCATGCTAAATGGGAATCCAAGAATGTACAGTGCTTCATCTCTTAGTTACCTGAAAGCTGAACATAAATTGCCTTGCTTTCTTGCTTACTCTAGCAGTTGGGTGGGATTGAAGCCTTTCATACATATTTCGAGCTTCTTTTGTCCTGTCAACCATCACTACTATTTAGAATCCTCAGGTAAAGCAGAACAGACAAGAAGACAGTTAATTCCCATCCCTAGCCTACAAAGGGATAATCATAAAACATGGTCTATGTTACGTCTCGTAAAAACCATGTGATAATGGAATTTGGATGCATGCAATCAGTTTGACAAACTTGGTAGCAGTTACATTCTTGCTTACTAGATCAAAGATGTTATAATTCCTAATCACAGCACATGAAATTTTCTACTTAAACACAGCTTAGTGCATCATAAATGTTTACCAGGGTTTAAAGAGTAATTACCGACATGACAATTTTAGTTGGTACATATTGATGCAACCTAAACCAGATGTTCAATACATAACCCATATATGAAAACAACTAACATTTACGTATCAACCTCTATGAACCTAATACATGATCTTATTCATATAGCATTAATTTAAGCATGCAAAATAGTAGCAACAAAGACGAACATTTTTCCATATTTGGATGCAGACTTGGCATTTTGATAGCAGTGCCTTCGTTGTATACAAACTTTATAAATCAAAAGATACACATCTACACAGTGCTTTCAGGAATCAAAATATCAATGGGTGAAACATTGTGTAAGATACAAGCAAAAAAATTCTTGTAAGGATTAGAGTTATTATACAACAGGCGCGTAAATAATCAAAGATAACATATATGTACCTACTCAGGGAGTCTTGACAAATAGACCACTGTAAAGCAGCAAGCCCATGAAGATCACTCTGTAAAACCAATTTTGTAAAAATTTACGAATGTTAACAAAAGACATGAAGGACGGCTGGTGGTTTGAATAATGGTGTGCATGAAGAGGAAGACCTTAATGCAAAAACCATGGTTCATCTTAATACGTATCTTGATTATTAATCACAGTAGTAGCTAAAATCAGGCACTGGTAATAAAAAAACTAAGGATGGAATCCCCTTGTCAAATTAGTATGTTTTTCAAAGTCTGGTGTTTACTAATACTAAAATAGTTCATTTGTCCCTATGTGCTTAGATTGCAACATTGTTGTGCTGCTACTGCCAAGTAGTTCTTCTTTCTTTGGTGTTGCTAGTCTATCTAGGAGTTCGGTGACTTCTTTCACTAGAAAACCAAAAAAAAAAAAAAAAAAAAAAGGTATTGTCATCTTTGACAAACTCATTTATCGTCGGCCAGTACGAGGATATGCAAACTAAACTATGACATTAAACTTAACGTTCAAGATACATATCTGTACTGTGAATACCATGAAAAATTAGAACCAAAGTAGCTACTTAGTAGGCCAGTGATGAACTGCAACTGAACTGAACTGCAGAAACTTCCTAAATTTCATCACTTGCACCAGAAAAAGCACAATATGATCTTGATGCATATTTCTAGAAGAAAAAAAAATCCAAACGTGTGCTGTACAGTAATTGCTATTTCACTGTCACTAGTCTTCAGTATCAGCGAGTGGCAGATTTTTGATTCAGAATTTTCCAACCCAAAATTCTGCCTGCTCTATGATAAAGATGTGGTAAACCATTTAACTCAGTTTCACTGAGTACCCACACATAACAACTCCTATAGTGAGCACCATGATCAAGTCTTTGACATACCAACAATTAGGTTTTCCTACAGTAAATGCATTGGTACATGAAGTACACCGGCTCGGTACTGTGCTAGACTGATCCATAGTGTGGTACCGATTAACCGATATGACAATATGTTAACGAACTGTCTTCATGCAGTGGTAGACTAGGTTGGCCTGTTGCATGGAGCCAGTCTATGCTGTACAGAGCTAGTCTACTATTTCCGGATATGTTAATATCTGTTGTGATATCGGCCAATTATGTATGTCAAGGAACCCCAAAAGAACACAGAAAACCAAGAGAAACAACCACAGAGATAAGACACAAAGCACACAGATTTAAGGTGGTTCAGCAAAACCTTTGCCTACATCCACCGGCAAAAAACACTTCCACTATATTAATAATGGGTACACCAGAAAGAATAAGAAAACAAGGACTCTCTCTCTTCTCTTCCTATCTCTCTCCTCTCTGCCCTCTCTCACCCTCTAACCGAGAATGGAACACACTTTGGTCTTTGTCTCTGCGATACAATACCCTAGAGCAGAACCCCTCCTTATATAGTCATAAGGATCTTCACCAAATAGGAAATCCAATCTATTAGTGGTAGGCAATAATACCTCCTTCCTTCTATGTAATCAAAAGATTACAGGTACACCATCATCAATAAGGATTTACTTTCCTTATTGGAACACCATACTCTAAGACGAAACATCTTAGGAAAAACACATGGGCTGGAAACCCAACAAATATGCCATGGACTCTCCTAATAGTTATGTATCTAATTGGCATGTACATTATTCTATTTGCATAGAACTAAAGAGTATGATGTCTTATACCACTGCCCAAATATCATTTGTAATCTTCCTTTGAACATGTGCAAGAAGCATTACCTTAAACGGTAACTTGTCCATAACTTTCTCATAGTAGGGTAATGCTTCCTTCAGCTTTCCAATGTTCATCAATGAGTCACCATCCTTTAATGTCTGCATGGCATTTATCAATTTTAGGAAATGATATTGTTCTAATGAATTTCTTTAAAAGGAGATGATAACGAGTAAAATGTCAACACAAACATAACATCAAAATATTGTTGTATAAAACTTGAAAGTTTACAAGAATTTGGGTTCCCGAATTGTCTAATATTGTTACTGTAGGAATAATTACTCCTAGACTCAGGTCTATATCTTTACGTATTTGTGATCTAATTAAGATAAGTGAAGACATGTGGTATCTCTTGTACCGAACCTAAAATATCTCAACCAAACATTCGAGTACGATCAAATAACAGAATGAATGTCAAGTTGTCAACGAAACTTGTACACAGCAACCAGAAAATGCATCTGATATTCCTGAGGAAGAAGATAAGTCAGAACTCTCTAAAATTTTACCAAAGGTGTGGGAAAGAAGGAATAAACCAAAGCATGTTAAACCAACTTAGGACCTGGCACATTTGGGTTGGATCAATCCCAACTGTAGCAACACTGCTTTTATTGTGATGGAAAAACCTAGAATCAGAAACCATATCTCTAATGTCTTTCATTACTATTAAGGAGTCTGAGTTTTATCGAAAACGAATATCATTACAGCACACTCCATGTATAGGCTTATAAATATTTGTTTTCACATGAATGAATCCAACATATGTTCCCGTTAGAATATGGTTCTCTGTAGGACACAATGATGCAATCTAACCCAAGTTTGATGCCTAAGGTTCCTAGGAGTGCTCCCCATATTCATACTAGTGTGATAATTGTAGAAGTTCCTTCTTTTTTTCTCTTCTTTTTATTCGAAATAAGAATTCCCTTCTTTTCTCTTGGGATTTCTCCCTCAGTTCCTAGTACTTCCCAGTTGTTCTTTACATAGCTACAATTTATAACAATGATACACAACTTACAGAATTGTCACATGTTTTACTGCCCTCCATAAGTTTATCATATTCCAAAATCTAAATATATTACCCAGTATCTAGCTTCCTTTCAATGAGGGCGACCAAACTGTGGCCAAAGAAAGGTATTGACAAGGGATCATGAAATTTAATTTCATGAAAAGCTAGGTTTCTCAAAGCATCTAGTTCAACTTCAGTTCATCCGTAGACCAACATTAACCCCTATAAACCAATCTGCCATCACTGTAATTTCACAAAAAGCTTTAAACATAATTTTAAATCCCTTTATAATAACCCAGAAGAATTTGATTTACCTGTACTGACCTAACTTCCCAACATGATTCCTACTTGGATAAATATTTCAAAAGTTGCAAATAGCCAAATAAATTAAGTATCATTTGAACTTCCAGCATCATGTGATATTAGAGCATTGTTTTAAGAGTATATAACTCAGACATAACAAATGGGTGGATCTTTCAACTTACTTGTAAATAGAGCTTGAAACATATAACGCAATAAGATTATTTTCAGATCAAGCTTTAACGAAACAGAGTAAGCTTCCAAATTATAAAGAAGACAATAAAATCAAGGGGTCCAAGGGGGGAAAAACTTTTAAATTCAGGTAGAAAAAGACAGAAAAATTTAATGAAGCAAACCTTCTCACAGTCCAGTCTGAGTTTTGGATCAATGTTCAAGCCCATTTTACTCTTGTAAGCAGCAACTAATTGTCTTGTTCGTGCCTCTTTAGCAGCTTTTTCTTCCTCTGTTTCAAGCACTTCCCCGGGGCGTATAACTCGCCCACCACCAAACTGATCAAAGAAAGAAACCTCTGTAAAGTCAAGTAAATTTTCAAGCCATTTCCCTAAACGCAGTATCAAAATCAGCTGTATCACAGTTTCAACATCTTCACCCCATAAATAGATCTCACTGTCCTATGTTTATGATAATTTTGAAGGAAAGAAACCAAATGGCATGAAGGATGTGTTAATTTACTTTCCAATCAACTCAGAAAGTCCAAATAAAAAACATGGACTCATTATCAAACTAAAAAATAAACAGCATATGATCTACTGAAATTCTAAACAAGGTCTATCAAAGTGATCCATATTCCCAACATGATATGCTGTACTATATAAGCAACCCATTTGCCATTTACAGAGTCAACCAAAGAAGGAGGGTTGAAATACTCAGAACTTAGAAGAGAACAGAGTCAATAGATTGGGGAATACTCACATCAAGGTGTTGAAATGTTATGACTAATCATTTCAAAGTTCAAACCTGCGCCATATCATAATAAATAAATAAAATAGTAAAGGCATTGAGTCTTCTTGCTGTTCTCCCCTTCCCCTCTTGGTATCCCCTATTTTCTTTTACAAATTCAATTTTCATCTCCTATCTGACGACATAAAATTGCGATAGTTCTAAGTCTACCGGAGCTAGAACATCAAAAGAAAGAAGTACTTAAGCCCAAAAACAAAGTAATGTAACTAAACATATATGTGAGATAAACTCAGCTGGAGACATTTTAACAATCATACCGTTTTGGAAATGTCATTAGGTCTAGGAAACACCCCCCATGAGGAAACCCTGGGCTTGTAAAGATCCGGGTCATCTCCTTGAGCCTGTTGCTCAGGCTTGCTTCTCCTTGCACCGAAATTACTAGAATCCCCAACAATAATCTCAACGTCAGGCAACTTGTCCCCCTCCGCAAAGTCGTCTGTAAATGGAACCAATCCAGCTGGCACTGCCCTGCCCTCCTTCTTATCCGCAAACCCAAGTCCCACAAAATCCATGCTCGACACTGACAATTTCCCCTTCACACTCTCAACACCTGTCAAACAATTCTTCAAGTTTTCACCCACATTTTCAAATCACATGCTTCGAAATTGATCAATAAATTTACCTGGATTTGTGTTAGTAACGTTGTTCTTCTTTTGCTTATACTCTTTTGCTCTCTCCATTGCAGTCTTAAGAGCAGGAGGCAATTCCTTGTTCCCGGGACTTGGGTTTTTCTTATACGACTTGGCAGGGTCGACTGGGGGCGTCGTCGTTTCGGGTGGATTTGGTGGGTTGAGAGAGGAGAAGAGCTTGAATGGCTTCGAACGGTGGGGGTTTGAGGAGGGAAACAGACTGAGAGAAGAGAGCCATGAAGGTTGAGGAGAAGCCATTGCCATTTGGGACTTTTGGACCGTCGCTCGCTCTTTACGTGGGATTAATTGGTCCCAAAAGATAAAAAGTAAAATGTACGTTTGGTAATAATTTTAACCTCTCATTCACCGTTACAATGACAACTCTCAGCAACTCTTAACACATCCATCGTGATTCGTGAGTCTGCTGATATCCTAGCCAAGAGCCGAACAATTAGGCTGTGTTTGTTTGCCCATATGGTTGCTGGATAGGCAAACATGAGTTGTTTGGAGACCCAGATTTGTATGGGTTGTAAATCAAAAAATATATTGTCAAAGGTGGATAACAAATCTTGTTAAAATGGTGTTATTAATTATACCCAGCTTCAGATTTAACTCTTTTGATTGACGAACAAAAAAAGATTGTCTCTTTCCTTTGCTCAATTCTAGTTTCCCGACCCCATCTAAGGCGATTTTCCACACCCGGCAGCCAATCTTTCCAGACAAAAACCATTAATCCGATCCAAACCACCACCGCTTTGAATTCACTGCCTCCGCCGCTATTAACAATTGTCATTACCCTCCACACCTTCTCGGGGATCCAACAGCATCGTCGCCGCCACTGCTTGATCAAAACAACACAGGATTGCAGCCGTCACAAAGTGAAAGCCCTAGCTTTCGTCCTTGAGATCGGTCCGAAATCGCCGGCGCCGGTCTTTCCTTGCTGGATCATACCTCGTGTCCTCATCCTCCTCATCACTTCTTTCATTCTCACTTTCTAATTCACAGCCACCATATGATTGAAGTTGATCAATAAAATCAATCTCTACATCTAGAAGATCATCCCTTTCATTTGCCTGCACACTTGAACATCCAATTCCTCTGCTAGAAGTATGTATTGCATCACTTTTGCTTAGGGTATGGGCTTTTCAAATCTGACCTTAGTGAGTGTTTGAAGTGAGGCTAAAAACATCAGAACAGAAAAAAAAAAAAACACAAACAACAAATTTCTGTCATTTTCAATCTTTTATATATAAGTGTGCCTAGCGAAACGTGTCATTTGATATGCAGTGGGACATCCTCAATCCAATGTAGTCATGCTAGATCATGATTGGATTTCTAATCAAATCTAATCCAGGGCACCAAACACAGCTTTAATTCTAAAGGTATTTGCACTCTCCAAAATCCTCATGTGTTACGTTTAAAAGTTATTTTGGATGATATCACTAGTGTTCCTAGAGCCAGGTGCTTTAATACCGGCAATACTGGTTAGTGTTCTTTCCTAGCTGCTTTTGTCCCGCCTTGAAACAGAAAAAGAAACTTATAGTAACTCTATTTGAACGTAAAGTAACATAATTCAGAATTCGTGCTCAAATTAACAAAATTAACCGAAAGAAAATGAGTAAAATGATGTATAAGGTTTTCTATTTGTCCCTTCCCTCTCAACACCACCTTCTAGGTTTTTTACCCAAAACATCATGGTTGACGCAGTATCAACTTGCATGGCAACCTTTTTGGCCATACTGAGAATGGCCGGAACACATTCGTTACGGTGGCCGTTGTAGTGGCTTTTAAAACATCTTCAACAATTTCTTTAAAATTTCTCTAAAATAGGAAAGTAAAAGCAAAAATCTCTATAAAAAAAATTTGCTTCAACTCCAACAATTTTCCTATTTTAGAGATCTCGGCATTTATTACAACAAAATATGCTACATCATTATTAGTTATAACAAAAAAAATTATATACTTAATAAAATATTCTTTATTTTTAGGATTAATTTCAGTTTACACTCTTGAGGTTTAGTGTTAACATCATTTCATCCCTCATATTTTTAATTTTAAAAACTTACCTCTTAAAGTTTTCAATTTTCATAAATCTTTTCCAATTGCTGAAATTTTGTCTAATTTAGACGTTAATTTTGACTTCATAAGTCACTAAAAGGGCTAAAATAATCTTATAACAACATAAATTGCATTTTTAGGACATTTTTTCTAAGATTTCATGCTATTATTTAACCTCCAAATTAGATAAAATTTTAGCAATTGTGTCTGATTTATGAAAATTTGAGACTTTATGGGGTAACTTTTCAAAATTAAAAGTATAAGGAGTGAAATAATGTTAACCTTAAACCTCAGGAGGGTAAACTGAAATTAATCTTTATTTTTATTATTCTTATTGGAGCAAGTGAATAATTAATATTTGGGGAATAAAGATTTTGCTGCAAATTTGGGGAAAATTGCTTCTCTTTCTTCTTCATCCCTATTTTGGGGAATGAGATAAGAAACTGTTGGACCACAAAACAGCTCAATATTCCCCAAAATTGAGAAAATAAAAAAAAGTAGGAAAGTGGTTGGGGATACTCTTAATAAGCACTTTGCTATTAGCCGACTGTTACCCGTCACAAAATCGCAAGGTAAACCCCCATGCCTTCATGGGAATGATTCGTGAACAACATGATCACTATGTTTTCCAATTCACAAGAGAAGAAGACGACAACTCCATACTCAATGGAGGTACGTGGTTTTTCGGGAAGTTTACACTGGCTAGCAGAGTATGACAGTTTGCCCTTGGTTTTAATTTCGATGACATTAGCAAAGTCCGTGGAGATTCCGGTGACGACCGGAGAAATTCAAGCACGGGTGACTGGATACATACGCTATAGATATTTATGTCGTAAATGTCACACCCTATCCCAGATTAACTTTCTAATCTCGAGTTAAGGTGTGAATCACATCTTAATTATAGAATCGAGTTTCTATAACCAAAATGTGACATAGAAAATAAAACAAAAATTGAACTACTAGATTCCAAAGTCTCACAATTTCAGCGGAAGCATATATTACATAACAGTCTTAACTTCTAAAATTTCAGCAAATTTAAGCAATCTAAAATCATGGTTTCTACTTTCAATAGTAGAAACTAATAACATGTATAAGAACCTAATAATCTAATCATTACATATGTATAATCTCATATCAAAACAACAAAGATTCAAAACCAAAGAGTGCAATTAAAAACAGAAATATGAAATCACAAAACAACATCCTAACTTTCTGACTAGTAAACTTTATGGCTAAAAACGATATAGGCTGGGAATTTACAGTTGATGTCTTCATAACATTTGTAAAAGACAACCTAAAGATTAATGAGGAACTAAAATCGCAGCAAAAGGAATTTTCTACAAATACTTATGATTTTCAGAAGTTGAAGACCTGCATCAGGAAAATTACTGATTTTGACTCAAATCAGTTTTTGTTTTCCAAAGTCAGTTTGCAAAAGCTAAAAATAGGAACATGTCTTAAACCTTTTCTAAGAATGCAAGTTGTTAACAAGACCTTGAGAATATGAAACATATACGTAGAATAAAACACAACAACTTGCAATGTCAGAAACAAAGAACTAACAACTCTTAAAGCACCTCATATGCAACTAATCAAATCAATGAAACAATAAAACCAAAATAAGAACTTCTAATTACACAAACTAAGAACATATACTTACTTTGAATAGAAACACAATTGATCAGAATATAAAAAGAAACGAACCTGAGTTCTTCCACTAGTTTCCTACAATACCAATCTCTCCTCTCTCTCCCTCTCTCTCTCTCTCTCTTAAGTACAAACTCAGAAGAAATTATGCAGGAACATAGAAAACTCACCTCTATTTATAGGGTTAGGAGAAAGATAAAGGGTGGTGTCACACCCCAATTTCCGAAAGATAATTTTCAAAAATTGTGGCATGATCTAACTTAAATATAAATATCTTAACATGTTTCAATAACAAACAAAACAACTAGAACTCAATAGCGGAAATGTAATATCATATAACTCATCACTAAGTTAAATATTACATTTCCTCATTTACATAAATTTACAATACGAAAACATGAGAACAACCTCATGAGTTTAATATTTTCTACCCAATTAACAAAACTATACATAGTACAGCAAAAGCCAAATAGAACCCTGCCACTAAGCCTCCACCTCAACCCTGCTGATCCTCACCTGCATGTCTAACCCCTACACCAATAATTGGTGTACCGGGATTGTAAAATAACAAACCCGGTAAGCTAAAAAGCCCGTATGAGTAAACTCAAAAATAACACAACATTTCTCACATCTAGAAATTTCACAAAAACAATTATATCAATGAATATATCCACAATTCGAACACTCTTTCAAATAACATGTATCCATGAGTCTCAGGTATTGATGAAATACCCCTCATGACCTACAACAACAAAATTGTGTACCCATGGGTCCCAGATACGATAAGGTATCCCCCATGACGTACACTGACAGACGGACTAGAGCTCTATTCACTACCAGAACAGGCAGTTTAGCCGACGAAAAATTTTCGTCGGCCTGTTAAAAAAATTCGTCGGCTGCAACCTTAGCCGACGAAGGTTCGTCGGCTATAGTGTCGTCGGGAAAGGGTCGTCTGTAATGACTTTAGCCGACGAGACAAAAAATTTCGTCGGCTATAGTCATACTATAGCCGACGAAATAATATCGTCTGCTATAGTCCAACCTTTAGCCGACGACATTATTTCGTCGGCTATAGTCATACTATAGCCGACGACATTATTTCGTCTGCTAAAGTATGAACTATAGCCGACGAATAATGTCGTCGGTTATATTCGAAACTTTAGCCGACGAATAATTTAAAATATTCGTCGGCTAAAGTTTGTAATAAAAAAATATAAAACATCTATGGCCGACGAAATATTGTATTTTTCGTCGGCCTTATAGACACTTAGCCGACGAATTAAAGCTTATTTCGTCGGCTAAACCTTTTTTTTTTAAAAAAAAAAACTTTAGCCGACGAATTAAGGCTTTTTTCGTCGGCTATAAGTGCATTCCAGTAAAAAAAAAAACCCCCGAAATTTCTGAATTACCATTCCATGCAAGCTGCAAAAGACATATTTAACAATTTCATATAACCAACAACAAACACATAAAAGAATATATGAACTACATAAAAGTATCAATTTACATAAAAGTATATTATCAACTACGTAAAGTCTATATCGTCTAAATTGAAGTCATCTTCTGGGGGCTGCTGCGGAGGTTGCGGCGGCTGGGGTAGCGTCATGGGCGGAGGCATGGGCGGAGGCGGAAGTCCCCGACTCTGGGCAGCTGCAAAGTCCTGCATGTACTGCAACATCTGCTGCTGCTGGGCCTGCTGGATGGCATATAGCTCGGCAACATAGGCTGCCTGCGCGGTATTAAAGGCCGCCATCGAGGCAATATAGGCTTGCTACGAGGCAGCATGCGAGGCAGCCTGAGCAGCTTGAGCAGCTTGCTGTTCTCGTAGTCTCTGAACTTCCGACTCTAGCTGAGTCGTCCTGTGCATCGTGGACGTGGTGCTGCCACTGGTCGAGGTTGCCTTTCGTTGAAATCCTGGAGTGTTCTTCAGGACCCCCTCGCCTCTCTTTCCTAGACCTCGGCAGTAGAAGTTGTTTCCTCTCGGTGGGAAGGCTGTGCCCATGATCCTCGCCCCAATCGTCGGATCCGAATTGTCGATCCGGGACATGGCTTCGGACATCTCGGAATCCTGCGTGTCCGGCCATCCCTCCCTCACTAAGGTACTCAGGACCTCGTCACTAGCCTCCCTCACCCTCGCCTATATGGATAGGAAAAAAATTATTAATTAAAATTTTTACATAAATTTAAAAATTTAAAAACGTAAAGTGACTTACAATATCCTCCTGGGAGTCAGGATATGCCTTCTCGTACGTATAGACGTAGGGGTTGACTTCTGGATGTTCCTTGGCCGCCTCGTCCATGAAGACACCGAACGGTTTAGAACCGGCATGATGGTTCCTTGTGTTGCGTTGCCGGTTCTGAGCGTTCACCCGGGAAACCGCCTTCAAAGAAAAAAGTAAACTATTAGTAGAATATTTTAAAACGCACGTACTTATTTTTAAATTAACTAACTAATTTATTTAAATACCTGTTTACGAGGGTTGTTGAATTCTGATGTCAGAAGCCAACGCCACTCGTACTCCCTGTACTGGAACTCAGTAGGGGTACCAGAACGTGCGTTCCCGTGCTTAGTCCAATGGGTCCGCAGCTCGTTCTTCCACTCCTTGTACCTACAGATACAACAAAAATATTAGAAATATTATTAATATCACATACAAAATTGTTTTTCATTAACTTCCCAACGTACCTTCCCCCATGCGTAACGTCGGCCCAGCTGTCCCTCAGGTGCTCGGGAACCTCAAACCACACCTGTATTTAACCGATTATTATTAGTTTAGCTTTTCGAGAAATCAACAATTTAATACATAATATGCTTCCATAAACTCACCGACATCGCGTTGTGGACCATGTCCTTAACCTCCTGCGGGACCTCGCCCCAGTCAGACCACAGCATAGGGACTCTATCCCTAATGAGAGCACCCACGCGGCCGGAGTACATCCTCGACTTCCCGCCCGATACTGCGTGGCCATCCCCGTCAGTATCGATGGGGATCCTCCCCATGGTACTCACCATCTTCTCGAGAGCTTTCCCTGTGACGGGGCCTCTCTTCTTCTTTGTGCCTATGACATGATTCGGCCAAATTGATTATTAAAATATATATATATATAACCCTTTAAAAGTAATCAAGTTGCTTGACTGATTACCTGAGGAGCTCGCGACGGATTCCGGCTCTGTCGCCGATGATGATACCCTCGCAGAAATAAGAGGCGTATCAAAAGGCAGGAACCGGTACGCCGCTGATGGAGCCACTGGCGAGGGCAGTGGATAAATCGGCGTCCCTGAGTCATCGACTACAGGTATCGCCGGTATCATCCGCGGAAGGAACAGATGAGGCGGCGGCATCTGTACCCCAGATGACCCACTATCCGAAGAAGTAGGACCCGGAGTGGGCGCCCGGTGTATCTCGGGCATACGAGGTGCAGACACCTCCGTGAAGGGCCTCGGGGAACGAGGGACGGCCGCCTGCCTCGATGAAACGGGCACCTCCGGCGCTGTCTCCAGAAGGCTCGCACGTCTGGCTGTCATGTGGCCCTGAAACGTCGTTTGAGGGTTGCTAGAGGTTCCCTCAGACGATTCGGACCTTTGGCCCTTCGAACTCTTCTTCGATCGAAAAAAGCCGCTCATCCTATTTTTAAAATTATACTTATTCAATAAAAATTTACACGCAAATACCAATATATATATATAGATATATATATATATATATTTTACTTACATAACAATATTATATATTAACTAACATATCGTAAAACTAAATTCGAAATCAAAAATAAATTAACACATATATTCAAAAATAAACACATAAATCCAAAAATAAACACATAAACTAACATAATTAAATTAACACAAATTAATTTACAAAACAAATTTAATTAACACAAATTAAATTAACAAAAAAAATAGATTACAAGTTTTATTCCTTTCTTCAACTTCGCGTTTTCATCCCGATTCTCTAGTTAATCTAGTGTTAAAATTTTTAATAATATTAAAAATTACAAAACAACAATTCAATAATATTAAAACAATTTATTCATAATATTCCGCAATTACAGAAATGTTAAAATTTAAAATGTTACAATAATTTTAAAATTTTGTAATGTTAAAAATTAAAAAAATGTTATAATAATTTAAAATTTTGTAATGTTAAAAATTACAAAAATTTAAAATGTTACAATAATTTAAAATGTTACAACTTCGCTGGGTCACTTTGTTTTTTTAACCATCATTTTTATAATTTAACAACCTTTTAAATTATTATTTGTTAAATATTTATCCGATTTTTACACAACTCACTTGTCCAATATAATTTACAAATTTAACATCAACATGATTACATTAAAATAAATTTTATTAGCACATATCCAACTACTGCATACACACCTCAATTTTATTAGCACATATCCAAATAAATTCCATACATTCTCAGTTTTATACAACCAAAATGGCAAAACGCAGAAGCAATCATCAATCCATATATTTTATTTGCAGAAAAGAAATCGATGAATTTCAAAGTTTATGGGAGCGTACCTTGAGCAGACAAACAGCACCACTAGCTGGAGGAGGGAGGAGGAGGAGACCGGGAGACCGGGAGGGAGGAGGAGGAGACCGGGAGACCGGGAGGGAGGAGGGAGGAGGAGGAGACCGGGAGACCGGGAGGGAGGAGGGAGGAGGAGGAGACCGGGAGACCGGGAGGGAGGAGGGAGGAGGAGGAGACCGGGAGGGAGGAGGAGGAGACCGGGAGACCGGGAGGGAGGAGGGAGGAGGAGGAGACCGGGAGGGAGGAGGCTAGGGCTAGGGTTGAAAAACTGCAGAAATGAGGGAGGAGGCTAGGGTTCGCAATTAAAACCCGAGGACTTTAGCCGACGAAATAATTTGTTCGTCGGCTAAAGAACTAAATTTCGTCGGCTATACATATATTCGTCGGCTAAACCTTTGAAATTCGTCGGCTAAACCTTTGAAATTCGTCGGCTAAACCTTTGAAATTCGTCGGCTAAACATTTAAAATTCGTCGGCTAAACCTTTGAAATTCGTCGGCTAACCTTTGAAATTCGTCGGCTAAAGCTTTGAAATTCGTCGGCTAAACCTTTATACATTTGGCATGTTGTTCTGGTGATGACCAAACTTGAGAAACACAAATCCAACCGTCAGATCTTACCATCATGATAAAATACATGTATGGGAAAAAATTCAACTTGATCCGAAAAGAATAAGGGCTCGATCCGGACGGTCAATCTCGTAAGTCAAACCCCTAAACGCACGGAAAAGGTCGTTTGACCGTCTAAATTACGTATTTTGGCCGGACCTCCAACTGAAAATAGTTTCAAACCGATGACACGCAACAAGTCGTATAAAAATTTTACGCAAAATAACCACCGAAACCGGGGCTACCCATAGGGAGAAAGAATGGAAAATTGAATTAACCGCAACTATCGGCACCGAGACATGACCGGAATACCGTGATTTTTCAACCGTAGACTTATTTCACCATTCTAGTCATGTCTTATTTCACGACTTTTTTACGTTTGAAGGATCTACGTATAGTTTGTTTTTGAAACGGAACATTTACATAACACTTGGTAAACAAGTTATACAACATTAGTACACATGTTGTGATCGTGATGATCAAACTTGAGAAACACAAATCCAGCCGTCAGATCTGACCACCATGATAAAATACATGTATGGGAAAAAATTCAACTTGATCCGAAAAGAATAAGGGCTCGATCCGGACGGTCAATCTCGTAAGTCAAACCCCTAAACGCACGGAAAAGGTCGTTCGACCGTCTAAATTACGTATTTTGGCCGGACCTCCAACTGAAAATAGTTTCAAACCGATGACACGCAACAAGTCGTATAAAAATTTTACGCAAAATAACCACCGAACATAGGGCTATAGTAGGTAATAGAAATATTTTAGGGTTTAGCCGACGAATACCCTAACATATTCGTCGGCTATAGTATGTAATTAAAAAATAAAAAAAATAACTATAGCCGACGAATTATTAGGTTATTCGTCGGCTAAAACCATATTAGCCGACGAATTACATTGTATTTCGTCGGCTAAAGTGAGTAATTAAAAAAAATAAAAAAACAAGTTTAGCCGACGAAATTAAGTCTTTTTTCGTCGGCTAAGGTAGTTTAGCCGACGAATCACAGTTTATTTCGTCGGCTAAAGTGTGTAATAAAAATAAATATTACACACCTATGGGTGACGCACTCGTGCGCAATATATGCTTCAGCTATACATCCTTCAGGAGCGGATTTATTAGCCACATAATCTTTGTAGTCTCCAAGTTGCCTGTAAATCAAGTTGCAAAATGTTATGATTATTGAACATGTATATGTATTGAGGAATTCATGAAAGTAAAAAACGTACCTTTCCATGGGATACATCCAAGTGTAGTGTACTGGACCGGTAAGCAACAATTGCTCGGGAAGATGGATCATCAGGTGAGGCATGATGTCAAAAAAATTTGGAGGAAATATCCTCTCAAATTTACACATGATATAAATGATGTCCATTTGCATTTCCCGGAGGTCACATCGAGAAATTTCCCGTGTGCATAACTTCTGGAAAAACTTTCCCAACGCTACTAACGGCTCCACCACCTGACGGGGAAGGAACGGTCGAATGAAAACAGGGGAGAGACGTTGCAGCAGGATATGACAGTCATGACTCTTCAACCCGTACATCTTATTGTCCCGGAAGTTCACACACCGGGCAATATTTCCTGCATAGCCTGAAGGATACTTCACACAACTCATCCACCTGAAAATTAGGTTCTTCTGGTCAGGCTTCACGGTGTAAGGAGCTTGAGGCATTTTTTTCTTCCCTTCTTTCAACCACAAATGTCTTCTTGTCATAAGTGGGATGACCAACGTCCCACAAAAATTTAAGCTCTTCAATCAAAGGTCTCAAGTACACATCGAGACACTTCCCCGGATAACCGGGCCCCGGAATCAACAAACTCAACATATTGTACTCCTTCTTCATGCACATCCATGGGGGAAGGTTGTACGGTACCAAAATCACCGGCCTTATACTGTATTGCAGACTCATGTTCCCAAAAGGGTTGAACCCGTCGGATGAGAGCCCGAGCCTCACATTTCGGACCTCTGACGCAAATTGAGGAAACTCCCTGTCTATATGCTTCCAAGCCTCCCCGTCAGCAGGGTGTATAAGGGTATCTTCGTCATGCAATTCCCTATCAGCGTGCCATCTCATCGCTTCGGCCGTGTGTGAAGACATGTACAACCGCTCCAACCTATCCGTCAAAGGGAAATACCGAAGTACCTTTACAGGTTTCCTGTTGCCTGCAGGAGTCAGCTTATATCTGTCAGTGTGACATACCGGACATGCGTCAAGGCCAACAAGGTCATTCCCTTCTGGATCTTTACCCCAAAAGAGAACGCAGTCATATCTGCATGCATGGATCTTGATGTAGGAAAGCCCAAGATCTTTCAGGATACATCGGACCTTCCGATGAGTGGTAGGAAGACGATGACCGTTGGGCAGCATCGAAGCAGTGTACTGTAGATACTCATCAACAGCCTTCACGGTCGATTTTGTCTCAACTTTAATCCTCATTACGTCCATCACACTTTCAAGAACGGTCTTCTGACAACCGGGGTACACAGGGGTCTGTTGGAAAGCAAGCAGTTTGTTGTACTTTTCAATACCAGCAGTGTTCACAGCTCTAGGGAAGGGCTGCACCGGGTCAGGCATATACTGTCCTTGAGCGCATACACCGCTCTCATAAGGAAACATGTCGTTGATGAATGTCGTTGTTGGATCGTTGGATGTACTAGCACTGCCCGTCTCGGAAAATTGGCCATGATCATGCGGACCCCCTGATGATGTTTCACCGTGATATAACCAACATGTGTACTTCTCCCAAAACCCGTTACTCCTCAGGTGCTGCCATACTTTGTCAATGGGAAATCGATACATATCGCTGCGACACTGACATTTCGTGCACGGGCAATAGAAAATTGTATTCCCGTTAGCATTATCCATCGCATATTCTAGAAAACTCATAACTCCTGCACCGTATCTTTTGTCCCATTTTGGAAGCGAAATCCAACTCTTATCCATATCCTGAAAATATAACAAAATATATATATATTTATAACGATGCTAGCTAATTATTAATAAAATTTCATGCCATATATAAAATCTCAATTCATTTAGTATATATATATTCTACGTACGTACTACAACTAATTAATTACGAAATTATCATTATGAACTCATATATATCATCAACAACTTCATACCATATCAACACAATAATATTATAAATTAATATTAACATATATATATATATTTACTATTTATTAACAACAAATTAATTCATATATATTATCAATTCAAATCATCAACCAAATCGATCAACACATATATATATACATCCAACGTACTCAAAATTAATCAACTCAATCACAATCAAAATCAATAAACTCAATTAATCACACTAATTAAAATCGATCAACTCAAATAAAACTCAATTAATCAACATATATATACATATACGTACCTATATATGGCTCCACAAACTGATTATGGACAGATTTCGACAACACCCAAACTTTTTCTCCCCTTTTTTCTTCTCCCGTTTTTTTTTCCGTTTTTTTCGAAATGAGCTGCTGCTGCCCAGATCTGCAAATATAAAGCACTTTAGCCGACGACTATGAATTTCGTCGGCTAAACCTTTAAATATTTCGTCGGCCATGGTTTGTGCACTTTAGCCGACGAAATTTTTTTTCGTCGGCTAAAGTTTGTCATAGCCGACGAAAATTTAAAATAGCCGGCGAAATAAAATTTCGTCGGCTAAAGTGGACATCATAGCCGACGAAAATTTATCTTAGCCGACGAAAAAAATTTTCGTCGGCTAAAGCCCACTATAGCCGACGAAAAAATGCTTCGTCGGCCTGGTTTTTTTTTTTTCGTCGGCTATAACCTTTCTTCTGGTAGTGATTCCTAACCGCAACCAATCACCCGGCCAAAGGCTTGGAACCTGGTTTGACTGTCCAATATCAAAACATAAAAATGATAAATAGCATCTTAACCGCAACCAATCACCCGATTAAAGGCTTAGAACCCGGTTTGGCTATTTATCCAACAATCACAATATCACAACATATGATTATATCCTTCAAAAGGTTATAATTATATGAACAATATATTTTATTCCATAAGAATAAGTTATCAATAATCAATAACATTATGATCACATTAACCCTAAAAATAATCATAAAATTGGAAAACTTGTTTTATCTTACCTATGAGCCGTTGATAGCATAATGTTAATTTTAACATCATAATCATTATCATCATCACATGACTATAATAAAATTGGTTCAAACATGAACCTTTATGAGATTTACTCACCTTGAAATCCTGCTGCAAAGCCCCCAACATAATGAAGGCAAGCTAAACACAAAATCACAAATCACCTAAAATCGCACAATTAAAAATCTTAGAAACCAAAATACTAAAGGATAACACAATACCCTTAAACTAACTCTTAGCTTAAGGGAGGACAATTTCCCAAAGTCATTAAACTCAACGGCACAATTAAGCTACCTCAAATCTTCAAAACCTAAACTCAAACTCAACCAAGCCAAAACAAATAAACCTAAGTCCTAACATGCAAATCTTGCTCAAAACTTAGCCAAACTACTTCTCAACAATTTCACAGCAGCAATGACTAGCTAACCACAGGAAACGAAGGCCACAACTCGGCCGGACGCGCCGCCACAAGCGGCGGCGGCGAGTGAGCCCCACGCGCCACCCTAAAACTTCTGAATTAGGAGAAACCTAAAACATGAAACTTGTAGATTGAAGTATGATGAACAACTTTAATACCACTGGTTTTTGACTCATTTGGTCGGGATCGGCCGGAAAACGCCCCGAAAATCTAAAAACAAAGTTGCAAAACCGGCACCAAAACTTGGTTTTCAAGTCATCAAAAACGTATAAACATCACTAGAGGAAGGAAATGAGCAAGACTCACCTAACTCTCGCTCGAAACGCCGCTGAAATCACCGATTTTCCGGCGATACCGCAGCAGCTCTGCCACTCCGTGGCAGCTTTCAGGCGGCACGACGGCGGGCGAGACTGCTCCAGAAATGGAGAGGAGGTCCGTGCGAACCGAACGAGACAGGTGGCGACTGGTTTGGTGGCCGGAGGAGGGAGAAATCAGCTTGGGAAAAGGGAGTTCGGGGGAGTCCGGGAGAGAGGAGAAAGAAGAGAGAGAGAGCTGATTTCTGAAAATTCTAGGTTTCCAAAAATAACTTCCCCACATTTTTCTACATATACAGTTTCCAAACCCGGAAACTAACTTCCTCTGATCATAACTTTCTCATACTACCTCCGTTTCGGGCGTGCCGCATGTCTACGAACTTGTATCAACGAACTCTACAACTTTCATGAATGAAGTTTTTAAAGATAACTTACGAAAAATAAAATCAACTTTAGACAGAATTACGGAAAATAAAGGAATTGCAATTGCAAGTTTACTGACTTGTGATTCGATAGAGGCTTGCAGATTGGCAATGCCCTTTAGACAGAATTTCACCCCTACT